>OY728129.1:1560165634-1560794498 GCA_963277665.1 Viscum album
ATTAGTATGCTTCTTTCACATGTTCATGAGAGACCTTGGTTTTCCTACTGAGTATACCAGTATGATCACCCTACGTATATAAAAATACTTTTAGGTTTCCAAGAGGATTACATGGATCGTGCTTTACTTTACTAGGTTGGACTTTGGGATAGTTTTTATGTCACTTCTTAGCTTTATTTTGTTATTTACTTTGAATTTTTCATTGCATTGTAACAAATTTATTTTAAAATTTCATGTGGGGTGGATTTTATCTTTCTTTTCTATATTTCTTGGAGTTGTTTTTAGATTGATACATCTTATATCTAGATATAGTTTTTTAAAATAAAAAGGCCAATGCCTCCTATTTCTTGAGAATATATATACCCTTGGTGCTTTTCATCACCCCGAGGCCTACTGGAGGTTGAACTCGGGGGGGGGGGGGGGGCGGGGGGGTCATTGTCTCCCTTTCTTCATTTACATCTCAGAATGTGTATCTTTGGAGGGAGGGGTTCATGACGATTTTCCCCTAATTCTAAGGCAATTTGACATCATTTTTCTAGTTTTGACCCCCCGACACTTGTTTTTAACGACTTTTGTACATTTAATAAGTGTTTATTGATTCATTATGACCACACCACACATCATATTGATGTTTTTTCTTTGTGTACACATCAAAAATAACACAACAGTAGTTTTCCAATGATTCCACATCAATATAAGGTTTTTTTATATGGTTTTGAACGTTCCATGCATATTTTAGTGTTTTAAAACACTAAAAATGAGTTTATGACCATCCCGAGAAAACCATAATTCAGAATGAGGCTTCATTAGTTCCTATATTTTACAATTCAATCTATGGTCATTTCACTTGATTTCAGGTCAATCTGATTCATTTTCCTATTTTTGACCCCCTGGCACTTTTTTTAATGCCTTTTATACATTTAAGAAAGTGTTTACCAAGTCATTCTGGACACACCACACATCATATTTATGTGTTGCCTATGTGTACACATCAAAAATAACTCATTAGTTCTTTTACCATGATTCTAAATCAATCAGAGTACATTTTATATGGTTTTCACCATTCCACACATGTTTTAGTCTTTTAAAACACTTAAAATGTATTTATGGTCATCCTAAGAAAACCATAATTCATAATGATGTTTCATTAGTTTTTAAATTTAAAAATTTAATATATGGTCATTTTCTCCTGATTTCAGGGAAACCTGACATTGTTTTCCTAGTTTTGAACCCCCAATACTTGATTTTAAAGGCTTTCATACCTTTCAGAAGTGTTTTCTGATTCATTACAACCACACCGCAGGTTAGATTGTCATGTTGTCGATACATACACATAAAAAATAACTCATCGGTGGTTTTCTCAGGATTACTTGTCAATATGAGGTAATTTTATAGGGTTTTGACCATTCAATGCACATTTTAGTGTTTTAAAACACTAAAAATGTGTTTACAGACATCTTGGGAAAATCGTAATTCTGAATGATGTGGCATCAGTTCCTACATTTCACAATTCAATCTACGATATCTGACCCATATTTAAGGGAAATATGACATCATTTTCTGGGTTTTTACCCCCCGATACTTGTTTTTAAAGGCATTTGTACCTTTAAGAAGTGTTTACCAAGTCAAAACTGAGTAAACAAGATCATATTATTTTTAAACTTTTGTATAATTATCTATAATTCATTTTTAATGTTTAGGAATCAAACACACATCAATCTAGAATAATATGTGGTCGATGTGACTCGAAATGCATGTTTTATATATAAAAGTATCTTTTTGGTTTTATTTATAGATGTTGTATGTGTTCTTTACAAATTTGTGAATGATAAATAGAATTTAGAATTTAGCTCAGCTGGATAAGATATAAGTTTGGAAATTTCCTTGGGTATCTTGTTAGTCATCCACTAAAATACAGAAACTAAATCATTTTCTATTTCTGATAGCCACTGATCCTGTGTTTTCCTATAAGAGCCTTGTTCTAGCACATTTTCTTCCAATATTTCAGTTTCTCCTTGTGATTCCTGATCAACAGAACTACTAGAACCCCCACTGGGTGTAGAAGTAACGAATAACACTACCCTACCAAAGATAGATGATGGAGTGGGCCCAGAACCCATCCAATGTACACATTCGAGGTTCTTCTTCCCTATAACGATTCCAATTGCAATATTCTGGGAAACTGATGATGATTGTGAAGGGTTCGCATCCCAAAATTCTTGAATTTTAACATGTTAATACAATAATATTAACAATGATTTTTTAAAATATCTGAACTTCATATTATTATCTAATTAATAAATTTTTCATTACAATTTATTATTATTTCATTACTATAAAAGCATAATAATAAAAATTATATTAATACGATAGCTAATCCTTAAACACAATTAATTAGAGCCATCTAGATATATCAAATGATGTAAAATTGGCATCATTTGATCCATGTAGTGGGACCCATTTAATTATTTTTAAGAATTTTTATATTATATAATATATTTTTCATTATTATATTTTTATAGTGATGAAATAATATGAAATGGTAATGAAAATTACTTACTTCGACATCTTTGGTAAGGCCATTTACAAACTGTCATCGAGTTTCCTATGCACATTAGACCATATCTTTTTCATCCAAAAAAGTGACATAATTCAATAGAAACTATAAAAAAATATAAACAAGTTAGAAAAAACCTTGAGTTATAACAAAATGATATAAATAATAATGAATAAAATACAAACCAAAATTATTATTTTTCTCAAAAAACTCTGAGACCCAATGATTTGAGGAATGACTTTCTTCTCATGATTAATAGTATTTATTTTAGATAATTCCTAAAAAATAACAACATTAATAAAAATAATAATTTTATTGTGTTTATGTTATTAATATACTGTAAAATCTGCAATTACCTATTGAGATTCATCTCTATTGATATCAAAAAAAGCTTTTATTTCTCACTAAAAATGCCTTTAGACACTTTCTCATACATAAATCACGAGCTTAGAGAAGTTTCATTAAACTCATTCCATAATATCCATTTAAAATATCTCCATTTATTGCCCAAATTTTTCAATGTCCATGGGTGTGAAATAGATTTGGGGACATCAAAATGACAAAACATCTAGAAATAAAAAACATAACACTTTATAAGTATATTAAAAAAATTTACTAATGTATTTTAAATTAGTTATCAATGAATATTAAATTAATATTACCATTACTTGGGTATCAAGGACCTCATTTTTAAAAAATTTAGGAATATTCCTCTGATCTTTATAATTAATGGAAAAGCTCACCATCTCGCAAGAAATATTCCAAAGAATCTGCCCATAGATTTCAGTAGTGTCACCGGTAGGCACCCAAAACCCATCAAATGGAATGATAATCTTAAATTCCTTTAGGTCCCACACATCTACCATGTTAATATTTTTATCCCTTCTATATTTTTATTTATCTATTTGAAAAATACATTAAAAAATTAATAATATATTTTTTTTTGAAAAATGACATACATACCAATAACGGTAAATCTACAATATCCTCTAGATGGAGGGGTGACCAAGTTATCTATCATTGTATGTGAATCCGGTAGTGGGATTCCAATGACATCTGGGGAAATGGATAGCTCCCTAGTAATCTTGGATACAACAGAATCACTAGGATCCACAAAAAATTAAAATAGTGGCGGCATTCTCTGAGTTGCTGATCATCTAAGATCCTAATTTTTTTTGTTCTCATCATTATTTCATTTAAAATGTTTAAAGTATATTAAATTTATAAAAAATGAAAAAGTAAAATATTTTTACAAAAAAACTTGAACAATGTATATATGTATGAAAAACTTATCAATGAGAAATTGAAATATATTTTCATTACCAATTTATACATTCCATTATCTTCATCTTCACTGTATTCATTATTATCAACCTCCATTATGATGAGTCCTTCATTTTCACTATCTCTTTCAAGTTATATTATTTCAATATTTTTAGGAAGATATTGTTTAATGTTTTGTGGTTGATGAGGTTTATTTTCAAAAATCACCAATAGATCTTAATTGACCAGATCATATAATTCCCTCTTCTTTAAGTATACAACAACACTCCAACCTTCATGTATTTCATTATCCACATAATAAACCATCTTCACTTGTAAATCCAAGATAAATGAATCATGATTTGTATGCTCACTGGTATCCATCAAGTGAGAGAAGTTGACAGAAGTAAAATGTAATGAATATTTCATTATACCCATATCAATGTTGACCCACTTGTATTTGAATAAGACAACTAAAAACTGGCCATGATTGTATAATTAAATTATATCATTCATCTTCCCATAGTATCCCATATCTGAAAATGTAAATACACCACTATTTTGAGTTTTGAAGTCTTCTTAATGATAAATTGTGTGAAACTAAAAGCCATGAATATTATATGCATCAAATATCATATCCTGTTTTAGAGGAACTTGACCCAAAAACTTAAAATCATTAGATATTTCATCTCGATAGTCAACATTAATTATCTAGACAAAAGGATATAAGGTGTTTCTTTTAGCATTGACAAAATAACTACATTATATTAATATGAATATGAGTGTATAATTACATGACGAGAAAACCATTCACCGGTCTCCTTATTAATATATTTTTTTAATTCTATCTCATTTCATGCTTGACCCCTTAGTCACCTCTTTGTTTTCATTCTCAATTCTTCAATAAAGGGATCTGCAATAACACTATTGAGTAGCACATATCTAGGTCCTTGTAGAAACTCCTATTCAGTCTATGTAAAATTTTATCCCTTTCCAATTGGTCACCAATAGTTGGAAATACAGATGGTAGGTTTTTAGAATGAGAATTAGTGGAGATTTTATCAGCACGTCCAACATGATTGAATCTAGTCTCAATCCCATCCAAATACCTAGAGAAAAAGTTCAAACATTTCCTGGCTATATAACCTTCAACAATACAGCCTTTTGGTTGATATTTATGCCTCACATATGTTTTCAAATGACCTAAGTACCTAAGGAAAAAAAATAAGAAACATATAAAAAATATTACGTAATGATTTTAAAAATAAAATTCACCAATGAAAATAAAAATAATATCAACTTACCTCTCAATTGGATACATCCATCGATAGCATACTGGTCTACCAAGTTTATCTTCTTCAACTAAATGAAAAGTCAAATGAATCATGATTATGAAGAATGAAGGGGGAAATAACATCTACAAATGAAAAAGTTTCAAAAAAATCTTTCTTGAAGTTTATCAAGCTCATTTGGATTTATAGTTTTTTCACAAATCTCTCAGAAAAAGGTACAAAACTTAACCAGAACCATAGTTACTTTTTCAAGTAACGTATTACGCAATTCCAATGGAAACAACTTCTCCATAAAAATATTTGAGTCATGACTTTTTAATCCATGTAACATTCAATGTTTTAAGTCAACACACCTTGATATATTACTTGAATATCCATATAACACTTTTGAATTCTTTAAATTTTGAACGAATATATCTTTCTCATGATTTTTCATTACAAAAATAGCTGAAGGATGCTTTAAATTATAATTTTTCCACAAACCATGATTTATATTCATTAACTCTAAATGCTTGCAAGCATTAAGTTGATCCTTCGACTAACCCTACTCATTAAGAAATTTAAAAATTACATTGTCACAAATTTTCTTCCCAATATGCACTATGTCAAGATTATGACGTATCAAATTAAACTCCCAATAAGGAAGTTTGAAAAATATACTATTTTTCTTCCGTTGTTATGTTTCAGATACTTCAGATACTATACCTTGTACCCTTTCCCCCTTCATTAAACTGATGACATTTTCAAATTCTTCAGTGATATCCATTAATTGTCCCAAGATTTTTGAACCAGATAACACCTTCGGTGACATTCTCATTTCAATATATCCATTAAATCATGTATTATTAAACTTAAATTTATTATAATCATCAAGAAATTTATGATGACACATAAAAACCCATTTTTTATATGAGGTAATCATTGAGGTTTAAAATCAAAATTACAAACTTGACAAGAAAAACTGGTATAAGTTTTCAAACTAGATAAATTTCCTCGTCAAGGAAATTCACTAAAATTCGAAATTAAAGAATCATTTATTTTGAATAGTTGTTTCATTGAATCGTCATATGTTTTTATGCCATCATCCCATAATTATATAAATTCTTTGATTAGAGGTTGAATTTATACATCAATGTCATTTCTAGGCACTGTCATTCCAAGAATAATCATAAAAATATTGAAAGAATTATTCTTTATACACATCCATGGAGGTATATTATAGGAGATCAAAATAATTGGAAAATATCTATAATTAGTACTTAAAGTTCCAAAAGGGTTAAAACCATCAGAATCCAATCCAAAAAGTAAATTCCTATGATCCAAATAAAAATAGGGATATAGAGAATCAAACATATTACATGATGTTGAATATTTTGGATGTCTCATCAATCCATCATTTCTATCCTGATCATTCCACTTCATGTCGTATACAATCTTAGATGACATGAATAGTATTTGCAGGCATGGTTTCATAAGAAAGTAATGAAATACCTTTGTAAGAGCTTTCTTCCTCTGTGTATTCCTAGGGTTGAATTGATTTATACACTCATTTTTTTCATTGAATTTTATCTTCTTGTATGACATCCTTTTCATTCTTCTTTATCCGACTCGTCTCCCCAATAAAGCATGCAATCATTAGGGAATGCATGTATCTTTTCATAACCAAGTCCAAGTTTATTCTTGACTTTCTTCATCTCATATAATGATGAAGGGATCTTAACATCACTAAATTCATCATCAAGAAACTCTAAAATCATTGAAATTTCTTTATTAGTAATTCCACAGAGACACTTGATATGATACAACCTAAGTAGAAAATGCAACTTTGAATACTTGGCACACCCTTCATACAGATCTTGTTTTCTGCCTTCAAATAATTCATAGAACTCATTATTTTGGTCACTGATGTTTTGAACAAGATTAACATGCTCATGATTAACTGAAGGTTCTATTGATCTATTAAAATTTTGTGCATTTTATTCTGTAAAACCAAATGTGTCATTTAAAAAATTTTGAACTAAATTATCCTCTACCACTTCACTTTGTGTTTTGTTAATAGTATTTTAATTTTTTTTACTTTCCATAACATTTGATTCACCATGCCAAATCCAAAATACATATCGATCGGGAATCTATTTCAATATCAAATGTTCATATAATTAGTTTCTATTAAACCATCTCTTTAATTAACAATTAGGATATGGACATTTTATTATATCATCCACTAATCATTTTTCAATTGAAAAACTAAAAAATTCCTCTAAAACCTTGGAATACTAAGGTGTTTTTTTAGGTAAATTAATCCAAATTTTTTCTATAGGTATTGGATTTTCACTTTTCTCCCTGTATATTTAGATATAAGGATACAAATGATTAATAAAACAAGTATAATCAAAATTAAACATCACCCAACTTCATCATTGACTAGGGTACGATCTTGATTTGGTATAACACCAAATAAATGTTTTAAATTGATTGGAGTTATAACCAAAGTTAAAATAAAGAATAAATTTTAGTTTGATATTATCCACTCTAATATTATGTATGCAACCATAAATATAATTCCTATCTATGAAATTTAAAAAAATCATCCACTAGTTCAAAAAATTAATAAACACTTTATAAAATAATTCTAGATATTATTCAAAACACTTCTTTATATTAATAATAAAATAAATTTTATAACTCCCCTTAAATAATTATTGAAAAATAAAAACACATATTAACATTGATATTAATCTAATCTATTCTAGATAACACCTCACAAAAATAAAATTAATAAACATCCCATAATAATTCTTGATATTAAAAAAACTCACAACATTGATATTAATAAAAAAATCTTGATATTTGGGAAAAACAATCAAAACCAAGTAACTCAATATTTATAACATCCTATAAATCATTTATTTAAATAAAATAAATTATTTCATAATAAAATTAAATTTATTAAACCACCTTATGTATAAAATTATTTTAAAATTGGCTTAATTTATTTATAAGGAAAAACCACAATTTATCACATTAAAACCAAATCAAACTCACTGTGTTACTATCACCATTTAATCATGAATAATAAAAACAATTTAATAATTAAGAAAAATATAATTAAATTAACAAAATCTATCATGGTTATGGAATTGAAACAGAAATATTGAACCACCTACCAGAGAGGGGTAGTGGGGGGCGATGGACAACAAATGGTGATGGATCGTAGAAGGGGTGGTGTGGGATCAAGGAGAAAGGGGGGATCAGGGAGAGGTGGGAGGGGGTGTAAAGGGGTGGAGAGGGATGACCAATGGAATAATGTGGTAAAAAGGGGAAGGGTTGGTGCTTCTTTGAGTAAAAAAGGGGGGAGGGGAGAGGGGCTATGGGGGAGGGGGCTCAAGGAGAAGGGGGTTGAAGGTGGAAAGGGGCGGTAAGGGAAGGTGAGGGGGAGAGAGGGAAAGTGAGTGGTGAGGGGAGATGAGGGTTAGTTAGGGGAAGGGATGGTGAGGGATTGAGGAGAAAGGGGGGAGGGGATGACGAGCAGCGAGGGGCAGTGGGCAGTGAGGGTCAGTGCGGGCTCTAGGTGAGAGGGGAAGGGGGAAGGGGAGAAGGGGGTCAAAATTATGGTTTTTTAAAATATTTATCAGTAGTTTAAATAAAAATATCGATAGATATTAAAATAAAAAAAATAGAATTAGTTTACTTAAACCACCACTAAATTTTATTTTATTTTAAATACGATTTATTTAGCGGTAGTTCATAAAATCCACGCTAATAAACTGTTTTGAAGACCTATTTTTTTGTAGTACAGGAATAAATAAAAAACATTAAGGAATAATCAACTAAAATTGAGGTCATGTTATTCCCCTGATAATATATTAAAACTTGTATAATAATAATCATTGATTTTATACTGATAGAATGCATACTGTTGGATGTCAAAACATGTTGTCGAGGACTTGTTCCAAGACATTATACCAATATGGGGAGAGGAATACACCAAAACCTAATATATTTTGATTCATAATACCTATCAATCCATCTAGGTTCTATATAATTTTGGGCCCCACCCATCACCAGATTAAGTCTAAGGCATTCATCATAAGAGTCAACGAGACCTTTCATACAATTCCTTAAGGAAACTATAGCTGAATAAATACATGGTTATCCATATAATGAGAAATTCAGAAAACAAATACTTCCCCATTCAATATAATAATGTGTATTTATAGGATAATATCCTTTAATCAACTTAGAAGTTTCATATTATTCATCAAAGTGACAAGAAGTTCACTAATCAAATAAACAGAATGTATAGGGTATTTTCAATGTGTTGGGTTTTCCATTTAAGATAAGAAATGGGTTCAATAGTTTTAATTTGTAGGATACCGAGGAAATTTTATTAAAAAATCCTTCATCATGGTTCATAAAGAGTGTTTAAATATTCTAAATAATATCCCCCATGTGTGTCTAGGCAGGTGTGCAGTCTTAAGCCCACTCATCCTGCACCAAGGTATTGATTGAGTCTATGATCAACCAACATTTTCAAGATTATTTACCCTAGTTTCATCTATAATAAATCCACATGCAATTTCCAATATCCATATAGGGATTTATATTCTAGGAAACTACACAAACATTTACATTACCAAAACTTTGGATAGTTTTTCCACCATAGAGAATATTAAGTTTTACAAAGGTGTTGGTAACTATTGAATCAAAAGAATTTGAGGGAGTGATAATAATATAAACATTAAAATCAATTAAATTTAATTACTAATATGGTAAAAAAATCTACGTCAATTTATACACCACACAAAAGGGAATAGGTGGTAAATATAACATGATCCCCAAAGAATGAAAATTGAGATGGAAAAACCCCACTTAAGGATTGGCTAGTAATTAAATCAAAACCTATTGAAAGAGAAGGATTTGAATTGATCTTTATATATATTAAATTAATTAATTTTATGATAAAACATCTAAAATGGGTATCATATACACCACATAATGGAAATGAGCTGCATAATAAAAAGCATATCTCAAAGAGAGGAATTTGTGATGGAAATCCCTTACCTTTTGTCATGAATTCCATGAACGTACTTTAACCTCTATTATCCTAAAAATTGTTATATTAATCACTTAATTTATAACCTTAATCATGTCCATTTTCATTTATATTATTCATAAATATTCACTCTCTATACGAATTCTACCTATTTTCCACATTGGGTGTTTATAGTTTTGATTGTTTGAACTAGTTTTATCACAGCGGTGTCTGTATTCATTATAATTATAATTTTAATCATTAATAGGAAATTAAATTTACTATTAGTGATTTTTTATAGTTATTTATAATATTTAAAATTCCTTTCATTAGTTTTTAGTCCTTATCCTTGAAGATTAAATAAAAAACAAGCATATTTCGGTGATTCTTGATGATTGAAGGGTGTTTTCTTAATTGATGAATTAAATATTGATTTAATATCTCCAAAATAAAAAAATAAATCATTATTTTTAAATTTTTATTATATTTTACCAGTAATTTTTTTCCCATAGTCATTCATAGTATAAATTCATATTATTATTCAAGTTAGTGGTTAAACTGACCCAAACATGAACATACCCTGATTTAATGAATGATTATGGGGTGGTTTTGATGAAATATCATTATACCAAAAGGATAATGATATTATTAGTTTTTATTATTTCAATATATAATATTTATAAATTAAATAAAATAATAAGTAATGGATATGAAAATATGACATAATTTGAATAAAATATTTTTCTCTTAGCACACTTATTTTAAATGATTGAATTGATGATGATCATTTGTTGATAATATCATTAATAGGTTATCCAATTTTTCATAACATAACATTAAAGATATCATAAATATCCTATTTACTCATTAAATCAATTCTATGAACCATCAATGATGTGTGGTTATGAAAAATGATTTTTGTTGCTCGTGTTGGCGATAGTCTGCACGTACTCTCGAACGACGATTTCTTTTTTCTTAATGGATGGGATAGATGAATAGAATATGATAATTCCTTTAATATTGTTACATTAAAGTATATAAATTATACTATTATCATTATATTAGTGTTTATAGAATAAAATTCAATGAGTAAAATTAATAATAAAATATGAGTAATCGATAATACTCACGTTAGGGACTTGAATTTTCCTTGAAATTCACCTTGGAAATGAAGTTTTAATGATACCAAATAGTGATGAGAATAATTTAAACATGGGATATAATTATATTAGGAGGAAGTTTTCATATTTTAAAGGAGAAACTATAAGTTAAGGTGATTCTTAAAGTGGTGTAAGTGTTACCTTTTTAGAAGTGAAGGGAAGGGTAGTTTTGGGAGTAACCCTAACATTTTCAATAATGTAAAGTTGTTATTTAAGGTTCAATGGAAAAAATTGAACAATATATGGGGATAGTGAGTTTGGTTCAAAAATCACCTCAAGCACTCTATTTTTAGACAACTTTGAGTGTTTTAGGAATTTTTCTTTTAACTTGTTAACTTTTACCCTAATTTAATTTTACCTTGGAAATTAATATTTTTTATTTATGTTTAATTTTAATGAAAAAAATTAATATTTCACCTTTTAACTATTTTTATTCTTATGATTTAAAATTTTAAAAACATTTTATCAAATAGAATTTTTAAAGGCATGAAATGTTAATTTTAAAAAATACACTTAATTGTGTAAAAATATATTTTAGAAAAATAATGTTTTTAAACATTAAATGTATATATAATATAAAATTTTCTTATATAATTATTTAATTCAATAAATTTATTTATTATAAAAAAAATAAAATGAATTAGTCTTTAAAGGAAATCTAAAATCGAATCTTAATTCTAAGAAAAGACTAAAAATATTTTTTTTATTAATGTTGCATTTTAATTAGTTCTAAAAATATTAGACATAGGATTTATAAGTTAAAATAATATATTAAAATTCATATTTTTAATAATTAAATTCATATTTTATTACTTAATAGTTTTTGTAAACTTCTCTGTCAAACTTATATAATGATAAAGTCATATAAAATATAAGTTTTCAAAAAACCATATTTTTTTGACTAAAAACATCATTTAAAAAAACTCATAAATTTATACTAAGATAAATTTAATATAATTAATTCAAAAATAAATTTAATTTGGTCATTTTAAAATTCTAAAATTTATATTTTATATAAATGTATGAATAAAGTATATTTAGAGTGTTCATTTTAAAATAGTTTCAGGATGAAGCATTCACATGTTATAGTAGCTTCTTGGGTATTGCATTTCAACCTAAATTAACTGTTTCCTAAAAATTGGGTTTTATATTAAATATTAAAAAAATATGGATATTATTTCCCCATAGATTCTTTAGGATCATAGGTTTCCTATTATTGTTTGTGATTTCTCCAAATGACTTTCACCAATCGAGTTGTCTGATTCCACAATTTTTACTCTCTCATGTCAAGAATCCTGACAGGCTCCTCATTATAAGACAATTCATTCACTAGATCCATTCCTTCTTATGTGATCACATGCATTATATATATAATGTATTTCTTTAGTAATAAAACATGGAAGGCATCATGTAATTTATAAAGGTTGGATGGAATAACTAATCAATAAGCTACCACTCCAATTCTTTCAAGTATTTAAAAAGGCCCAATGTACATAGGTATTAATTTTCCATTTTTACAAAATATTGAATCTTCTTTACATGGTGAAACATTCAAGAATACATGATCCACAAATTGAAATTTCAAGTCTTTCCTTTGATTATTATCATAGCTATTTTGTCTGATCTGGGATACTTTAATATGATATGGAATAATTCATAATTTAAGAATCATATCCTCTATAATATCATGGAAAACTAACTTTCTTTCTCTAACTTCTTCCCAACATGTTGGATTACAACACCTCTTCCCATTAAAATCTTTGTATAATTCCATCTAGATTCTTGAATGGAAGCAATTATTTTATTTGAAATACACTAGGGGTAGATACGGATCCCACATACCATGGAATTTAAGATAACATTATCTCAGTATGTATTATAAAGTTTTGATAGTAATTTCAGAATAACCATTGATCTGGGGATGATAAGAAAGGCTTAAATGTATCTAGGTGTTGAGAGCCCTTTAAAGAATCTTCCATAATGTTGATATGAACGGAGGTTAATGATCATATATAATTGATATAGGTGATCCATGAAGCCTTAAAATTTAATTGATATAAAGTTATAAAAGATTCTCAAGGGGTATATATCCTATTATCACTAATAAATGATCATACTTATTAAGATGATCAATGATGGATCATATAGAATTGTTCTTCCTTGGATTCTTTAGTAGGCTAGTGAAAAATTCCATTGTAACATTGTACCACTTCCATATAGGTACAGGAAAAGGTTTCATGACACCATTAGGATGTTTAATTTCATCCTTTAGTTGGTGGAATACTAATAATCTAGATGCATAGTCCACAATTTCCCACTTCATACCATCCCACCAAAAATGTTCTCTTTAACTGGTGGAATACAATGTGCTTCATCTAGTAGTTCCCTCTTCAACTCTAGTTAGGATGGAATAAATAACCTCTTCCTAAATTGAAATAATCCATCTATATATATTAAATCTATCAATTTCACATCATTTAATACTTTAATATTCCTTTTTAAGTCCTCATAATCCTACTTGTATTTCTTAATATTTTCTAGTAAGGATGGTTTAGTAATTTATTGGAAAAGGAGTGATGGCTCCCCTTTTCTAAAAAACACCATATCCAACATTACTATAACTTTTTTTATAGGATCATTTTTAATCCTCATCATGGTTATAACTTTGTGTTCCCTATTACTCAATGCAGTGGACATCATGTTTTCCTTCCCATAATGGTAGTGTATTGAGAAATAATAGTCCTTTAGAAGCTCCAACCATCTTCACTGCCTCATGTTGAGCTCCTTCTAAGAGATGATATAATTCAAGATCTTGTATTCCATATATATATATTGTATCTTTCACCATAGAGGTAGTGTCTCTATAATTTCAAATAAAATAATATGTCTATCATCTCAAGGTTGTGATATGGATATTTCTATTCATGGATTCTCAATTACCTTGATGCATATGCAATCACCCTGTCATTTTACATAAGGACACAACCATGTTATTTCTTTGATGAATGACTATATATTACAAATCCTTACTTACCTGATGGTAAATTAAATACCAGTGAATTAATCATTATCCTATTAATCTATTTAGAACATTTATCACATTCATTTTACCATGTAAATTTAATCCATTTATGTGTCAACTTGGTTAATGGGTTGGCCAACCAGGAAAAATCTTGAAAAAACCCACATATAGTAACCTGATAAACCTGGGAAACATCGATTATTGGTTATATACATTAATATAGTCCATTATTTGATTACATTTTTCTCTAAAGGGTCAATAGATATTTTATCCTGGGAGATAATATGGCCAATAAAAGAAACTTCAATAAAATAAAATTTGAACTTACTATATTTACTATACAATTGTTTTTTCTTATGGTATCCACAATTATTTGTAGATAACTATGATCTTTATATCTATTAGATTATATCCAGATATCATCAATGAATACTACCACAAATTTATTAATATAATACTTGAATACTCTATTCATTAGATACATAAATATAGAAGGTGAATTATTCAATCCAAAAGGAAATACCAAAAACTCATAATGTCTATAATTTAAATACTATCTTCAGTATATGATCATTCCTCACCCTTAGAGAATAATAACTAGAGTGAAGATAAATCAGTGAAAAATATTTTGATCCTTGAATTTGATCAAATAAGTAAAAAATGTGTGTTAAAGGCTATTTATTTTATATATTAATGGAATTGATATCCCCATAATCAATTCATAATCTTATAAACTCATCCTTCTTTTTCCTGAATAAAATAAAGGATCCACATAATGAAACACAAGGGAATATAAATCCCTTATCGTATAACTCTTGTAGCTATTTCTTCAACCCCACCAACTATACTAGTTCCATTCTATAAGGATATTTATATATAGGTGTAGAGACCAAAACTTCTCATATATAAATATCACATCTTTTTATATTAACATTCAATACATTTCAAAAATATATTCCCAAGTACATTAATGGTTTAGTTCCTTTGGATACTAGGTACACAATATTCTTATTTAGTGAAATATCTTCAATATCTCTTATCAAGATATTCCCCTTTTACACTCTTCATAAATATACCCTAGTCAAAACCTTTCTTCATAATCTTAGGAAAGGAAACATATGAAAGGGTGATTTCAGATGCTCAGCAAGGGTAAACATGGGAAATGTGTAATCATAATGTGAGAATAAGGTCATGATAACATGAGCATAATATATGAAAACCATACTCTACATATCAAAGATAAAAGTCATGATTCATGTAATAATGATTCATATTTCATAATACATGAATCAAAATTGAATAAAAGAACATGAACCATGAGAATATTTCATTATCACAAGACATAGAATTGTTGTATACAAGCATAGAAAATAATTTCCTTAGTAGTTAAGGATCATTTCCAAAACTATCATAACGGAATGAGTTCACTCCCCAAACCATCATAGTAGTCAAGGTTCTCTCCCAAAACTATCATAATGGACAAGGTCCCTTACTAAACTAGGTACACTCCTCATTCAAATCCTATTTATCTCAAGAGATATCAATATTTACCCAATGCATTGGAGGGAGATATAGGTCCCGCATGTATTTTGTTATAATGTAAAAATTTTCCTTATTTATAATGTAACCACATTCACATAATGGAAACCATACATAGGTGTTCCAAAATATCACAAAACATTTATCATATCACAACCCAAGAAAAGAATGAGTTTCATAAACATTTTATCATAACATAACCTATGGAAAAGAAAAAGGTTTCATAATAATTTCATCATTTCATCCTAGAATAAAACATGTAAAAAGAATCTAGTTTCGTAAGAATTTTATCATGGTATAACCTGTGGAAGAGAAACAGGTTACATAAACATCTTTTTATCATAAACGTAAATCATTTATAAAAAGAATAAGAATGGTATCCTTAGAACATATCTCCATTAAATCATAAGTAACATAAAATGGTGTTATCTTATATATTAAATGACTTTAAAATATTACTTGGAAATTTTCTTGAGGAAAATAGATTTTTTGTAACACCCCAAGATTCCATGGTATGATTCTCTTTGAATAATATGATAGCGTGCGAAGTACCCAACACCGAGTTCAAACGCACCACGACCTATCAAACTAGCTGTTTAAAAATAGGTTATAAATAGAAATAACCATATTTTGAATTTTATATATGTCCCATATAATTTTAACATTCATATTTTGTGTTTCTTTGATATAATATAAGGACAAATTCAATTTTTCAAATAAAAGATGTATTTTTCAAAAAAAAATCATTTTTTTAACCTTTTAATGGGGAACCCTGTTTAAATAAAATTTTTTACACCTTTATATATTTAATTTGATGAAATTTAATTCTTATTTAGAATATAGACATAAAAAATTTAGTTTGGATAAATTTTTGGTGTTTTTCTGATAACTTTCATATTTTGATGAATAGTGAAAAATACTAAATTTTTATTGAAAACAATTTTTTTAATGAAAATAATTTGTAGTTTAAAACTATAAATTTTAATGATTTTTAAGAATAATTAGATTATATTTTTATCATTTAATCAAATTTTGGTCATTGGGAGTAATTTTACATTTAAATTGGACATAAAAACATATCAATCTTTTGATACTTTTTACTTCTCAAAAACCAACTTTCTGGTTTTGACAACGAGAATAAATTTTAAATTAATTAATGCATATTATATGTTTTAAATTTGTTAAAATAGACATAATTTTTTAAGTTGGAATATCAAAATTAGCTTAGGCTGAATTTTTGGTATTTTTATGAAAACATTCAATTTTTGATGAATAGTGAAAAATACTGCATAGTACTAAAAACTGACTTTTTTATTTAAATTTATTTTTAAGTAAAAATAGATACATAATACCTATATTATTCCAATTTAATTCATTAGAGTCATTTTATAATAAGATTTATAAAACTTTTTTGAACTTTTTAACGTCTTTTACCGACCTTCTAGGCACATTTGCAAATTTGCATAAAATGTAGTTTTACCACTTTTGTGAATTTAATTTGAAAAAATACGAGAGACACGGTTAAAATTAGTAAGTAAAATTTGGTTCAATAGGATGAAAATAATTTCTGTTGAATAGTAACTTTTGAATTTTATTTACCACGGTTAAAAGTAAATAGGGTAATTGAAGGTAAAATGATATTATAATTACCCTAAAAATGCCATAATTATATTGGATAAGTGTATTTAGACCAAAATCAACCTTAAGAATAAAATATGATCCTTTGTTATCAACTTGGATTAGATTAGGACATTCATTATTATTTTATTTAAAGAATAGTTAAAAGTGTAAAATTCAAAGTTTAATAACTAAACCATTTTTAATATAGGGTTATACATAAGATAAATTTGACTCTAAATATTCATTAGAAAAATAAAGATATTTCCTACATCATGGTATTTTATTTATAATTTTTATACATTAAATAATTAAATTTATTTATGACACAATGATGATACAATAATTACATTATTAATGAAAGATTAAAATAATTGATATTATAAATATTAAAATAAATGTAAATTGAGACTTTTGATACATTCCAAGAATTTTAAAGTTGATTATGACATTTTAGGGTTGATTAAATGTATTTTTTTCTAAGTAATAAAGTTATTATGACTTTCACAAAAACCAAATACTAAATAGTGTCAAAATTAACATAAATGAGTTTTTAAAACCAATACTATTTTATTAAATTATATAATAATCCTAAAAATATAAGGTTTAGCCAAATGACTTAAATAATGATATATATGTAATTAATGAATCACTTGAGGTTCTATTGTCATTTTATAGTAAGTTTATTAACCATGTATTATAATAATACAAGAATACATGGTAAAACTTAAACTACTTAACTAAGAGTTAAATCTAAAATATAA
Organism: Viscum album; assembly: GCA_963277665.1. Taxonomy (NCBI): domain Eukaryota; kingdom Viridiplantae; phylum Streptophyta; class Magnoliopsida; order Santalales; family Viscaceae; genus Viscum; species Viscum album. The sequence goes on from OY728129.1 coordinate 1,560,183,884, forward strand.
GATTAATATGATGACCTAAACATTTATAAAACCTATTTTTTGATAATATTTAGACCCATACCCACATTATATTAGAAATAAATCCTTTTGGAGCCATTATAAACTGAAAATTATTTTATAATAAAATAATATTTCAAGCTTTTCCTAAAGTAATTCTCACCTCTCTTATAAAAGGGTACTTCCCCTTCTCTTAATTTCACACCTCCAAAGCCATTTGTATCGTCCAACCCCTACTATAATATCCTTAAAACTACCCTTACTTAAACCTATAGGCCTTACTTTGATCCAAAATCTAACCTAAGGATCCCTTTTGATCAAATCAAAAGGAAGCACCTGAAGAAGAGGTAATGGTTTCATCACCTCTTTCAAAGTTCTTTTCTTCTTCCACTTCCTATTTCTTTGTTGTTTCCATACCAAAATAATAAATACAGTACCTTATACATACTATGATGTTATTATAAATATGGTACAACCATATTCATTATTCTATCCACCCTATGAATGACAAAGTCACCATACGGGCGTACGTACGGCTTACCGTCTCCACGTCGTGGTGTAATTTGTTATTCAACACTTAATTATTTGGATGGGTATAATAATGTGTATAATTGATTTAAATAATAAATATAAAATTTTAATGATTCTTTATATATGATATACCATCCAATTACATATGATCTCACCATCAATGGAATGATATTTTCACTCCTGCATACGTACGGATTACCGTCTCCATGAACGCGATGAGATTAATTCCCCATCGTAACCATTCAAGAATAATTTTCATTTTATGATTAAAAATAATTTTTAATAACTTAATATAATTCTTTATATTAATAAAATACATATTATCCATTAAAAAATGACTTACATAACAAAACATATAAAGAAAAACAAATCAGTTAACACCCGAAACAATGATACTATTGAAATATTATTAACAAATAAATATTAGAAGATCATATATGATACCATTTTTAGGTATTTGTTTCTTGTATAATTTAATAACAATGATTTAAATATTATATATGATGTTAATTTACCCTTGACTAAGGAAAAGTAAAAGGTAAGAGGTTTTCATCTCACTTCTTATTCATGTGAGATTCATGTTATATTGCCACTATTTCCTTTTGTGTGATGTATGTATTGCCCATGATTGTATTATTTGTGTAATATACTTTAATTTATGGGTATGTACATATTCATTGTATGATCCTTATTTCATGGGGTTTATGTTTCGTAATTTACCAAATTGGTAAGGGAATTTCTAATTTCAATTTCCACTCATTAGGTTTTACACAAACTTCCTTGATTGTTTTACTCCAAGATTATTTGTAAAATCACTATTTATTTAATTATGTAGTGATTTACACTCCTCTTTGTGTGGATATAATTTTGATACACATAATCACTCCATTGAAAATTCTCAAGTCATCGATATGAACTTGATAAGAGTAATCTTAACTCAATTTCCATTCATTGAGTTAAACATCCAAGTCAATGGTGTTGTTTTTACAATAATATGTGTGAATGCCCTCTGTTTTATTTACACTGAATATCCAATCATATTGAGTTTATTTATATTTTTCACACATAATTATGTCATTTATTTATCCTTAACCTAAGGATATAATCTTTATAAGGGATTTCATCTCAATTTACATTCCATTGAGACTTCTTTGTTGTTATGCACCAATTCACTTTTATATGGTGTATATACTGTATTTTGACATAGTATATCATTAATCCCTTTATTATCATGATATTATAATGTTTTTATTACCTCAATTATTTTTATTCAAGCGTCTTTCATTTGGTTAGGAAATCTAACTAAAATATTATTTTAAATGTTTTAAATATTTGTTCTTCTAAATCTTTCTCATTAATGTCCATGTTTTAAAAATGGTTTTAAGGATTTATTTGTATGTAAATGAATGTTTTAAAATTAAAATTACTTTTAAAAGTTTCAAATTGGTATGGGACACTTTGATTCAAAATTCTATTTTAAATGTCTTCTTGATAAATAGTGAGACTTTAAAATGTTTTCAAGAAAAAGGGGAAATTTCTCTTAAATAGTTTTAATGATTATTTTCATCTATGTCAATATCCTTCATTATTCTTCATTGAGGTTAATTTATTATAATAAAATATTACATATTGTATTTAATGAGTTGTGTTTTATTGTGGATGATCTACTTTTATATCATTCATGGTTTTTGTTTAAAATATTTATATTTCGTATGTTATTTTTAATATGAGTGTTTAGATTATGTTTCAACCTTTTAATATGAGGAATGAATTGGACTTAGTAAGTGATGGGTGGAGCCCACTATATCTCATTGATGCATCTTTAGGTCTAATGAGACAAACTGGTGTCTTGTCATAAGGACTTGACAAAATCTGATTTGTAGTCTTGGCACGAGGCCTTGACTATGTGGTTATGATGTCCGGCATTATGCATTCCATCATTATGAAATTAGATATTGATGTTACTTGTGATTATTTGACAAGTAAAATTTCCATGTGAATAAGTAAATGGAACTATTTGATTTATCTTTTCCATATTATGCTGAATTTTATGTCTAAAAGTCTTGTGTTTTAGTCTTATACATTGCCTTAAATTTTTATGATTATTTATCATAATGTCCGCTATATTGTTATCTTTATTAAGCATCTGAGATCACACTTTTATTATGTTTTATTTTTACTAGGATGTGAAGAAGTATATTATGTTTGACCTTCAGTGATGGGTTAAGGGATATGAGTGTGTTTAAAGGGGACACATTTTTGTTGTTTTTTTATGAAGTGGTGTAAAAATTATGTATGTATCTAGTAGTTCCAAGGCTACTAAACTAATCGGTCTTTTGAGAATTGATCTCTTGTGATTATGCCAATGTTATGTAATAATGCACTGACTCTGGGTAACTGGGGATGGGGCGTTATAGTTGGTATCAGAGGATGTTTATTATATAACTTGGAAACTAGATTTAGATAAACTCTGATTAGATAACATTACCCTAAGATAGACTTTGAATATTCGTATATAATAACAACCAAAAAATTTGGTAGTGTAAATATTATGTTGTTTTTTCAATAAAATGCATCCCTGTTTGGATATAAACAAGTAGAGGTGGCTCTGGCACAGATGTACCTAGGAGTGAAAACTCCATGAAGGATTTCCGGGCTTGACCCGGGGTATCCTGGTACATGACCATGAGCCTTGATGCACTCTTGGTATTGACCCTCCTAGGGGATATGCTTAGGATAATTCATGTTTTCTTTACAAAATTATTTAAAGTATTTTAATATAAGATCAGAATAAATAACCTAGATTAATCCTATGGTGTTTTAGATTTAAAATAATGTGTCATGATATTTTCTAAATGATTTTATGACTATTATTACTCACACTCTACTTTCTGGTTCTAGTTAATGGCTGGATTCTAAGGAAGTCATAGATACATTGGACATGATGTAAAAGGTGGACACAGTGGTGGAAATGAGCAACGAAAGGGAATGTTGATAGGCGTAAAAGATATCGTGTTCATGCCGAATCAATTTTCCAAAAATATGATCAACAACATATACATTAACCAACTCCCGAACTCAAAAAAGAAGAGAAAGGAGGATAATGATAAGAGATCCAGTAGGGGAGACCATGGAGAAAAGAAATATCACTTTCCATCATTCAGGAAATGTGGAAGGAGACACCCAGGAAAGTGTCTCAATGGAACAAAGTAATGCTTTATGTGTGGGAAAGAAGGACATAAAGTTAAGAATTATCGAGGAAAAATGAAGAGTATTATGGAAGAAAATAAAAAAGATCCTAATAATAAATTTACAATCATTTGATGTAAATGTAGGGGACCTGGGCATTACCCGAGTCAATGTCCTATTCTATAGGATAACCTCTAAGTCAAGGAAGAACCTATGTGGAAATAAATGGATGGATAAATGTTTAAAAGTATTAATTCTCTTTTTTGATGGAATTACTTTGGAAGAAATTTCTCTTGTGTGTGTAACCCTACAGTTTTCTATGTGAAAATTCTATTTGAGGAATAATTATCTTTTATTTTGTAGATATAGTTATAAAGAACCATTTGGGTTTATAGGATCCTTGAATTTGAGTCAATTACAGGTTATTACTTTTTGGGAAGAAAGTGCAATGTATGAGATAACATTTGTGGTTAAAATATGTTATGGTTATTTTTGTGGAATTTATCTCATTTTTGGGAATGTTATAAAATTATATAGTTTTTAAAAAATGATAACACGCAGACCGTGTGACAACTTGTCGCGTCGAACAAAGCTACAAGAATCGAACCCACAACCAAAGTGCGACTGTGATTTATCACCTACCACTAGACTATGTGAAGTCCCTGGTTAGTATGACTAATTCCTTTTAGTTTAGTGATTTTATGGATCAAGAATATGTTTATTGTGGGAAATTATTATTTATACTTAGTATAAGAAAATGATTTGGTGATTAAGTGATAAATGTTATTTTAGAAGACGTTTTCTCTTTTGGGAACACTATATGCCTAAGGAAAATAGAACACTATGGGATTTCATTTGAGGAGTAATAGTGTATTTTTATTTTGAAATAATGCATTGTTTTTGTGGACTTATAGATATTTGGGTTATTTATGAAAAATGATTAACCTATCATAGAGAATATGTGATTAGGTTAATTACTTTTAAGTATGTGACTTTAAGAGTATTCAATGTTATTTGGAGATAATTATCAAGATTTATCATGGAAGACTATGTGATCAAATCCTTCTGAATTTTGGTTTCAAACTTAGTTTAGATTATTTTGAATAATTTTAAGGACAATTTTTTTTAATAGTCTTTGTTGAACTTTGGGTATTGTTTGTTTAATTTTAGATATTAAGAGTAGTATTTATTTCTATAAAGAATTATCCTTTTTGGGGATCATCTAATCTTATACTAACCATTTTGGTTTTGGTTAATGTCTAAAGACAAGGGAAATATATAGTTCATCTTTTTTGGATTATGTGATTCTCTATAAGTTGATTCTAGCGCTTCAGGTGTGACCAAGTCATCTTGAATACTTATCTTTTGGAGTCAAAGATTAGTTTATGGTAGAAATTAGTTAAAGGATGGAACTCTAATTGTCAAGTATTCTTTTTTCTTATTATATGAATAAAATAATTCTTAAACTTTATGGAAAGTGTCTTAAAACCACAATTGTGTTAACCTATTACCTTATGTTTTGTTGAACTAACAATATTTTGAATCATTATAGATTTATGGCTTTGAGATAATCAATTTTCCATTCACTTTTTTGTGATTGATTACCTCAATCATTCCTGATAAATATTTATGTTTTTCATCCAATTATAATTTCAACCAATGTTATCCTATTCAAAATCCTAATTTGGTGGTGACTTTTTCATTTCCCTTTTACTCTTATTAAGACTAAATTTTATTAACACTATTTTCGATGTGGGTTTTCCACAGAGGTATTTTCTATTTTTAACCTTTTATTTCCGAAGAACAATTTCAAATTTTGAGTATGAAATTTATTGGATGAGGTGAGAATGTAACACCCCAGGCTTCCACGGTATGTTTCTCTTTGAATAATATGATAACGTGTGAAGTACGCAACACCAAGTTCAAGCGCACCATGACCTATAAAATTAACCGTTTAAAAATAAATTATGAATATTAATAACCACATTTTAAATTTTATATATGTCCCATATAATTTTAATATTAATATTTTGTGTTTCTTAGACATAATATAAGGACAGATTCAATTTTTCAGATAAAGAAGTATTCGTCAAAAAATGCAGTTTTTACACCTTTTAATGGGGAACCCTTTTTAAAAACAATATTTGACACCTTTATATATTAAATTTGATTAAATTGAATTCTTCTTTATAAGCGGGACATAAAAATTTAGTTTGGATAAATTTTTGGCGTTTTTCTGATGACTTTCATATTTTGATGAATAGTGAAAACGAAATTCTAATTGAAAGCAACTTTTTTAATCAAAATAATTTATAGTGTAAAACAATAAATTTGAATGATTTTGAAGTATAATTAGATTATGTTTTTATCATTTAATCTAATTTTGGTCATTGGAAGTAATTTTATAATTAAATTGGACATAAACACATATAAATCTTTTGATACTTTTTACTTCTCAAAAACCTACTTTTTGGTTTTGACAACGAGAATTAATTTTAAATTAATTAATGAAACTTCTATGTTTTAAATTTGGTAAAATAGAGATCATTTTTGAATTCATAATATCAAAATTATCTTAGGCTGAATTTTTGGTATTTTTCTGAAAACATTTCATTTTTGATGAATAGTGAAAAATTCTGCATAGTACAAAAAAACTGACTTTTTTATTTAAATTTATTTTTAAGTCAAAATTTATATATAATAACTATATTATTACAATTTAATTAATTGGAGTAATTTTATAATAATATTTATAAAATTTTATTGAACTTTTTAACACCTTTTACCCACCTTTTAGGCACATTTGCAAATTTGCATAAAACGTAATTTTACCGCTTCTGTGAATTGAATTTAAAAAATTTGAAAGATAATATTGAAATCAGTAAGTAAAATGTGGTTCAATAGGATGAAAATAATTTTTGATGAATAGTAACTTTTGAATTTTATTTACCACGGTTAAAAGTAAATAGTGTAATTCATGGTAAAAATGATATTATAATTACCCTAACACATGTCATAATTCTATTGGATAAATGTATTTTGAAAAAACTCAACCTTATTAATAAAATATGATCCTTTTTTATCCACTTGGATTATATTAGGACATATATTATTATTTTATTTAAATAAGAGTTAAAAGTGTAAAATTCAAAGTTTAATAACTAAAACATTTTTAATATAGGGTTATAAATAAGATATATTTGACTATAAATATTCATTAGAAAGATAAAATTATTTCCTATATAATGGAATTTTATTTATAATTTTTAGACAATAAATAATTAAATTTATTTATGATACAATGATGATACAATGATTACCTTATTAATGAAAGATTAAAATAATTGATATTATAAATATTAAAATAAATGTAAATTGAGACTTTTGATACATTAAAATAATTTTCTATTTGAGTATGACATGTTAGGGATTATTAAATTTGTTTTTTTCTAATTAATAGAGTTATTATGACTTTCACAAAAACCAAATACTAAATAGTGTCAAAATTGACATAAATGAGTTTTTAAAACCAATACTATTTTATTAAATTATATAATAATCCTAAAAATATAAGGTTAGGCCAAAGGACTTATATAATAATATATATGTCATTAATTAACCACTTGAGGTTCTCTTTTCATTTTATAGTAAGTTTATTAACCATGTATTATAATAATACAAGAATACATGGTAAAAGTTAAACTACTTAACTAAGAGTTAAATCTAAAAGATAAGGTTAATATGGTGACATAAACTTGTCTAAAACCTATTGTTTGAGAATATTTAGACCCATAACCACCTTATAATCGAAATAAATCCTTTTGAATTCATTATAAACCAAAAATCATTTTATAATAAAATAATATTTCAAGATTTTCCTAAAGTAACCCTCACCTCTCTTATAAAAGGGTACTTCCCTTCTCTTAATTTCACACCTCCAAATCCTTTTGGGTCGGACAAACCCTACTCAAATATCCTCCCAAATACCCTTTATTAAACCTATAGTCCTTACTTTTATAATAAACACAACCTAAGGATCCCTTTTGATCAAATCAAAAGGAAGCACCCAAAGAAGAGTTAATGATTTCATCACCTCTTTCAAAGTTCTTTTCTTCTTCCACTTCCTCTTTATTTGATGTTTCCATAACAAAATAATAACTCCAGTACCTTATACATATTTTTGTGTTATTATAAATATGGTACAACCATATTTATTATTCTATCCATCCTATGAATGAAAAAGTCACCATACGTGCGTGCGTGTGGCTTATTGTCTCCACGTCGTGGTGTAGTTTGTTATTAAACACTTAATTATTTGGATGAGTATAATAATGACTATAATTGATTTAAATAATAAATATAACATGTTAATTATTATTTATATATGATATACCATCCAATTACATACGATTTCACCATCAATGGAATGATATTGTCGCTCGTGCGTACGTACGGATTACCCTCTCCACGAACGCAATGAGATTCATTCCCCATCGTAACAATTCAAGAATAATTTTCATTTTATGATTAAAAATAATTTTTAAGAACTTAATATAATTATTGATATTAATAAAATAAATTATATACATAAAAACATTACTTACTTAACAAAACATATAAAGAAAAACGAATCAGTTAACACCCAAAACAATGATACTACTGAAATATTATTAACAAAGAAATACTAGAAGATCATATATGATATAATATTTAGGTATTTTGTTCTTTTATAATTTAATACCAATTATTTAACTATTATAAATGAGGTTAACTTACCCTTGACTAAGGAAAAGTACAAGGTAAGGGGTTTTCATCTCACTTCTTATTCACGTGAGATTCATGCTATATTGCCACTACTTTCTTTTGTGTGGTATATGTACTTCCCATGATTGTATTATTTGTGTAATATAATTTAATTTATGGGTATTTACATATTCATTGTATTATCCTTCTTTCATGGGGTGTATGTTTCATAAGTTACCAAATCGGTAAGGGAATTTCTAATTTCAATTTTTACTCATTGGGTTTTACACAAACTTCATTGATTGTTTTACTCCAAGATTTTGTGTGAAATAACTATTTATTTACCTATGTATTAATTTAAACTACCATTTGTGTGGATATACATTTTATACACATAATCACTACATTGATAAATTCTCAACTCATTCATATGAACTTGATAAGAGTAATCTTAACTCAATTTCCATTCATTGAGTAACACATCCAAGTCTTGGTGTTATTTTTACAAGAATATGTGTGAATGTACTCTGATTAATTAACACTAAATATCAAATAATATTTAGTGTATTTTTATTTTCCCCACATAATTATTTCATTTATTTATCCTTAACCTAAGGATGCGGACTTTATAAGGGATTTCATCTCAATTTACATTCCATTAAGACTTTTTCGTTGTTATGCACCAATTCACTTGTATATGGTGTATATACTATAATTTGGCATGGTATATCATGAATCCCTTTAATATCATGATATTATAATATTTTGATTACCTAAATTATTTGTATTCAAGCGTCTCTCATTTGGTTAGAACTCTAACTAAAATATCATTTTAAATGTTTTTAAGATTTATTATTCTAAATATTTCTCATTAATGTTCATGTTTTAAAAATGGTTTTAAGGATTTAGTTATATGGACATGGATGTTTTAAAATTAAAATTCCTTTTAAAAGTTTCAAAGTGGTATGGGACACATTGATTCAAAATTCTATTTTAAACGGCTTCTTGATAAATAGTGAGACTTTTAAATGTTTTCAAGAAAAAGGAGATATTTCTCTCAAATAGTTTTAATGATTATTTTCATCTATGTCAATATCCTTAATTATTCTTGATTGAGGTTAATTTATTATAATACCATATTCCATATTATATTGAATGAGTTATGTTTTACTGTGGATGTGCTATTTTTATACCATTCATGGTTTGTGGTTAAAATATTTACATTTCGTATGCTATTTTTAATACGAATGTTTAGATTATGTTTCAACCTTTTCATATGAGGAATTAATTGGACATAGTAAGTGACAGGTGGAGCCCACTATAGATTTTTGATGCATCAGTAGGTCTCATGAGACAAACTAGTGTCTTGGCACAAGGACTTGACAAAATCTAATTTGTATTCTTGGCATGAGGCCTTGGCTATGTGGTTATGATGTTTGGAATTATGCATTCCATCATTATGAAATTAGCTATTGATATTACATGTGATTATTCGACTAGTATAATATCCATGTGAATAATTAAATAGCACTATTTGATTTATCTTTTTCGTATTATGCTTATGTTTAAGTTTAAAAGGATTTTATTTTAGTCTTATACATTTCCTTAAATTTTTATGCCTATTTATGATAGTTTCTGCTATATTTTTATCCTTAATGTGAATCTGAGCTCACCCCTTTATTATGTTTTATTTTTCCTAGGATGTGAAGAAGTATATTATGTTTGACCTACAAGGATGGGTTAAGGGATATGAGTGTGTTAAATGGGGACACATTATTGTTGTTTTATTATGATGTAATGTAAAAATTTTGTATGTATCTAGTACTTCCAAGGCTACTAAACCAATCAATCTGTCGAGACTTGATCTCTTGTGATCATGCCAATGTTATGTAATAATGCACCGACTCTAGGTAATTGGGTTCGGGGAGTTACACTTTTCACTTTGAAAAACGCATTTTAAAACTTAAAACATTTTCAAAATCATTTTATTTGAAAATAACTTTTAGAAATTATAAAGGAAGCTTTGAAATCATTTAAAACATTTCTTGAGGAAAGTATCCTTTCCTATTTGAAAAGATTTATTTAAAAAACAAAAATATTTATTAAAATATTTTTATTTGAAAATAACCTTTTAAACTTATAAAGTATGCTTCAAAGTAAATAATGGTTATGATAGTAGAAATATCATTCATGTCGTACATGTTGAAACAAATATTCCTTTCACATTTTCGGTACAATCTTGTTTGGAAAATTACATGAATATTAATTTTAAAAAAAATTGTAAAAAATAAAAAATGGTTCAAAGTGTCTTAAATAAATCAATTGGATAATGCTAAAAACTTTTTTGAAACCATTTTTAAAAGACATGGTTTTTAATATAAAAATGATATTTCGACTAAAGAGAGAAATAAAGAAATTTTTTCTTAAAAACATTCCTTTTAACTCTAGAGTACATAAAAAGGGGGAAAATGAAAGGAAAACATGTATTCTAATGACATAACCAAAGGAGAATAAAATTCACGAGTTTCTTGATATATGGATCACAACATTTCATTATCAGAAGAAAAAACATAAACAATTTCGATAAATTATGATATTACCACAACCAAATTTAATTTTTATTATTAAGACACTTTAAGGAGAAGTGGGAAAACCATAGTTCACAAACATTTGATACCACTACGTACTGAAAGAACTCACAAATTTATTAAACACAAGACTAAGATTATTAGAATCAGACACTCTATATAATTCCCAGTGAAGAGTACTAACCTGGATGTATGGATCCTTGCTGATAAGCTCTTCAAGGTGGGTAGTCATTCTATCCATTTTCTGTATGAATTTTTCATAGTTGATTTTGTAGTGGTTGACACCTCAAGCTAGGATTCGGTCTTGTTTGTCTATCCATGCCTCTTTCTCCTCCTTGGCATCAACTTGTAACCTTCTTTCATATATTCTGTTGATCTCCTCTTTTGAAGCATTGACCCAAACATCTTTTTCAAACATTTCTTCCTTGGAATGGAGGATGCATTTCAAACACTCCCCTTCTTCTGCTTCAATTACTCTTGCTTTTCCACTTTGTTCTCCACTTTCCCTTTTCTGTAAGGCTTTTCTTTCTTTGTTTCCACCATTCTTGTCTGACCTAGTTTCCATCATCTTAGGCAAGTGGGAATATTCTTTCCATCCCTTTTATTTTTTCCCCATGACCACAATGCACTTTCCGGAGTCTCGATTTCCTTTCTGCCCTTTCTTCCTTCTAGGACTATGAAGGCCTTTCCCATGAATTCTTTCCAAACTATCCATTGAGAATTGGCTATAACTGTCAACACCTGAATCCTCCTCTTCTGAAGCTAGTGTTGGTTCTTGGACATCCAGACCATCAAAGCGATTACCCAACACCACAACTGGGTATTTTTTGAGAGGGCTCTGCCTGCACAAAGACTTCACCAGTCCTGCCTTAACCTCAAATTCATTCTTCTTCCCTACACTCACATCCTTCACCTGTGCTGGAGGTTGAAGAGAGAGGGTGTTGGGGTCTAAGGGACCCAATACATTCACCTCATTCATCCTTCCTTGTCCAATCTTTGATACTGCAGCCGATAAATTATGATATTGTGTCATAAAAGAATTACCACTTTGGTAACATTGAATCATAATCCCCATAAAATAATAAAATTAAATTAAAATTAATATATTATGAAAATAATGAGGTTCATGATATAACATTTCAAAGGGGCGGTATATACACCTCATAGAATATGATAGGCGAATAACAAAACTTATGTCTGAAAGAAGATAAATTGAGACAAAAATCCCTTACAACTTTGGTAACTTTTGAAACATAAACCCCATGATAGAGATATTATAAAATTGATATGTAAACCCCCATAAATTTCAGGAAAAATCATAAAATACATTCGTGGGAAGTATATACAACACAAAAATGAAACACTTGGTGACTAAGAATTTGTATCCTAGAAAATAAAAGTGAGACGAAAATACCTTATCACAAGTCTCAAATTCCTTCATACATGTTCAAAACTCATTTATAATAAATATATGTTTATTATAAATATATTAAAAATCATAATTATATATATATATATATATCATACCATATATAATTTACTTATAACCTTTTATTACCTGTTTTTTAATAGTTCATTATTAAAATCACATTTTGGGTAATAACTATTTTTTTCATGTATGTTTTGATTTTTTTATTTCCATACCTCTATATAGACCTAGTTTTTTAATTTTAATATTTTTAAATATTTCTAAATATATTTTTGGATCTAGGAATTGAGACGGCGTGTGATACCAAGGCCTGGTGTGCCCAGAATTAATTTTATAAAAAAATTAAAAAAAAATTATATTACGCTTATAAATACAACATTCTCACATATTTTATACTATAATTAAATTTTTTAAATCCCAATATAGTATTATTTTATTGTAATTTTTCACATTGTTAGGTTTTAGATGAATTTTGAGCATAATTACTAAAATGGCCTAATTTTGTGATTTAATTATTTTATTTATATTATGTATTTCGACCATAACTTCTTCTAAACTGAATTAAATTGTGAAATTAATTTTTTTAAGGTTTACTTAAATCATGGTTCTCATTTAGTACTTATGGAGTCAAAGATCAATAATTTATTTGGAGGCCTAAATCTATCTCCCAAATCGTGCCTCGAAAACTGTGTACAGATCTGCACACTTTTACTATTGAGATTATATCTCATTGTGGACCGGTCCAATGAAGCTCAAATTTTGAATGGAGATATAAAAGAAGATGGAGATAAAAATTAATATGATGGTACACATGGTATTCAGTTTTATTAAAGGTTATAATGTCATGGTAAGTTGGAAAATAAGAATATGAAAAGTCAACTGACCAGATTAAATGTGCCGGACTAAAACAGTAATAACTATCTACAAACATCTCCATTAAAGTTGAAATTTGGAGGGTGAACGAGGGAAAAAAATGGAACAACCGTTATGAATAAAACTTTCCAATATTCTGCCATTTAATTTGGATAAAGTTTTAGATCCATCAGGAAGACAGATTGGGATCCAAATTTTCTCACCCTTTTTCTCCATAAATTGTCATCTCTTATACCTCTTACAATATAGCCATTTTCAAGCGGGAATGGTGGATTTTGGTATCTGTAATATTTTTTTTATATTTTAATTATATTTTAGATTATTTATTATTCTTCTTCTATTCATTTATATTCTCTTTCATTTTCAATTTTGTGTTCCCCCACAATGATCCTTCTAATAACCATGAAAATGGAGAACTAACTCTTATTGTTGTTTGAGGGGGGAGTGGTGGTTCTTGAGTTCGTTATGCTTAAATGTTTATCTTTTTTAAATATAATAATTCTAATAGTACTGAAATAGTTTTGTTGAAGGGTTCAGCCCACTTTCATTGTTATTGAGTTCTTCTTCCTGTTTTAGAATTTTACTCTCTATCATCATAATAGTGTATCCAGGGTGGAGTAGCATTGTGGTGATGATGTGAGTGAGTATTATCTTGCATGCAGAGGGTTGATGTAGGATAATAACAATTCATGGGAAGGTGTTGAGTTATAGGGTTTATCTCAACATTTAGTAGATTATTGAGAATAAATATTTTAAAAGAATAATGATTTTATCACCACGATCTCCCAAGAACGACAACGATCCTTCACTAACTTCTTTGTGTCTTATTTATTTCCTTTGTGTTTTTAATTTTATTATTAATATATATTATATTTTATGTATTTTTATAGTCAAACCCCCATTTATATTAGTATATAAGTAGTTTTGTATTAGGTAGGTTATAAATGGCGACAATAGAAATTTGGCGTGTTGTGAGTGACCTCTCCGAGATCGACCCTAGGCTGTGCCAATATGGTACACTCTTAGGTAATAATAATTTATTGGTGAGGGATCTACGACAAACCCCTCTCATCAATTTGGCACCATTTTCAGGGCGACAAAGCACTTGCTCACACTATTTTTCAAAAAAACCATAAATTTCATAAATTTCATAAACCCAAAAAAAATTGAACTTCATTGCATATCTTTATTTTCCTGGTTCAATGATGGAATTTCAAGGTAAATTTTAATATGATTTTCATGATAAAAATATTTTTGAGGCCATAAAACAAGTATCACTGAAGATTCAATTGGATGAGAATGAACAAATGATATAAGAGTTGAGGAATCAGGTGGAATTTATTTCATCTTCCTTGAAGGAATTGGAAGCTCAAAATGAGCCTCAAGAAAAAGAGGAATAAAATATTATTTTTCCAACATTTTTAATTGAAGAGACATTTGAGGATGAAATTATGAATTAATTAGCCTCAAACCTATCAATATCATTTCCATAGGATGTTTAAGGAGACTTTATAGCTGATTCACATGTGGGATATCAAGATGATATATAAGATATACCTATTTAGATGGAGTTTCCAATGTCCTTGCATGAAGAGATCAATTTCCAAGATGAATTACTTGAAAGGTAATATTTATTTATTGATTTGTCATGTTTTAATCTAATTCAAGCTGAACTATTTTCAAACTTTTCCTTTACTAAAATTTATGACAGATCACAAATAGAGAAGACCTTCGATGTTAAGTAGGGAAACACCCAAATGGTGGTGGTCAAATAAGAATAAGAGATAGAGAAGAATGTGGTTCGACTACCTCATCTATAAAAAAAATCATACCATATGGAGTAGGACATCACAAAAGTCATCAGGGAGTACCCATGTCTTCTTTTTCATCCCACACTGGACCTTGATTTATCTCTTTATTCATTCTTGGGGGTTGGGAATTTTCTAATCTTCTTCACGGTTCTCCATTCTTTGTGTCTACTCATAGACACTAAGAAAATTCACATGTGGTGGTTAATCTTAATGAAACCACATCCACCATCTGATCAGGGTTAAACTGCTGAAACTTCCTGATTAGGGGTAGTAAAATCTTATCACCCACATGGGGGGTCTAAACCTTGTTCTATCCTCTTTTCCCTACCTCTTTCTTTTTATTTACTTTTATTATACATTTCTTTATTTATTTCTTTCTAGGAATAAGTGGTAGAAACTAGGAGCTTATCTCAAAGAAGCCACAGAAAAATAATGTCATGTTGTATCTTTTCTTTCCTTTTTTCATCCCTTACATTTATTTTTATTATGCTAAAATTAGGGGTAGTTAAATATAAGTGTGTTGGGAGCGTCAACCTACTTAGTTTTTCATGTGTGCTTTTCCTTTTTGTTTTTAATATTTTTAAGATTATTGATCTTCAATGTAAATTATGATCATTTTTTACACATCAATTGATTTTATGAAAATTGAAATGATTTTTGAAAAAATGGATTTTAAATTATTGTTGATGTGGAAATTTTCTCCTTTAATTGGATTTTCAATAATTTTTATGAGTTTGGTCATTTTTTGAAATAAATAACCATGAAACACTGACTCAAATAATTTTTTCAATCCTATGAGTTATTTTTAACCACTTTGAAATATTTTTCCTAATACCGACACATCCTTGTGGGAAACTTTGATTTTGTGTGAGAACCAGAATTTGTGATTTTTATCTTTTGAAAATTTGGATTTCATGGAATGTTTTTGATATGATTGAGGCATCTATTTTTCTAGAAACATTTTTATATTTATACCCACCCTTACATCTATCCTTCATTATCCCTTAGATTCCATGAATTTCCTTATAAGTTTCAGCCACATTAAAATCCAATTTTTCCTTACCTACAAACACTCTTGGTAATTTTGCATGGATATTTTGAGTTTCAGTGCGGGGGAAGGGCCTTTTGTGTTTTTTGGGGATTTTTTTCACTTTTTGGTTGTGTAAGGTTTTTTTCAATATTATTGGAAGTTTATAATGAGAGAATTGGGCTTGATTCATCATTTCATTGTGCTTCATTTCATTCATCTAGTTCTCCTTCAAAAAAAATTGTGAAAAAATGATGAAAAAGTGGAGATGAGCTTGAATATTTCATTTTACTTCCTTTTAATACTCATTTTCCTCTTTAAAATAAATTTCATGATTTTAATCCATTCATTTTATTCAATTTTCAGCTCATTCTCTAAGAAAAAAACAAAAAAAGAAAATAAAGTTGTGCCTTTCTGGAGCTTTAAAAAAATTGTAAAAAAAAGGAGGGAGAATTTGGATGAAATAATTAATTGTAATCAATAATTTTCTCATGTCCCATGTCATAAAAGGTGGTTTGGAGTTATGTTTCACACTTTCAAGGGGATTTGACTGAGGTTCATCTTGTGTTTTCACTTGAATATTCTTTCATTATACTGAAGAGTCAAAACCTCCTCTTTTCGATCTTAAATTTTAAATCATTTTCTCACCAACCCTAAGACACAGAATTCACCTAGAAAATACCTCATGATTTAAAATATTTTCATGTTTCACTCTATGGAGGAATTTTGATTTTAACAAGTATATGGTGATATATGCAATTTCCAAGTATGAGCATAACCCAGATTTAATTTCTCTTGAGTGAAGACTGGCATACAATTCAATGTGAGGTAGGTTGTGATTGGGCCAGGGATATATTTATAAGGTTTAACAAATTTAAATGTGAGGAATGAAAATTATATTTAATTATTTTTCATATAGGATACATGATATAATTCTACTTTGAAAAATGATCGTTGATATTTCTCTTGGGGTATTATTGTGTGGATTATGATTTGAATATATGATGATTTCTCAGGAGTGCAATAGTTAAGTATGGTGGAGTGATGAATAAAACATTTTCACATATTTTATACTATAATTAAATGTTTTAAATCCCACCATAGTTTTATTTTATAGTAAATTGTCACATTGTGAGGTTTTAGATGAATTTTGAGCATAATTACTAAAATAACCTAATTTTGGGATTTAATTATTTTATTTATATTCTATGTTTTGGCCATTAATTCTCCTAAAATGAATAAAATTGTGAAATTAATTTTTTTAGGTTTCCTTAAATCATGGGTCTCATTTCATCATTCTGGATTCCAAGCTCAATCATTCATTTACAGGCCTAAATCTAGCTCACAAATTAGGCCTTGAAAACTGTGTACAGATCTAGATACTTTTACTATTGAGATTATATCTCTTTGTGGACCGGTCCAATGAAGCTCAAATTGGTCATAGATATATAAAATAATATGGGGATCAATTTTAATAAAGGATTCTAGGTGGTATTCAGCTTTATTAAAGGTCATAGTGGTGTGGGAAGTTGGAAAAGTAGAATATGAAAAGTAAACTGACCAGATTAAATGTTCTGGACTAAAACAGTAATAACTATCTACACATGTCTCCATTAAACATGAACTTAGGAGGGTGGTTGTAGGAAAAAAATTGAATAACCTTTATGAAGGAAAATTTCCAAGATTCGGCCATTTAATGAGGATAAAGTGTGGATCAATAAGGAGGATAGATTGGTAGCCAAATTTTCTCACCCATTTTCTCTATAAATTGTCATCTCTTATACCTCTTACAATATAGCCATTTTCAAGTGGGAATGGTGGATTTTGGTATCTGTAATAATTTTTAATATTTTAATTATATTTTATCTTAGTTATTCTTCTTCTTCTGTACATTTCTCTTCTCTTTCAATTTCTATTTTTTGTTCCTCCACAACGATCCTTCTAATCTCCATGCAAATGGAGAACTAACTCTCGTTGTTGTTTGAGGGGGAAGTGGTGGTTCTTACGTTCATTGTTCTTAAATGTTTTTATTTATTTTATTCTAATAATTTCAATATTACTTAAATGGTTTTAGTGTATGGTTCACCCCACTTTCATTCCAATTGAGTTCTTCCCATTTTAAAATTTTCCTCTCTATCATCAAAATATTGTATCCAGGGTGGAGTATCATTTTGGTGATGATGTGAGTGAGTATTATATTACATAAGGAGGTTCCGTATGGGGTAATAACAATTCACAGAAAGCTGTTGAGTGATAGGGTTGATCTCAACATTGATTAGAGTATTGAGAATAAATATTTTTAAATAACAATGATTTTATCACAATGATCTCCCAAGAACGACAATGATTCTTCACTAACTTCTTTGTGTATTATTTATTTCCTTTGTGTTTTTAATTTTATTATTAATATATATTATATTTTATGTATTTTGAGAATAAACCCACAATTTATATTTTTATATAATTAGTTTTATATTATTTAGGTTATAAATAGTGATAATAAAAATTCGGTCTGTTATGAGCGACCTCCTTGAGATCACCCCTGGGTTGTGCCATTATGGTACACTCTTAGGTAATAATAATTTATTGAGGAGGGTTCTGCAAAAAAACCCTCTCATAATACGTGCACAGAGTTTCTTAAACAAAATATGATAACTCTTCAATAAAATCTCATATTAAAAATATAAGACCACAGTTGAGTCTGTAACATGATGTTTACCCCAGGATCAACCTAAAATAGGTCAGCATGGGGTGTTCAGATATCCTGAACATTAATAGTGAATTCAGTTGGTTAATTAAATATTTAATTTAATTTTTTTATTAATTAACCTAATTTATTTTTTCCTTTAAATTACCAACTATGTGAATTATACAAAGTTTTCTTCATAAACCCTTGAAGAATTGAGATCAATTTCTCCACCTCCATTGGTGAATTGACATCCAACTTCAATGAGGATCTGAATCAAATTAGACCGAGACAAATTGAATTCAATGACTCTTCTAAATAATTAGTGACCATGTTATTTGATAAAGAGTAATATAATATCCCGGTAGGACACATCTATTTAATTTTTATTCACTTTTTGATTAAATTTATGGAGCAGGATCATCCCTTTTTATGATCTGCCCCAATTTTTGGACTTTGCATGAACCTATGTATTGAAATAAAATTGATTATTCATTATTTATCACAAAAAATATCCACATTTTTATTCATTGGATAGTGATTATTAAACCTATTTTTGTTTTGTATCCCTTCATTCATTGTGTTCTTTTCCATTAGGCTACAGGGCCATGACTCGACGTTTTCGGGTGGTATCGATCCCTATCGGACCCCTAGATTTGTAGTGTAATAACATGCGGTGAATGGAACATCAAATCCAAGATTTAAATAGAGTCTTTGTGGGTTTTGGGGGATCGATTCATTGATTTGTAATGTGAATCGGAGATGGTGGGTGATAGAATACATATGCAGTGTGAGGCGGTTCATACATACTTTATGCCTAGCAATGAGAACTAATTTCCAGCCACCAGGGGGCATAAATCATCGAATGGAGATAAATACCCCATTTTTTAGATGGATACAAGGCTCGATCTGAAGTCAATGATACTAGATATGAAGTGTGGATACTGGATCTAATCTTTTGAAAAAAATCCCAACTATAAGTTGTATAGTCTAAAGAACGCACGATATGTAGGGCCCTGGCTACAGCGGCTAGGGTTTTAGGTAAGATAAGTATCACATTCCATGTGGGACCCCAACATTCCAAGTGACACATGTACTAGAGACTCAGTGTGTACTCCGGAATTATACGGGTATGGTCATGGTTAGGCATACATTGTGCACCAAAGTACAAGAACATGGTAAAAGTACATGAACACAACCAAAGAGAATGGGAAAGACCCTTGGTGGATCAGACACACCATATATACCATCTAAATGTCATGTATGGTTATATGGGTAATGATCCATGTACCTAAAGGAACACATACAGGTGACTGATCAAGAAACAACATCGTGTAGTTCCCCTCACACACTGTGTACCCCTTGTTTCCTTTTTAAGAAACTTCAACCTCTTGCATCTCTTTCATTTGGACTCGAAGTTTGGCCCACTGGTAGCCTATACTAAGTGTTTTTTCACATATAACATGATGTTATCCCCCTTAGTGGATTTTGAGATATGATGTGAGATTTTCTAGGTGTGGTACTTATTTAGGAGGTGCTCTATGATGGTAGTGATCGAGCAGTATCACCAGAGGCTTCTAGAGTGGAACACTCATACTATGATAGGGAATATGTCCACTACTTATCTTAGAATCGAACCCTCCTATGGGACAGGGCATAAATCCTCTATCTACTTTTAGAGTGGAACCCTCCTATAGGGCAGGGCATGGTTCCTCGACCGACATTTAGAGTGGCACCCTCATACTAGGATAGGGAATGGGTCCTCTATATATTCACCAAGTGGAACCCTCCTATGGAGTCAAGGTATGGGTCCTTAAATAACAGTGTGACACCCTCCTGCTGGGTTGGGCATGGGTCCTCTATCTACTATCTGAGTAGAACCCTCTTGTTGTACCAAGGCATGATTCCTTGACTACTAGAGTGATACCCTCCAGTTGGGCTAGGCATGGGTCCCCTACTGACGATTAGATTGGAACCCTCCAACTAGGTTTGGAATAGGTCCTATAACATTTAATATTAAGTGGTAACATCCTATGGAGTCATGGAATGGGTCCTCAGCCATCAATGTGTCACCCTCATGTTGGTCAGGGCATGGGTCCTCTATTAACTATTGAGTGGAACCCCCCTATTGTACCAAGGCATGTGTAATCTATCTATAGGTTGTTACCCCTAGACTCAGAGGCACATTGGAGAGGTGTGGCATGGATTTGATGTTTTTTGTTGGGTATACATGTGAGATATTGGGCATCATTGATGAACTTATAGAACTAATGGAACTCATTTCCCAAGATGATCTGTGATATGGAGATCCCCTTATCTCTTGTTTAGGTTTCTTTTCTTTGAGAATATATATATATGTCTGTGTGTGTATCCATTTTGTTGCATTTTGTTACTCTCTTTTTATGGGTGACAGATACATGATTTTTATTCTACCTACACAACATGTTGATCTCCCTATGGTTAAATGAGGTTACTTACATGCTTTGGGTTTAGTTTTTTACTATATGTATATAAATTCCTATTATGTCTATTATTTATCCCCCCTTCATATTTTTGGGTGTCCTACTAGGTATGTGTATACTCACTCCTACATGGGATTTTCCTTCACATGTTGTGTCTTATATAGATGGTGCACAGGTTAGCGGTGAGTATAGAGGAGCTATGGATACATTGATGCATTTACCTTGTACGGTGGTCAGAGCTTGGAGATTCTAAACTAGGATCTCTTAGCAGTTTACTTTCCGGTTTTTTTCAGTTTGGGACATATTTCTGGTTGGGTGTGTATTTTTTCCCTTTTCTTTCAGTTTGTACTATAGTAACCTTATACACCCTAGAGGTTTTTTATTCTTGGTTTATATTCTAGATGTTGAATATTTTTATTATTATTCCTCTACACTTCTACATTGAGATGATTGGGTGTGTGTGTGTGTGTACATGTAAATTTGGTAAAGTCCTCCCCATGTAAGATATTCCTTTAGGCACTTTCCACCATCCCTTGGCCCATGGAGGTGGGATTGGGGTAGTTTCTTCTTGAGCACTATTGGGTGGGATCATGACAAGTTATTATCAAAGGTGGTTTGATCCTTGGGAAGGTGTATAGAGTAGTCCCCTTATAAAGATTTTGTTGGGATTTGGGAAATAGTTTCAAATTGTTTTGAGTGTAACTTTCAGGCCAAGGAATCCAATGTTAGTGTGGCGACTGAAGTATCCATTCATTAGAACATTCACTATCAGATTATCGACTCGTCATACTGATGTATTGGTTTCAAAGATCAATGATACATGAATCATATAGGATTGAGTATTTGACTTTCCTTCTTGAGTCATATACCCTTTTTTATATATCAATATATATACTCATTTGATAATGGTATTTCTTGATTAAATTTACAGTATTCCTCCATGATAAAAGCCATCCCGAATAACAATTATGGATCATGGAGACAATCTGATGATTGATAAGCAATCATTTCATGGTCCATCCTATTAGATCCTTCGTCCATTTGGACATATAGTAGCACCCCAACCTGTTTAATAGTATATCATTCCAATAGGATAGGTTGAGGATTTGTTTGGGCTTAGTGCACTCTATGAGTTACATCGCTAGAGACCTCTAAGGTTCCATGATGAGCCAGATCCCTAAGAAGTGTAGGATTGGATAGAGTTAGTGGTTCGTGTCTTCAATATTATCTGGTCATTGATGGATCATGTGGTTTCAATGGCATCTAGACTTTTCCATGGAGTATCTGGGTGCTGGTGGAGTCTTGTTACCTAGATACATGATGAGTCGACACTCTCATGGCCCAAATTCCAGTAGCTGATTTTTGAGGAGTACTGCCCCTCCTGTTTGCGCTCAATTCAGATTCAGGATCTTATGGATCTGAAAAATGGAGGGATGATAATGGATGAATATGATACAAGGTTCATATACCTTATGTAGTACTCCCTTAACATGATCTAGGATGGCTACTTCCGAGCACATAAGTTTGATCAAGGACTCCGTAAAGAGATGTGTGCTAGTTTGGTACCCTTGTGCATTACCACCTCTGTTAGGGTGTTGGAGAAGGCACTGGTGATGTAGAGTTTCTTATTATAGGGATTCTAAGAATCTATAACTATCACTAGGTGTTACAGAGTTTAGTCTTCTGTAGAATCTAGTAAAAATTAACAGAAATGATCTCATCATAGGATATCTTCCTAGGATTAGGCTCAAACATGTTGTTAGTGGTAACACAAAGTAACATGACATCCCAGAGAGCGTAATTTCTATGATTTTGATGGATGATGTCACATGGCATGTGACTTCATGACCCGACATGCTGGAGAGCGCAAGTAGATAACTGAAGAACCACCATGGCAGAGTCAGCACCGTGTTCAGGGATCTCCTAGGAGAAGGTAGGGAGGTCCTTAGGAAGGAGGGACTATAAAATGAGCAGGATGAGATATGGGTGGTGTATAACACTATTATATCCTTCCACTAACACCATAAGGTAGCCCATGTTAGGCTAATGGAGTAAGCAGTCGGGGTCGCAGACAGTTACAGGCTATAGAGGCTTATGACCTCACGAAATATGAGATGATTAGAGGTACAATTTATGTGTTTTATCCTCTTGAATTACAATTAGTAGAAATAGGTTCTAGTAATTCCTTCATCTCTATAATACTAGTTTAAGAGATTAAACTCCCAGTAGAGGCCTTATCCCAATAGCTTTGTCTTTAGGTTCCTATAGGGAAATATTCTTCTATATCTTTTGACTATTGATAGTGAAAGTTATCTATTAGTGGAGAGAGGTTTATGTGGAACCTTTTAGTTGGAAATATGGATTAATATGATGTCATACTAGGTATGTATTGGTTTTCCACATTCAAATTCCATATTAATTATCACCACAGATGAGTCAAATTCCTTCGTATTGATGGGAAGATATTATCCTTTATGGGCGAGAGAGATATCATGTCAGTATAAGTGGTTACTATGATGATGGGTTTATATACCATCAACCATTATTTGGTGATTTTATCCCTTGGTGTAGTTGTCTGTTCATCTATATGGATTCCTTCAATTGTGGAGGATTTTATGGACATTTTCCACGAGGACGTTCCAAGACTACCTCCAAGGTAGGAGATGGAGTTTTGTATAGACTTGAATTCTGGGACCACTCTAATATATTTTGTGTCATATAGGATAGACCCTAATAATATCTATGAGTTATGGTTGTAGTTGGAGGACCTTTGAGAGAAGGGTTTTATCAGACCCAGTGTGTCCCCCTATGCATCTCCAGTGTTATTCATGAAAAAGTTGGATGTGATCTTGAGGCTTTGTGTGGATTATAATCAACTGAATCGAGTCATGATAAATAAAAAGTACCCCTTGAAGAGGAATGAATATTTATTAAACTAGTTAAGAGGCACGATCTGGTTCTAAAAGAATAACATTCTTCGCTCTCCCTTCTGTTCGTCTTCTACCTCTCACGATCTGGTTCTAAAAGATCGACCTCTAGTCCGGCTACCACCAGTTGAGAGTTCTCGAGGATGATATTCTGAATCTGGCATTCCGATGTCGCTATAGACACTATGAGTTTCTAGTGATTCCCTTTAGTGTGATGAATACCCCCATTGAGTTTATGGATATTATTAACTATATATTATAGCTATACTTCGACCAATTTTTTGTTGTCTTTATTGAAGACATACTCATATACTCTACATTAGAGGAGGATCATGCAGAGTACTTGAGGATGGTCCTATATTAGCTTCAGGATCACTATCTTTATATAAATTTATCAAAGTTCTAGTTCAAGATTCACTAGGTTCACTTCTTGGGAAATGTCATATTTTAGTATGGTTTATCAATGGAACCAGTGAAGATCGATGTAGTGCTTTCTTGGGAGCCACCCAAGAGTGTGTTAGAGTTGAAGAGTTTTCTTATCTTGGAATGGTACTATCGGAGGTTTGTGGTAGACTTCTCTAGGATTGCATCCTCTTTGAATGCCCTGATGTAGAAAGGGAAACCATTTACCTAGACTGAGTAGTGCTAGAGGACCTTCAAGGATTTGAGGTAGAGGTTGAAAAGAACTCCTATTTTGAGAAAACCAGTGGAGGGAATAGAGTATGTAGTGTATTGAAAAGCATCAAATATGGGATCATCTACATGATAATGCAGCAGTAGGCAGTTATCACATATAGGTTGAGGTAGTTGATACCCTATGAGAAGAACTAAAATACTCATGACCTAGATCTGGTAGAAGTAGTCTTCTCTATAAGTATTGGGTTGCACTATCTTCTATGATAACTCTTTGTGGTTTACTCAAACCATTATAGTCTTAGATACATCTTCACACAGAGAGACATGAACATGAGACAGTTTCACGGGTTGGAGTTCCTACAGGAATACAACTTTGATATAGTTTATACTCTAGTTAAGGGAAATGTGGTATCGTGTGTCCTTAATAATAACTACTAGAGTCATTTGGTGTAAGAGGATTCTGAGAAGTTACCTTCCTTCTAGATAAACTTGGTAGAGAAGGAGGGTTCATCTTTTCTTCACTCGATGGTATTGAATCCTCTACTTCTCGAGCATGTGAGAGAGTCCCAATTGGGATACATCAACTGTGAGGTATTCCATGAACATATATCCTCAGGAGATTCACCCAATGGATTTTTAAAAGGAGGGAATCACATCATACTTTTCCAGGGATGGACAGTGGTCCCAATCACAATGTGGTAGGAGGTGATGCGCAAGTTCAGCACTTATACCTTGGTTGTACATCCTGATGTGGGGAAGATGTGCAGAGACCTTTAGTGGAAGTTTTTTTGGGCTGAAGAGTGTGGATGAGTTCATCTCATAGTGCCTCACCTATTAGCAGGTGAAGGCTGAGCACCATCTTTTGGCTGGTTTGTTGCAGCCCCTTGATATTTTGGAGTGTAAATGGGATGGCATATCCATGGAGTTTATGATAGGTATTCCACAGAAATTGAAGCTCCATGAATCCATCTGGGTGATGGTTAACTGACTCATGAGGTTGACACACTTCCTTTCTATCAGAAAGTAGATTTTGGTGGAGATTTTGTGGTAGATGTGCATATGGGAGATTGTTCATCTTCATGGGGTTCCATTGACTATTTTCTTCTAAAGTGATGTATAGTTTACTCCATAGTTGTAGAGAGTCCTTCTGAAGGAATTAGGGACCCATATGTGGTTGAGTACAGCTGACCACCACTGATATATGGGAAGAATGAGTGCACTATATAGGTTTTGGAGGATATGTTGAGGTCTTGTGTGTTAGAATTCATCTATAGATGGTGTGGTTACTTTCCCTTGGTAGATTTTTCATACAAAAACATCTACCACTCTACTATCAACATGGAACCTTTTAAGGCCTTATAGGGAGACCTTATAAGTTACCCTTGTGCTTGATAGAGATCAGAGAGGCATCGCATGTGGGTCTAGATCTGGTGGAAGTGATGATGGAGAAGGTCCAGGTCATCCATGAGTGGATGAGAATATCCTAGAGTAGACATAAATCTTATTCATATTGATGTTGTAGGCCCTTTGAGTTTGATCAGGGAGGCCACATTTTCTTGGGAGTCTCCCCACGATGAGAATTATGGATATTCATCTAGG
The DNA here is from genome assembly GCA_963277665.1 of Viscum album. NCBI lineage: Eukaryota > Viridiplantae > Streptophyta > Magnoliopsida > Santalales > Viscaceae > Viscum > Viscum album. The sequence continues at coordinate 1,560,210,382 of OY728129.1, forward strand.
GAGGAAAGAAATCCCTGAGGCTCATAGAGATATTAGAGATCTTTCATAGGGTTGTTGAGGTTTCTTACCACCTTACCTAACCCCCATAGCTGGAGTGGGTGCACGACGTCTTCCATGTGTTGCAGCTGAGAAGATATATGCATGAACCTACTCACATTATTGACTGTAGAGAACTGGAAATCAAGGATGGAGACAATCTTGCAGAGAACCCAGTGGCGATTGAGGATCGATAGGAGAGGAACCTCTATGGATGGACCATCCCCTTGGTCCTCATGATTTGTTAGCCCAAAAACGTGCAGGGGATCTCTTGGGAGCGGTATATCCAGATATGGGCTTAGTATTCTGATATTTTTGATTATTTTTTATTTTAAGAGATGAAAATATTAGAGGTAATGATGTAGAGACTTGATTTTTTCCTTATAAGACTTTGAAATATTTCTACATATATTTCCAGAGTTAGGTATTGAGACGACGTGTGATTCTAAGACCCGATGTTCCAGGAATAAATTTTGAAAAATATTAAATATATTGTATTTTACTCACATGTAATTTGTTAAAGAAAATGCGATAAATCTTAAATGGAATATTGGATCATAAATATAAGACCACAACTGAGTCTGGAAAGATATTTTTACCCTTTGAGACTATTGGTGGTGTGATTAGTTGGTTAATTAAATAATTAATTTAATTAATTTATTAATTAACTGAATTTGGTTTTTCCTTTAAATGCACTGGTATGGAAATTATAACAGGTTGGCTAGATAAACTATAAGATCCTAGGTTTTAATATGAGGCATGTATCCCTTTAAATTTTATTTCAATGATTTTTTACAACATAATGTGAATTTCTTTTGAGGTTATGGGAGTTTTGGGGGTTTTTGGGGCTTGTTCAGATCTTAGAACCCAATTATGGGAGAAAAATATATGGTCTTCATGGTTAGGAGACACCATGCAACCCAAGCCACATAGTTTGATCAAACCATGTAGGGCTAGATAGTAAGTTGGAGGACCCCACACAGTTTGAGGAAACCATGTGGATGGAGGCACACACCCACGTGGGAACACCTGTAATTTTTAGCAGATGTGTTTTTTACAGTTTATGTACGGTTAGTCAAACCGTGTATATTGACCATGTGGTTACCCCCTTAAAATAGAAGAGGATACACAATTGATGAACGATTTAGGAAACCGTTCAACATAGTATTGTGAAGAAAAATTACCTTTTACCCTTAAAAATATATTAAACCTAAAACCTTATTTCATTTATCCTTTTTTGGTAGTGGATCACATTTGAGAGATCCTTTGAGACTTGAGGGAGAGAGGATGACGTACAAGTTCAGTGGATAGAGTTATTCTTAGATGAATCTTGACCACCCTTGAGAAAGAAATTCAGGGACTAATTGCTTTAAAGTGGGAAGATTATAAGATCCTGGGTTTTTATTCAAGGTACGGATCCCTTTAAATTTGTTTTAAATGCTTTTTTATAGCCTAATGTGAATTATTTTTGAGTTCATGGGAGTTATGGGGGTGTCTAGGGATTGTTTAAGACCTAGAACCCAAATCCAGGAGAAAAAAATCCGGTCTATATGGTTAGGAGAAACCATTTGATCGAAGCCGCATGATTTAATGAAATGGTGCGGGGTTGGACAGTGGGATGGAGGATCCTACATGGTTTGAGGAAACCATGAGGATAGAGGTCCACGCCCATGTAGGAGCACCTATAATTTTTAGTAGAGTTTATTTTCATGGTTTGTTCATGGTTAGTCAAATCGTGTATAGTGACTGTTCAAGTTTCCATTTAGAACAATAGAGGGTGCATGGTTGGCACACAGTTTGGCCAATGTGTGGCCAAACCATGTGACCCATTATTTTGAGGAAAAATTTCCATTTTTCAATTAAAAATATATTAAACCTAAAACCTTATTTAACTTATCCTTTGTTGGCAGTGGCTCATGTTTGTGAGCTCCTTTGAGGAAAATTGGGATATTTTGATCTCATTCCTCTATCCAAACTCGAAATCAATCATTATCGGTATCATTAGATTCATATCGGTGAGTACACAATTCCTTTTTTTCTATACTTCATTTGACTTTGGATCGATATAATTATTTAGGAGAAAGATAATATGTCTTATTTCAAGGTACTTCATCTGTTCTTTTTTTTTCTAATCTGAGTCAAATTAGAAATTTGTACTAGATTATCACTCTACTAAGGACCTATGTTAGGTGGTATATACCAAGTGGTTTTGTGATTTATAGAGATATTTTCCATTATTCTAACCACCTAAATTTTTGACGCAACCCAAAAAATGAATTGAATAATTAAATTAAATGTAATGGAACCTATTAGGGATTCCCACTAGTTATTTGAGACTTTATAGAGGTTTTTTCCCCAACCAAGGTCACCCATGGGGTGTGCCTTTGAGATTTATTTTTTTAAACCACTCATGGGGTGAGTGTTATGGCTTTCCTAGTTAGATTAATCCAGTTTATAAATTAAATTCATTGAATTTCTTGATTAGGATATGGTTTTCCTCCTTTACCATGTGTTGACATGATATGCCTTAATTTAATTAATTTAATCATTTATATGGATGTGTATATGGGTGGGTATACTCATAGAACTTTAATTCTTGTGAATTGATGAATGAAGTGGGATGTGAATTGAAATGGTATAGGATTCTTGATTTGGTATACCATGGGTCTTAATTCCATTTATATGCCATGGATGTTTCACCCATGGATCTTGATTTATGGTTGAAGATGACTTGGACCTGTATGGTCCTTAGATATTGATTCCATAGCATGCCAAGGGAATTTATACTCCTTGGACCCACCTTTTTGGACTCACGTTGGACATTCTATGTTTACATGATCCTCAGACTCCACCAATGTTGTTATCGAGTTTCCATCGAGATGCTCTTAGGACTCGACGAAGATGCCTTGGTCTACTATACCTTGGATATAGACCTAAGGGGTCTGATACTTTGATTATATGGATCATTTGTGGTAAATATGATATTCTTAGTTGTACAGTGCTGCCCTGGTTGATATGAAATCTATGATTATACAGCTCATCCATGGTTGACATGGTATTACAGGTTATATGTAAAGTTCATGGGTTGTATGAGATATTGTTTGTATGGAATGGTCATGGTGTTTACTTACTTTTGTTTGGTGTATTATTTATTATAAGATCTTGACTCAAGTTTTTTATGGAGATTTATTATGATATTCAGTATCACTTTTTTTAGTCTATTTTCTACGAGCACTATACATTTTTTTTACTACTTACCTATGATGTAAATTGTATACTACTTTATCTTATATTACATAGCTAGGATTTGTTATAGACACTATGGTTGGTTACCTACTGTGATTGCATCTCACACCCTATTTGGACCACCATTGGGTAACAGAATAGACTATTTGGATGAAGTTAGGTACTAAGGCAAGTGCCCATAGTTTGATGCTTGAAGTTACACCATGCTTAGGAGTTAGGGAGCACAATACTGAGTTGAGGCTCATGATGATATCTAGAGATAATAATTTTTGGTCTTTTAGTAATTTGATAGATGTATTTTAATGACTATTGTATACCGTTTTTTGGTTACTTTGTTGGGACATGACATGTAACATCATAAAATGTATATGAGATTACTTCTGTCATTATTGTATATATCTATCTTTGGATGTTTTTTCCTATTCAGTTATTTATACAAATTATGTTATTGATTTTTATGATTTATACTATTATGTTACACTTTGATAAAAGGTAATATTCTCTCCCACAAATACACCCTAGGCCCTCGCTACTAGTCAGTAGCCTCTAGCATTTGGGGAGATGCGCTTGAGGTCATGTGTCTAACCAGGATCGGGGCACCGTTCAGTGGCATTCGAGTCCAGGACATTACAAATTGGTATTAAATGGGTTTTCTTTTTCTGGATTATTATTTAGTTAAAATAGATAGGTATATGAAGGTATTTTAATTTGGTAATGAGTTTTTCTTGGGATTAGTTACCCATGTACAGGAAAAATCAAAATTTACAGAATGGAAATTATTGTTTTCTATATTTTGACTATTAAAATAAATTTGATTCAACCATTGGGTGATGCACTTGAATTTTGATTTGATTATTGATGTTATTGGGGGTTCTATTTTATTACAACCTGATGAGATGAGGTTATTCCATCTCATGCATCATTTTAGGCACCTACTAGAATTCAAATTTCATCCATTATGTCGTGTCATATAGTATGCATTGCTTGTTTACATGATGTTGTGATAGGTGTCATGATAGATATACATAAAGTTGTGATAGACATTTTTTATATGGAATTGAGAAACATGGTTGGTATTTAGATTTCATATTGTAACCTAAGTAGTGTTTTTCTTATTAGGCTACAGTAGAAACCCTAAACATCTGATTATAGAACATTGAGTCATGGACCATGAGTCTCATGGACTGGAACATGTTATTGTGTGGATTAGGTGGATTCCATATTTTGTTTCATGAGGAGTATGTTCCATTATAGATCAAAAGTGGTGAACCATTTGGTTCAACCATTTAAAAATAAATGTGAAATGATTATGAAATGAAATGGAAATTGAAAACTATGAAACAGATACTTAACCTTGACACGACTTTTGAGTGGGAAGTAGGCAGTGTCACTAGTAATGTTTGTGACTATTTATTTTAACCAATCCTTGATTTAGTAGTAGGTTGTGTTTTATAAACTATTTATAAGAAGGTTCTGACCAATATTACATTTTTTAGATGAGAAATTTTATGTCGATCTTTTCTAAGGCCTTTGTTTGGAATTGTAGAGACATGCCACCACCATGAACTACAATCGTATGCTAGTAGGGTGGAAATGACCATGATTCAAAGGCAATGTTCCATGGGATACTAGTGGATCCTCCTATAATTCTAGCTAAGTAAAAAATAATTGTATTGGAAACAGGTTATGAGGCATAGTTCTGCAGGATCTTTTCATGCTCTCTGCAGACTTTTTAGGGAGCACCATAGCCAGCCTAGTTTATGGCTGAGTTGATGCGTGTTTTCTAACAACAACATACTCCCACGTTTTTTGGGGATGTAATTACACAAACTATTAAGCTATATATTGATACTACTTTGTTGTTATTCAATAATCTCAATACACCTCATTATAAGAGAGTAAAACTCGTGGCATATACGATTCGAGGAGGATTAAAGTACTAGTGGAATGTTTTTAACCAATCTGATGCACTATGTGATATAGTTTGGTAGGATTTATAAACTAGATTCTATGAATGATTTTTTCCAGAGACTCTAATAGTAGAGCAGGCTAGTGATTTCATGCATCTGAAGTAGGGCACTATAATAGTTATGGAGTATTTAACATGATTTATAGAGCTTCAGTGTTTTGCGCTTATTTACCTTTCTACTGAGGCTTCGAGGGAGAGACACTTAGAGGAAGGTATTTAACATGATATTAGATCTTAGGTAAATGTTTTCATTTTAATTATGATTACTAAGATAGAAAATTGGGAGATAATTACAGATTGAAACATAGGGGAATCTAGGAGTGCTAAGGAGAGCAGTACAGTCTCTCAAACTAGTGGCTTAGTATCTTCAGGTAGGAAATGCCATTTTGAGGCTTCCCATGAGATGAGTACCAGCCTAGATATGAGTGTTGGTAGATTTGTTTTCCTTAATCAATGTGGTAGATGAGAAAACATGAGAAATTAGTGTGATTGCGACCCAGTAGAGCATCGATCTTGAAAAAGGATGGGCCACATGCAACGTTTCTATGAGACCTTCCCTTCAAAATTGAGTGGTAGGGGGTCAGCTCTGACACTAGGTTCAGGAGTAGGTTTCTTATCTCTATTTTGGGTATAGATATAGATAAATACCTATCAATTAAGAAAATGTGGTGTCGGTGGTTGTGGTTGAGGAAGTCAAGCACCAATTGTATCGAGACAACAGAGTGATCCTACTCTGGGTAGTCAGGTTGTGTTATAGGGCTACGGTTCTGGTCAGATATATTTTGTATAGCCTACCCCTGAGGATTTGGGTGTTGGACCATCTATGGTGAGAGGTATGATCCTATTATCCTCTACTCTTGTATCTTATCTTTTTGATATAGGTTCATCTCATAATTTCCTGACTGTACCTATTGTGGAAAGACTTTGGAACATTATAAAGTTTTTTTAGGGTGATATGATGCTTGACACTCCATTGGGGATCAGAACGGAGGATGTAAATTTTTTAAAGGAGTTCCACATTCAGTTTGGTGTATGTCACTTCATCTGGAATATTTTTGTCCTCAAGATGACTGGGTTTGACGTCATACTCAGAATGGAATATCTAGTTTCTTATCGATCCTTCATTGATTTTTATCACTAAATAGTGATGTTCACAATCAACATGAATATGATAAACATCTTGAGATCATTTTGGATACACCAAGGGAGTATCATTTATATGAAAATATCACAAAGTTCCAATTATGGATGGATCATTTTCACTTCATGTTCATGTAATCTCAGAGATAGGAGTATCAGTTGACCTAGAGGAAGTGGGAGCTATAGTTTCTTAGGAACATCCCAAGAACATTTTTTATATATGGGGTTTATTGGGGATAGTTCGATATACTAGGTGTTTCATGCAGGACTTCTCATGCTTAGCAGTGCACTTAATGGTCTTGAATAAGAAGGGTGTGAAGTTTGTATTGTCGGATACCTATGAGATAGCCTTTCAGAAGATGGAAGGGAGATTTACTTCAGCACTTATTTTTATTCTTCTAGAGAAAGTAATGAGGTACACTATGTATTATGAAATATCAAGTATCGTGATAGAATAATTTTTGATGAAGGGAGGTAGAGTCATGGTGTGCGAGTCTCGAAAACTGAGGCCGCATAAGAGAAATTACCTTACACACAATATCGAGTTAGGTATAGATTTTCATGCTTTATGTTGTTGGATATATTACATACTTGTAGAGAATTTTTGTGATGTACATGAACCACAAAAGACTCAAGTATATATTTACACAGCGTGATATAAATTTGTGGTACTAAATATGGGTTGAGTACCTATATTCTTTTAACTTAGACCTTTCCTATATACATGGAAAGATAAATTATGTTGCGAATACACTAAACAGGGAGACTCAAATATAGGTAGTTCAACATACTAGTAGAGAGTGGTAGCTTATGTATTTTTTCTCAAATATGCACTTGGAGGTATGGGATAGTGAGGGGAAGACTTTTCTTTCATCCGTAGATATCAATTATACCCATATGGATATAGTGAGGATGTGGCAGCTATCGTATTCAAAGGGCCTAGTCATATGGGAGAGTGTGGCAGGTGAGGACCCACCTCCTGGTTGGACCATAGGTGAGGATGAGATCTTGTGTATCCATGGTCGTGTTTAGGATCCAGTGGACATACTGTAAATACCTTGATCCCTGTAGCCCAAAGCTGGTGCCTTACTTTATTACATTGGAATAATAAACAATGAATTCGCATCCCTAAGGACCAAATAGTTTAGAATATTTCAAAAACTAGATATAAACATAACTATTACATCACAACTTGAAATAAAATAAAATATAGAAAATCTATTAGAAACACCTATAAACTCCTAGAATATCCCTAAAAGTCATTCATAAAATATATATTCGTATCCTGGGGAAAAATAAAACATAATAAAGGGGTGACCTCAGATTATCAGTAAGGGTAAATAATACAGTGGAAGCTATAAACATAAATAATAAGTTAAGGTGAATATCTAACAACACATGTCATTAAAATATAACCTTGAATATAATAAGGGCAGGAGTAAAATCTGGTCAAAATAATTCCATAATCAAAAGAGAATAAAAATTAACCATGGATATCCTACTAGTTGAATAATCACATGGATTATCAATTACTATTATCATAATGATGGAATGTATAATTTTGTGCATTATAAACAAATAGTCTTCGGCCAAGACACCTGACATTAATGGGTAAAAACTCGATCTAGTTTGTCTCATGAGACCTACCGATGCATCAAGAGGCTATATCAGGCCTCACCCATCACTTACTAATTCAAATTCATTCCTCATATGAAAGGATTGAAACATAATCAGCATATACATTCATATTTAAACTATCATATGAAATGTAAATAATATCACCAATCAGTACACTATCCAGAGTAATATGGAAAATGGTATCAAGACAGTACATCCCCAGAAAAAATAATCACAAACCATTCAATAAAATATGGTTGACGGTAACACAAGATATTAATATCAATTATGTTTAAGATTCAATAGAGGTCACTTAAATAGATGAAAATACCCTAATAAAATAATTGATAAATTCTTGATATAAATGCCCTTTTACTTTTGAAAGAAGAGTTTTTTTGGAAAATCAATTTTATTTGTCATAAAAACAGATTGTAAATACGCATATCCTAGAAAAAAAAGGTAATGAAATTTTATTTCAATAAAATTCATACTGAAATTTGGAAGATAATGTAAAATCATGTAAAAAAGTGTTTAATTAACTTTAGCAATGATCCACTTCAATGCGGTTTAAGGAAAAATATATAAGAGTATTTAAAGCGGACAAAGGTATAATTGTTTGCATAAACCAGAAATTAACTAAGTTAATTTTTCATGATAAAAAGTGTATTTTTAGAAAAATATTGTGTGCTTAAAATATATTATGTAGTGTACTTAAAAATGGGTAAGAAATTGGAAAGTTCCCTTAAAATCGAGCTTTCTTATCGGGAGGAATTGAAAAAAGGAACCACATAAAAATTAACTACCCATAAAAGAAAGAATAATTGTGCTAGATATATATATTTGGAACACAAAAATAGAATATAGGAGGATTATATTATAATAATTAATAATTACATTAGGTTAGAGAGAGAGTGTGTGTGTATCCTGAAGGGAAATGGAGGTTCTAGATGAAACCCTTACCTTATTTCTAAAAGTGTTCTACAATTGTACTTAACACCTTGGATAATAAAATTAGATTAATTAATAATTTAATTTTGAACCTATTAAAAATATATTTTATTTATTATAATTTTATTAAGTTTATTTATGATCTTTTTGATGAGTTATAAGATTCAATTTTGTCATTTGGAAGTGTTCATTTTCTTGGTTTTCATGATTGGTTCACTTGTATACATGTACGAAAGATCATATGAAATGGGAATAGTTATCCAAAATTGAAATTATATGTTATTAATTAACTTACATAAGATTTAATGGTCTTATATATCATTTTTTCTATATATGAAGATCATTCATTAGATAAAACGTTAATGATAACCGTTTAGATTATTTTGGCGTTTTTTCAATCATCATGCACTAGTTTTGTTTTATTAATTAATATTATGCATATATACTAGTTAAAAACACTAAATAGGTTGTAATATATATATATATTATAATATATATTAATCATAATTTTTTTTATTACCATCCTTGAAAGTGTTATTAGAAAACAAAAGAACCATTATCCATGAAGGTGGTGAATAGACACCTCACGGATAATGTTTTCATTTTTAGAACAAAAAGGGGAAGAGAAAAGAATTGATTATGGAGATCCTGTTAAAATAGTAAAATTAAAATATATATAATATATTGGAGTTGTCATGCATGTTTGGATAGAGGAGGTAAGTAAAGGATAATAAAATAAAATAAATTGAAACGAAATTAAAAGAATGGAAGGGGATTTTACCTCTTGAATTCATCTCCTTAAGAACCTCCTTAAGGAACTTTGAAATGGTATTTTGGTGAGACTGGAAATAATAGAACGTGGGAGAGAGTTTTGGGAGATATATAGGGTAGAAATTGTATAATATTCAATGTTTTGTAGGTGTGATAAGAAGAGGTGGTGAGGGGTCACATTTATAGTGGAGGAGAGGGGTGTTTTTTTATTATTTTATTCACTAGTTTATCATTTTAGCTCAAGACTATGAATATTTTTTATTCACGTGACTAAATACAGTAAATAGATAAGTATAATTAGATATTATTATCCTATATCAACCATAAATAATCTATGAATCAATAATTCATGTATTTAGTTAATACTGTAAATTATCGTATTTCGCTATTCACTAAAAATTCAACTATTTTAGAAAAATAAAAAAATTAACCCTAACCATTTTCAATGTTTAGAATTCAAAAATGGACTCCATTTTATAAAAAAAAAATTATAAATATGATAGATTTAATTTTTAACTAAAAACATCATTTACTCTAAAAATCGTGATTTTAATATTATAACTGATTTTATGGAACATTCAAAAATTAATTAAGGTCTCATAAAAATATTTTATAATTATAATAAAACAAAATATTAATTTTTGAATATATTTCATGAAAATAAATTTTCTTTTAAATAACTATTTTAATTATAAATTTGGAAATAAACTTTTATGTTTCACAAAAATTCCAATACTTAATTTATTGTTTTTGAAAATTTTATTTACTTATTCCACGATCTAAATATATTTTATTTTCATTCATATGATACATACATTTTTTGTACACTTTAATTGGTGAATTTACTATTATATTTTTCATATTACTAATCTTAATTGTCACATTACTATTTCAACATTCAAATTTAATAGTATATTACAGTTTTAAACTTGATGTTGCATGAAGCATAAATTGTTGATGATGTTAAATTTTAAAAGAGACATGCCATAAAATCTTGGGGCGTTACATTCTCCCCCCATTCAAAAAATTTTGTCCTCAAAATTTGAAATTGTACGTCAAAAATCAAAGTTTGATACATTATAATTCCTTTGTTTGAAACCAACATTAGAAATACGATTAATAAAATATCATGTTAATAAAAGGGAAAAGGGAAATGCAAAGGTCACCAAAAAACTAGGATTTCAGGTAGTAAATCACTAGTGAAAAGAGATAGTCATGGAAATGTGAGAAAAATATAACTATTAAGTTATGGTGGAGAGTGATAGGGAACATGTTCATTAGAAATTTAATGATCACAAAACCATAAATCTTGTAATTTGTTAAAAGACCATTGATTTATCAGAAATAAAAGTAAACAAATAACTTTTTTCTCCAAAATAAAATTCCTAAATTTAAGGGATTCTTTTTATATTCAGATAAGCACTCTAGAAAACATATTTACTTGATTACTTTCCATGTCATAAGAATAATATCATCCTTTTTTTGTGCTTAGATCTATTTTTACATCATCCCTTACACCTATAAATTAATGTTCAAGATGATTTTTTCATTCCCAAAGAACTTTTAATGAATCATATGGTCCTTAAATCATTCATTAGACCATTAAATGTTTACCAAAACCAATAAGGTTAGCACATATAATGAATGAAAAATAATTTTCAAAGTTTACCTTGATCTATTCCACAATTATTTAATCTTAATACTCATCTAAAACATGTCTATCTATACACATACAAAAACCAAAATAATTTAGATGGAAGGTCACTAATTTTCCAAAATCAACTTGACATAAGATTCCCCAAATAATGTATCTATTACTCCCACATACCAAATATATGAACGCCTTTATCACCTTAAAAGCTTCATAAAAACATGTATGATTCCAAATCCATAAATAATAAGTACTATAGTATAATCCGTATATATCTCAAGATTCTTATAATCATAATATCATAACATAATTCTTGAATGAAAAAACACAAATACATTAATTATCCCACATTGATTGTCGTAAAAACATAAGATTAATCTTGATCCCTTTTCTTTTTATGAGCTATATTTAATTGATTCTTGGGATATTCATTTGTGTAGTTCCCCATATCCTTGAAATTGAAACATTTCACATTTACAACTCCTTTTTTCCCTTACATTCATGATCCTAGTGTCATTTCTCTCAAAACTTGTAACAAACTCTCATTCCCTTTAGGAAAGTACCGAGGTGTTTCTTTCCATAATTATCACATGTGCGAAAATCATTCTTTCCCTTTTTAACTTTATCCATATCTTTTTATACCATTCTATTATTATCTTTATTTCCCTTAAATTCATAAGACAGAGAGTATTATTTCTCTGTCTTGATAGAACATGAGACTATATTTTCATATGATGATAAATTTTGGGAAACTAGTAACCATCAGAGGAATGGTTTTAACCAATCAAATAATCAATCTATCAATCTATTTGGACTGCATACATAATCCATAACATTCATTTATAACCTTGTAAATTTGGATTCATTCTTGGAATTGTTTTCATTATCTTTTTGTCTCAGACTCAAGAATTGTATCTCCATATCCACTCACTATTCTCGAGGGAAATATTTTTCCAAAAAAAACCTTGAAATCCTTCCATTACACATTTTAAATTTCTTCCTCCTTTTCATTTTGAATCAATGATCATCATTGATCAGCATCTCCTCAGAGGTGATAAACTGTCATGATAACCTTATCCCTTTCATTACTTCAAAAAGGGAGAAATCTATTATCTAGGGAATTTATCCATTGCTCAGCTACAAATGGATTTGTAGTTCCATTAAATGATAGAGGATTTTTTTTCATAAATTGGTCTAAAATTATTACACCACACTATAGATCAGGCTACACCATGTGAGTAAGGTTATTACTCATAACCTAAGTCAGTTTTCCTAGTATAGTTATAAGTTTCTCATCTCCAGTTGTAGCTCCTGCTGCAGCATCATTATCTTTCATAGGAGGTAAATCCCTAAATGGAATACATGCATTGATATGGTTTCCATTCCGTCTAATAGGCACCATTTATAAATAATGGAATACACTAAATTAGGTTATGAATCGTAATGCATAATTTCAAACTAGAAAAACACCTAACATAAATTGTAAATTTATGCATAGCTAATATCATAATCATAAACAAGGTTTATTTTGGTCATGTTTAATTTTAAATCATTAATAATGGTTTTTAAATAAAATGTGAATTATACTAAGAATTTCCCCGGGGAGTGTCAAACCAAGTGTGCAGTAAGTCCCACTGTCATGTACCAGGTTATTTTGATTTAAGCCTGACACACCTTGTCGAGGTTATTACCCCTAGGTATATTTGTTCCAAAACTATGTCCACTTGAAGTATCCAAATAGGGATTTATTTCTATGAAGAACCACATTATCTCTACCTTTCCAAAATTATAGGATGTTATTTTATGTTTATCCTCAAAGTCTACCTTAGTGTTATGTTCCCTAATCTATGTTTTCTAAATCTATTCTCTAATGTTTCTACTAAACTTCCTCTGATACCAAATGTAAATACCCTGAACCTAGTAGCCTAGAGTTGGTGCATTGATTTAATACATTGGAATAATAAAAAAGAAACTCTCATCCAGAAGGACTGAAAAGTTTAGTAGCTTTGGAAACTAGATAAAAACTTGAGTATTATATTACAACTTGAAATTAAATACAACATAGAAACTCCACTGGAAACACCCATAAACTTCTATATTATCCCTACAAGTCATTCATAATATACATCTTCACATCCTGGGGAAAAATAAAACATAATAAATTGGTGATATCAGATTATCAGTATGGGTAAAAAAAATAAAGTGGAATCTATACACATAAATAATAAGTCAATGAGAATATCTAACAACACATGTCATTAAAACATAAAATTTTCCATAATATGATAGGAAAAAAAATTGATCAAAATAATTCCATAATCACGTGAGAATAAAACCTAACCATGGATATTCTACTAGTCAAATAATCACATATATTTTCAATTACTAATATCATAATGAGGGAATTCATAATTCTCGGCATTATAAACATACCACTAAGGATTTGGCTAAGACACTATATATAAATGGGTAAAAGCCTGGTCTAGTTTGTCTCATGATACCTATTGATATATCGAAGGGCTATAGAGATCCTTGTACATCACTTTATAAGTACAATTCATTCCTAATATGAAAGGGGTGAAACATAATCAATATATAAATTTATATTTAAACTAGCATATGAAATGTAAATAATATCCCCAATCAGTAGACTACCCATAGTAATATGGAAAATGGTATCAAGACAGTACATCCCCAGTAAAAATAATCATAAACCATTCAATAAATTATGGTATATGGTGAAATAAGAGATCAATATCAATTATTTATAAGATTCAATGGAGGGTATTTAAATATATGAAAATACTTTAATAAAATAATTGATAAATTCTTTAAAGATATACCCTTTTAATTTGGAAAGAAGAGTTCTTTTGGAAAATAATTTGTATTTTTCATAAAAATAAGATTGTAAAAATGTACATAAAAAATAAAAGGGGATGAAATTGTATTTGAATAAAATTCATAATTAAATTTGGAAACTTAATTGAAATCATGTAAAATAGTGTTTAAGAAACTTTATAAATGAGCCACTTCAGTGCAGTTAATATAAGAGTATTTAAAGAGGAAAAAGGAATATTTTTTTCATAAAAAAAGAAATTAATTAAGATAGTTTTTCATGATAAAAATATTATTTTTATAAAACTATTTGGTGTTAAAAGTAAATTATGGAGTGTACTTGAAAATGGTTAAGAAATTGAGAAGTTCCCTTTAATCGGGATTTCTTATCAGGAGGAATTGAAAAAGGAAACTTATAAAACATGTAATTACCCATAAAAGAAAGAATAATTGAGATAGATACATATATATGGAACATAAAAATAAATTTAGGATCAGTACATAAGAATAATTAAGAATTGCATTGGGGTAAATAGAGAGAGAGCATATCCAAAAGGGAAAATAGAGGTTCAGAAAGAAACTCTTACCTTATGTCCGAAAGCATTCTGCACTTGTACTTAAAATCCTGGATAATGAAATTAGATTTATTAATAATTTAATTAAAAACTTATTAAACATTTATTTTATTTAATATAATTTTATTAGTTTCATTTATATTTTTTTTATTAGCTATAAGTTTCAATTTTGTCGTTTTTAAGTGTTCATTTCCTTGGTTTTCATGATTCGTTCACTTGTATACATGTACAAAAGATCATGTGAAATGGAAATAGTTATCCAAAATTAAAAATAATATGTTATTAATGAACTTATAGAATATTTAATGGTCTTATATATCATTTTTTTCCATATAAGATGATGATTCATTAGATAAAACATTAATTATAACCATTTGGATTATTTTGGTGTTTTTCCGATCATGACACGCTAATTTTGTTTTATTAATTAATATTATGTATATATACTAGATACAGAACACTAAATAAGTTATAGTGTACATATTATAACCTATTTTAACCATAATAATGGTTCTCTGACCATCCTTGAGGTGGTATTAGAAAACAAAATAATCCTCATCTACGAAGGTGGTGAATCGACACCTCACGGACCACGTTTTAATTTTTAAAAGAAAATGGGGAAGTGAAAAGAATTGATGGTGGATATACAATTATCATAATAAAATTTTATTATATATAAGATAATTTATTTATGATGAATGTTTTACAAAGTATTTAAGGAAAGGGTAATAAAAGAAAATAAATTGAAAAAAAAAATTAAAGAACGAAAGGGGATTTTACCTCTTGATTTCCCCTCCTTGAGAACCTCCTTAAGAAACTTTAAAATGGACTTTTAGTGATACCATAAAGACTAGAATATGTGGGAGAGTTTTGGGAGAGGTATTGGGTAGAAATTGGACAAGCTTCAAGGCTTTTTAGGTGTGAGGAGAAGAGGTGTGAGGGGTGGTATTTATTATAGAGGAGAGTGGTGTTTTTTGATGATTTTATTCATTAGTTTATTATTTTTTAAAAGAATAATAATAGTGTTGATTACAACAACTAAATATAGTAAAAGGTGAAGAAGAGTTCAATATTATTAGCTTACATAATCCATACATCATCCATGACTCAATAATTCATGTATTTAGTTAATACCATAAATTACTTTATTTTACTATTCACTAAAAATTCAACTATTTTAGAAAAATCTTAAAAACTCACCCTAAACATTTTTCAATGTATAGAATTCACCCTAACCATTTTTCACGAAAATAAATTTTATTTTAAATAATTATTTTAATTATAAATTTGTGAATAAACATTTATATTTCACAAAAATACCAATACTTAATTTATCATTTTAAAAAAAATTATTTACTTATTTCATGATATAAATATGTTTTATTTTCATTCATAATATACATAATTTCTTTGTATACTTTCATAGGTGAAGTTAGTATTCTATTAATCATATTAATATTCCTAACGGTCACATGACTATTCCAACAGTCATATTTAATAGTATATTACAGTTTTAAACTCAGTGTTGAATGAAGTATAAACTATCAGAGATGTTAAATTTTAAAAGAGATATACCATAAAATCTTGGGTTGTTACACATACATGAGGAGTTGATGTGGTATTTTCATGCCCCGATTTGGGAAGTGCATCCCAGTGTCACCTATATGTATCATGACTTTTCCCATCAGTTCTAGTGGTCGAGTATGAAGTGAGTGGTAGCTGGTTTTGTTATGAGGTGTTCCACCTGTCATTAGATGAACGCATAAAATCAGCAACCAGATGGAATTTTATAGTATTTACCTATTCCCAGGTGGAAATGGTATGATGTCACATTGGATTTCATGACTAGTTTTCTAAAGTCAACTCAAGGTAGTGATGTTGTGTGGATTTTTATAGACAAGATAATAAAGGTTTCTCATTTTCTACCAATCAAGGAGACCATTAGTGTAGATGATCTTGGGAGGTTGTACATTTTTGAGATAGTATGGCTTCATGGGGTCCCTCATTCTATCATTTTGGATAGGTACGCCTAGTTTATGTCTCAATTATGGATGATTTTATAGAGAGAACTGGGTACACAAGTGATTTTGAGCATAGCATACCACCCTCAGACTGATGGAAAGTCAGAGCATATGATATAGGTGCTTGAGGACATGATACGAGCATGCATCCTAGATTTTTTTTGCTCTTAGAAGAGTAATATACCCCTAGTTGAGATTTCTTACAATAATATCTAACAGGTGACTGTACAGATGGAACCTTATGAGGATTTTTATGGTAGGTCATGTCGATCACCCCTGTTCCAATTAGAGATGGGTGAGGTAGCTTTACTGGGACTACGTCTTATACAAGAGAATTATATACAGGTCCATTTGATCAAGAATAGGATGGTTACTGCACAATCTAAAACAAATTATACTGATTTCCACAGATGACCTCTAGATTTTAAGATTAGGAATCGGGTCTTTTTACATGTTTCATCAAGGTTGGGGCACAAACCAATTAGGAGATAGGGTAAGCTTTCAACGTGATATATAGGGCCATTCAAGATTATATAGAGAATCATGCTGGTATCCTATCATTTATAGTTACCTCAAAGGTTCTGAGCCATGCATGACATATTCCACATATCTCAACCATGCCATTTTCATTCTAAACTCTCTCATGATTTTTAACCTAAGGAGGTTGATTTATAGGTAGATGCATCCTTTGACTTGAATATTATTCATATTATTGAAAATAGAATGTAGGTTCTCTAAGTATGGTCAATTCCTCTAGTATGGGTGCTATAGTAGCACATTCATTTATAATATGAGACTTGGGAGTGAGAGGATGACGTACATTCTCAGTGGACAGAGTTATTCTCAGATGAATCTTGACCACCCTTAAGAGTGAAATTTCGGGAAAAATTTCTTTAAGGGGGGAATATTATATGATCTTGGGTTTTCATTCGAGGTATGGATCCCTTTAAATTCAGTTTCAATGCTTCTTTAGGTCCTAATGTGAATTCCTTTTGAGGTCATGGGAGTTTTGGGGGCTTCCATGGGTTGTTCGAAGCCTAAAACTCAACTCCAGAAGAAAAATATTTCATCCTCATGGTTAAGAGAAATCATACAACCCAAGCCATAATATTGAATGAAACCGTGCAGGGTGGATAGTGGGTGGGAGGATCCTGTAAGGTTTGAGGAAACCATATGGATGGAGGCTCATTCCCGTGCATGAGCACTTATAATTTTTATCAGAGGTGTTTTTCACAATTTTTTCATGGTTATTAAAATCGTTTATAGTGAATGTGTGGGTTCCTCCTTAGCACATTATAGGGTTCCTGTTTGGAATAGGGTTTGGCCAAATGTGTGGCCAAACCGTGTGGTCTAGTATTTTTAGGAAAAAAAATACCCTTTTCCCCTTAAAAATCTATTAAATCTAAAAACTTATTTAATTTATCCTATATTGGCAGTGACTCATGTTTGAGAGATCCTTTGAGGAAAATTAGGATATTTTGATCTTGTTCCTCCATCTGAACTCAGAATCAGGCATCATCGGTCTCATTAGATTCACATCGGTGAGTACTCAATTCTTTTTTTTTCTATTATTTATTTTAATTTGGATTGATGGAGTTATTTAGGTTCAAGATAATATGACATATTTCATGGTTCTACATATGTTATTCATTTTTCTTCTGATCAAAGTCAAATCAAAAGATAATACTGGATGATCACTCTACTACAGACCTATGGTAGTTGTTCTATACTTTTCCCAAGTGGTTGGTACTTTATATATCTAGTTTCCATTATGATGTATGTTGAAATTTCTGACACGGCCCTAAAAATGAATTGAATAATGAAATTATACATAATGAAACCTATTAGGGATGACCACTAGTTCCTTGAGACTTTATAAATGTTGTTTCCCCAACTAAGGTCACCAATGGGGTGTTCCTTTGAGATTTATTCTGTTAAACTACCCATGGGGTGAGTTTTAATGCTTTACTAGTTAGAGGAATCATTTTTATAAATTAAATGAATTTAATTTCTTGATTAGGAGATGGTTTTCCTAATTTACCATGTGTTGACATGTTATTCCTTGCTTTAATTGATTAAATGGTTTATATAGATATGTATATGGGTGGGTGTAATCATAGAACTTGAATGCTTGTGAATTGGTAAATGAAATGGGATGTGAATTGAAATGGTAGTGAATTCCTTGGTTGGTATACCATGGGTTTTAATTCCATTTAGATTCCATGGATGTTTCACCCATGGATCTTGATTTATGGTTGAATATGCCTTGGACTTGTATACTCCTTGGATCTTGATCCCGTAGGATGCCAAGGGAATTTTTACCCCTTAGATATGGCTTGCTAGAATCACATTGGACATTCCCTGTTGACATGATCCTTGGACTCCACCAATGTCATTACTAAGTTTCCATTAGGATGCTCCTAGGAGTATATGAGGATTACTTGGTATTCAATTCCTTGGATCCATCCCTGAGGTGTCTGATACTTTGATTATTTGGCTGGACCACGGTAAATGTGATATGGTTGGTTATAGGAGTGTATGTGGTTAATGTGACATTTCTAATTATACAGCTCCATCATGGTTAATATGGTAGTAGAGGCTATACGGAAAGGCCCTAGGTTATATGATATATTGTGTATATTACATGTTTATGGTGTTTACTTCCTTTTATTTTATAGTTGTCGTATTATAGGAGCTTGACCCATCTTTTGCAGGGAGCCTTGTTAGACTATTTAGTATCACTTGTTTATAGTATATATTCCATGGGAACCTTACATTTCTTATTTCATACCTGTGATATAAATTATTTACTATTTTAGGTTATATTGAATAGAAAATACTTTTTTAGACTTTTTGGGTGGTTACCTACTGGGATTGTATCTCACACCCTGTTTGGGTCATTGTTGGGTACCCGGACAGACTATTTGGATGCAGGTAGGGACTAGGGAAATCACCCATAGTTTGATGCTTGACTTTTTTCCATGCTTAGGAGTAGGGGAGCATGATATTAAGATGAGGCTCAGGATGATATATAGAGATAGTAATTTTTGGCCTTTTGGTATTTTGATACATGTATTGTATAAACTATTGTATACCTGTTTTTGGTTGATTTGTAGAGACATGACATGTAACATCATCATATATATATGTGATTGCTTATGTAATTGTTGTATATACCTATATTTGGATGTTTATCTCGTATTTAGTTTTGTATACTACTTACACTATTGATCTGTATGATTTCTACCACTCTGTTACACCCTAAAAATAGGGCATAGTCTCCCTAAAGACACACCTTGGGCCCTCACTGCTAGTCGGTAGCCTCTGGAATTTGGGGAGATGCACTTGAGGATATGTGGAAACAGGTATCGGGTCACCATTCAATGGAATCTAGTTTCTAGATGTTACATAAACCTTGGGAGAATCAAGAGTCATTCTTCCTCCTTTATTGGAAAATTGATATATGACGAAGATAGGGATCTGGATCAAAGTATCTCGAGATGATGTGATTGTAACAACTCCTATCAATCATTGGAGACCAGGTTATTTGATGAAAAATGATCCAATATCTATATAGGATTGGTCAAATCATGTTTTACACAGTTTTTGATTAAATTTATTGAATAGGATCATCCCTTTATATGATATGTTCCGATTACTGGACTTTTCATGTGCCTGTGTATTGAAATCAAATTGATTATTCATTATTTATCACCACAGATATCCCTATTTGTATTTTTTTCCAATAACACTTGTCTAAATATGGTTTAACCTTTGTTTTGGTTCTTTTATCCCTTCATTCTTTTTGTTATTTTCCATTGGTCTACGGGGCCATGGTTCAATGTTGTTGGGTGGTACTGAGCCCGATTAGACTCCTGGTTTTGTAGTAGAGTCATGTGTGGTGAACTTAACTTCAAATTAAGGATGGAAAAAAGGCCTTACAGGTTTTAGGTGATATATTTGTTTATTTGGAATTTGAGTCAGATGTAGAGGGAAATAGAATACATATACAGTGTGAGGTAGTTTGTGAGAACTTTGTGCATAGTAACAAGAATATATTTCTGGCCACTAGAGGGCCGAAAATCACCGTCTGGAGATTGATCCGATATTTTTGGGAGGAGAAAAGGTTGGATCCAAAGGTAGGGATAATGGATCGAAATCACAAATACCAAATATAAACTTTTGTAAAAAATCAAATTACACACTATTTAGTCTACATAACACAAGAAGTGTAGGTCCCTGACTATAGAAGTTAGGGTTTCAAGTGATATAATTATCACACACCATATAGAACCCTCACATACTATGTGACATGTGTTCTAGTGAATTTGTGTGTACTCTAGGAGTACATGGGAATAGGTATATCCAAGAACACTTCATGTGATAAAGTACAAGGACACAAGAAAAGTACATGGACACGGCCAGAGAGCATGGACATGACCATGGGTGGATCAAACATGGCATGTATACCCTTTACACGCTACGTATGGGTTACATGGGTAGTGAATTTTGTACCTACAGGGATAATTATAGGTGATGGAGTGGGACCACACATTGTGTGGGTCCCCTCACATGTCGTGTACCCCTTGTTTCCTTTTTAGGAAACTTCAATCACTCTTATCTCTTTTATTTGGAATCATATTTAATCCCGAGAGTGGCCTATACTACGTGTTTTTTCATGTAGAACACGATGGTGGATTCAATATTGGATTTTTAGATATTTTGTGAGATGTTATGGGTGTGACACATATTTATGAATTCCTCAATGATGGCAGTGATTAGGTAGGATTACCATAGGCTTCTATAGTGTCACACTCCTACTAGGATAGGGCATGGGTCCTCTACCTATCTTAGAGTGTCACCCACTTATAGGATAGGTCATGGGTTTTGGGTCTACTTTTAGAGTGAACCCTCTAATTAGGATTAGTCAAGGGTCTTATACCTATTCACTGAGTGGAACCCTCCTACAGTATCAGGGTATGGGTCCTCAAATAATAGAGTGGAACCCTCCAGATGGATTGGACATGGGTCCTCTATCTTTTATTTGAGTAGAACCCTATTTTTGTACCAAGGAATGGGTCCTCAACTACTGGAGTGGCACCCTTAAGATAGGCTAGGCATGGGTCCTCTACTGACCCTTAGAGTGGAACCCTCCAGTTGAGATGGGCATGGGTCCTCTACCATTTACTATTGAGTGGTACCATCCTGCAGAGTCAAGGCATGGGTCCTCATCCATCAGAGTGGCACCCTCCTACTGGGTAAGGAAGGGTTCCTTTATCGACTATTGAGTAGAACCCTCCTATCGTACCTAGACATGGATCATCTATCTAGATATTGTTTCATCTCGAATATGTGGCACAGTGGCGATGTGTGGCGTGACTTGGATGTTATCTATTGGGAAGACACGCGAGATGTTGGGCATCATTAATGGACTCTTGAAATTGATGGTACTCTTTTATTAGTTTGGGATGTGAGATAGATATCCCCTTATCTCTCATTTGGGGTTCTTTTTTTAAATAATTTATATATCTTTATCCATGTTGTTGGATTTTGTTACTCTCTTACTATGGGTGGAAGAGACGTGACATGTAGTCCATCTACATGATGTGTTGATCTCCCAGTGGTTGGATGAGTTTACTTCCTTATTCTGGGTTGAGTTGTTTAATTTATGTATATTTATTCCAATTTCATCTCTTACTACTCCCCATTTGACTTTTAGGGTGTTCTATTGGGTATGTATATACTCACATATACATGGGATTTTCCTGCATGTACCATGTCTTATGCAGACAGCGGACAGGTTGGTGGTGACTACAGTGGAGCTTAGGTAAACCTTGTGCATTGACCTCATACGGTAGTTCGAGCTTAGAGATTCGATGTTAGGATCTCTTAGCAGTTTACTTTCTAGTTTTTTTAGGTTGGGACATCTTTCTAGATGGTCGTGTATTTTTTTCCTTTTCTTTCAGTTTTCACTATAGTACTCTTGCACACCCTAGAGGTTTATCATGCTTGGTTTATATTCTAGTTGTTTAATATTTTTATTGTTATTCCACTTCACTTATGAATTGATATAGTTGGGTGTGTTCATACAGGTACATTAGGTAAAGGCCTCCCCATGTTAGATATGTCTTTTAATGCTTGTCACCAACCCCTGGCTTATAGAGGCGGCCTTGGGGTAGTTACAGCTTGATCCCCATTGGGTTAGGTCATAATCATGGTTAAATAATCTCTAAAATATTATCTATGATATAAATTTCATATATATTCAGTATATATTTATTTAGATTAATAAATAAAATTTAGAGATAGAAAATGAAATAAATTGTTCATGGAGATGGTAGGTCGTATGTGTGCATGAAAGCTCTTTCCATTTTCTCGATGGATGAAATAAATTAAATTTAAATAATATATTACCTTTCTATAATAATTTTTATGTCATATATATCACATATATTCATTAAATTTACCCTTATTACCTTCAAAGAAAAGCATTAGTGAAAAATGAATCACATCACTTCGCAAGGTGGTAGTTCGTTGTACACACAAAGGATGTTATCATATCCCCCATGTAATGGAAAGTAAGAAGTTATATATGATATATTTATTAAAAAGGTATAATTATGTTAAAAATATCATATATATTAATTTAATCTATCCTTAGTTCCATTCAAGTAAAATGGAAATTGAAAAACACATCACATCGGTTCGTGAGGCGGTAGTCCGCCGTACACAAGAGTGATGTTATTGTTTTATAATGGTTTAAGAGGTAATAATTTATACATGGTATTATAATACCATAGGTATTAAAATATCATAGATGTTATATATAAACATTAAATCCATCATTATATCTATAGGTTCTAGGTGCAGTGAAAGCGTCAGATGGGGCATTCCCAATATTTATTTTTTTCATGATCGATAATTAATATTAGATTTACATGATAATAAATTCTATGATAAATGGAATTAAATCAAAGAATATTTAAAATGGATAAACACTAGAACCAAATCATAGTATCATCAAATATTATTTATAATTAATTTATAAATTAAAGAATTAACTTGTTAGAAATTATTTCTTTATTGATGGATAAGAAAACATCTCTACATCATACTAGGAATCAATAATATATTCCATCCAGTGGTGATCCACATGTGTTCCATGAACCTCTAAACATTTCCATAGGAATATTCGGGTACTATCATGGTAGATCGTAATGATTGCGTCATTCATTTTTTATCACCTCGAAAACCACTTTGAGGAAGGGTTCTCTTTAATCTATCTTGACTTGAGAGTGGTGGTGGAGGAGGATCACTCTCAATTTTTAATAGCCTTCTTAGAGAAGGATCTATTTATGACTTTGAGATAATTCTATCTGGATCTCATTGTGCACAACACAAAATGAATTTTCTCTATTAAGAAAATAATATAGTTGGGTTTATATACTAATAGGGTTAGAAAATAATAATTACACATGTTTCCTTTATTATTTCCCTAATATCTATAAAACGCCATGTCTATAATGATAATAATATTATTATTATTACTTTATATGTGATAAAATCACAAATTAAATTAAATATTATTTATTCAAATAATATTCAATATATATTATTTCTCACCGGACCATTATACTATGTCCACCATTCCTCCATAATATTTATCAGGGCTTGAGTAAAGACTATTTATTTAAAAAATAAATATCACTACATTATTCACTAATAAATAAATAAATATTATATTTACTAAATAGAAAATAAATATTTATTAAATATTCTACTCATATAATATTCTCTCGAATAACTGGTGGTGGAATATATGCGATTAAGAAAACATGAATAACTATAAAACCACATGAGGGAATAATATTTATTCAACTTGTTAAATAATAAATAATAATATATTATTTAACTGACATTCTCAATAAACTTAGTGTGTGACTCTCTAAGCCTCTTTCTCAGTTTCATTAGGTGGAGAATCCTAAATTATAAGGTTATCACCTAACAACATTCCAAGGAACCCATAGAGAAATAAGTTAATGTTGTAATGACATAATACCTCATACTAATTCTTACTATGTAATATAATATCTTTATTATGATATCTATAATAAATTAGGTTTCATGTTGGTTCCATCAACCTATGTGCTCTGTGTCTCTTTATTTGACTTTATGAAAATCAAACTTGCGAATATAACACCATATATTTGGATTTATTTAGGCTATATCATTTCTATCAAAGTTCTTGAGATAACAACTTCTGTTTAAAATATAAAGGAAAAATATTTTCTCACATTATGCATTAATGAAATATTACTCGTGATGCACCCAACGTATCCTAACTCGACGTGAACATATTTCATCATGGTTTTCATCAATACATTGAATTAAATGACTTATGATACTCATTAATAATAATCTTAAAGTCTAAGGATCAATACACACATCTAAATATAGGAACATCCAATGACACATATAAATGTGGATTTCCTACTTGTGGGTCTCATTCTCATAATATCCTACACTAGATATTACCATGGGAATACACTATGAGAAGGTGACTCAAAGTGCTATGAGTCTCCACCCCTGATATCTTATATCATTTGGGTCCCTAAAATGATTTAATCTGGCTATATAACATATATTTAATAATATTATCATGGAACTTTTGGGTTCTCATCAAGGCAGAGAACTACTATGACCTTTCAGAGTGACAGTTACTCTTAGGACATTATCACATACTTTGTTACACATAAGAACAATCATAATGTGATAAGGATTTTATTAATATTAAAAACATTGAATGTAGGTTATCATAAAGTATATAAAATTTGGTTCTAGGGAACCAACTCCAGTAGACTCCCACTTGCACTAGATCCAACTTCTAATAACCTTCAGTTTTCTAATTCTCATATGATACTCATTATTTTTATGAGATAGGAATTTAGTCAATGGGTGCACAATGTTTTCTTCTTTATTAACTCTACTTACTAAAGCTTAACCCCTTTGAAACAAATCCCTCAAGAGGTGATACTTATAGAGTATGTGATTTTTCCATTGGTGTGATCTTGGATCTTTTTCATGAGTCAACATGAAGGTATTATCAAAATAAAATGTGAGAGGGTCTTTTATTCTAGGTACCACATCAATCTCTTGGGAAAAAATTTATATCCAAATGGATTATTTGGTTGCATCAAAATCTACTATATACTTAGAATTCATTGTAGAATTAGTGAAAACTAGATACTCTGTACTCTTTCATCTCACAGCTCCTCCATTGAGATAGAAATCATATCCTAAATGTAAATTCAAATGATTGTGATCTATTTGAAAACTAGCATTGGTATAACCCCTAATGACTAGTTCCTGGTCTCCTCTATATACTAGGAACATATCCTTAGTTCTTATTACATACTTAAGGATAGACTTAATAGTAGAAAAAAAAATTTATCTTTGATCAGCTTGATAATTTCCTACCATTTTCAATACATAGAAAACATCAAGTCTAGTACATAACATGGAATATATTATTTAACTTATCACTGAATAATATGAGAACTTACTCATTTCCTCTTTATCTTGTTGTGTCTAAGGACACAGTTTCTTAGAAAGATGTATACCATTTGACATTGGAACCAATGCCCTATTGTATTGTTCTATACTAAATCTCTTTAGTATTTGTTCAATGTATGTACTTTGACTCTGTCAAAGTAGCCTCTTAGATCTATCACGAATGATCATGATACATAGAATATATGATTCCTCACCTAATTTCTTCATATAGAAACACTTTTTAAGCCATTATTTAATAGATTTTAAGACTATTATGTTGTTTCCAATAAGTAATATGTCATAAACATATACTACTAGGATAGAGACCACATTCCAACTAAACCTATTGTAAAAACATGGCTCACATTCATTCTTAATGAAACCAAATTCTTCTAAAGATTTATCGAATCAAATGTTCTATGACCTAGATGTTTAATTCAATCCATAAATGGATATATACAACTTTTATATATTTTTAACATCAAATTGAGTCATAAACCCTTATGGTTGTGTCATATATACATCTTACTGAAGGTTTCCATTATGGAAAGTAGTTTTGATTCACATCTTCCAAATTTCACAGTTGTAGTAAGTTATTATAGAAATTAGAATTATGATGGATTTAATCATGGAAACAAATCAAAAGGTTTCATCATATTCAATTCCTTTTTTTAAAACACTTTATCCTCTAACATTACTTTATAGATATTTACATTACCTTCCATGTCTAGATTTCGCTTGAATACCCATTTTCACCCTATATAGTTTATATCAATAGACACATCAACCAAAACCCAAAATTAGTTCTGATATATGGAATCCATTTTATAATTCATGGATTCTTTCATTTTTTAGATTTTGAGCTCTCTACTGCCACTTTTTATGAGATAAGTTCGTTATTATCAACCAATAATGAGTCCCTATATTTGATTTCTAGAAATATATATCTTTATGGTTATTTTACCTCTCTAGTTATCATAAGTAGAACTTGTGTTTCAGGAACTAATTCTTCCATGGGGACCTGTGGAATCTATTCATGTACCAACTCTTGTGTATATTGAGTATCAACTTCATCAAATCCAATAGTTTTCCCACTATCCTTTTTAAGTACATGATCCCTCTCAAGAAAATGGATTTTTAGGCGATGGTCGCTTTCTTATCTGATGGGTTATATAGGTAGTATCCCTTTGTTTTATTAGAATACCCTATAAATATACACTTTGTTTCCTGGGGTGCTAATGTGTTTCCTAAGAAGGCCATAAAAAATGTCTCAAAACCCCATACATGTGTATGAAACAAAATGGGTTTCTTTTTACTTCATAACATGAAGGGGATTTTGTTTTCCAATTTAGTTGGTACTCAATTTAGTGTGTATGTTGTAGTTTGTAATGAATATCCTTAAAAGGATAATGAAATGTCTTTAGGACTCATCATAAAACTTTTCATGTGTAACAAGGTATAGTTCCTCATTTCACAAACACTATTACACTATAGTGTGTAAGGTGGAGTGAGTTGATATATAATCCCAAACTCCTATAGAAAGTTGATAAACTATTAGTAAAGATATTCACCACCTCTATCTGATCGAGGATTATTTCACTTCTTTACAAGTTGATTCTCTACTTAATTCTTGAGTTATTTTAATTTCTTAAGGGACTCAGACTTAAACCTCATTAAGTAGACATAGATTTATCTACTCAAGTACTCGGTAAAAGTTATGAAGTAAGAATACTCAAATATAGATTATATTATAAATGGTATACACAAATTAGTGTATACCAATTCTAGAAGATCTCTAGACCTTTCACCCTACCCACAAAATGGTGGTTTGGTCATTTTTCCTTGTTAACAAGTATGACATATTTCAAGTAGTTTTAGATCAAAAGTGTCTAAATAACCATCTTGATAGAGCTTTGTCAAATGATTCTCATTTACATGACCAAGACTGTGATGTCATAGTTGGGTGTTATATGAGTCATGTGAACATGATTCATTATCTATTACCAATACTTGGTTTTCTTAATTTAATAGATAAAGGCCATTATTTAAACGTTTCATGCCATAACATATGTTTTCTTTATAAAAGAAACAACTTTTATTTCCAAATTTGAAAATAAAACCATCAATATCTAGGAAAGATATATAAATTATGCTCTTCATAATAGTTGGTATATAATAATAATCTCTTAAAACCAATATCATTCTTGTTTTCAATGAAAGGTGGTAGTATCCAATGGCTAGAGAAATCAGCATTGCACCATTAGTATCTCCCAAATCCACCTCTTTGGTAATCTTTCAAAATCTACTTGGTTTCTACATTTGGATACAGATGTGAGAACCCCAATCTGTATCTAATACCCAATGTGTAGATATTTAAATATTACACTTGACAATGAATACACCTTTAACTTCACATTGCTTCTAGGTGTAGTTCTTCTTCTAGTGGCCTTAATTTCCACATGAAAAACATAATTCCTCCTTTTCCTTTCCCTACCTTTGGGTATGACTCTTATTTGAAGGATGGTACATGGGAGATTTAGACTTTTTATGAGTCTTGTTCCCCTTCTCCTTGTTCTTATTCGCCATAAGAACCATAAGTTTTTCATTCCCCAAGTCCTTATCCTCTTAGAGAATAAAAGTAAGAAGATATAAAAGACTCTTCTCATTATTTATCATGTTATAATTAACAATAAAAATAGATAATATCTTGGGGAGTGAGGAAATTGTGATATTTGTGTACAACTCATCTGGGAATTTAATCTCTATGACATTTAAGCATTCAATATATCCAATAAACATGACTACATGAGGCCCAGCTGGTGAAGACTCTCCAAACATAGTTGTAAATAGAGCATTGGAGATCTCATATCTCTCTTGTCTTGAATTATCTTAATAGAGATCCTAAAGGTCATACATCATGCTATATGCATCCATGTCCTCGTGTTTCTTTAGAATCTCATTGGTCATGGATAATAGCATGAAATACTGAACATCTGTGGAATCATTCAAATGTTTCTCATAGAGAGGTAACTCTTCCTTACTAGCCATATTACCAGGTTCATTAGGCATAGGTTATTCTAGCATATACAATTTCCTTTCATGGAATAGGATAATGTGTATGAACCTTTTCCACTCTTAGAAATTTGTTATAGTGAGAAGGTTATCCTTCTCAAGCATGGATCGCAGTGTTATGTTTGAAATTATTTCTTTCTACAAATAATATGAGAAGATTTTTAGTACTCTATCTGATAAAATTTATAGAAATAAATAGATATTATATTTATTAATCTCCCACTATTTTATCAAAACCCAATATCCCTAACCATTGGCTTCAGAATATCTTTTTTCTTAGATATTCTAGTGGAAATGATCCATATTCCCCTTCTCATCACCCTGACTATGGCCAATCAATCAATTTGAATGGTTTTAGGTAGGAATTCCAAATGTTAACAACATTAACTCACAGTTCCTTGATCTATTGAGTGTACTCCCCAATACTAAATTCCTTAAATTGGATTTCCTCAATATTTGCCTCTCAGTTACACCAAGACCTGCTTTGGAAGTCAACCCTTGATGTCAACGAAGTTAATTTAACCCAAAACTTCAATTTATAATTCCATGATAATTGAAATCACCCCAACTTTGGTTGGTTAAGAACGTTGAACTATGGTTTGATTTTAACTGAATTATTGGAAGGCTATACCAACTTAATATATATAACTAAGATATTTTATATTTTATTCATAAATTGGAAGTTATTATCTTTATTACATTATTTTTAATATTAAGTGGATTTACTTAAGTTATTAACCATATATTAGATAATATTTACACATAATCAAATTTATTTTAGTTATATCATGCATGCTTGTTAATTCATTAATTCATATGATCATTAAAAACATACACAATGAAATAACCATGAAACTTGAAAGAACTAAAATAATAAATTTGTATGATCATGAACTTTTACTAATGGTTAGTTTATTTAGTGGATGATAAACTAACTCTCGATCTTAGGGAAAACACCTTGAAGCATTTTTGGTTCATATTGCATCTTTCCACTTGTCCACTTATGTATCTCTCTTAGACTGGTTTTACCTTGCCTCCAAACTTGAACCGCCTCCACTAGACTGGGAGATCAATCCATTACATTTGATTTTTCTCACACACAGGTGAGCGGAACCAAAGGATTGGTTAAGGGGTTTACACAAAAGAAACCATGGGCACGCATTCCCTTACATAATGAGAGGAGAGATTACATACAAGCCAACTATTTAATTTAATAATAATTTAAAATAAACCAATCACATATAAATGAATGGTATAGGATCATGATCATCCATATGCATGTAGTAAAATACGCATTTAAAAAAATTACCATTAAATTACAATCATTATTATTTAAGACAAATCACACTCAAATCAATTAATTATCTTATTTAATTAATTATTTGTTTTATCTTAATTCTCATTTTAATTTCCTTAAGATTATCATACATAATAATTTTAAGTAAATTAAATAAATTTATTTAAAATAAACTAAGTAAAAAATGTACCTTAGAGGAAACACGGTGAGTACCTATCCAAACTACCCAACGTGTATTGTACTCATATACTATTTACATCTATGTTATGTGGTATATATGACTTATCATGTAATTTCATGGCATGTACTATAAACTTAATGACCACATAGAACACATGGTAATTATGTAGCATGTTATGATTCAATGTTCATAGAGTGATAAATGTAATACGACTTATACATGATATGTAGATTTGAACATTACACAGAAATTAATTAGAAATTTATATCTATATAATCTGTCATATTCCATGTACTATCAACTTAATGACTATGAAAACACATGTTGATAAATTTTTCATAGTATAATAAAAAAAATTATTTCTACATAATTTGGTAAAAGTACACGGTGTGTAGATGGTAGTTTACATGGAGTGTATTATTCTCACCATCGATTTTCAGTGCACGTCTAGGGACTTGGAATGTAATCATGCCATGGAAAACTTTAGATTACATGGTGTGTACATGGTATACATGGCATATTGTCTCTGAGTTACAGGGAAACCGGTCATGTAGACCATGTAAGAGGATACATGGCATGTATGTGACTAAGGGACTACACATCATATACGGATGTTGCACAGTGTGTACTCTGGATGACCATATGCTAGGCTGGCCCATTCAACACATGGTTTATAATTAAATCCATTGCATGTAATAAATTCACTCATCTAGAATTAATTATGAATTAATTAAGGGTGTATAAAACATTAATACATGGTGTGTGCCTCCAAGTTACATAGAGTGTTCACTTGTGTTATCCAGCCACACTCCTGTATGACTCTAGATGAGATATTTGAATTTATTTTACTCATAAAATTAATCAATTTGATTATATTTATGAGAAATGAAAATGAAAGAGAGCATATATCACAATCCGTAGTAAAGAAAGATTAAACGGGAATTGAAAACTAATGAAAAACGCATAAATCAATCAATTATATTTAAATAATTATAAATAATTATGTAACCCCTCTGATACAACATGTAGTTTTTGGGTGTAGTGGAAGTATCATATGGGGCATTCCCAACATTTCCTTTTATCATTATTAATGATTAATCCAAGATTTACATGATGATAAATTTCATGATCAATGGAATTGAATCAAAGAATATAGAAAATGGATAAATACCCGAACCAAAGCACAAGATCATCATATATTATTTATAATTAATTTAAGAAATTAAATAATTACCTTGTGAGAAATTATTTCTTCGTTGATGGATCTGAAAATGTCTCTACGTCATATCGTCATTGCATTATATGAATCAAGAGTAGAATCCTTTTAATGGTGATCCACACATGTTCCAAAAACCTCTGAACGTTACTATAGGAATCTCCTTGAGATATCAGGGAAGATCCTAATGCTTTCATTTTCCATCTTTGATCACCCTGAGAACCACTTTGAGGAAGGGTTATCTTTGATCTCTCTTGACTTGAGAGTGATGGTGGAGGAGGATCACTCTCTATTCTTGAGAGTGTTCTTGGAGAGGGATATCTCGAGGGATTTGAGATGATTCTCTCCAAATCTCATTGTGCACATCACAAAATGAATTATCTTTATTAAGAAAATAATATAATTAGTTTTATATACTGATAGGGTTATAAAATAATAATTTCACATGAATCCTTTATTATTTACCTAATCCCTGCAGAACCCCATGTCTATAATAATAATAATAATAATATTTCATGGCATTTGCTAAACTACTGAATTAAATTAAATATTAGTTATTTAAATAATATTCAATATATATTATTTCTCACTAGAACATTATACTTAGTCTATCATTACTCCATAGTATTTATAAGGGGTTGAATAATGACTATTTATTTAATAAATAAATATCACTGCACTATTTTCTAATAAATAAATAAATATTATATTTTCTAAATAGAAAATAAATATTTATTAAATATTATGCTCACATAATATTCTCTCAAATAATTGGTGATATAATAAATGCGATAAAGAAAACATGAATAATTATTAAATTACGTCCAATAATAATATTTATTCAAATTGTTAAATAATAAATAATAATATATTATTTAACTGGGATTCTAGATACACTTAGTATGTGACCCTCTAGGCCTCTTTCTTAGTGACATTAGGTGAAGTAGCCTAAAGTCCAAGGTTACCATCAAGAAACACACCAAGGAACCCATAGAGAAAGAAGATAATTCCACAATGATATAATAACTCATATGAATTCTTACTATTTAATAAAATCCCTTTATCATGATACCTCTAATCAAGCATTTTTCATGTTGGTGAAATCAACCTATGTGATCGATGCCTCTTTCTTTGACTTTTCAGAAATTGAACTTGCCTATAGAACACCAAGGCCATGGATTTATTTAGCCTATATAATTTCCATAAAAATCCTAATATATCAACTTAAATTAAAGAACATAATGGAAAACTCCTTTCTTGCATTATTTATTAATGAAATATTACTTATTATTCACCCAATGTATCCTACCTCACCATGAACATATGTCGTCACATTTTTCATCAATACATCAAAGCATGTGACTTATAGTACTCATTAATAATAATATTAAAGTATAAGGATAAATAAACAAATACATGGATAGAAACATAAAATGAAACATATAAATGTGGATTTTCTATTGGAAGGTCTTGTTCTTATAATATACTACACTAGATATTACTAAGGTCTTGTACCATGAAAACGTGCCTCAAACTCCTATGAGTCTCCACCCCTGGTAGCCTGTATCATTTTTGAACCTCAAATTATTTCATAAAATTATATAACATATATTTAATAATACTTTCATGAAACTTATGGGATCTTATAATAGTGGGGAACTGCTATGACCTTTCAGTGTGACGCTACTATTAGGACATTATCGCATACTTTGTTATATAGAAGAACAATCATGATGTGATAAAACATTTGTTAATATTTGAAAAATGAATACAGGTTATCACAAAGTAAATATAATTTGGTTCTAGGGCACCAACTCCAACAATATCATAATGTGATAGGTGGTGATGGAAAACTAATAACATCAGTTCACGAGGCGGTAGTTCATTGTAAACACGAATGATGATTTCGTATCCCATTTGATGGAATAAGAGATAGAAATAGATTATTACACTAAAATAATATCATATTAGTATATGTTAGATAGTGGTAATATTATATTATTATAGTTTAATAAAATTTTAAGGAGTTAGAATAAGAAGTAAAACAAAAACACATAGTTAAAATCTTTAACTATTCCTCAGCCAACCTCTTTAGGTTTAACCTAAAGCCTTCCTAGATTGGATTTTTTATATCACCAAGGACTATAGGATGTGGGTAGGGATGTAAGTAAGATATTTGGGTAGTAATTTTCAAAACCAAATGGTTTTTTAAGTGTTAATAGGATAGGAGATGAGGTGGTCTTTTATAAGTGAGTTGAGTGGAACACTTGTAATTTTAAAAAATAAAAATGTGTACACATATTTTTCACATTAAAAGGCTCAAAAATGGGTCATTAGAGACTATTAAAGGTTATAAGGTCTAAATATTTCCATAAAATTGGTTTTGTAAAAGTTTTGGGTCATTTTTAACCCTTATCCTTTTAGTTTAACCCCTGAGTAAACTCATTTTTACCTTAACTGCAATAATATTTTTTATTGTTTCTACTATTAATTATACTAAAAAAATAAGTTTAACTTGTTAGATAATATAAATTGTCCTTATTATAAATATGGAATCCATTTTTCCAAATTCAACTCATATTAGTGGAAAATTTTAATTTAAAATTAAACATGTAGATGCGATGAAAAAATGGTTTTCCAAAGAGAAAATCTTCAAAAGTTTAAAAAGGTTTTATATAAACATTCAACATTAAATTGATTCCAATGAACTAAAGTGGATTAATATGTATATAATTGAACTAATTTTTATTTTAAAACCATATTAAAATGATTTTTATTTTTTTAAAAGCTTTAAAATAAATGAAAATTCTTAATAAAAACCATTTTTT
Source organism: Viscum album (assembly GCA_963277665.1). Classification (NCBI taxonomy): domain Eukaryota; kingdom Viridiplantae; phylum Streptophyta; class Magnoliopsida; order Santalales; family Viscaceae; genus Viscum; species Viscum album. Next base: position 1,560,245,337 of record OY728129.1, read on the forward strand.
CACTATTCATTGAAAATTTTACCTTTTCAAAAAATTATAAAAATTTCACTCAAATATAATTTTGACATATAAATTTAAAAAATTAAGTTTATTTTTTCAAATAATAATTCTAAAAGTTATAAATTTTACTTTTATTATTTTTTCAAGAAATGAAATAAAAACGTTTTTTAGAGAAAAATAGTATTTTTAAAACATATAAAGACTTTTCTAAAAATTATGTACTTTTTATAAATATTTTTTTATATATAAAACCATTATATGTAATATTTAAAAATTATTTATTACTATTCATATAACTAAGTTTAAATTATAGGTTATAATGGCCACGTTTAAATAGTAATATTTCACGGTTTGTTAAAACTCAGTGTCATCTGTAACGTAAGTTAAACTCAGTGTTGCATGTAGCGCAAGCTTAACTAGGTGTTGCGTGTAATGAAAAATATCAAAAATATTAAATTTATTTGAAAAAATATATTTCACAAAATCTTAGTTTGTTACATTCTACCCCCTTTAAAATGAATTTCACCCTTGAAATTTTTCACATTAGTACCAACAACTAAGGATACTTTTTCCTCATTACATCTTTAGGTTTCCATGTAGCTTTCTTAAACCGGTGGTTTCACCATAAAACTTTGACTATGTTATTGGTCTTGTTTCATATAACTTTATCTCTATTATCTAGAATCTCCACTAATTGTTCCTCATAAGAAATATCATGCTCTAATGGTGAGACCTCTGAGTTCAGTAGATGTGATGGATCTAGTATGTAATTTTTAAATATAGATACATGAAACACATCATGAACCTGAGAGAGGTTTGATAGAAGTGGAAAGTGATAGGTTATTCTCTAGATATGATCAATAATTTCAAAGGGACTGATTTACCTGTGCTTACTTTTCCCTTCTTTCTTCCATGGATAAATTCATAGAAACACATTCTCATTTACTTAAATTTCTAGATTGCATAAATGATTATTCGCATGAAATTTCAATCAAATTTTTGCTTCCCTTATGTGTTGATTAATATCTCTAACCTTTTATATCATTTCATCAGCTATCTTAGGTCTAAATAGGTTTATTTCTGTAACTTTATTCTAGTACATTGGATTTCTACACTCATTTCCATAAGGTGATTCATAAGGATCCATATTAATTATTGAGTGAATGATATTATCATATGAAATTCAAACTAGAGGAAGGTATTGATACTAACCACCTTTGAAGTCTATAGAACAATATCTTTGAATATCTTCTAGGGTTTAAATTGTTCTCTCAAACTGACCATTTGTCTAGGGATAATATGTGGTACTGAAACTCAACTCCACATCAATAGATTACTGAAGACTTATCAAAACATTTGAGGTAAATCTCATATCCTGATTAGATAAAATTGAATTTGGTAATCTATGTAACCTTACCACTTCCCCAATATATATTATAGAAATCATATCTAGATATAAATCTTATATGATAGTAATGAAGTGTGCTGAATTAATAATGTGATCAACTACAACCTATAATTACCTCAACATCAAGGATAAGATAAACCCTAAATGTTACCAGTACCTTTAATCATATGGAAAAAAAGTGTGAAGGTATTCCTCATCAAATAAATTTGTTGCTAAAACATATACAAAACCAAAGGTTTGTATTTCCATAAATTTCTATTAATATATCCTTAATCTTAATAAGCTCTCATCACATAGAATCTCAAAAGGGGTGTCAAAGAATTTGAACTTATGATCATCCTTAAACTCATAAACCAATTATGGTAGCCATAACTCTTAGGTTAATACTACATAGATACATATAGACTTAAAAATTTTAATTCACCCTTTATTCCTTATATGATATCTTATCTTATACAAAAACATTTTCATTGGAAGTCTGGGTTCATCCTTGTACCGGTAGAATATAAAATTTGATTTCAATACTCCAAAATCCATGTAGAGGGAGACAATCAGTGATCAAAATAACATGAAATTTCACTAAATGATAAACAATAATATTTTAATAGGGGTCATTCATATCAAATAAAACACAAAATTCCCAACTAAGTAGGGGAGGATAATGTTCCCTAATTATCATGATTCACTTAATCCATTATGATTGCATAATATTTCGCTTAGTCCTTTATCTTTATAATTTTTTGTGGCATATCATCCACATTATCCCTTGAATTGGGGCATTGATTCACATAATTCCCAAAATCCTTTCCCTTGGAACATTGTACTATGGTTGGTTCATTCTGTTGATCTCTTCTCTATTCATTTAATTAACTGAACTCTTTATATCACTTCTACATTCTTTTTCTAGATAGAAACACTTCACAAACTTGTAACACCCTATTATTCCTCTTAGTAATTCACATGAGTTCTTCTTCCCACATTTTTGGCATGTAGGTGACTAAAATTTCTTCCCACCTTGTGATTTATTTGAATTCTCATGAGACATGATCTTCGTTTTCCTATCAAACCCATGGGAATGGTCTGAATATCCGATTTAAATTTCTACCTTCAGTGCACATTGAATGAATTATTCGTAGCTACTAAAAAATATTATATCTAAAAACATTCAAAGACTTTTTCTTAATCCACAAAATAATTGATCAATTTTAATTTCTAGAATTATTATTAAACCAAAAGTGTATTATGAAAGTATGATAAAATTATCATCATAGGTACCAATGGATTCATTATCCTTATATTTTAGATTGATAAATTCATTCTCCATCCTTGTTCATAAAATATGAGGTAATTACTTATTGAAAAATATCCTCTTAAACTCATCCCATTCCATAGAGTCAATTATCTCCTCTTGACTCATTTTCTTAATAAGGTTTCACCATTGATCTTCTTCACTTTCCAAACGATTGATAAAAAAATGAATTTTTCATGCTCTAAAACACTGATGAATAGAAAATATATTTTCAGTAGTACTGATCCATTTCTCAGCAACCAATGGATCAGTGGACCCACTAAAAGAGGGTGTATGTTTCCCCATGAAGGACTAAATAAAGTGTATCTCCCTCCTTTGATTGTTTGAAATTTCAGCAAGATTCATATCTTAAGAAGGTTTTGTGAGCATAAAAATAGGGTTTTTCATTACAGCTCCCAAAACATTCAGTTTCTCATGAGTAAAATCATTAAAGATTCCATTTCATTCAGCATTAATATGGCTCCTTTTAGTTTAATCTATTTAATAAAACCATAAATCATAGTGTGAGAAACACTAATCATAGTTTAAAACCACATAATCATGAAAAAACATTTATAGGATGTCAATATCATGATATATTATTTTCAATATATGAAACCTTAGGCTAAACATAGGTTATTTGTAGTCATTATTCAAATCAATCATGATGGTTCGTAAAGATTTTTTGAATTCCCAAAGCATATCCCTTAGGAGTTTTAAACCAGGTGTATAACAAGACTTTTTTTCATGCACCAGGTGAAAATCGAGTCTAGATCAATGAAACCTTTTCAGAGTTATCACTCTTAGGTATCTATGTACTAGATTCACATCCATTTTAGTATCTATAAATATATGTAATTATATAGAAACCACTTTCTCTATCCTTTACCTAAATTTTAGTACATTTTCCTATACTTTGACTCATCCATAGACCTATCCTTAGACATATCCCCATACATCTCCTTAGAAATGTCCCTAGAAATATCCCTAGGTATCTCACTAAATTTTTATCATCCTAGTTTAAAAATGTTAACTAAACCTATCCTTTAATACCAACTATAGAGACCCAAACTTCTCATACATAAATATCACATCTCTTTAGATGACTATTTAATACATTTCACAAATACATGCCCAAGGACTGTAATGTTTTAGTACCTTTGGCGACTAGGTACACAATATTCTTATTTAGTGAAGTATATTCAATATATCCCCAAAAGATATTCCCCTTTTGTACTCTTCATAAACATACCCTACTTAAAACCTTTCTTCACAACCTGGGGAAAGGAAACATAATAAAGGGTGTGCTCAGATGCTCAGAAAGGGTAAACATAGGAAATTTGTAAATGTAAGGTGAGAATAAGGGTATGATAACTTGATCACAACATATTAAAACCATATCATGCATATCAAAGATCAAAATCTCAAGTCATGACATAAATATTGGTAGTTCTTGATACATGAATCATAATGGAATCAAATCATATGATCCATGGGAATATAACATTGGCATAGGATGTATATTTGTGTCATATATATAGGCATAGAAAATAATTTACTTATCATTCAAGTATCATTTACAAAAATATAATAGTATAATGGGTTCACTCCAAAAACCATATTAATATTGAAGGTTCACTCCCAAGACTATTATAGTGGATAATTTCCCTTACTAAATTGGGTTTACTCCCCATTAAAATCCTTTTTATATAAAAAGATGTCAATATTTACCCAAATGCATTGGAGAGAGATATAGCTCCCAACCAACTTTGGTAATAATGTGACCACCTTCCTTGGTTATAAAGAAACCACCTTCACATAATTAAAACCATACATAGGTATTCCAAAAGATCATAAAACATTTATCATATCATAACCTAATAAAATAAGTGGGTTTCATAAACATTTCATCATAGCATAACCTATGTAAAAGAAATGGTTTTTATAATAATTTTACCATTGAATCATAGCATAAACCATTGAAAAATAAGTGGGTTTCATATTAATTTTATCATGGTATAACCCAAGGAAAATAAGCGTGTTTCATATGTTGGTTTCAAGTGCAGAAGAAACTTGTGATGGTGGTATATATATTAAACTTTATTTTAATAATCATTTATTGGAATAAATAGAAAGGTTCTTTCATATCAAATTTATAATTAATTTATTTAATATTTGAATAAATAAATACCTGGGATTAGGAAATTTCTTCATTAGTGAATGTTGATCATTCAAAAAGACCCTTTCAAAATACCTACATTGCACTCTGAGGATCCAAGGATAGATTCCCTCTAGTGGTGATCCCCACATGCTCCTATGATCTCTAAGAAACACCACTTGATCTCCAAATACTAGTGCGGTGAGTCAAATGTCTCGAGTTTTCCGTTATTGATCACTCGTTCTTTGGTCTTGAATAAGTCTATCTTGTGCTTCTCGTTCATGAAAGGGAGAGATATGGAGTTAAGAGAGAATTCATTATGGGCAATAATTCTCTATTCTAAATTTTGGATTCTCTGTAAAATAGATATAGACATCTATTTATAGAGTTGGTATTTGGGTTAAAATATTATTTAATTACATATAGGCCATTAAATAATATTTATTAACTTTAATAAACCCCCTACCACATCTTATTATTATCATTATTTTTTGTCACAAACTAAATTGGAAATAACAAATATTATTTAACCAGTTTTTAGTTAATATTTTTCACCGAACACGATCTTGGTCCATTAAAACTCCTCTTGCATTTATTGAACACCCAAATAAAATTTTTATTCATAAATAAATATTTCATTCACATATCAGAGAATAAATATTTATTAAATATTCAATAAAATAAATAAGTATATTTTTATTCACATTTCAACGAAATAATATTTATTTAATTTATGAGATCAGTATAACTTGAATAAAATTATTCATAAAACTTCAAAATAATATTTATTCCATTAATTAAAAAAAATAGAATTTAATTGAGATCAACAGAAACACTTTGTGTGTGACCCTCTAGGATTATTTTTCATTGACATTAGGCGGGATTTCCTAAAGTCCAAAATTGTTTTCTAGAAATGGGTCAAGGAACCCAAGAGAAATAACTTAATATAAAAACATCAATAACTATATACAAATGATCACTATGTAATATAATCCCTTTTTCAAAATAACTCATCAATAAGGTTTCACAACTATGTCATCAACCTATTTACTCAATATATATTTCTTTGACTATCTGAAATAATCACATTGTTACACCATGGCCAAGGAATTTAATGTGATGGTTCTATTCTAATCAAAGGGATTAGATATCAGATTTCATAAAGTTAGAAGGGAAAAATCCTTCCTCAACTAATCCATTAATGAAATTTCAGTCATGACACACCCAGCATACCCTACTTCCTACCAACATATGGTGTGATGGTTTTGGTTAGTAAAATTATAATATTAAAGTCTAAGCACCATTACACATGCTCAAATATAGGAATATATGATGACACCAAAACATTCAGAATTTATACTAGTGAGTATGTTCTCATAATTTTCCATATTATATATTACCAAGTGTGAACTTCATAAGAATAAAACTCGTTCTCTTATGAGCACTCCCACCTGATGGTCTAGATACTATGTGTCTCATCATAGTACGTTATCCAACCATAGAACTATATTAAGAATATTTTCATAGCACTTCAAGGTTCTCATCATAGTAGGGATATAGTATGAACTTATCAATGTGAAAAATACTCTCGGACATTATTACATTAAATCCATGTAGAAACAATGAAAAAAATGTAATAATATCTTAAATTAATATTAAATACATTGAATATACATGTAATAAAAGTATAATTAGTTGGTCCTAAGACACCAACTCTAAAAACTCCCACTTGGACTAGAGATAACTACCAACGAATTTCAATCCACCGTACCTCACATCATAACCAAGTTTCTGATGATTCAAGGATTTATTCAAGGGGTATTCCATGTTATCTTCCATTTAAATACTTCTCACTTCAACCTCAACTCTCTAAGAAAAATACTTCAAGATAAGATACTTTCAAAGTATGTTCTCTGCCCATTGATGTGACCATGTCTATTTTACGAGATCCACTGTTGTATTATTATTAAAATAGAGTGTGATGGGATATTTACTGCTAGGTACCACATCAAACTTTTGGATGAATTTTTGCATCTATAATACTTCCATAGATGTCGCAGAAGCCACAATATACTCAAACTATTCCATAGAATATATAACTATAGCCTTCAATGATCTCTTCCAGCTCACAACACCTCTATTCAAAGTGAAGATGTATCTCGTTTGTGACTTCATGTCTGCTGGTTATTTTGTAAAATAGATTTTGCATATCCTCTGATGACTAGTTCTTCGTATCCTCCCTAGACCAGGAGCATATCCTTAGTTCACCTTAGATACTAAAGGATAGTCTTGACTATCGTCCAATGGCAGTCACCTGGATTAGCTTTATATCTTACTACCACACTCAATAGGTAGGAAACATCTATCCTAGTATATAGCATATCATACATGACTGATCCAATCTTGATGAATATGAAATCCTTTCCATTCTATTTATTTGATCATGTATTTGAGGACACTATTTCCAAGAAATATGAATGGAATGTGACACTGGAAACAATCCCCTCTTAGATTGTTCCATACTGAGCCTCTTCTGTATCTTGTCAATGTATGTACTTTGAATTAGGCTTATCAGTCTCTTGGATCTATCACAATGGATATTGATCCCAATAGTATATGTTGCTTCGCCCAAGTCCTTTGGGAAGGAGAATTTATTCAACCACATATTAATAGACTATAAGACTCATATTTCATTTCCTATGAGTAATATTTCATCAATATATACTATTAAGAAAACAAATGAACTCCCATTAAATCATTTGTAGACACAAGGCTCACACTCATTCTTTATAAAACCCAATTCAATTATAGATTCATCAAAATGAATGTTCCATGACCAAGATGATTTCTTTAATCCATAAATTGATTTTTTTTTCAATTTCCATATCTTATTAGAATCATTTAGAGTCCCAAAACCTTCAGTTCATGTCATATAGACATCTTCCTGAAATTTACCATTAAGGAAGGTTGTTTTGACATCCGTTTTCTAAATCTCATAATCATGGTAATTCATAATGGTAAGTATAATTATTATGGATTTTAGCATTATAATGGATAAAAAAATAATTATAGTCAATTATTTGATGTTGTTTAAACCCTTTTATAACCAGTCATTTTTTATAGGTACTAACATATCCTTCCATGTCGAGTTTCTTCTTGAATACCCATTTGAAACCAATGAGATTTACATCTACTGTAGGATATAAAAAATCCATACTTGTCTTTGGTACATGGAATTCATTTAAAAATTCACGGCATCTTTCCACTTGTCAACATATGTTCCCCTCACTGCTTCCTTGTAGTTTAGAGGATCATTATTATCAACTAATAATGAGTCAAAGTCCTCAATGAATATAAATCCATAACGATCTAGTTCTCTAATCTATCTTGTACTCATACATGGTACTTGTTTCTCTGTAATAGTTTCAACTTCCATGTGGATTTTTGGGATCTTTTCCTATACCATATCTTGTATACCTTGATCCTCAACTCTATCAAAGTCTATCTCACTCCCACTATCTCTTTTAGAGATGTGATCCCTCTCAAGGAATATGGATTTTCTTTCCACTATAACCTTTTCATCTAAGAGGTAATATAGGTAATATCCCCTTATTTCCTTAGGTTATCCTATAAGGGTACACTTTGTTCCTTGGGGTGTAAGTTTTTTACTTGAAGAGACCTTAACAAACGTTTCACTTCTCCCACACATGTAAATTTGATAACATGGTTTTTCTTCCACTCAAAAATTCATATGGAATACCATTTATCTATTTATTTGGTACTTCATTCAGTATATGTGTTACTATTAATAACATGTATCCCAAAAAGGATGATGTAAGACTCACATTAATCACCATTAATTTCACCATTTCCAACAAAGTGTGGTTCCTCCTTTCACTTACATCATTCCATTGAGGCTTATAAGGAGGAGTTAGTTTGGATAAGATTAAAAACACCCATAATTAATCTCTAAAACTTGATTAACATATTCTACACCATAGTCTGATCATAGTTTCTAAATATTCTTACCAAGATGTTTATCACCTTCATTCTTGTATTCCTTGAATTTATAAAAAGAATATGACTTATACCTCATCAAGTAAACATATCCATAACTAATAAAATCATCGATAAAAGTTTTGAAGTATGAGTACCCACCCCTTAATTAAATAGGAAATTGTCCACACACATTAGTATAAACTAATTCAAGAATCTATTTATCCCTTTCAACTTTCCCACAAAAATTTGGATTTGATCATTTTTCCTCGTAAACATGCATGACATACACCAAGTGGTTTTAGTTTAAAAGAATCTAAATATCCATCTTCATCTAATTTATTCAAGCGCTTTTTTTCCAATACCTAGCCGATGATTCCCGAGTTGGGTGTGGTATGAGGTATGTGAATTAACTTTTTATCTATTTTTATTACTTGGTTCATGTAATCCAACACATAAGGATCTTTATTTAAATGTTCTTTACCATAAAAAAATCTATCTTTATAAAATAAGCAACATTTATTTCCAAATTTGAAAAAAAAACCATTTTTATCAAGTCTAGACATAGATATAATGTTTTTTGTAATAGATGGAACATAATAACAACCTTTCAAAACCAAGATCATCCTGGTTTGCAATGTGAGGTGGCAGTCCCCAATAACTACAACAGTGAGTTGATCTCTATTGGATGCTTGTAGATCTACCTCCCCTTTGTCAATATTTTTGAATCTACTTGGTTATTTTATTTGAATACATAAGTGAACATCATAAGCATTATGTAATTCCCAATTTTTGGAAATAGATAAATTATACTCGATAACAAACATACCTGAAGCTTACCCTTGCTTCTTTGTATGGGTACATTTTTTCTTCCAGTGTCACTTCTTTCTACATGTGAAAAAGAAAGCATTATGTTCCCTTACTTCCCCCTTGATCTTCCTCTTCTTATAAAGGTTTTGAGAAGCATTGGGCTTGAATATATTTTCTTTTCCTTTCCATTTGTTCACCATAAGGACAAATGTATTTTCTCACTTTGTATCCTTATGTACTTGGTGAAGTAGAGTGAGAAGATCTGGTAGAGACTTCTCAATGTTGTTCATAGTAAAATTCTCAATAAAATTGGGGCATCTCTGAGGGAGTGATTGTAGAATGAGATTGGTTCCTAGTTCTTTAGGGAGGTTTAAACACTAGAACCTCTAGTCTCTCAATGTAGCTAATGATTTTGGATACATGATTCCCATATGGGGCACCCTCTCTAAGCTTGCTATAAAAGAGAACCTTAGAAATCTCAAATTGTTCCTGTTTATCTATCTCCTGGTAAAGACTATTGAGTTTCTCAATCATGCTATAAACATCTATGTATTCGTGAGACTTCATGCGTTGACTAGATATTGATGAAAGAATCAAACATTAAGCATCGACCGCATCGATAAAATTTTTTTGTAGATAAGGAAATCTTCATCACTAACCTCCTTGGTAGATGTATCATGCATTGAGGATTCTAGTATGTAATATTTTCATTCATGGCGTTGAACAACCTGAAGGCATCTTTACCATTCCTATAAGTTACTACCAATTAGGAGGTTGTATTTATCCAATATTGATCATTGGGATAATGTAGATAATGAGCTTTCCATTTTATTCTATAATTAAAAGGATAATATTATTATTACAATTCTTGATTAGAAATTATGTGAGAAATAATAAATTAATTGATTTTATTAAATCTCCTAGTATTTTATCAAGTCCCAATATACCTCATAATTGAACTTGGAATGTCTAGTTGCTTTAACATTCTAGTGGAAAGGATTCATATTCCCTATCTCATAACCACAATAAGGGTTCGTCAAGCTACTTGAAGGTATTTAGGTAGGCAAGTCTTTTCCAACTATGGGCTTACAACTCCTTGATCTGTTGAGTGGATTCCCAAATCTAAAATCTTGAATTGGATTTCTTCAACACTTACCTAAAAATTACACCAATTTTAGAAAGGGATAATCTTATTTATGTAAAATGGTTAGTTCAACCCAAAACCTTCATAATAACTCCCCTTATAAGAGTAATTTTTTGAACAATGGTTGGTCAAACACTTATTTCTATTGAGTTTTGTTCCTAAACAAGTAACGGAAGGCTCAGTATGACTTAGTATTAGGTTGAGGGATTTTAATTAATTATGCATAAATTTTATCTTCTTTTATCTTTTACATGTATTTTTAATATTAAGTGGATGTTAATTAATTAATTAACCATATTGGATAAAAAATTTACACATCATTTATTTATTTAATTTATTATGAATAAATTTTATCTTGTTTTATCTTTTACATGTCTTGTTAATATTAAGTGAATGTTACTTAATTAATTAACCATGCTGGATAAAAATTTATGCACAATACATTTATTTAAATCCAATATTTTCACATTAATTCATTTATTTATGTGATAACATCCTTGCATCCATAAAATAAATAATTTCATAGAAATAAATAATTAATTAATTAAATGATTCATTCATGAACTTTATCTAATGACTAATTTAATGAGTGGAAATTAAATTAACCTATGACCTAGGGTTAATAACTCCTTTTTCTGGTATTGACATGAGCTAAAGAAATCTACATGTCCACATGTGTATCACCTGAGTTGGAATCATAATGGTTCCATCTTGAACTGCCTCTATGTGCCTTGGGATACTCCATTAATTACATGCATTTATGAATCACACATAGGCGAGGGGAACCAAATGATTGGTTAAAAGGGGATTATATAAATATCATTGAACATGAAGGCCCTACATAATAATAGAGGGAGGGATGACACACATGACATCATATTTAATTTAATAATAAATAATTACAAACTCATGTAATAAATTAAATTAAAACATCCAACGCATACATAGTTCTTGGTCAAGATCAGGAATGGTTATACATGCATCGAATACAAAAAATTAACTGGATAGCATTCATTTATATATTAATTGTTTATTATATAAGATAAACACTCTTGCATTAATTAATTAATTAATTCTATTTTATCATAAGGATTATCTGAACTTAATTGGAGATACTCATAATTTATTGGATTCATGAAAAATAAATGACAGAACCAATAATGAATCATTAATTAAAAAAAATTAATTGATCATTTGATATTCTTTAAAACCAATATTAAATTTTCAAACACACATTGGCATGATAATAAATAAAAATGATACAATGTTAAATCTAATGTAATTTTTAATTTTATCATTTAATGGGAGACTATAAAGAGTGTACAATATAGCTACATGTCGTGTACCTCGATTGTCATGTATCTGAGTCACACACCTAAGGATTCGGTGTGTTAACTCAGTCAGACTACACGACATGTACAGGCTAGATACATGCCATGTATCATCTTTCTGTGTGATAGGTTAGCTGAGTCAATACCACCACCACAATCCATATTTTTGTATTTTCTAATAACACTTTTAAAGGGTAAGTGTAGACCCTCACATAACTACCAAAATCAACCCATCATACAAATTAAACGGGAATTAAATCATGAAACATTCAAATTTCAAACAAAACACTGCAACCAACCCCAATCAATACCGCAAATTCCGCCTTAAAAACACAACATTCAAAAATCAAAACCATTCCATCATTCACGCTCCTGCCTCAAGATCACAAAAGAGCCACCTCGAGTTGTGTAAACATTGATTCGGTCACTTTCCTCGATTCGTTCAGACTTCTCCATCACAACCCAGATCGCTGGCGAGAAACTGTCGCCATTAAGAAACTTCATCAACAACCGAGATTCTCCACTGACCACACTGGAATCCTTCTCAACTGGTTTCATCTCCAGAACCTTCCTGGAAAACCCTGCTACTCGCACAAACAGAACCCAAAACCTCCGTTGATACCAACACGCCCAACCGACCTGGAAGGGGAGTGGATCTGAAAGCCATAGTCAAGTGGGAATGGCATAACCTCCATAGAAAAAAACCAGAAGAAACCAGCAAGGATAGAACCTAGAACCAAGCACAAAAATGAAAAAAAAAACAATCACCACCAACATAGATCAATTCCAGAAGAAGACCATCGCAAAAGAACCGAACCACAGCCCGTCGCCACCATCGCTTAAGGAGCCCACAGATCCACCCAAGCACACAGATGAGACACGGCTGCAACCTCAAACCGCAGCAAACCGGCTCTCGACCACGGACTTCACCACACCACCAAGGAAACCAATCCCACCAAAGATCGTGAGTTTTTGACGTCGTAGAAGCCCGTTATTGGCTACAACCCACGACGCCGCCAGAGTACCCTTGAACCCTCTAAACCAAAGAGCTTGTGCTTACAGTGACGCTGAAATCTGTAATCGAGCCTCGTCGTCACCACAGCAGGAGAAGCACGCCATGAACTCTCCACGAACTGATAAGCGAAGCCGCAGCCAACTGAGAACGGAACGGTAGCGACGGGTAAAACCTAGCACCGCGGAGAAGCCCCTTACGGGCACATTTTGGTTAGCTGAGTCAATACACAGTGTGAAATAAATTTACCATGTGTAATTAACTACTCGATGCATCCGGGTACAATGTTTGTGGGTACACGATATGTTCTCTGGCTACACGTCATGTAACCCAGTTTTACAACAAAAATATTTGGAACTTCTTTATGGAATATCCAGTCACTCTTTATCTATTTTTAAACCTTTAAGAAAATAAAACACTAAAAAACATGATTAATATGTAGATAACATGTTAATTCAAATCGGATTAAATAATAGATAATATGAAATTAAAATCTAACAATAATTATGAATATGTCAACAATCAAATAAATAGTTATAAATCTAAATGTGATTACTCTGATACCACTTGTTGGTTTCAAGAACAACAGAAGCTTACGGTGGTGGGAGATATATTAAAATTTCTTTTAATAATCCCTGCCTGAAACCAAGAGTGAGGATCTTATGCATCAAATTTACAATTTATTTATTTAATATTTGAATAAATAAATACATGTGATTTTGAACATTCTTTATTGGTGAATGTTGAACATTTTAAAATACCCTTTCATATTACCTTTGTTGTGGTATGAGGATACAAGGATAAAATCCCTCTATTAGTGATTCACATGTGCTCTTATGATCTCTCAGTAACATCACTCGATATTCGGGTACTAGCACGGCAAGTCTAATGTCATGAGTTGTTTTTTCTTGATCGATCATTCTTTGGTCTTCAGGAAATATCTCTTACACATCTATTTCTTGAGAGGGATAGAGAAGGATGATTCGAAAGAGAATTTTTTATGTGCAAAAATTATTTATTCTCAATTTTGGATGCTCTACACAATAGACATATCCGTCTATTTATAAAGTTAGGATTTAAGTTAAAATATTGTTTAATTGAATGTAAGACATTAAATAACATTTATTACCTTTAATAAACCTCATGCCACATATTATTATTATTATTATTATTATTATTATTTTGTGGTGAATTATAACTTGTGAAATAACAAATATTATTTAACTAGCTTGTTAATTAATATTTTCCACCGGACACAGTCTTGGTCCATTCAAACTCCTTTTTAATTTATTGAACAATAGAATAAAAAATTTAATCATAAATAAATATTTAATTCACATAATAGAGATTAAATATTTATTAAATATTCAATAATATATATATATATATATTCACATACCATTGAATAAATATTTATTTAATTTATGTGATCAATATAACTTGAATAAAATTATTCCTCGTACTTGAGAATAATATTTATTCCACTAATTAAACTCAAATATAATTTAAGTGACATCAAATGAAACACTTAGTGTGTGACCCTCTAGGATTCTTTCTCATTGGCATTAGGCGGACTTTCCTGAAGTCCAAGATTTATGTCTAGCAAGGAGTCAAGGCACTCAAGAGAAAGAACTTAATTTTTCAACATCGACAACCACATACAAATTCTTGATGTGTAAAATAATGCATTTTTCACAGTATCTCATCAATCAGGTGGCATAATAATGTCATCATCCTATTTACCTGATACGTCATTTTTGACTATCTGAAATAGACAAGTCATTACATCATGGCCATGGAATTTAAGGTGAAGGTTCTATTCTAATAAAAGTGTCAATATATCAGATTCCATAATGATTGAAGGGAAAAATACTTCCTTGAATTATCCATTAGGTAAATTTCAATATTAATGCACCCTGCTTCCTACCAACAAATGGCATGATGAATTTTTTCAGTAAATATAAGTGTGTGATTCATGAAATACATTAATGATAATCTTAAAGTCTAATGACCATTACAAATGATCTCATATAGGAATATCCGATGAAACCAAAACATACGAAATTCCTACAGGCACTTTTGTTCTCATAATCTCCCATATTGGAGATTACTAAATGTGAAATTCATGAGAATAAGTCTCATCCTCCTATAATCACTCTCACATGATGGTCTAAATACTATATGTCCCATCATAGTATGTTATCCATCTGAAAAACTATATTAAGAATATTTTCATAGAACTTCAAGGATCTTATCATAGTGGGGAACTTATATGACCTTATCAATGTGAAAATTACTCTTTGAGAATATTACATTAAAACCATGCCTAAAAAATGAACAATATGTAATAAGACATTAAATTAATATTCAATACATCAAATATACATGTAATAAAAGTACAATCAGTTAGTTCTAGGATATATACTATAACATGATAAACAACTTTTAATCATAAACATAAAATATTTGAAGAAAGAATAAGAATTGTGTCATTGGATCATATCCCCATAAATCATAAGTAACATCAAAGGATGTCATCTTAGATAGAAAATTATTTTGAAATATTACTTGGGATTTTTCTTGAGGAAAATAGTCTTTCTACTTCAAAAAACACTTTTTAAAACTTAAAAATATCAAAATCCTTTTCTTTGAAAAAAAATTTTGAAACTTATAAAGGAATATTTGAAAATAATTTAATACATTTCTTGAGGAAAATATCTTTTCCACTTAGAAATAAATTTTTTTCTAAACATAAATCATTTTAAAAGTACTTTTATTTGAAAATAAAATTTTAAAATTATAAAGTAATATTTCTATAAAATAATTTTCATGATGGTGGAAATATAGTTCATGACATACATGTTAAAACAAATATTCCTTTCACATTTTCAGTAAAAGAAAAATGGGCCTCATTTGGAAAACGACATGAAGATTACTTTGAAAAAAAATTAAAAAATAAAAACATAGGTAAAAGTGTCTTTTATAAATCATTTGTAGAATGTTAAAAACATTTTTGAAAACATCTTTTTAAAAACATGTTTTTGGAAGAAAAATGGGTTTTCAATCGAAGAGAAAAATAAAGACTATTTTTAAAAAAAAATTACTTTAAACTCTTGAGTACATAAAGAGAGGAAAAATTAACAAAAAACATTTATTCACATAAAATAATAACAGTATAATAAAATTCATGAGTTTCTTGATATATGGGTCATAATATTACATTATCAAAAGTATAAACATAAAGAATCTCGATAAAAGCTGAGATTGTATCATAAAACCATTACCACTTTGGTAAAATTGAATCATAAGCCCCATGAAAGAATAAAATTAAAGTAAAATTCAAATAGTTTCATGATATAACATATCAAAGATGCATTATATACACCTTATAGAATAATATAGGTTCATAATATAACTTATGTCCCAAAGAAGACAAATTGAGACAAATCTCCCTTCCGCTTTGTTAACTTTTGAACTATAAACCCCATGATAGAGATATTATTAAATTAAAGTGTAAATATCCATAAATTTCATTATAATAATAATAAAATGTATTAATTGGTGGTATACACACCACATAAATGAGACACGTGATGAATATGGCATGTGTGTCGTAGAAAATTAAAGTGAGACGAAAATTCATTACCATAAGACTCAAATTTCTTTATACATGTTAAATACTCATGTATAATAAATATAATTTTATTATAAATTTATTATAGAACCATAATTATATATATAATAACATATATTATTTAATTATGACCATTTATTACATGTCTGTTAACAATTCCTTATTAAAATCACATTTCGGGTAATAACTGGTTTGTTTTTTCGTGTATGTTTTGATTTTTTATTTATGGACCTCTTAATTTGATCATGGTTGAAACATATTTATAATTTTAAAGATGATATAAATATCATATATATTCATTATATATTTATTTATAGTAATCCATAAAATTTAGAGATAGAAAATGAAATAAACTGTTCATGAAGGTGGTAGGTCGTACGTATGCATGAACGTTGTTTCCATTTTCTCAACGGATGAAATGAAAGAAAGTTATATAATATATTACCTTTAAAAAATAATTTTTATGTCATATATATCTCATATATTCATTAAATTTACCCTTATTACCTTTCATTCAAAGTGTTAGTGAAAAATGAATCACATCACTTTGCGAGGCAGTAGTCCGTCGTACACACGAACAATGTTATCGTATCCCCCGTAGAATGGAATTTCAGAAGAAATATGTGATATATTTATTAAATAGGTATAATTATGTTAAAAATATAATATATATTCATTTAATATATAGACAATTCTATCCGAGTAATATATAAATTAAAAAACACATCACATCGATTCATAAGGCAGTAGTTCGTTGTACACACAAGCGACGTTACTATTTTCCAATGGGTTGGGAGGTAATAAGTTGGATTTTGTGTTATAATTACATAGGTATAATAATATAATAAATATAATATATAAAAATTAAATCTATCATTATATCCATCCTTGAGAGTATGAGAGTCAGTGATGGAAAACGAAGAACATCGGTTTACGAGGCGGTAGTCCACCGTACACATGAAAGATGATTTTGTATCTCATTTGATGGAAGATGAGATGGATATAGGTTATCAAATTAACCCAATAATATATCGGTTTATGTTATAAAATTTTTTTTATATTATCATATTTTAATAATATTTTAAGGAGTTAAAAGAAGTAAAACAAAAATGCATAGTTAAAAAATTTACCTCTTCTTTAGATAACCCTTTAGGTTTAACCTAAATCCTTCCTAGATTGGATTTATGATATCAATAGGGAATATAAGATGTGGTTTTTAATATAAGGAATAAATTTGGTCAAGTATTTTTTGAAACAAATTTTTTTTGGAAGTGTGAATAGGATTGGTTAGGGGTGGCCTTTTATAAGTGAGGTGAGTGGCACACTTGTAATTTTTGAAAATAACAAGTCATACCCATGCTTTTAACATACCAAAAGGCTCTAAAATGTGATTTTATCAAATATTATAGGTGCTAAGGTCAAAATATATCCATATAATGGGTTTTGTACAAGTTTTGGGTCATTTTTAACCCTTATCTTTTTGGTTTTACCCCTGGTAAACCCATTTTTTCCTTAACCGCAGTAAATAGTTTTTACTGTTTTTACTATTAATTATAGTAAAAAATTAAATTGAAATTTTTATATAATATAAATTATGATTATTCCAAAAAAGGAATACATTTTTCTAAATCCAACTCATATAATTGGAATATTTTATTTTAAAATCAAACTCGCTGATGCAACGAAAAGGCAGTTTTCCAAAGAGAAAATCTTTAAAAGTTTAAACATTTTTTATATCCAAATTTAGTATGAAATTAATTCCAATGAACTAAATTAAATTAATAGATATATAATTGAACTAATTTTACTTTTAAAACTACATTAAAACAATTTTTAATTTTTTAAAATATTTAAATTAAATAATAATTCTTAACAAAAAACCAGTATTTTTTACTATTCACTAAAAAATCTATCTTTTCCAAAAACTCTCAAAAATTAAGTACCTTTTTATAAATATATTTTATTTATATAAAACAATTATACTTAATATTTAAAAATTATTTATTACTATTAATATCACTAAGTTTAACGGATAGGTTATAATGATCACGTTTAAATAATAATATTAATAATATATCATGGTTTGTTAAAACTCGGTATCACGTGCAACACAAGATAAACTCAATGTCGCATGTAAAACAAGATTAAATTGATGTTTTTTGTAACAAAAATATTTAAAAGATTAAATTTATTTGAGAACAAATATTTCACGAAATCTCAAGGTGTTACAACAGGCCTTGCATCTGGAATGACTTCAAGGGAGGACTCAACTTCACACTCTAGTGGATCACCAATTAATTCTTCTAGAAAAAAATCAATGAATATTTGTACCATGGATACATACTATATTCTTAGTATATCTTCTGTATCTATATATCATTCTTAATATTCCTCTATTTTTATAATTTCATTAATGAAAGATAAGGGGGGGTATCCAGACACCTTTACAAATCGTAACCTCCTTATCTTGGAAATAAATATTTGCATTATAATTTGAAAGTAAATCCATACCAAGGATCATATAAAATTAAACCATGGGTATAATAACCATTTTTGAAAATAAGGTATGCCCATCCATCATAATTGGAACTGTCTAACATATCTTTTTTACAATAATATATCCACCTAGTGTCTTAATGGATAACTCCCTTACTAGGTTTCTAGGGAAATATATAATGTTTTTTGGAAAAAATGAAAGATATAAAAAATAGATAAGATCCAGAATCAAATAAAACATTATCTAACTTTGAGGATATGATCAATGTATCCTCCACCATGTCATTAGGAACTTCAACTTAAAATTTGGTAATCACATAAGCTTATACTTTCTCCCTTGGCATTTTTTGAGATAAATTCCCTTATAATTTAAAGCATTAGTTCGCATAATGTCCATTATCCTTATAGATAAATCATTGGCCATCAAAAACTTATGCCTTAACTTTGCATTCATGATCTCGATTTCCTTTTTCTCTACACTTATAACAAACTTATGTTCCCTTATTATAAGATCCATGGTGTTTCTTCCCATATTTATCACATGTGGGAAATCCCACCCTTCCTTTCTTCCCCTTTTCTACACTATTTTCCCCATGATGCTCAGTCGACCTATTTTTCTCCAAATTTCCCTTGAATATATATATATATCCTAGAGAAATTTTTTCTCTCTTAATTGTGCTTGAGACTATATCCTCATACGATGAAAATGTTTGGGAGACCAATTCCCTTCGAAGGCTCAGCTTTAATCTATAAAAGAAATGATAAATATTTCTTTATTATCTATTAAAATAGTCCACAACATGTCTAGCTAACCTTGTAAATTTTGCCTCATACTCAAAAAAAAATCTCCTACTCCTTTTTTCAAAGATTGAAGAACTGGATTTCCATTTCTTCTATTTACTCATGAATAAAGTATTTTTCATATAATACCTCCTTAAAAGTTACCATTTCATGTGATTTATCACATCTTCCTCTTTAGTGTTTTTAATTAGTGACCACCATTAGTCTAAATATCCCATAAAACTATAAGCCACCATGATGATTTTTTCCCTCTCACTATTTCTAAAAGTGAGAAAGATGTTCTCTAGGGACTTGATTCATTGTTCAGCAACCAATGGATTAGTATTTTCACAAAATGTTGGAGGTTTTTATCACATGAACCAGTCCAAAATATTTACACCATGTTGTGGATTAGCTGTTTTCTCTGTCATGGTGAGATTATTTGTCATAACCTTGGTCAACTACCCTAATATGGTTATGATCTGATTATATTCAAACCTAGGTTTATTAACTTGTTTATAGGGAACATCCTTGCATTGACTATAAGTGTTGATATAGATTTCATTTCTCCCATTAGTCTCCATATTTTTATTGAGTGGATCCTTAGACCACTTTATGTTTTGATAATTACAAATATTTATTTGTATTATTTATTTTAACATAAGTATTTAAAATTATTAATAATTTGAATTGTGTTACTATAATTTATATCTTATGTATTATTTAAATAATTCATAACTTTTGTTATATTTTTTATTATTTACTTAATGTATCTTAATATTTCATATTTTGATTGTTTATAACATGTTCTATAATTTTTATGAAGAGTTACTAGGATAAAAATATCATTTAGGGCCTTAAAATTAAATTATACATGATTTTCACTATTCCCACATAGCCAAAGTAATATTCCAACATAGCCAAAATGAACATCTATGTGCCCAAATGAAAATCCACATAGCTAAATTGTTAACCACGTAACCAAATTTCTAGATTTGGTTACCTTCAGTGTTTCGGTCATAACATGGGATATATAACTCTAAATTTAATGATTATTATTAAATTGTAAAGATAAGAATATTATATAAATTTAATTAGAATATATATAATTTTGAATCTATCTTTATAATTTCCAAAATTAAGTTAGAATCCACTAAATGTTTTCTGTTTGAATATTTTAATTTTCCAGAACTGTTGTACTACTATATTTTAATGATAACTTGAGATGTAAAAATATGATTAAGGTGATTATTTATTATTTTTAAATATAATAAAATTTTATAAATATAACATAACTGGTCCCATTACTGATTTTTCAATTTATAAGGTCTGATTCAGGTCTAAAATTTGATAAGTCAAATAGTTTACATATTTCAAAATTTTGGATACATGAATTCTAATACATGATCAAATTGATTATGTGAATTTGGATATTTAATAAATTTTATTATGTAAAATTGGATATGTGAATGTTTTGGATACATGAATTTATCTATGTGATAAATTTGGTTATGAAGATTTCTCTATATAGAAAGATCAACTTACATAGTTAAATTCAGTTATGTAGAACGAAAATACATTTATTTGTTTATGTGAACTAATTCGGATATATAAATAAATATCATACAAAAAATTTCTTATTTGTTTCATTCGCATATGTAAAAAATCACCCATGTAGTCAAATTTTCCTTCATAGTTTTATGAGTTTCTATAGGTTGTTCTTAAACCTAGAATTATGCTCTATTTTTCATATTATTTCATATTTCTATTTACTGTAAGTTTATTTTAAATATTTTTAATGTTTTATTTTTTCTAAAATTTGTCACTAATTAGTTAGAATCCATTAAAATAGGTTTTAGATTGTTTTATGAAGAATTAAATGAGATTCACATAAGATTAAGATTGTATGGACATTCATGCCGAAATTTTGGAACTTAAGATATTAAAATTCAAACCGGTTGAAATATAAATAGTTTTTATCATATATTTTTAGATAGTTTTTCAATAATATTAAAAGTTATTATTATAAAATTATTTACTATAGTATTAAATGTATAAAAATTTACACTATACAGTTTGTTTTATAAAATATCAAGAGAGAACTCACATGGATATTAATTGTCTCTCATTTATGAAAAATACATGTGAAACATTTATCTGGGAAATATTTATGAGTGGTATGAATGTATATAAAATGAAATTTTAAAATTATAATTGTTTTTTAATATGAATATTTATTCTCACATGAGTTATAAGAGTATTCTAATGAATTCATGATCAAATTTTATGGGTGTATTTTCTATTATATTAATTGTTTATTTATTATTCTAATGATTTTTTTAATAGAATTTTTTTCATTTTTGTAGTATATAGAAGCTAATTAAAATATTATTCCATGTGAAGATTTTATTTTTTGAATTTATGATGGAAAATTGTGGATTTTAAAGTAAAGAGAATAGTTATTTCTATTTTGTATATAAAAAGACCAAGGAAAGCAGTGAAGAAACATAGATATGAATCTATTTTAACTATTATGTGTTGCATAGTTTTCAAATGAGTATTGGAGATTCTTCATTAAAATTCATGATAAATTATACTATTGGTTTCCCAAGCTTCATTATTTCATCATCTTTAAGGGCTTCAGAACTACCTAATCCAAACACCACCATATTCATCGACAATCATTCACTTGGTTAAATTTTTTTATTCTTTCTTTGTGTTGTAACTATTTTTGTTGTATCATCACACTTAGTACATATTGTATGAGGTTATAATACCCTAAAAAGGTACATCAATATTTTTTTAACCCCTTAGAATATTGGGTTTATTCTATTCTCTTAAAATACTAGGTTTCTCTTAGCCCAAAAAATAGCAGAGGAAGGGACTACTCCTATAAGAGTTCAGGTAAATTCTATTCCATTAGAAGATCAGGTTCCTATTGAACCATAACATAGAAGAGGTTAGGAATTTACCTTTCAAATTCTAGTTTGGTTATACACCTATAAAATACCAGGTTAGGTTTCCACCTATAAAATATTGGGTTTTATCTAAACCCAAAAAAAGGCAATAGGTTAGGATTTAGCCTGTAAAAGTTTAAGTTGGGTCATCTCCTATAAATAGATGGGTTTGTGTATAAACCTTTAAAATATAAGGTAATTAGTTTAAGACTATAGGTTTGAAAAAATCATAAGTAAATAGTTATCACTCTCCTTTAAAAATTATATACCTTAGTGAGTTCCATACACCGATTTGGTGTGTGAAGAGTAGAAGTAGGATCATTTAGATCTCAACTACTGTAGAATTATTGTTTACATATTTTATTTTCTTTCATTTTATTTTCTCTTTTTTTATTATATCGGTGTGGTTGAATTTTTTAATATTTTTATAATTCTATTTCCACTCTTAAAGTTTAAACTCTGATTAATTTTTAAAAGAAATATAGTTCACCTCCATCTTTTCAATTCCATCACCCCTTCGGGACATAATAATTGATATTAGAGCTATACCCTTTAATGATAAGTTAGTTTATCACTTTTTTTGATACCTCGCAATTGGTATCACAGGTTGGATCTCTTAAGGATATATTATTCTTCATTTGATTATTTATATTAATTTTTTTAACTTTTAATCCTAGTCCTTAATAATACTAATGAAAGATCTTTTTCAGTGATCTACAACTTAAGGAACAAAAATGATTTAAATATAATTTCCATCGTATTTCAATGGTAATAATTATACTCAATGGAAGATCCATATGTAATATTATCTAAAAAGTATTAATATTCTATTTTGTTATATTGTTATTAAATATTATGTTTTAACTAAATATAATCTAATAGGTTTGAAAGGAGAAGATGTTGTTAAATATGATCTTTATTATAAGTTCATGAATATTGTAATTCTCATTTTGAATTTAGACTATTCAAATATTATTTTTTATGGTTATAGGAATAAAAAACATATTAAACCCAATTTTATGAAGATCAAATATTAGAGGAAGTTCAAAATGAAAGAAAATAAATATGTTACTACTTGGAGTGATTATAAAATCTCATACAACAAGGCTGAAAGTTGAAAATAAATTTGTAATTTTTCATTTATGGAAAAATATTTTAAGGTAAAATATTCACCTTCACATTATTTTTCAAGTGATCTTGGTTCATATACTATAAAATATAGAAATATATTTGATAAAAGTATAAGTAAAAAATTTTGATTTTAATTCTGATTCTCATGCTTCTATCTATTTTAGAAATGATGAGCCAAGTATTGAATATATGAAGGAAATGTGTGATTTATAAGATGAAAAAATAAAATAAATGAATTTTATACATGTTTCACTTAAAGATAAATATAAAATGGTTCTTGAAAAGTAAAATAATATATCTCTTAAATTAAATAATTTTGATAAAGAAATTTTAAATCTTAAGGAATAAAATGATATATTAAATGAAAATCTTAGAAACACATCTTGTTCTACACATGAAAAGGTTTATGATGATTTGTAATTCTTTCAAAAATAAACTAAAATGATGAAAAAACAATTATATAAAGTTAGAAATGAAAAATTTAGCTTGAAAAAGACAATTTATAATAAATGTGGTTCAAATTTAAATATTGGAAAGATTTCTTATTTTAAGAAATGTGATGATAAAGTTAATAGACTCGGTTTTAATTATTTTGTTACTACTATGTTTAAAATTAATTTTGTGGAATAAAATACATTGTAATTTCTTTAATTGATTGTTTTAAATGTGGATCTTATAGTCATTATGCTTTTGATTGTCCTTTAAATTTCACTCAATATTTTAGTCATAAAAGGAATTTTATGCCTAAATCTGATTTCAAGGACAAATTATCTAAAACATATATTACTTGAGTACCTAAAGGTACATATTCCAATTCATGTAAAATTAAACCATTCTTTATATCTTGGTAAAATATAATTAATTTAAAATTATTATGTTCAACATGCATATCATAACAGTTTTGTCCTTGGAATGTTGGCATAAGAATTATAAGCTTTAGTATTTCATTTTGGATAATCATGAATACCTTGTATAATTTTTGGATTCTACCATATACTTCAATATTTAACTTTTTTTTGTCAGTATACGTGAGTAAACTTGTGTTTATATGTCATCCTCTTGATTTTTTATTTTCATATGGCCAGTGAATATGTTATTTCAGTCGTAAATTCCGGTTTACTTGTATGGTATTATTATTTGGTTACTTTTAAAATTCTTTGAATATCTTATAACATGTTTCATGGATCCTTGTGATATTAAAGTATATTTTTTTAGGATTTTTCACTGTTAGAATTAAAATTCTACTTTTACTACTTTGATATTGTCATTTTCGAAGGAAAAAATCAATTTATGGGGAGTTACTCTTGTTCTTAATTTTGAATTCATCATAGATATTTTATTTATTGAAACCTATAACACACATTTTTATGTGTGTATTTTTTACAATATTAAATCTACTTTAAATAAAAAAAACATATATATATATATATTATTTTTGAATTCTTAAAATATACATGAACATGTTTTTTTTTCTGGAAAGAAGGAAACTAAAATTGAGGGGGGAGAAATATTTATTTATTATTTTTAAATTTATTCCATACTTCTGAACTATTTAAACATTCAATTTACATATTTTTAATTCATTTTTTAAAATCTATTTAGTTTAATTGTTAAGTTTTTTAAAGTGTATAATATATTTTCAAGATTCAAATATTTATTGTTTTTACATTTTAAATCTGAATTATCAAGTTAAATGTGTGTACTTAAAAATGTGTCTTCACTATTTTATCTAAGTTTGATTTTAATTTCAATATAAACTAGTTTTTTATCCAAGATAAGGTGTCTGTAATTGAGGCCAAGATTTTCATTTGAAATTCATATTATTTTAATTGATATATAGAATACATAAATTAAGGGGGAGCTACACTTATTTCAATTTTTAAATTTTCCTATAAAAGTTTTCTTATTTTAAGTCTATTTCAAGAATATTAGAATCTGATTTATATTTTTGGTTGGGAATACTGAAATTTTAAATCTACACATTAGTTAATAACATGATAAATCAAGGGGAAGCTAATATGTTATATTCATGTTTATCTATTATCAGTTTATACATATTGTGTATACTGAAACAATCTTAGTTATATCTTATAGAAAAATTTTGATTCTATTACACTCATGGAGAATCATATTTAATGCTCAAATTTAGGGGTATTTTTAATGTGTTTATATGCTATAATTTTCAAATTTATTTGAAATATATAGTAATCTATAATATTTTTTTGGTTTACTATTTTTAATTTCTATACACATTTTCTTATTAGTTTAAATCTTCTCATAGATATTATTTGATGTCTACTTATTAATTAAACTTTCACTTCTCATAAGTGGTTATTTTATGAAGGGTCACTCATTGATTTTCAAAAACATTTTTTAAAATATGCTCATTTTATTCAACTCGGTGTTTTATCAATATAAGACTATATGGTGTCTCCTTCACACATGTTTTGAAATATGCATGTTTAGGAAAGTTTTATATAATATTTATATTCATTTTTATGTCATTTTGTCTTGAAAAATCTACTTATAAAATACAATATGTTTTCATTTTCAAGCATTCTTAAATTTAGGGGGAGTAAATTTTTTACTATCAACCTAAGGCAGTGTAACACTCTGTTAAAAAATGGGGAGAAATATTATCATTTCAAATAGAGAGTTTTTCTATTGAAACTTTATATTTTTGATAATTTCAAAAGGGGGGAGAAGTTTTGAAATTATACTTGGTTTTTTAATTATCTTAAGGGGGAGAATGTTGAGTGGATCCTTGAATCACTTTATATTTTGATAATTACAAATATTTATTTGTTTTATTCCTTTAAGATAATAATTTAAAATTTTTAATACTTTGAATTATGTAACTATAATTGATATCTTATGTATTTTTTAAATAATTATTAAAATTGGTTATATATTTTTATTCTTTACTTAATTTATCTTGAGATTCTATGTTTTTATTGTTTATAACATGTTCTACATTTTTTTTTGAAAAACAATTCGGTCTTGTCCAAAGGAAGGGCTTCCTAAATAAAATAAAACAATTACAATATTATAAAGGAGGGTATTTACATTTTTCTCTTAGAAAGAGTGGCATCGTATCAATAGGTATAATGTTGAAAAATATGCAATAACCACAAATAAACCCTTTGTTCATAAGGCTATTAGCATGAGAGTTAACTTCACGAAACACATGTGTAATGATGTAATTCATTAAGGAGAGAATGTCTAAACATTTGACCCATCTATCATTCATCTTATAGGAGAGGTGAATATTTTTAGTTCTAACATCTTGCACAACCTTGAAATAGTTTTACTCAAACCATAAATTTTTCCAACCCTGTTGACTTTCCATGTCCA
The DNA here is from genome assembly GCA_963277665.1 of Viscum album. Classification (NCBI taxonomy): domain Eukaryota; kingdom Viridiplantae; phylum Streptophyta; class Magnoliopsida; order Santalales; family Viscaceae; genus Viscum; species Viscum album. Next base: position 1,560,272,836 of record OY728129.1, read on the forward strand.
TTGTATTGATCCGACCAAGAATTTCACCTTCTAAAGAAGAGGCAACACCACATGGGCCATAAAGGAAGCCTGTGATATCACTATTATGATATATATAAATAGATACAAAGCCTATAGGGCTAGGATTTACTTTTTATGATCCATTTTAATTTCATTTAAACCATCCAAGAAATAGTGAGATCTATATAACTTCAAAGGTTCCCAAGGGATTGGGGAGGTTTCCTATAATCTTCAAATATCTTAGCATTGAAAAATCATGAACTAAGTTATTGTAATTGCCTCACTACAGGGAATTTTAATTCTTCACATCCACTGTGATTGTAATGGTGGATAATTGAGGGAAAAAAACATGACTTCTAATGAATCATCATGTTCTTACCACGTAAGACATCATGGACGAGCTCCGCACAGGACGCCTTGAAGAGATTTGTAAGATGATGAGATAGTGATAGTTTGAATCACTCCTTGAAATTATCGATTATTAAGATGATTTATAGAGGATGAAGATAAAATATATAAAAAATTGAATTCCATAGCATTTAGTCCATGTAGAAACTTAAGAAGTGATGATCTATGTCCTCTTTGTACTGATGACAAAATCTACATAGCCAAATTGTTAACCACATAGCCAAATTTTCATATTTGGTTACCTTCTATATTTCAGACATAAAATGGGTTATAGAACTCTAAATTGAGTGATTATTATTAATTTATAAAGATAAGAAAATTATTTACATTTAATTAGAAGACATAAAATTATGAATCTATTTTGTCATGTCTGAAATTAGGTTAGAATCCACTGAATATTTTCAGTCTAAATTATATAATTTTTTAGAACTTTTCTTCTACTATATTTTAATGGTAACTTGAGATAGAGAATCATAATTAAGGTTATTCTATATTATTTTTAAATTTTATGAAATTATCTAAATATAATTAAATTGGACCCAAATATGATTCTACCATTTAGAAGGTCTAGTTTTGGTCTGAAATTTGATAAATCAAGTTATTTACTAAATTTAGAATTTTGGATATGTGAATTCAACTATGTGGTCAATTCGCTTATGTGAATTTATCTACGTAATAAATTAACTTATGTGAATTTATATACTTTAATGGTTTTGATACATGAATTCTACTATGTGAGAAATTTGGTTATGTAGATTCTTCTACATAGACAGGTTCTCTTACGTGTTGAAATTCACTTACAAAGAAATCAACTACATTGATTCAGTTATGTGGACTAATTTGGATATGTATAGAAATATAATATATAAAATTTCCTATGTGAGACATTAACATATATGAAAATCACCCACATAGTCAAATTCACCTATGTGGTTTTGTGAGTTTCTATAGGTTATTCTTAAACCTGGAATTATGCTCTGTTTTTCATATTATTACACATTTCTATTTACTGCAAGTTTATTTTGAATATTTTATTATTTTATTTGTTCTAAAACAACTCATTAATTAATTATAATCCATAAAAATAAGTTTTATATTATTTTATGAATAATTAAATGAGATTCACAAGGTATTAATCATGTATGGATATTCATGTTGAAATTTTGGAACTTGAGATATTCAAATTCAAAACAATTAAAATATAAAGAGCTAATATTGTATATTTTTAGGGAGTTTTTTGATAAAATTAATGCCCATTATTATGAAATTAATTAATTTAGTATTAAATGTATAAAAATTTCCAATATATAGTTTATTTTTCAAAATATCGAGAGAGAAATCACATGGATAGTAATTATCTCTCACTTATGAAAAATACATGTGAAAAATTTATCTGGGAAATAAGTATGGGAAGTATGAATGTATATAAAAACTAAATTTTCAAATTATAATTTTTTTAATATGAAGATTTAGTCTCACATGAGTTAATTTAGTTTTCTAAGGAATTTATGATCATCTTTTATAGATGTATTTACTACTATATTAATTTTTTATTTATTATTCTATTGATTTTTTATTTATATAATGGTTTTCATTTTTCCAATATATTGAAGATAATTAAAAGTTTCTTCTGTATAAATATTTCATTATTGGAATTTATTAAGGAGAATCAAGGCTTTTAAAGTGAAGAAAATATCCATTGTTATTTTTTATATAAAAAGAATAAGGCATGCAGTGAAGAAACATAGATGTGACTCTAATTTAACTATTATATGATGCATAGTTTGCAATAGAGTCATGGAGCTTAATCATTAAACTACTTGGTAAAGTAAACTTCTGTTTGTCCGAGCTTCATTATTTCAATATCCTGATGGGCCTAAGCACTACTTGATCCAAATTCCATCACCTTCGTTAATAAATTCACTGGATTAAATTGTTTTATTCTTTCTTTGTGTTATACTTATTGGTGTTGTATCATCAAACTTAGTTCATCTTGAATGGGGTTATATTACCCTAAAAAATTTACACCTAGGTTTATTCTATCTCCTTAGATAACTGGGTTTAGTATATCCCATTAGAATACGAGGTTCTTCTTAACCTGTAAAACAACAAAGCAAAGAACTACTCCTGTAAGAGTCTAGGTTTAGTATTTCCCATAAGAAGATCAAGTTCCTCTTTACCCATAACATAGAATATGTTATGACTTTTCCTTTAAAGGTCTAAGTTAGTTCTACACCTGTAAAATACTAGTTTATCTTTCTACCCATAAAATACTAGGTTCCATCTAAACATGAAAATATAAATGGGTTAGGATTGATCCTGTAAAAGTCTAGGTTAGGTATTCTACTATAAAAGTCTGGGTTTTTTCTAAACCCATAAAATAAAAGGGAATTGGATTAATCCTCCAAGTTAAAAAAAGTGTATGTAAAGAGTTTTCACTCTCCTTAAAAAGTGATATACCTTAGTGGGTGTTATACACTGGGTTGGTGTGTCAAGAGTAGATGTGGGATCATTTAGATCTAAACTACTATAAAAATTTTGTGTTCATATTTTACTTTCTTGTATTTTATTTTCTCTTTCTATTCTTATATTTGTGTGGTTGAATTATTTAAAATTTAGATTGTTCTCTTTATACTCTTAAAGTTTAAACTCTAATTAATTTTTAAAAGAGAGATAATTCACCCCCCCCCCCCCTCTTATCCATTATCATAACCCATTCAAGACCTATCACTTTCTATAATGGTATACACATAATTAGCTCATGATATTTAATAGTAAAATATAATTCCTATTAAGTTTTATAGAATGTTACCTAGAAATCATGATAGTTTTTTATATTATTTATGTTATCTATCTATGTTCTTATAAATATAGTCCTCAAGGTTCCTACTAACCTCCCTCTAATACCAATTGTAACATCTTGAGCTCCAAAAACTTGGATCTGGTAGTTGTATTACATTATTGTTTCAGAATATAAGAATTATTAAAGGATCCAACAGTTTAGTAGTCTTGGAAGACTAAATAAATACATACATTACATCTAAAATCATATGATACAACATGAACATATTATGAGGACATTATTAGCTCTTCTATCATATCTCTAAAATTTACACTTAATTCTCCTCTAAGTTTCCTAGAAAATAGAAAACAGATAAGGGTGACCTCAGATTCTAAGTATGGAGTAGCATACAATAGAATCTATCATAACATAAACATGGAATGAGTGATATGGTAATAATAAATAAACAACATGAATCCATAATCAACTGAAATTGAGGGAATTTTACACCCATGAAAATAAATAAAAACATGTATAATAATAATAATTGATATTATACTGATATAATTCATAATTTCATACATAAAAACATGTTTTTAAGGACTTTTTTCCACACACTATACTGATATAGGGAGAATCATACACTAATACCTAAGTTTATTTGTCTCATAATACCTATTGATGCATCTAGGGGCTACATAATTCTAGTCCCCACCCATCACCTAATTAATTTCAATTCATTCACCATAAGAGTCAACAAGGCGTTTTATACAATTACCTAAGGAACCTTTAGGTGAATAAAAACATGGTTATCCTTATAATGAGAAATATGGAAAACAAATACTTCCCCATTCAATAGAATATTGTGGATTTCTAAGTGAATATACCTTAATCAACTTAGAAGTTATGGGGTATTCATCAAAGATATAGAAAGTAACCTTATCAAATAAATAGAGTGGAGAGTGTAATTTCAATGTGTTGGGTTATCCATATAATATAGTAAATGGGTTCAATAGTTTTAATTGATAGGATACTAGGGAAATGGTAGTAAAAAATGTTTCATCATGGTTCATAAAGAGTGTGTGAATATTCCAAAGAATATCCTCTAGGAGTGTCTAGCCAGGTGTGTAGTCTTAGGATCACTCATCGTGTTGAATTTGGATTCCTAGGACCAACTATTTTTACTTTTATTACATGTATATTCGATGTATTTAATATTAATAAAACTTATTATTACATATTGTTTGTTGTTTTTCATGTCTCTAATGTAATAATGTCCTAGAGTATACGCCACATTGAAAAGTTCATATCTCGAATATCCTGAAGGCCTTCTTTTTATTTATTTTTTCATAATCCTCCTTTTAAGGGTTGAAGGTGAACCTTATATGACATGTAGTCCCAAGGTATAAGGCCCATACATGACCCAATACATGACCTTAAAGGCCCAAGACCTAACACACTTGAAACAGCCCATCCCTGGCATCTGCATCTTGAAGGCACCTAGCTCCCCACCTCGCATGGCTGATTGGATAGAATTTCCCTGTGTAGAGTTTCACGGTGCCTTGTCCCGATGTTATTTTTCATACCCACTCATTCTTCCAATCTGGTTATCTCTACTCTGTTGGTTTCTATTTTTTCTCTGAATCTTCATTTGGGTCTGCTTCTGTGTGGTCTATCTAAGTTTCTTCTTGGTCTTTTTTATGGACTGAAATCCATGTGGCCTAAATTCCATTGGTGTCCTAAATTCCCTTACAGCTTGAACGCCCTGTGGCCTAAAGGCCTTTGGTGGCCCGAAGTCCCTAAGACCCGTAGGCCCAAACCAGTGGCCCAAAGACCCAAATTGGGTGAATAGCATCAGTTGTTACAGTACCGGATAGTACCTGCTACAGTAAATGATACATTTATACTACAGTAACACAAAAATTCACCCCCACTAAGATTTGATCCTCGTTCTCTTGGATGCTAAGAAGGAGCCTCTACCACTCAGGTACAGGCTTGTTAGAAGAAAAGGTCATAGTTGTTCCCTACTATGATGAGAACCTTGATGTGCTATGACAATATTCTCAAATAATGTTTTGTGGTTGGATAACGTACTATAATCAAACACATAGTACATAAACAATCATGTGGGAGTACTCATAACAATATGAGGTTTCTTCTTATGAGTTTTTCACTTGGTAATCTCCAAGATGGGAGATTATGAGAATTGACCCACCCAGTAGGAATTCATCATGTTTTGGTGTCATCAGATATTTCTGTCTATGAGTATGTATGATGGTCTTTAGACTTTTAGATTATTATTAATGCATTTTATAACTTGTGTACTTAGATGTATTTCATAAACCATGATTATAATAATTAATTTAGAAGTTGGATACATTGGGCGCGTCATGAGTGACATGTCATTAATAAATAAGTCGAGGAAGTATTTATCCCTTCCATAATTATAGAAGCTGATATATCATACCTTCTATTGAAATATATCTGTCACATTAAATTCCATGGCCATGGTGTAATGATGTGTTTATTTCAGATATTCAATGAAAGAAATATCAAGCATATTGGTAGGTGATACGGATGTGAAACCTTCTTGATGATATATAGTGAGAATTCGTATGTGTTTTTTAACGTTGTGACATTAATTTCTTTCTCTTGGGTGCCTTGACCCATTTCTAGAGTGAAATCTTAGACTTTAGGCAAGCCCCCCTAATGCTAATGAAAAATAATCCTAGAGGGTCACACACTAGGTATTTCTGTTGATCTCTATTAAATTCTATTTGAGTTTAATTAATGGAATAAATATTATTCTCAAGTCTGAGGAATAATTTTATTCATGTTATATTGATCACATAAATTAAATAAATATTTTTTCAATCTTGGGAATAAAATATTATTTTATTTATTGAATATTTTAATGAATATTTATTTACTAGATTATGAATTAAATATTTATTCTATTGTTCAATAAATGATATATTAGTTCAAACATTACAAGAGAAATTATGGTGAAAAATATTAATTAACAGGGCTGAATAATGAGAAATCAAGATATATTTATTCAAGATTGAAGAATGAGCGATCAAGAACAAATAATAAAAGACATTTTACTTGTCATGTCAGCACCCAGAGATCGAGTGGTTTTCTTCAAAGATAATAGGAGAATGTTTAGATCACCTCTAGAGGGATTTTATCCTTGGATCCTCACTACGCAATGAAGGTAATCTGAAAGGGTCTTTTAGGATGATCAACATTCACCAATGAAGAAAGTTCCTAATCCCAAGTATTTATTTCTTCAAATATTAAATAAATTAATTATAAATTTGACGTTCAAGGTCCTCTCTCTTGGTTTCGAGCAATGATTATTAAAATAAATTTTAATATATCACCAACCTCTGAATACTTCCACTTTTCTCAAAACTAACAAGTGGTATCAGAGCAGTCACATTTAAATTTATTATTATTTATTTTATTGTTTATCTATGTGAAATCTTGGTTAGATTTTCATTTCATTTTATTCATTATTTAATTTTATTTGAATTAAATTTTTGTCGATATTTAATCATGTTTTTTGAGTGTTTCATTTTCTTAGAGGTTTAAGAACAAATGAAGAATGACCAGAGATTCCATCTGGAAGTGCCAAATCCTTGGTGGGTAACATTAGGTAACACGGTGTGTGGCCAGAGAACATGTTGTATACCCATGAGAATTGTGTCTAGATGCACCAAAAAATTAGTTACATGTGGTGATTTTATTCCACACTGTGTGTTAACTAGGCCAAATAGGAACACAGAAAGTATATACAAGTTGTGTAATCGGTGTGTACTTTCCATGTAGTCTAATCGAGTTAACAGGATGAGTCCCCAAGCATGTGACTTGGATATATGACAATCAAGGTACAGGGTGTGTAGATGGATGTACACAAAGTGTAGTCTCCCATTAATGTATGGAATTAAAATTACATTAAATTTGAAAATTATATCATTAAAACCATATTTTATTGATTTTCACACCATTGTGTGTTTGAAAATTTGATAATGATTTTAAATAATTTTAAATGATAAATTGATTTATTATAATTAATATGTTAGTATTGGTTCTAATATTTATTTTCAATGAATGTAATTGATGATGGGTATCTCCAAATAAGATCAAATGATCATTAAGATGAAAGGGAATTAATTAATTAACTAATGCAAGTGTGTTTATCTTAAATAATAAAAGAACAAATAAAGAAATGAATTGTAGACATTTAATTTTGCGTATTTGATGAATTTATGACCGTTCATGAGCTTAACCAAGACCTATGTATGTGTTGGATGTTTTAATTTAATTTATTTCATGATTTTGTAATTATTTAATATTAAATTAAATGATTGCCTATGATTCATCCCTCCCTCCATTATTATTTAGGAACTATGTGTCCAAAGATATTTATGAAACCCCCTTTAACCAATCCTTTGGTTCCCCTCACCAACGTGTGAGTAATAAATATCTGTAATTAATGGAACATCCCAATGTGCGTAGAGGCAGCTCAAGACAGAACCAAAATGATGTCAACCCAGGTGATACATGGGTGGATAGATGGAATGTTATAACTCATGTCAAGATAGAAAATATGAGTTATTTCTCCTAGGTCAAATGTTGATTTAATGTCCGATCAGTAAATCAGTCATTCGATAAAGCTCATGAATGGGTCATTTCATTAATTATTTATTTCTATATATGCAATTATTTATTTTATGGATGAAAGGTCGTGATCACATAAATAAATGAATTAATGTGAAAAGATAGAAATTAAATAAATGAATTATACATAAATGATTTATCCAACATGGTTAGTTAATTAAGGAGAATTCACTTAATATTAACAAGGAGTGTAAATTATAAAACAAGATAAAATTTATGCATAACAAATTAAAATCCCTCAATTAAATATTATGTCAGACTAAGCCTTCCATTACTTGATTGGGAATAAAACCATATAAATAAGTGTAGTACATGGAAAAAGTCTAGACACTTACTTTTATAAGGGATTTCTCATGAGATTTTTGAGTTGAATTAACCAAAATTATATTGAGTTTAATGGTCAAAGTCTGTTCAATACAAATTTGGAGGAAAGTGCTGAGGAAATCCAAGTCAGGATTTCAGGATAGGGGAATCCGCTCAATGGATCAAGGAGCTACAAGTCCATAGTTGGAAAGACCACCTACCTAATTACTTTATTATGGTTTTCATAACCAAAGTCTCTATTATTAATAAAAGTAATGGGGATCCTTTCCAATATAATGTTAATGAAACTAGACATTTAGAGTTCAATGATTAGGGCTATTGAGACTCGATAAAATAGTGGGATATTTAATAATAAATAAATAATTAGATGAATAAATAATTTATTTCATTTCACTTATTTTGTAATAAATAAAAGTAATAATAATATTCTCTTTTTAATTATAGAATAAAATGACATTTTCATCATCCACATTATCCCTACAATCAATATTGGAGAAAGATAACCTCCTAACTAGCAGTAACTTCTAGGAGTAGTTTAGACGCATTTGAGTTATGATATTCCATGAATGGAAATCTTATGTGCTATAATCCTAAATGCTTGACCCCCTACTAAAGAGGCGGGTTATAAATATTTCCTTTTCTATGAAAAACATTCGAGCGACTCGGTCGACATTCAATGTTTGATTCTTTCATCGTTGTCTAGTGAACTAATGAAGTCTCATGAAAACATGTATGTGTATAGCATGCTTGAGAACCTTCGTGGTCTTTACCAAGAGAGATCTATAGAGTAAAATTTTGATATTTCCAAGGAAATATTTTAGATAAATCTTGGTGAGGGTGCCCAAGATGAGCCTCATGTAGTCAAGCTCATTGGATATATTGAGCGCTTAGAGGTTCTAGGGTTTAAACTCCCCAAAGAAACAGGCACTGACCTCATTATAGCATCAATATCTCGGATCTTCTCCATATTTTTTGTGAATTTTAATATGAACAACATTGAAAAGTATCTTTCGGATCTTCTTACTCTTCTTATCCAAGTAGATAAGGATATAAAGCGTGAAAAACCTTTTTCCTTATGGTGAACAAACAAAAAGGGAGAGAGGAGAGATTTAGTCCCAAAGATTATTCATTCCCTTATAAGAAGAGTAAGATCAAAGTGTAAGCAAGGTAATATGATGTCATCTATTTCGTATGTCGAAAGAAGGTCCACTAGAAGAAAACCTACATCCATCCAAAGAAGTAAGGGGAAGCTTCAGGTGCATTTTTTATTGTGTGGACCATTTCCTATTGAAGCAAGTGGTGGGTAATAATGCTTCATAACTTTTACTAATGATTTTAGTAGATATGAATATGTACACTTGATGAGGTATAAGTCGGGTTCTTTTGATAAATTAAAGGAATACCAGAATGAAGTTGAAAACTAGGTTGGTAATAAGATTAATTAACTTTTCACAGATCGTGGTGGAGAATATCTTGATCCTTACTTCATTGAATATTTATAGGAGTTCGGGATTTTATCTCAACTCACTCCTCCTTATACGCCTTAGTGAAATGGTGTAAGTGAAAGGAGTAACCACACCTTGTTAGACATGGTGAGATTAATGATGAGTCATGAGAGTATTCCATTATCCTGTTGGGGATATGCATTAAAAATAGTAGTATATATACTAAACTGAGTGACAACTAAAGAAACAGACAATATACTATACCAATTATGGAATGGAAAGAAACATGTGTTGTCTTACTTACATGTTTGGGGTTGTGAATCATTTTTTAAGGCCTCTTCAAGAAACAAACTTTCACCCCAATGCACAAAGTATTTATTTATAGGATATCCTAAAGAAAAAAAGTGATAGAACCTATACAATCCTTAAGACAAAAAGTTTTTGGTTGATATAAGTCCCACATTTCTTGTGGAGGATATTATATCTAAAAGATATGGTGAGAGAAAGATAGGCTTCGATGAAGTCTAGGCTTAAGATATAAAAGATTTGGAATAGGAATAAATTCCAAAAAGCCCCATGGAAGAAGAAATTGTTTTGGGGACATAATTACTACGTAGGAGTACTATAAAGGTTAAAGAACCAGAATGGTATGGTTTTCTAGTCATAGAGTATTGTGACTCATTATTAGTTGACAATAATGATCCTCTAACCTATAAGTAATCATTATGTGGAAAATATGTTGTTAAGTGGAAAGAATTCATGAATTATAAAATGCATTCCATGTACCAAAACCAAGTCTGGATTTTGGTAGACCCTCCATTAGATGTAAAGATCATTGGTTTCAAATGGGTATTCAAGAAGAAACAGGATATGGAAGGAAAAGTCAAGACCTATAAGGCGTGACTGGTTGTAAAAGGGTTTAAACAGCATCAAGGCATTGACTATGATGAAACCTTTTCACCATTTTCAATGCTAAAACCCATCAGAATTATAATTTCCATTACAGATTTCTATGATTATGATATTCAAAAAATGGATGTCAAAACAGACTTCCTTAACAAAAACCTTTGGGAAGATGTATATATGACTCAACCTAAAGGTTTTGTGACTCCAGAGGATTCCAAAAAGGTATGAAATTTGTAAAGATCAATTTATGGATTAAATAAAGAATCCAAGTCATTGAACATTCATTTTGATGATTCCATAATGGAATTTGGTTTCTGTGTGTCTATAAACTGTTCAGTGGGAGTGCAATCATTTTCTTAATAGTATATGTTTATGACATATTACTCATTGGAAATAAAATACCAATGTTACAGTCTATTAATTCATTGTTTAATAAATGATTCTCTATGAAGTATTTGGGTGAGGTAGCATATATTCTTGGGATCAAGATCCATCATGATAAATCCAATAGGTTTCTCAGCCTAAGTCAAACTACATACATTGATAAGAAAATGAAGAAAGTCAGTATAGAACAATCTGAGAGGGGATTTTTTCCAGTTTCACATGGTATTCATCTTTTCAAGAAAATGGTTCCTTATACACATGAGGAAATAAATAGAATGATAAGGATTCCATATAAATCAGTGATTAGTTCAGTAATGTATGTTATGTTATGTACTAGGCTAGATGTCACCTACGCATTAAGTATGGTAGGAAGATATAAAGATGATCTAGGGGTAAAATATTGTTACTATTTTCAGGTATTTCTAAGCCCCTTTTTATCATACTTTGGTTGGGTTTCATTTGGGGTTATTTTAGGTTAAATTTTTAAGAGTTTTGGAAGTTTCTAAGCTAGTCCACGGTTGGCACACGGTTTTCCCAAATTGTGCACTCTGTTAGAGAAAACTATGAAACCCAAGTTAGTATAATTTTTCATGGTTTTTTAATGGTTTAAAAATTGTGGGATGCATTTAAAATAGGTACACGGCTTGTGCTCAATTTTTACAAACGTGTTCCTATACCCAAGAAACTATGTGGATGGGTTTTTAGTTAATCTATATTTTGTATAAAAATTCTCAAATACCTATTTTAGGATCCTGACAGACTGTTACAACCTAGAATAAATTTCTCCCTTCCTTATAGATCCCAAGAAGATTTATTTTCCCCTCAGATCCCTCCTTAAAGAGATTTAAAGCTATAGGAACACGACTCGATCTTCTCCCGGTTAGATTCCTCACCCTAATATCTATCTCCCAAAATATCTATTCTCCTCCCTATGGTTCCATGGATCCTCATATTGATTTTTGGATATAATAACCACAATTTTGGATCTAAACCTTGGTTTTTGTCATAGATCTTTGTTTTTTTCATCCTCCGTTGGAGTATTCTGTTTACAGCTTTTCGAATTGAGATTTGTTGATCCCAAGGTAAGGTGGTTTTGTTTTTATACCTAATTTTTATTAACCCTAAATTTCTATATTTAATTTAAATCGTTTTAATTAAATTAAATTTCTTGATTTTAATTAAATGGATTTCAATTGGTTTGTTGGAAAAAAAAAACAAAATTCAATTGGATTGAAGTTTTAAAATGGGTTTTTGGTATGATATTAGGAAAACCCCCAATTCCATTGAATTGGGGAGTGTTTATGGAAAATTGTAAAATTTAAATTACTTAATTTAAATAATATATTTGATGGAAATTGTTTCAATTAAATTTTTGAATTTAATTGTGGAAAATGCATTTGATGGAAAATTATGAAAACCCCTAATTCAATTGAATTGGGGATTTATTGTGCAATTGATGGAATTTTATGAAAATTAAATTGTTGAACTTAATTGTGAAACTGAATTTTGAAATTTAATTGTGAATTGATTTCAAATTATTATATTGTTAAAATGGATTAAAATGGTTTTGGTATAAAACTTATGGTTTTATCTTGGTGAAAAGGAATTTTTTTATTGAAAATCCATTTTTGTTTTTAAATGGAAATTTTTATATTGGAAATAGAGAATGGGATTAATTGTATTTTAAGGTTACTTGAAATAAATTTCCCATCACTGTTTTGTACTAGAGAACATGAAATCCTTAGGTAGATAGTGAGTTATTTGGACAGAACTTTGCGATTTACAATGTTCCAAAACATAATATCATCACATCACATCCCTTAGGCGATGGTGGTGAGTCCTCTTTGGCCTGAGTTCATAGGGACATATGTACATATTGTCATGTCACCTTGAGTGTGGAGTCCATATAGCCTAGAACTATCATACTTTCTTAGGCATATGACCATGTTTCTCACTTGTTTATATTTCAAATGAATATATGCCATTGTTATAAACTATTTTACATGCCTTTTGATTTATATAAACTATTTTATATAAAATTGTTGATTTAAGCCTTTTGTGAAAAGTGTCATTGTTTTGAAAATGTTCCATAAATTTAAAACTAAATCCTTTGCTTAAAGTATTTCCATATTTTGAAATGCAAAGCATGATTTTTTTTTTAATTATGCTTATGAAATGTCAAACCTGATTGTTTTAAATTGAAAGAACTTTATTTGGTGAATTTAATATTGGTATCAGTTATTAAATCCTTGGTGATGTTGGAGTTGGTTCCCCAGAACCAAATTATTTGTACTTTATGATAAACATGTATTCATTGTTTTGAATATTAATAAACTAGTTATCACATAATGATTGTTCTTATCAGTGACATAGTGTGTGATAATGTTCTAAGAGTATATGTCACACTAAAAGGTCATAGCAGTTCCCCACTATGATGAGAACTCAGAAGTGCTATGACACTATTCTTGAATATATGTTCTATATCCAGATGATATCATTTGAGGGAGACAAATGATATAGGCTATTAGGGGTAGAGACTCATATGAATTTGAGGCACCTTCTCATGGTGTACACCCTTAGTAATATCCAGTAGGATATTATGAGAATGAGACCCACCAGTAGGAAATACACATTCATACATGTTATTAGATATTCCTATATACGAATGTGTGTATTGGTTATTAGAATTTAATATTATTATTAATGATTGTTATGAGTCATGTACTTTTATGTATTGATAAAAATCGCGACAACTGATGTTCACAGTGAGGTAGGATACATTGGGTGCATCACAAGTAATATTTCATTAATGGATAATGTGAGAAAGGATTTATCTCTTCTGTTAATTGAATAAAGTTAATATCTTAGGACCTTTGATGGAAATGATATATCCTTAATAAATATATGTTCATGGTGTTCTATAGGCAAGTTCTATTTCTGAAAAGTAAAAGAAAGATATATCAAGAATATAGGTTGATGGCACTGGCATGCAACCTGCTTGATTAGAGATATTATGATAAAGGAATTATATTACATGATAAGAGTCTGTATGAGGTGGCATTTCATTGTGGCATTAACTTAATTATTTATGGGTACCTTGGTGGGTTGATAGATGCTAACCTTTGACTTCAGGTTGCTTCGCCTAATGCCACTGAGAAAAGAGGCCTAGAGGGTCACATAATAACTGTATCCAGAATCTCAGTTAAATAATATATTATTATTAATTATTTAACAGGATGAATAAATATTATTCTCACATGTGGTTTAATAATTATTCATGAGTTATTGATCACATTTATTTAATCATAAGTTATTCGAGAGAGTATATTATGAGCGGAATATTTCATAAATATTTATTTGTTGTTTAGTGAATATAATATTTATTTATTTATTTAAAAATAATGCAGTGATATTTATTTAATAAATAAATAGACATTATTCAAGGCACAATAAATATTGTGGAGTAATGGAGAACCAAGTTTAATAGTCCAGTGAGAAATAATAAATATTGAATATTATTTAATTAAATAATATTTAATTATAATTCCTAAGTTAATCACATGTCGATAAATAATAATATTACTATTATTATTTGACATGGGGTTTTTCTAGGATTAAATAAATAATTAAGGGCACTTGTGCAATTATTTTATTTTAACCCTAGTAATATAAATACCAAATTATGTTATCTTCTCAAGAGGAAATTAAATTGTGCACTAAAAATCTTGGAGGGTCCTCTCAAGCTGAGAGATCTCCCTTCTCTAATAACTCTCCCAAGAACGGAGAGTAATACTCCTCCATCGGATCAAGGAGAATAGTTTGGAAGTGATTCTCGAGGTGATCAATGCGAATGACGCAAGTGAAAGAATAATATGTGCTAACACCTGGAGACTTCTTTAACAATTTCTGGAGATTCTTGGAACATGTGTGGATCACCTCTAGAGGAAATCTACACTTTGTTTCTACAACGCAGTGATGGTGCACCGTAGATCTATCATCAGATTCATCAATTAAGAAATAATTCCTTAGATTTAATTATTTATCTAACTGAATTAATTATAAACAATATGTGTTTATATCCTCTCTCTCTGATTCCAATGTGATTAATTTTGTTTATCTTTGATTCAATTCCATTGATCACAGTGATTAAATATCGTATAGATCTTGGATTGATCATTGATTATGGTAAAAAGTAAAGTTGGGAACTACCCATTGCACTCTTTCGTTACACCCGAAACCTAAAAATGGTATTAAAGGGGGAACATAATTGTTTATAATTATTTAAAATCATTTTTTATTTATGCATTTTTAATTTAGTTTTTCAATTCAAGTTTAATCATTATTTTAATCTAGATTTAAATATCTACTTATTCCTCATTTATTTATCATAGATCTAATCGAGACATTTAATTTTATGATTAAAATAAAATCAAGGAACTCATTCAGAGGTTTCAAGGATTCTTCCAGGATAACACAGTAGTACACGTCATGTAACCAGAGTTACATAGTAGTACATGTCGTGTAACTAGAGTTACATGTCGTGTAGTTGTGTTCAATGCACTAGGAGTTAATTTGGAAATTACTCAATCTATGTGCATTAATCACATGTGATATAGTGAATTATTACACCACATGTTGATTGGGACATAGTGGCACATGATCAACTGGAGTACATGTTGTGTGGACCATGTACATGGTGTGTAGTCCCTTTGAGTCAAAGATGGGTCGTGTATTTCTATACATTGCCTGCCTGACTGGTGACCATGTAATTCATAGATCACATAGCGTGTGGCTAATTATACACCCCATGTACTGAAATTTCAAAGGTACGATTCACATGCTGAGTCCCTAGGTGTGCACCTCAGATAGATGTTGAGAGATGTACACACCATGTAGATCAGATCTACATGTCAGGTACTATTTACCAATTATGCAGATTTAAAATTTATTTATTTTACAATGTAAACCTTAAGACATGTACTTGTATTTGTTTGTAAATATAGGACACGTCATGTGATAGTTTTTAATATACATAAATATTAAATGTTTAATTAATATCTACGTAATATTCAGATCTTCATATCATGTATGAGTTGTATTACAAGTTGTTACTCTACGTGCATTTAATCATAACATGTGACCGAAAAATCATGTAATTCGTGTAATCATCTGTGAAGTACACATTGTGAAAGTATGTGATAATTCATGTATTCCATATGTCAAAAGAGTAAAATAGTATATGAGTATAATACATGTTGGGAAGAATCAGACAGGTATTCACTATGTTGCCTCCAAGGTAAATTTATGTATGAAGTTAATTTTAAATGAATTTTATTAAATTTATTTAAAATTATAATGGATGAGAATCTCAAGTAAATTCAGATAAAAATTAATATAAAATGATTGATTAATTAAAGATAATAATTAATCAATTCAAGCATGATTTATCTTAAATAATAAAGATTAATAATTGAGTGCTAGTTTTATTAAAATCATAATTCATTTCATGCATATGGATGATCATGAGCTAGAACAAACCTTTTGAATGTGACTGGTTTCATTTAATTTATTATTAAATTAAATTATCAGCTTGCGTGCCTTCTCTCCTCATTGTTATGTAGGTCCCATATGTCCATGGTTTCATTTATGTAAACCTATTTTACCCCTCACCTATGTGTGAGTAAGAGGCATATGTAATATATGGATCTCCCAAGCTAGTGGAGGCGGTTCAAGTTTGGAGTTGAGATGAAACCAATCCAAGGAGATACAATGGTGGACAGGTGAAAAAATCTAAACATGAGCATCAATTGGTTGAAGGTGTTTCTCCCCTGGGTTAATGGTTAGTTTATTAACCACTAGATAAACTAACCATTAGTATAAGCTTATGATCATACCCTTTATTTTATTTATGTTAGTTGTATGGTTATTTCATTATGGATATCTTGTCGTGATCACATAATTAATGAATTAACAAGCATGTAAGATGGAACAAAAATAAATTTTCTTAAGTGCAAACATTATCTAAGACATGGTTAATCACTTAAGTAATCCCACTTAATATTAAGAAACATGTGATAAAGACAAATATTTTAAATGTATGCATAAAATGATAAAATACCTCAATAAAATATTAAGTCGGTATAGCCTTCCAGTACTTCAGTTAGAATCGAACCATAGTTCAAAGTGCTTAACCAGCCAAATTTGTGGTTCTTTCAATTATTGGGGAATTCTAAAATAATATTTTGGATTTACTTAACTTGGTTCACATCAAGGGTTGACTACCAAAGTAGGACTTTTTTAAATGAGAGACAAAGGTTGAGGAAATCAAAATTAATGATTTTAGGATTGGAGAGTCCACTCAATAGAACAAGGAACTGTGAGTTAATGCAGTTGATATTTTAAATTCTTACCTAAAATCATTTGATTTTCTTGACCAACCAAATTTAGGGTAATGAGAAGGGTAATATGGATCTTTTCCACTACAATGTCTAATCAATAGGATATTCCAAAGACAATGGTGATGGATATTAGGTTTCTATAAAATAGTGGTTGACTGATAAATATAATATTTATTTTTCTAAATTTATTAGATAAAGTACTAAAATAATGCTCGTCTTATTTTTTAGAAACAATAATAAAATTACATCAAACATATCATTGCAGTCCATACTTGAGAAAGAAAAACTTCTCACTGGCACAAATTTACAAGAGTGGAAAAGGCACCTACGTGTCATCCTTTTCCATGAAAAGAAATTTTATGTGCTGGAAGAACCTTTACCAATTGCATCTGGCCATGAGGAAAGTGATAAAGATCTATCTCTCTATGAGAAACATCTAAATGATGCTACATATTTTCAGTTCTTCAAGCTATCATCCATGTCCAATGATATTTTAAAGCAACATGAGGATGTGGATTTCTATAGCATGATGTCTCACCTTCAGGATCTTTATCAAGAGAAGGAGAGACAAGAGAGGTATGAGATCTCCAATGATTTTTTCAAAACTAAGCTTGGAGAGTCTATTCCAGTTGGGCCTCATGTAGTCAAGATCATTGGATAAATTGAACACTTGGATATCTTAGGGATAAAATTCCAAGATGAGTTTCATATAGATCTTATACTTTCATCACTGCCTAAGACCTTCTCCAGTTTTATTATTAATTGAAATATGAACAATAATGAGAAGAGTAATTTAGAACTTCTTACATTAATTCTACAAGTGGATAAGGATAAGTTTTGTGTATGGTGAATAAGAAAAAGAAGGACAAGGAAAAGGGTCCCAAGACTTATAAATAGTCTAAATTGCCTGATCACCATCCTACCAAGAATAAGAAGATCTATAGGTAGGGAAAGGAAAATGAGGTAGTATGTTTTCATGTGGCAAGCCAGGCCATTGGAAGAGGAACTGCGCCCATAAGAAAGGGGAAACTAAAAGTGTATTCATTATTGAGTGAAATCTTTCCATTTCTATACATTGAGTATTAGATACAGCTTGTGGTGATCATATATGTATCTAATTGTAGGAACCAAGTAGATTTCAAAATATTTACAAAGGAGAGGTGGATCTAAGAGCTATCAATGGAGCGAGGATAGATAACCTAGCCATTGGTGACTACCACCTTTCATTTCCAATGGGAATGATTTTGGTTTTAAGAGATTGTTATTATGTACCTACAGTTACCAAGAACATAATTTCTGTGTCATTTTTTGATACATATGGGTTTATTTTCAAATTTTGAAATAAAATTTGTTAATTTTATATGGAAAACATATTTTATAGTATGTAACATTTAAATAATGGTCTTTATGTCTTAAATTATGAAAACAAAGTGTTGGAAATTGATGACTAATCATGTTCGCATGACTCATATAACACCCAGTTGTGGCATCACCATCTTTTCCATGTAAATGAGAAGAATTTTACAAAGATCTATCAAGATGGTTATTTAGGCTCTTCTTAGCTAAAATAACTTGATAGATTCCATGCTTGTTTACAAGGAAAATTGAACAAATCACCATTCGGTGGACAGGGTGAAAGGGCCATAGAACTTCTAAGATTGTTACACACTGATGTGTGTGGATCATTTCCATTAGAAGTTAGAGGTGGATATTATTACTTAATTAATTTTACTGATGAATTGAGTATTATGAGGTATAAGTCGGAGTCCTTTGAGAAATTCAAGGAATTCAAAAATGAAGTATAGAATCAGCTTGGTAAAAAGATAAATAAGCTTCGATCGGATCTAGGTGGTGAATATCTTAACCAGGAGTTCATAAAATTTCTACAGAAGTTTGGGATTCTATCTCAACTCACTCCACCTTATACACCACAGTGTAATGGTGTTAGTGAAAGGAGGAACTGTACCTTGTTAGACATGGTAAGATCAATGATAATCCATGTAGATATTTAATTATCCTTTTGTGGATATGCATTACAAAATACGGCACACACATTAAACTGAGTACTAACTAAAGTGGAAAATGGAATTCCCTTTGAGCTATGGATTTGAAAGAAACCCATTTTATTACATACACATGTATGGGGTTGTGAGGAATTTGTTAAGCCCTTTTCAAAAAAAACTAGTACCCCGGGCATGAAGTGTATCTTTATAGGGTATCCCAAGGAAACAAATGGATACTATCTATACAACCCCTCAGACAAGAAATTTATTGTCACTAGATAAGCCATACTTCTTGATAGGGAGAACATCTTAAAAAAGGATAGTGGGAGAAAGATGGAATTTTATGAAGTTGATGCTCAAGATATACAAGAGTTGGTATAGGAACAGATTCCACAGGTCTGCATAGAAGAAGTAGTTCTTGAAATGTAATTATTACGTAGGATCATAAGAGAGGTAAGAAAACCAGAGAAATATGGTTTTCTGGTCACCAAGGATGGTGACTCGCTATTGGTTGACAATCATGAACCTCTATCCTACAAGGAGAATGTAGAGAGATCAGAAGCTACAAGATGGCTAGAAGCTATGAATTATGATATGGATTCTATGTGTCAAAACAAAGTTTGGGTTCTGTTTGATGCACCATTTGATGTAAATCCTATCAGTTTTAAATGGGTATTCAAGAGGAAACTAGACATGGAAGGTAAAGTATCTATAAAGCAATTCTAGTAGTTAAAGGGTTTAAACAGCATCCAGGAATTGACTACAATGAAACCTTTTGGCCAGTTCTCATGTTTAAATCCATCAAAATCATATATGATATAGCATCTTATCGTGACTATGAGATTTGGAAGATGGATGTCAAAACTACATTCCTTAATGGGAACCTTTGGGAATATGTCTATATGACACAACCAGAAGGTTTTGTGACTCTAGGTGATGCCAAAAGGATTTGAAAATTATAGAGATCCATTTATGGATTGAAGCAAGCATCTAGATCATGGAACATTTGATTTGATGAATCCATAAAAGGATTTGGTTTCATTAAGAATGAATGTTAGATGTGTGTTTACAAAAGGTTTAATGGGGATTTGGTCGTTATCCTAGTAGTATATATTGATGAAATGTTACTTATTAGAAACGATATACCAGTCTTACAATCTATTAAAGACTAATTGAACAAGTGCTTCTCTATGAAGGACTTAGGTGAAGCAGCCTATATTATAGGGATCGAGATTATTCATGATAGATCCAAGAGGCTAATTGGACTGATTCAAAGTACATATATTTACCATATACTAAAGATATTTAGCATGGAACAATCTAATAGGGGATTGGTTTTAGTTTTAGATGGTTTACATCTTTCTAAGAAAATGTTTCCCCAAACACAACAAGAGAAAGATAGAATGAGTAAGATCCCATATGCTTCAGTGATAGGATCAATCATGTATTCCATGTTATATACTAGGCTTGATGTTTCCTATGCAATGACAATGGTATGAAGATATCAAGAATATCTTGGATAACATCATTAGACTATCGTTAAGGATATACTGAAGTATCTGAGAAGAATTAAGGATATGTTCTGGGTGTATGGAGAAGATAAGGAACTGGTCATTAGGGGTTATACTGATGCTAGTTTTTAGAAAAATATAAATTATCTAAATTC
Organism: Viscum album; assembly: GCA_963277665.1. Classification (NCBI taxonomy): domain Eukaryota; kingdom Viridiplantae; phylum Streptophyta; class Magnoliopsida; order Santalales; family Viscaceae; genus Viscum; species Viscum album. The sequence goes on from OY728129.1 coordinate 1,560,293,838, forward strand.
TCAATTAGGATATGTTTTCTATCTCAATGGAAGATATGTGAGCTGGAAGAGTTCAAAGTAGCTAGTTTTCGTTGATTCAAAAGTGGAGTCTGAGTATATAGCAGCTTTTGATGCAGCCAAGGAATCCATTTGGATTTGGAAATTTTTTCAAGATATTGATGTGGTACCTAGAAGTAAATACCCTATCACATTGTATTGTGATAATACTACAGTCTTGGTTCTTGCAAAAGATCCAAGGTCACACCAACGAACAAAGTACATACTTCTAAAGTATCCCATATTGAGGGATTTCTATCAAAGGGGTGAAGTTGCAGTAATCAGAGTACCCATGATAGAGAACATGGAGAACCCTTGATTAAATGCCTATCTCAATAGAAGAATGAGTATCATGTGAGAGATAGCGGACTAAAGGTTATTAGCAGTTAGATCTAGTGCAAGTGGGAGTCTGTTGGAGTTGGTTCCCTAGAACCAACTTATTTTTACTTTATGATAAACATGTATTCATTGTTTTGAATATTAATAAACTACTTATCACATCATGATTATTCTTCTGTGTGACATTGTATGTGATAATGTCCTAAGAGTAACTGTCTCGCTAAAAGGTCATAGCAGTTCCCTGCTATGATGAGAACCCAGAAGTGTTATGAAACTATTCTTGAATATATATCCTATATCCAGGTGATATCATTTGAGGGACACAATGATACAAGATATTATGGGTGGAGACTCATAGGAATTTGATAGACCTTCTCATGGTATACACCCTTGGTAATATCCAGAAGGATAATATGAGAATGGGACCCACCACACTACTGGAAATTCAGGCTATAGCCATGGTTTAAAACCGTGGCTATAGGTCCTCAAACCGTGGCTATAGGTAAAAGCCATGGTTTAAGAAATTGTGGCTATGTTTGGCGTGGCTATAGGCCTAGACTTATAGCCACGGTTTGGAACCGTGGCTCTAGTCTACATCCACGGTTCAAACTGTGGCTATAGGTATACATCCATGGTTCAAACCGTGGTAATATCTCTATAGCCACAGTTTAGAACCATGGATATACTAGAGGAGGGATACAGTTTATTGCCACGGTTAGAAACCATGGAATTAGACCATTATCTATAGTTTCTAACCGTGGCAATAGACCTATATCCATAGTTAAAAACCATGGCTATAGGGTCTGTAAGACCATTAAAAAAAAAGAAATAGACCCACACCCCCCTGAACACCCCCCCTGTAGTAACCCACCCCCTGTAGACCCCTCCCTCCTAGAAACTGGGCACCCCCACCCTACATAAACCCCCTCCTGGATATCCCCCTACAAAACCCCCCTCCTGGACAGACCCTGGACACCCCCCTCCCCCGTAGACAGACCCTGGACACCTCCCCCCAGACCCTGGACACCTCCCCAGACACACCCTGGACACCCCCTGGACAGACCCTGGACACCCCCCCCCCAGACACACCCTGGACACCCCCCGGACAGACCCTGGACACCCCCCCAGATAGACCCAGGACACCCCCTAGACAAACCCTGGACACCCCCCCCCCCCTCCCGGGACAGACCCTGGACACCCCCCCCCCAGATAGACCCAGTACACCCCCCCCCCCCCCAAGACCCTGGACACCCCCCCAGACCCTAGACAGATCCCCCTGGACAGCTCAGACCTCCACTCCCCTGGATAGCTACCCCCCACCCTCCTAGACATACCCTATAACCCCCCCACCCACCCACCCACCCCCTAGAAACTGGACACCCCCCCCCCCCACTCCCCTGGACAGACCCCCCCCCCCCCCTCCAACCCTCCTGGATAGACCCTGAACCCCCCCCCCCCAACCTGGACACCCCCCAGACCCTAGACAGATCCCCCTGGACACCCCCAAGAACCTGGGCACCCCACCCCTTGCACCCCCCCTTCCAGTTACCCCCCTCCCCCCTTCTAGTCCCCCCTACTAGTCCCCTCCCCCTGGTAGTTCCCCCCTCCCCCTTCTAGTTCCCCCCTCCCCCACTGCCAGTCCTGCCCCCCCCCCAAAACCTGGACACCCCCCAAAACATGGACACCCCACCAGACCCCCTAGACAGACCCCCCCAGATAGACCCTGTACAGATCCCCCAGGATAGACTCCCCCCAGACCCTAGATAACCCCCCCCCCAGAACCTGGACACCCCACCCCTTGCACCCCCCTCCCCCTGCCAGTCCCCCATACCAGTCCCCTCCCCCCTACTAGTTCCCCCCCCCCTCCCCCTACTAGTTCCCCCCTCCCCCTTCCAGTTCTCCCCCCCCCCCCAAACCTAGACACCTCCCCCCCCAGACCCACTTGACAAACCCCCCCCCCCCAGATAGACCCTGGACAGACCCCCCAGAACCTGGACACCCCCCCCCCAGACCCTGGACAGATCCCCCTGAACCCCCCCCCCCCCCCAGAACCTGGACACCCCGCCCCTTGCTCCCCCTACCCCCTGCTAGTCCTTCGAGAGACCAACGAAATAGAAAAGCAGATTTATTCATTGAAAACCCAACAACAGCCCTTGATGACATCAAGAAAAACAGAAACTCTGTTAATAGTAGACCCAAGCAGCCAAGGAATGAAGCTTCTCTTTAGCCAAAATATCTCAAATGCCATAAGAAACATAACAATAGCTTCATTCAAGAAGGTCGCATGATCAAGCATGTTCTGAAACTGGTAGAAGTACATTTCAAAGCCCCCATAGTTCAGGTTTTCAAAACATCCATTGTACAGTGCCATTGAGTAGAACTAGTTGAAAAAGAGAAACAGCACAAGACAAAGAAGAACCTACTTCTGAGAATCAGAAGAATCTCAACAACTTCATTTCCAAGGGATTTCATTTAAATTGAAGCTTGGATTATTTTTAAATTCCTCTACCACTTTGATGAACATCCTATTTCTGATATCAAGATATGCATCCACTGACATCTCTCCATTTTTATATTTTCCAAATAAATTAGTGTCTTTCTCATCCATCCATGCGTTGAGGTCATTTGGAAAATCAAGCTTTTCTGGAATTACGTAGGCATCCCTATAAGCTGGTTCATTTTCATCATCCTCACTGGATGACTCATCCGAGTCAGAAGAATTGGAGGAGCTTGCTGAATCATCTAATAAGGCAGATACTTTTTCAGTAGGGGATGGCTGTGGGGGTATTGTGTTTTGGTCCTTCATGTTGGAATCTAGGGAACGTGTGATAATTGTTCTTTTAAAATTGGAATTATCCCTACATTTCCAGGTGTTTCTAGTACTTGGAGTGATGAACCCATCAGAGTCAACCAATGCTTTATTCCCTTTCCTTGCCCTTGATTTTAGGAAGTCTTCTTCCAATTGGAAGGGTTTGTCAATCTCTACATGCGCAAGGGATCTTCATGATCCAATTTCACCTCTTCTTTATCTCTTTTTATAGGTTTTCTTGCTTCAAGAATAGGTGAGTCAGCATTGAAGACTTTCCTTCCTTCTTTAGAAGTTCTGAGGTCCACATGCAAGGGATCTTCATAATTCGATTGCACCTCCTCTGTATCTCTTTGTATAGGTTTGCTTACTTCAAGAATATGTGATTCATCATTAAAGGTATCTTTCTTTCCTTCTTTATACGTCTCGGGGATGTGCAAGGTCTCGAAATCATAATGGGAGGGCGGCTGAATCTTAAAGAGGCCAGGGGGATTCTTGTTATTAGTGCAGTCAGTAGTAACTATCTGAGAAACAGGGGGCATTATGGGGATTTCCTTTTCCACCCAAACAGATTTATAGAGAGGGGGAGGTCGAGGGTCATTACATTGAGTCACACATTCATTCATAGAGTGACCAATTCATGAGCATTTTTTGTAGAAAGTTGGGGCATTCTCAAATCACAGCATTACTGCGGCGTGACCACGGCGTGACCGCGGCGTGACCGTGGCATGACTGTGGAGTGACCATGGTGTGTTGGCCCAGTCCAGCGACATCCGTAGGGAAGCATCTTCCGGCCAGGAGTGAAGGGAGCGGGAGGAGGCGGGGCAACATTCCAGTCATCGCCCTGCTGACAGAAATTGTGATTAGTCAGTCTCAACATTGATCACAAGACTCGTGGAATATTATCATTGTGAACTATCACGGGGTGTCGTCCTGGAGCAGAGCCAAATCACGACGTGACCGCGATGTGATCGCGGCATGATCGCGGTGTGGTCGTGGCATGTTAGCCTGGTCCAGCGACATCCGCGGGGCAGCATCTTCCGTCCAGGAGCGAAGGGAGCGAGAGGAGGTGGGGCAACATTCTGATTGTCTCCCCACTGGCAGAAATTTTGATTAGTTAGTCTCAACATTGATCACAAGACTCGTGGAATACTACCACTATGAACCGCTGCAGGGTGTCGTCCTCATGTAGGGCCAAATCACGGCGTGACTGCGGAGTGACCGCGGCGTGACCACGGCGTGTTGGCCCGGTCCAGCAACATCCAAGGGGTAGCATCTTCCGACCAGGAGCTAAGGGAGCGAAAGGAGGTGGGGAAACATTTTTTCCATCGCCTCGTCGGCAGAAATTGTGATTATTCAGTCTCAACATTGATCACAAGACTCATGGAATATTATCATTTCGAACAGTCACGGGGTGTCGTCTGGGAGTAAGGCCAGATCACGGAGTGACCGCGGCGTGACCGCGGCGTGACTGTGGTGTGACCACGGCGTGACCGCGGTGTGACCGTGGCATGACTGCGGTGTGTTGGCCCAGTCTAGCGACATCCATAGGGCAGCATCTTCCAGCCATAATTTAAGGGAGCAAGAGGAGGCGGGGAAACATTCCAATAGTCACCCCACCGGTAGAAATTGTGATTAGTCAATATCAACATTGATCACAAGACTCATGGAATACTATCACTGCGAACTGCTGCAAGGTGTTGTCCTAGAGTAGGGCCAAATCACGGCGTGACTGCGGTGTGTTGGCCCGGTCCAGTGACATCTGCAGGGCAGTATCTTCCGTCCAGGATAAAAGGGAGCGGGAGGAGGTGGGGAAACATTATGACCATCCCCCCTCCCCCCTCCCCCCTACCCTACAGACATCCCCCCTACCCCACTCCACCCTGCCCCCTACCCCCCTCCACCCACCCCCTTCCCCTTGCCCCCCTCCGCCCACCCCCTACCCCCTGTCCCCCCACAGATGATCATATTTCAAACTATTAGCTCCTAAACACCCATGGGATTATTCATTAATAGGTTCCATAGTCTTCATGGATAGATAATCCTAACCTTCTTTGGATTTTATCTCAGTTGTTTCAGGATTCTTGCTTAAAACCCTTGAAAATCTCTTAGGTACTGTGGCACCTGATTTCTAAATAGAAAAAGAAGTAGGAGACACTCGTCCCTCCTTAGGCTTAGTTTTATCTGAAGCACAGGGGTTTTGTACCTAATGATCTTCAAAACTTTTAGAGAATTACACCCTTATTGAGTTTAAAGGACACTGTGACTAGATGATCCTCCTCACCTCCCCTTTATGTGTCAAAGGACCCTTGGTATTCAGTGACTCACTAGCTAGAGAAGAATAAAACACATTTTCCCCATCAATATTAGTGCTAGATTAAGCCTTGAATATACCTTTGGACCGAGACTCTAGCAGTTCACTATGGAATTGCCTCTGTTTCCTAGACAATGTGTTGTTTAACTTTGAACTTTTTTTCAGCAGAGAACCAAATAAACTCTAGATGTTTCTTAGACAGGTCAAGATCTACAAACAAAAAATAATGAATGATATGTTTCCCTTTAAGAATCTTCTGATCGACATAAAATATTTCCAAGAATGTTGCTGAAAATATTAATAAAAGAAGGATTTTAAAAAGGCAGATGCAATCTGATAATCTAAATCCATTTGGATGAAAACCAAGAGTCTCTCCTAGAGTGAACAATTAGGTTCCACTTGTAAAGGAAACATGGTTAACAATTGAGAGAACATGAATATTTGGACAAAGACAAAGCCAGATCCACCACTTCATGTAACCTGAGAAAGAATCAATGAGAACTCAGTTCAGTACACCTATGGTGGATCAATTCTTCTATTATAGAAGTAAAGAATTAGAAAATTTGAGGGAATAATTTTTGACTGCTGGAAACATTTGAAAAATACTGAAACATTCCGGTTAACCTGAATACTAGTGATTGATCTTGAAATAAGTGATTTCAAAATTGATGCATGTCGAACCCTAGGAAAAATGATGTAGAAGAAGAAAGTAAATGAGACTTCAAGGTACCGAATAATAGATAAGGTGAAGGATGGGAAACTATGAAGGGAAGGAGTAGGCCCGAAGGCAGCTCAAAACCCCTGAAACCTCAAGTCACCAGTGATACTTAGTAATGTTTCTCATGGATGAGAAATCATATAGTGTATAGTTTGTAATGACTATGGATTTATTTTTTGGGTTCTTAAAATTTAATTTTGGTGATTTCTAATTAAAGTGATTAAGTTTTAATTGAAATTTTATGTTTTGGGTGGATGGATTTAGTAAAGGGGGGAATAAGTATGTGGTGTTCTTAAAAAGCAGTAGATGGGGCTACCAGTTAGCTATTATAAAGAACCATGAACATATTAATAGTGATAGTGGGGGAGGTTTGGCTCTAGACTAACTACTGGATGGTTGATGGTTGGAACCAAAAAGTTTGTGGACATTGGTTGGTTGGTGGTTTTCCACTGGGTAATCAGTGCCTTCCTTGACCTTGTTTTTCATAAGGTCAATTTATGTCATTTTTATCATGGATTTTGGAGGTGGATTAGAATGGAATTGGAGTATATGTTCCACTTAGTTTCAAATAGGATGATATGGATGGCATGATAGGATGTTTTCTCAGAAGATTTAAAGAAATGAATGATAATCTGTGATGACTAGAGGATTGGATGACCCCTGATATACCTAATTCGGTGAGGTTTGGAGATCTAGAAATGTGTAGGAATACCTGGAGGAATACCCCATGGGATCAGGAAAATCACAGGTTACATAACAAGAAATCTGACATTACTGGTACTATGGGACCCATGGGCTGTGGAACTGGGCTTTTGGTTGGATTTAAATATCACATGCCATGTGACATGGTCACACAACATGGGGCCCGTCTTAAAAGTCTAACGGCACTTAAAGAGTGTCTTGGTTCAAACAACTGTTTTAATAAAAAGAGGGAAACCCCCTACAGGGATATAAAAAGGGCCAAGTATGATGTGTGCTTTATGAGTAACAACAACATCAAGTATAAGGAAAACATCAATGCAATAATGTTAAGCAAAGTATACCAATGTGAGTTTTTGCAGACAACGCACCTCCGTTGGAGGGGTTTTATTACAAAACCATAACTTATTTATCAAACGAAACAATTATCTTAACTAAGACTTATTCAAGAATTGAAATTTAATATAAACATGCAAAATTTAGAAGGCAACTAAATGCAATTTAAAACATTCTTGAATTAAATAGGCTAGGAGAGGGACCCTACCTCAACCTCAAGTCACGTTTGCTTTTGACGATGACAACTCGAATCATCCTTTTTTCCACTTGCAAGCATATGCAACTTAACATATATATAAGGACACCTATCCCCTATGTACATATTTTCATGGCCAAATATGCACAAGGGGGTCCTTAGATATATGTTTATACTTTCATATACCCTTTTACACTTACACGCGTATGCATTTTTCATATCTATATATAAGCACACCTAGCCCCAATATATATATTCATACTTCCATGAGTGAATATATATAAAGGGGGAACTTATATATGCATATGCCTACCTATGCATACACATGTAAGCCTTCGTCAATGGTGACTCGAATCCACCTCAACGAAATCCAAAACACACAACAAAAATATAAGGAACCCAAAAATAAAAAAAGACCTAATTAAAATTGGGCCAAAGAATAAAAACGGAATAAACCTTACCCAAATATTGAACTCATTGTCTTTGATGGTGGTGGATAGAACCGGTCTTATCATAAGAAACCACCTATAATAAAATAGTGGGAAAAGAAATGAGATATAATAACTTCTTATATATATGTGATCATTGTGTCAACTGTACATGATAAATGATACATGAATCCATAACCAACAATGAACAAATAATATTCAAATTGATATGTACATCCCAATACTAAATAACATGATCATTAATAAAGATCTTTATTTTTCAAACATCACCTTCAATTGCCAATTCAAAAATCATAAATCACAAAAATATGAGAATAAAGTAAACCTCCATCATCACTTAAAAGTGATAAATAGGGATTAGACATTGTTCTTAACCTAGAAAATACATTCCTTGAATGTATAAAATACCTAAAACTCTTCATGACTATATCCTTCTTAATTTTCTAGATTGAAACCTCATTTTTTAGCTTTTTCTTCTTCTGGAATTCACCTTTATTCTTAGTTTATATAGGTTTATCAATTTTATAAAGTAGAGAATTCTCCTTCTTTTATTCTTACTCAATCCACTTTGATTTTTCAAACCAGTTTGCTAATATGATTAGACAATCTTTTGGTGCATGATCTTCCTTCTTCTTGATTGTATATTCCTTATTTGTAGAAACTATTTCCGAACATGAAATAATTGGTTCTTTCCTTTTATCTTTCAACAATTATTATTGTGGTTGAATCTATGTCATAAATTCTTAACAATTTGGACTACTTGGTTTCCCTTCCACACACACTTTCAATAGCCTTTAGAGTACCCTTTTTAGGCTCCCTTTCAAACTCCACACTAGAATTGTCAAGCACTAGCCCACTACAATATCATCCATCCAGGAGAAAAGGGAGCGGGAGGAGGCGGGGAAACATTCCGGTTGTCGCCTCGCTGGCAGAAATTGTGATTAGTCAGTCTCAACATTAATCACAAGACTCATGGAATACTATCACTGCAAACCACCGTGGGGTGTTGTCCTGGAGCAGGGCCAAATCACATCATTACCATAGCGTGACCGCGGCGTGACTGCGGCGTGACCGCGGTGTGACCGCGGCGTGACTGCGGCGTGACCGCGGCGTGACCGCGGCGTGACCGCGGTGTGACCGTGGTGTGACCGCGGCATGACCGCAGCATGACCGCGTCGTGACCACGGCGTGTTGGCCCGGTCCAGCGACATCCACGGGGCATCATCTGCCGGCCAGGAGCGAAGGGAGCGGGAGGAGGCGGGGCAACATTCCGACCGTCGCCTTGCCAGCAGATGATAGAACAGATCAATTATTTAATATTCTATAACAAGGTATCTCTAGAGAAGGTTGTAGTGAGAGACACAATGAAGAAACATCTAAAGGGAAACAAAATGATGGAAAAGAATCATACACCCTACACAAACCATTTACAAATTCATTCACTTTGCCTAAACATGGAAATTTTATTTATAATATTCAAAGCATGAAAAAGAAAGTGTCATGTTCAAGGCATATGCCTACTCAGACAATGTCATTTGAGTTAAACGAGTATGATAAGCCAATTTATATTATTCAAAGAAAACAAAAACTAACTATCCAAAAAACAAACTCCAACAAGAGGCATATGAAAGACTCAAACCAAATCTAAACATGATACAAATAACTATCACTACTCTTTGGTTTAGAAGACAGTGCACCTCCATTGGAGGGGTTTTATTATAAAATCATGGCATTTATTTATCACACAATTCATTTAATTATATTTAACATTTACTCTAAAACTCATTCAGAACAAATCAAATGCAATAATTTAAGTAACTAGATCAATATAACTATCACTGTGAATTTTCGCAGACAGCGCACCTCCGTTGGAGGGGTTTTATTATAAAAACATGACTTTATTTATCAAATGAAACAATTATATTAAAGAACACTTATTCAAGATATAAAATTCAATATAATTAAGCAGAATTAAGAAAGAAGCTAAATTCAATTTAAAGCATTCTTGAATTAAAGAGGCTTGAAGAGGGATCCTACCTCAAGGTGGAACCAAACCATCCACTTCAGCTCTTGGAGCTTTCTAACTAAAATTTTTTGCTCCCCCACTGGGTATATGCACCTTCACACGCATGCAAGGACACCTAGCCCCTATGCACACACCCACATGGCCATGAGCATGTGCAAGGGGATCCTTGCACATATGCTTATATGCATATACCAGTCTCCACTCACTTGCATATGCATTTATATATATATAAATGGGAACATCTCATATTTAATAAAAGTAAAATAAACTATTAACTGAAAAAAAAATGACTCACTGCTTGAAAATATACCCTTACTCCAGTCTTCCATGACATTGTATTTCTCCAAAATTGAGTGTTACTCCATCATGTCACCTTGTAAACAGGATCAAAAACCTGGATGAATATTGATTATACTGAATATATTGAAAACATAAATTTGTGGTACAAACTATTGCAATAAAGTGTTAAAAATTTACAAATTATTTTAGACACTACCTATAATTATCTATGTGTAGGCCTGTATAAGGTGAGACATAAATGCCGGTTTATGAAAAGTCACTATGTATAATTATATTCAGTGAACATGACTTGTGTGACATTAACATTAGGTTAATCTTATGTGTTATGTGGTTAGACCATGTAATAATCATTAATCAACAATTATAATGTCATAATACCAACTACTGCATCTTCTAGTCATATTTAACAATATGCACCATATCTCTTATAAAACATGGTGCTCTATTTTTCAACATCATAAATGATTCCTATAATTTATTAATTTTAGAACATGATCTTGTGAACCAAGCACACAACATAGGTCTAATACCGCTAAGGGGGTTGAAATTGTCAAAAGACCCTTATTTATCTTATAGGAAACAATTAGAATCCCAAAATTCTAAGAATTCCATGCATGAAACCCAACACTATGATGTATATTAAATAAAGAACCAATTTGTATACCTTTCAGTGGACTGTACTTATACAAAATTCATCATTCATATTTTTAATGAATACCCCTCCAAAGGTTTCCATCACACCTCCCTCTACAGAGTGTGTCTGCGGGCCAACATGAATAACTCAATTATCAAGAAATATTTTCCAACATTCCACAATAAAGTGTTAAGAAGTTACAAATTATTTTAGTACATATATAAAAGATGATTATTTAAGAATCGATATAGTTATTTTTAAAACAAACCAACCAAATAATTTTTTTAAAAAAGTTACAACATGTTTAACAAATTAGGGCACAATGTGCATGTAGTCCAGCCAAATAAGTGCAGTTTATGGGGTAATTAGAGGGAATGTCTCTATGTAAACCTGTTATAATCTTAGTCACCAATGATCATTGCATCTTCACTATAGCTGTCATAGCATCTATCCCATATTGGGTGTCTGCAAACCTGTATTAAATATGGGGTGAGAAGGAATCTAATTAGAAAATTCACCAATTAGCAATAGATTTATCTCAGCTACTATGCAATTTTATGGACAATTTTATTTGGATAATTACAGTTATACAGGAATCAAATATGCACTGAATAGCAGTGTCTTTGACTACAAGAATATTTTAAAATACAATCTGCTTCAAATTTTCTAGATCCCTGCATGGAGAGAGGCAGGAACACATTATTGCTAGTTAAACACATATAGAACCTCTATTTACCTATAGTAAAATCACACTGAAAGAGAATGCAAGTGAGAATATGACCACCCCCAATATGATTATTTATTAGATGGAGACAAGATAGGGAATCCACTAGTACCTCTATGTTCCAAATTGAAATATACAATAAGAAAAGGAAGGTTCAAAACTATATTGATATGTATATGTGAGAATATATAGAATAAACATATCATACCTGAAACTATCTCAAGTAGTACTTGATCATGTTCATCCCTTGTATGCATCATCATATGGTCCCTAAAAATGGAACCATGAGTTTGGAATAGACTACCTATGGCTGGTGGTGGGATTATATTGAAACATTATCCATCTAGAGCTCTTCTTAATCTTGCAGCATCTCCTACTCAAATGAATCCACCTCCTGAAGGAAAACACTATAAAATAGAGGGATACCCCTAACTATAGTGATTCCTTTATAATAGAGGTCCATCTACACTACTACCATAGTGACAGTGAATTATTATATTGGTTGTGAAATTTGGAACTATATCTTATCTAAAAATAGATTCATTTAATTTCCAACATCCCTACTATATTAATCTGTACATAGATATTATGTAAATTTCTGGAATAAATTTCAATATATGTACACAGAAATTCAACAATATCTATACAAATGTATTAATATGTACACGTTCTGGACAGTCAATCTCTTTACACATATATGGTGTTGAAGCACCCTAACATGCAAGCATCATTTAAGTTTTTTTTTAGGAAAATATTATAATATTGCTCAGTGTCAGTTGCTTCATGTTCCTGAAATAAAATGAACTCGTATAGTCTATCATGATTTATATTGTTTGAAATCAATTAATATAACAGTTCAGACCCAATGTAATAAATGTACAAACAAAATAAGTGACCTAACCTGAAGATGTAGTGAAAATAGGTACGGATTTCAGATTTCTGGGCACATCTTGATGTGTTTCTTGAATAGAATATCAAAGTGAAATCATTAAAGCAATGAAATTTTTAATAATGTATACTCTTCTGATCCACAAGAAAAAATCATAAAAAACACAATTGAATAACAATGCTAATAAAAACAGTGATCAAAAATGATCAAACTTAAAGTATAAAATTTAGAATCTAAATATAACTTTGGGCTAATTCAACTTCATTGTAATTTCAATTAACTTTAGCAACATATAACATTCTCATAAATTTCCAAAAAATAATAATGAAGATAGGAAATTCCAATTGAGGACCTGTATCGAGAAGTGATAAGTCAAGAGGGAAAAATACAGCCATGTATACAGTAAATGAATCCTAGATAATTTTGACAATTTTAATGATTGTGATGGATAATATTACAATAAATATTAATTTATAATTGAGAAATAGTCGAACTTCATACCTTTTATACAATTCTCCCCGCCCAACCATTTTGTATGGCACATTGCAATAGCGTTGTCAATATTATTTCCAATGATGCTTGTCCTAAAAGCATAAATCACATTAATAAAATGATAACTATACCATGTGATCATTAATTACAAGAGTATACATGTTAATTTTAATCTAGAAAATAATATGATATAGAAATTTCACCTTTTTCAATGCCATTGATGTTGGAAGATGAAGCAGAATCACCTAAACTGTAGAATTAAACCTGAAAATTATAGATTTCATAAATGAAATCAATTAAAATGGAATTGGAAAATATAAAACATTAAATGAATCTAAAATAATTTTGACAATTTTAATAATTGAAATGGATAAAATTACAATAAATAGTAATTGATAATTGATAAATAGTCGAACTACACACCTTTTATAAAATTCTCCCCACCCAACCCTTTTGTAAGGCACATTGCAATGTCGTTGTCAATACTATTTGTAATGATGCTTGAACAGAAAGCATAAATCACATTAATGAAATGATAACAATATCATGTGTTCATTAATTAAAAGAGTAGACATATTAATTTTAATCTTGTAAATAAGATGATATTGCAATTTTACCCTTTTCAATGCCATTAATGTTGGAAGATAAATCAGCATCACCTAAACTGTAGATTTCACCCATACATTGAAAACATTAAACAACCAAACATGAAACTGCATCATATTATGAAAATATGAGTCTGGGGTTAAATTTCATATTTGTGGATGCAGTTGAGTAAAAATAAAACTTGTCAAGATGTAAAAAATGGTGTGTTAAAACCATACCTTTGGCGATGGTGGATAATTCGATACCGTTATGGAGGGAATGGAGCAGCAGATCAGACGAAAGTCAATTTACCATAAAAATATGGCTATTGCACATGTCAGAGGAGGGTGTGGAGCAGTAGTAAAAATCCAGTGGGTGTTGTAGCAAGTCCTGACAAAAATCATGAGTCGTAAATGCCAAAGTAGGGCATGGAGTATATGGAAGTTAAAAATTTCAGTTGGTACCGTAGAAAGACCCGATGTAAATCGTGATGGAAAAAATGGTATAAAATAACCATTACCTCCTGAATTTTATATTCACGTCAATACCGATTGCAAGTCGTGGGAGAAAATCAATTGCATCGGCTATGTTTTCTTGTTGGTTCTCTGTTATGGAATGCATCCCTATCCTGAACACCAATACAAGTCATCAAACTCACAATATGATTAGTGAAACTAATAGAGGGTCCGCCTCAAGCAAAAAATGGAAAATTGGACCACATACCGTTAGAGGTGTGTCAGAGGAGATAGAGGGGCTGCCTCATAGCAGCGTCATTGAGGAGGTACGATGGTCGCATCGGAGGAGGATACAATTCAATATAATAATAATAAAACTTAACTACTACATAAAAAATATGTAGAAACAGTTAGAAACACCACAATAAAATTCAGTATTAAAATAATAAAACCTCATTGCATAATAAAATTACACATATTAACAATCCAAAAATACAATTCACATAAATAGTGAGTCTCAATATCAGTATCATTGGATTCATGATAACCATCATCCACGCCTCCTATAGAAACACCATCAGCACCTCTCACGCCACCAGCATCATCATCGACATCAGCATCGGTACTGACACCGACACTGGGACCAGCTCCAGCTACAACTCCAGCTCCAGCTTCGGCTCCGGCTACAGCTCTGGCTCCAGCTACAGCTTCGGCTCCACCAGCAGAACTCATCGACATCAAACATGCATCAACAACTGCAGCTACTTCTGGTAAAAGTGTATAAGAAATGGCAGACATAACTTTCTTCATATTTTCAAATATCGCCTTTTCTGCTTTTTGAGTTGCTTCTTTGATTGTGGAATTCATTTTTTTCACTATGACCAAACCAAACTGGTACTCAAATAAATGTTGTCAATACACCAGTATCAAGATGGTAAAATCTACTTCCCAGGTCAACAATGCACTCTGCCCTGATTCTCATATCCTAATACCTGATGTAGATGATCGTTTAGGCCCAAATTATCAGGCTCTTTTTCTGCTAATGTCTCCAAAGCATTCTGTCGATTGATATATGACATAAATTAAAATGATAAAATAATATAAGGAATTAAATTCAGTAAAAATAAAAGAAATTGAAATATACTTACAATCACCTTCTCGATGTCAGTATTTGGCACAATACCATCTTTCTTTTTTATGTTTATACAAAAAAAAGTAGAGCGAGGAACACGAACCTCGATATTTATTTCTTTTTTTCTGGAAAAAAACAAATAAATAAATAAAAATTGGAAGTAAAAAAAAATTACACTAAACAAAGCTAAATATTTTAAATATTAAATTACCTATGTTTGCTCAATATCTAAGAGTGAAGTGTGTCCACGAGTATAAACATGTTTCATTCCACTCTTATTTCTTTTATTTATGTCTGATTTCTCCTATAAACAAATAATTATATAATTTCATTGACATAAATAAAACTCATTTTCAAATAAATAAATGAATATATATATAAATTTAACAAATACCTTGAACTCTCGACTCTTCCAATAGCTGATCATCTCTTTATATTGTGATATTGGGAAATCATGAATCATTGATACTTCTTCAAGCTCTGTGCCAACTCTCTTTTTCCAACCAAGTTATAATTCACACTTGTATGCTCGCCACATTTCACCTAAATCCATTAACCTTGAAGCCTTGGCATTTTGTCCATCAGGAAAATTATATCAGAGCTACAATGGAAAAAATATTTGTTAAGAAAATATTATAAATTAATATATATAAAAGGTGATTAACATTTCTTACCCAAATCTCTGCCCAGGCATTGTCCTTTATTTTTTCTCTAACTTCCCTCCAACTTATTGGTTGAACTGGAATGATATTGTTGTGTCTATAAAGTGTTCCCATAAATCTTCGACATGATGTACCATTTTTTTTAATTATAGCTTTGTCCTCATTGTATTCAACCATGATTTTCCTGTGTCGATTCCAAACCTCTCGCATTTTTGTGCGGCCTCATTGTCTAGTGGAGACTGGAGATAATCATGAAAAAATGTAAAAAAGGATAATAATATATATGAATTTATCATTAATCACTAACAGTAATGTTTAAAAACATACCAGTAGATGGGGGATTTGTTGACCCCTGAAGTGAAGCGTCTAAAGGGGGAGTAGCCTCTGTGGTAGGTGGGATATCTACAGTAGGAGTACTCTGTATAGTAGATAGATAACCTTGTACAGATGAGGGTGGATATGGATATGGATATGGTGGTGGGATATATGGGGGCACAGTGCCCTATATAGTGGATGGTGGGAATGGAAAATAAGGAGGGATGGGAGTATGATAACTACCATCCAATGTGAGTGCGGGTAGAAAGGGATATGGAATATGTGGGTATGGATAATATGGAGGTGTCATAATGGGAGGATGACCTCCTGGTGACTCAAGCGGCATAGTATTAGGCTAAACTGTAGAATCAATACCCTCCACCATACTATCAGCCTTGGTAGTATAATTCAACCATCTCCTCAACAAAGTAGCCTAAAATAACATAGATTATAAAATTAGATGAATGATAACAAGAAAAATAATATGAAAAACCATAATATTCAAACATAAATTGCACTTACAGTGTTGTCCAAATGAGACATATGTTGTTCATTTCTTCGTATTCTTCTATTTTGTCACGACCCGACCCAACGGGGCTCGAGCTGCGACTCCCCAAGCCTGCCTCCAATAGGCCAGGGGCTGGAGACTAGCATCGAGTAGTCTATCACACACATGCGAGGCATTAGCCTAAGGTACCTGTACACACGCACCCACATACACCTCCATGCAACAGTTCAGAGATATATAAAACTGAAAATAAAATGCATGCATACACTATCCCACAACCAGAGTACAGCAGAAGTACAAAGGGAAAAACAGGGCCCACCAAAAGAAAACTACAAAGCACGTCCAACCTGCTCTGAAGAAGGGGGATGCTGCCACAAACACCACTGGAAAGATCCCTCGGCACCGCACCGACAAACACCCCGGTCAGTCTCGCTCACTCAGCTCTGCCTGCTCCGGGTCCTCCTGGGACTCTGTCGAAAGGCCTGTGGTCTGCACAAGACACAAACATGTGCGGGAAAAGCCCGTATACGGGTGAGTATAAACATTCTCAGTAGGCACCCCAAAAACCCCAAACCAAAGAGAGAAACTAAAAGGCATCAGTCCACTCATCCCAGCCAGAGGGAACCCAGACGAGAGAGAAACTCCATCTCGTGACCATCCTCGGCTAAACACAACTCGTCAACTCAGCTCAGGTGTATGTCCATACATACACCTTGAACAATCCAGATATAATCAGCTCATGCAACAAGCCACATGAGGTACCGACCTCATCACCAGAAACTGTCCACAACCAGGAGAGTACACCACATGAACACTGTCATCCCAAATGACACTCATCCGAGAGATTCACTCCATCGGGTTTCTCACAAACCTATCAGATGCTCACCCAAGAGATCACGCTCTTCGGATAGAATCACTGAGGAAAACTCTCTGAAAAAACATAACCACCCAACTCCTCAGATAGGGGATCACTCCTAGGGTCTGCTAGGGAATAATAGAACCCACTCCGATAGATGAAGATCTCACAGATAGGGGATTACACCCAGGATCCGCTGGGGGATACCACAACCCAATCTGGCACTCGACAGAAGCACATCACTCAGATAGAGGATCATCGCCCATATAAAGGTGTTCACGATGATACCAGAACCCTATCTGGTATAACTCGCGATGTAGGGGATCGAACCGATGATGTCGCAACCCTATCAAAACCACGCGCTGAGTAGGGGATCGCATAACCAATGATACCACAACCCTACTATAACATGATGCTGAGCAGGGGATCGTATACCCAATGATGCCACAACCCTATTGAGCATGGCCCACTACGTAGGGGATCATATTCTCGATGATTCCACAAACCCTACGGGGTTAACCAGCTAGATAGGGGATCGTCGTCCGTGAATAAGTGGTCACAGCGATACCAAGAACTCAGTCTAGGGAAAAGATGCTAGAGGATCCCGCTCCGGGCCCACCGGAGGGATGCCATAACTCTAACAGTTTAAACATCTCATCGAGAGGATCACAAACCTATATGAAGGTTGTGATGCCACACAAACCCTCGTGGGAATGAACCAAGGGAGTACCCTCAACCACTGCTGGTCCAAAACGTCGCTAACCCAAGCAACCCACAACAAAGCCACACTGCACACCTCCAAGGCCAATGCTGAGGCCACCATCGCGTTCTATGCGGAAAAACACGTAGGATAGGCTGTTTACTCGCCCGAAACGGAGCATCGGTGAAAAAGGAACTATTCACCATAGTTAGATCATGTGGGGGACACACAACGATCTCGAAACCCATCAATTAGATCATACCACGGCGATCCCCTCGTAAAAACAAGCGGAATTGACTACTCGCTCGTCCGAAACTGACACCCGGTGAAAAATGTATTATTCACCGAAGCCAGCTCAGGTGGGGCCCACGCCGCAATTCCAAATCTCACCGAACGGATTGCACCGTTTTGATCCTCTTGGAGAAACACACACGATCGACTAATCATCAGCCAAAATCAGACTCCTGGTGCGAAAGCTGCATTTCTCCGTAAACGCAAAAACCCGGCCTCATGGGGCCCGCACCCCGTTCTCAGTCCCCAACACCCAGAAACCATCTCAATAATTCCATCGTACCATCAGGGTCACAACTCCACTGACGGCACGTCAAACGGACACTCCAGGCAAAAGTTACGGTCGGTCAAAGTCGAATAATAATTAAAATATTATTATTATTTGACGTTTCGTGACCCCGGGTCATGGACCCAGCCCAAAAAAAACCCAAACCTATCCCAATAGGTCTGTCTCAATCCCAGGGTCGCGTCGTCATAGACGGCGCGCGAATCGGACCTTTGGATTACACAAAACGGGGGTTTTTAGAACCCCCGGTCAAAATTGGACCGAACCGGCCCCACCTGGCCGGTCCGGCCTTCGCCGCCGCCGGCCCGCGCCGGCCGGAGGCCCTCCTCCGCGCCGCCGCCTAACCGAGCTGGCCCGCCATGGCCGGCCGCCATCCGCCGGCGCTGATGCTGCCACGCCGGAGCTGCGCCGGTGGACTGTCGGGAGCTCACCGGTGGTCCTTTTTGCGATCCGGAGGCGTCTGCGTGACCCTAGGGACCCGATCTACACTACTATGGCTTCAATTTGCAAGAAAACGCAGTAAATACGGGATCGGGGGTTAAAACTCAAATCCGCCAACCTCGCGGGCGAAACGCCGACATTCTTCCTTAGATCCGCGCTCCAAAGCTTCCGCCGCACGCTCCTGGAATGTCCGTCATCGAAATACGAGCTTATGAGTGCTTTTTTTGCTCGATTCGGTGGATCGGCGGTGAAGAATGGTGAAGAATGCCGAGGGGAATGAAAATGAGGGGGGTTGCTGATATTTATATCAGCCGCCCGCCGGCGCCAAACCCGCCTCGGACCCGACGCCCAATGTGAACAACGGTAAGGTCACCCCTAGGGTAAATGCATCGTTATAAACACAACGGAGGACTCAGATTTTCCATCCGAGACTCCGTTCAGAATTTATTCGATCCGATGCTTGAACACTAACTTCTCCATTTAATTACGAAAACGCCCCTGGTGGCGTTTCTCACCGTAGGCCCGCGCCAGCAAACTTTACACCTCTCCTAGGGTAAACAACACGTTTCGGATGCAACCGTGCCCTCAGATTCCTATTCTGATCTACCATTTAGGAGATATCACACCCCCTCCACGTGAATAGTATAAAAATTCATAATATTTTTATAAAATTTATTCTGGGCACACCGGGCCTTGGAATCGCACGCCGTCTTCGCGCCTAGCTCTGGAATTCTTCGTAGAAATATTCTAAAGTCTGACATGGCCAAAAACCCGAGTCGCTACATATTTCTTCTAATATCATCATATTCAGACATTTTGACCTGGAAATTTAAAATAATATTCTCAAATAAATAGAAATTATGCAAAATGTTAAATAATACAATAGTATCATAAAACAATGAGATACATTTTCAATGTGATATTTATATTGATAAAATATACTAGTTAATTTGATATCATGTATGGAAGTTTAAAAAAACACATACAATATTACGATAATGTCAGGTAAATACTTACAAATGTATCAACGTTCTGTGTGGTCTGTGAAAATTTCTGGTTCACAATCTGTTCTATAAATTGAGTCATCTGTGTCATCAAATGCAACATTCGAATAAATACAGACAGGTTCCTCCAAAACATCATTGTCATCCATGTCTTCGTCAAAAATATGTCTGGGAATGACATCAACAATAACACCAAATTGTTGTTGTAACGGGTCAGTTACATAAAACACTTGTCTAGCCTATGACGTAAGAATATAAGGTTCATCGGTGTGAAGCTGGTGATTCATATCAATCACTCTAAATCCATAGTTATCAATATGTATTCCTTGTCATGTAATTAAATCAAACCACTTATATTTCATCATTGCAATGCGACCATGTGCATAGTAATCTAATAAAATGATTCTTTCAACAACACCATAATATGATATATTTTATGATCGAGTTTGTCTATCTGATGCACTCGCATAAAAATCTGTTGTGGTGCTTATCGTCACACCATTATGCTGTGCTGCCATTTTTTTTGCACAGCTATTTATAACAAATTTAAATCCATTGACAACCACTGCTTTACAATCACGTACCACGTCGTTTGGACCAAAGGATAACGCTCTTACTTCATCTGATACTTCATTCATTGCTAGATTTAAAACCTAAAAGATACCAACATTGAATGTTAAACAGATACATGTGATCATTTTATAAGAAGAAAAAAAATCTATTACCTTTGACTTTAACCAAGTAGCAAATTCTTTGTTGTGCAGCAGTTCCTTCCTCTTATTAGATAGAGATTGATGTATCTTTTTTATAATTTCTAAATTTTCTCTACAAATATGAAAGCTTAAAAATGTCAGAAGATATTAAGAAATAAAATAATGAAAAAAATTCATATTTATTAGTTTACTTACTTGATATAATCATCAAGTACACCACATTTGAATAATACTATACGATGAGCCATTTCCCACTCTTCCCTGCTTAAAGTACACAACGAGTACGATCTAGATATCCCCCCTATTTGGGGAAGTGAAGGAAATGTATGCTCAATGGGATCATACTGCTCATCTTCAGTTCTCATAAGTTGATTAGACCTCGTGGTGATGTTAGCCAAGTACGATGAACAGAAATCCATGCATTCTTGTGCTAAATAACATTTCACAATAGAGACTTCAAGTGATATTTATTTCTCACATAATATTTCAATGTAAACATCATTCTTTCTGTAGGATACATCCACCGACTCGAAATAGGACCACCAAAAAGCACTTCTATGGGAATATGCACAGTCAGATGTAACATACATGTGAAAAATAACGGTGGGAAAATTTTCTCCAAGTCGCAAAGAATAATCGGTGCATCTCTCTGCAATTTCTGAACATCACTTCTGCTCAGACTTTTCGCACAAAGGTCTCGACAAAAATGACATAACTTAATCATAGAAACTCTAACATTATGTGAAAGTAAATGTCGAATGGAAATAGGAATCAACTCATGTAACAAGACATGGTAATTATGGGTTTTAAGAGATTTTAGTTTCACATATTCTGTATTCACCCTTTTCGAAATATTACTTGAATAACCATCCAAAACCTTCAAACTTTCCAAGACCTGAAGAAATTATTTATTCTCCACATTTTTCACCGAATAACAGGAAATAGGGATTTTCCACTTATTTTGAACAATTAACTCAGGATAAAGATTTACTCTTATACCTCAATCCATCAAATCACGACGAGACCGCAAATCATCTTTTGTTTTGCCTTTAACATTTAAAATAGTAAAAAGTAACATCTCAAAAATGTTTTTCTCGATATTCATTACATCCAAACAATGACGCAATAACTTCAATGACCAATATGGAAACTCAAAGAATATGATTTTCTTTCTCCAATTATTATTGGAATTTGAATTAACATGTTTTCGCTTTCTGATATTTGATTGAATTTTTCCAAGAACATAATTCAAATCATCAATTTATTTAACAATATCATTCCCTGACATTCGTTGAGGTGTCTCATCTGTCTTGACATCATTATCGAACTATCTTCGATTTTTCCTATATGGATGATCCATCGGTAGAAATCGTCGATGCCCTATGAATCTAAAAGTTCATCGAAACTTTAATCTTTGGAAACATGTATTTTTCATAAAAATAGGGTAGGATAATTTCAATTTAGTAATCCAACCAAACATCATTCCATAGGTAATTAAATCATTTATCGTCCATAATAAAGCTGCACGAAACATAAAGTACTCCTTTCTGAATGCATCGTACACATGTGAACCAACAATCCAAAGCTCCTTTAACTCCTCTATTAATGGCTGTAAGTATATATCAATATCATTTCCAGGATCACTGGTTCCAGATATCAATATAATCATGATAGTAAATGGCTTCTTCATACACATCCATGAAGGAAAGTTATAAATGTGAATGAAAACGGGCCAAGTACTGTGTGCAGTATGCATTTGGAGAAATGGGTTGAAACCATCACAGGATAATCCTAATCTAACATTTCTTGGGTCAGCTGCAAAATCAGGATGTAACCTATCAAATTTCTTCCAAGACAACCCATCTGTAAGATGCACTATTTCATCATTATCTTTATTTCTTTCATCTTCATGCCATCTCATATTCTTTTCCATTTGTTCTGACATAAAAAAAAAATTTAAAGCCTGGGAATTAAATGGAAGTACCACATCACTTTCTCTGGTATGCGAGATTGTGTTCCATCTTTATTAGTCTTCCACCTTGATGTGCCACATTGTTTTCACTAACTTAACTTTGCATTTTCCTTCCATAACAGACAACAATCTTTGGGGAAAGAATGAATCTTAATAGATGAAAATCAAAATTTTTCAACCAACTTTGATGCCATGTAATTATTTTCTGTAATACATGCATCATCAGGAAGTAAATCCTTAATAAATTTAAGGAGGTAGTATACCGTAGTATTACTAAATCCATAAATTGGTTTTCCATGATATAATCACATTAAAAACTCAAGTTTTCTCATTTTTCCACATGCCTGATATACTGGAGTATTTGCATCTTCCATCATCTTTCTAACACTCTCAATGTCATCATCCTAATTAATAGACAAAAACTGTGTTCCAGTATTCATTTCCTCTTGCACTGGTCTACGTGAGGATTTGGCTTCAGAAACAAAAGGAAACTGGTCAGAAATCATATTTTTCATACCAATCCTTTCCGCTAAATTGATTTCATTCCCCACTTGCTCTTTTTCTCCATTGTGATACCACACATGATAATTTTTTTGGAAACCTTGTTTAGTGATATGATAACTCACTTCATCATGAGTTAACCATGGTCTTACAACATAATCAAAACACGGGCATCAAATCAATCCTCCATCTGAATCATTAGTGAATGCAAAGTCCAAGAAATTTTTTAACTCCTTATGAAATTCATCAGTGATCCAATCAATGTTGTATATCCAGTATCATCCATTCTGAGGCATATAAACATACATTAAATAAATAATCAATAAAATGACTTAAAATTATATGTATTATTTCATAAGATAATAAGTAACCATCAATAACATGTCAATAAAAAATCATAACAAATATTATGGTTAAGGGAATTCATAAATGTATCAAATTATAAAAATCATGAATAGTCACACCTTTTTATGACCACATAAGATTATTGTGGTGTACCTACAACACCCACATTAAAACCTAGATGTTTAAACAATGACCTGTTATGTTTTTTATAGAATTCTCTGATGGGAACCCCCCCTCAACCCTCCCTCTTGGACCCCCCCCCCCCCCTCGGACACCCCCCCTTCCCTCTAAGGTAGCCCCCCTACCCCTGTACCCCCACACCCCTTGCCCCCCTCCCTGCCCCCTGCACACTGCTCCCCCAGACCCCTTCACCCCCCTCCTAGATATCCCCCCTTCCCCTTGCACCCCCTTCCCCTCATTGTCAAGAAGGTTGTCCCTATCCTTTAAAAATGTTAATGGCCTACAAGCCTTCCTGATTATTTGAAGAGAGTTATAGAATTTGGTATTTCTATCACCGTCAGTTAGCCATTTAACTTTAAATGCTTGTTTTCTCATATTTTCTTTGAACATGAGCAAAGAGTTGAGTTTGACTATAGTTTTTAGTTCTTGAGTATGATTAGTGGTGAGGTCAGAGCTGGTGTTTTTGTTTTGCAGATCATTGAGGACTTTCTCAAGAATCATGATGTCATTGTTAACTTGTTTGGCTTTAGAGCTGCACCAAGTTTTTAGAGTCTTTTTGAGATGTTTCAATTTGAGGTTGGCATCATTTTTATGAGACATTGAAGACCAATAGTTCTAGATTATATGGGTGAAATCATCATCATAGAACCACAAATTGTTAAATATAAAAGTCAATAGGGGTTTCATGACATTAGAGGAGACATTAACCAAGATGGTATGATGATCAAAATTCATCTTGTGAAGAGTGGTGCTGGAGATAGTGTCCCATAAATCTATAGCAGGGAAATTCATGAAGTCTCTATTCAATTTGGAGGCAACCATTTTGTTGTAATGTCCTCTATACCAAGTTTATTTTACACCAGTGAGATTAATTTCAATGATATTAGTGTTTTCAATCGAGGCTTTAAATTATTTCATTGAAATTGAAGCATGAGAAGGTCCAATTTTCTCGCTTGAGTTAATAATGGAATTAAAGTTTCCAATAAGAAACCAGGGGTAGTTATGTTAGTGCCTAGGGATGAGAGATCATTCCAAATAGTTCTTCTTTCTTGGTATCTATTTTTAGAATTGACAAAGGATCAGAAAGTATATGTGCCATAAATGTTAATGTTGCAAGTAAATATCTGGACAGAGATATTAAAAACACTAACATTGTGTAAATAAAAGTGTGAAAAATCTATAAAGAATCGGCATTGAGTGTATTATTGATTTCACCAGTAAAAACATAATTATGTTGGCATAAATGTAATTATACAGAGGAAAACAAAATTTTAGGTTTAGCGATGGAAAATAACATAGGATGATGGTCTTTTTAAAACAATGAACATGTCATAGTTAGCGATACCCTAACAATTCCAAAAGGGGATCATCATTTAAACCTGAATTTGGAGTTAGAACACCCTTTTCTCTTTATTCTAGAGCCTTTTTTTAGTAGTCCTTCTAAAATCTAGGTTATTTTTAGTGGCATGTTCTTGTTCATTCCTAGATGTGACTAGAATATTCTTTGTAGGTTTCCTAATTGGATCATTCATATGTGAGTCTACAGAATTCTTAGAACAGATTGACAAAGAATTGATATTATGATTAGAATTCAAGTTTCCATATTTCATAGAGAAATCATCATTAATTATAGATGTAGAAATAGGAGTACCTGAAAACATTGAAGTATCCACTATCTATTGTTAGGAAGTATCTAGATCTATTGGATGGTATTGATTCAATGGAAAGGAAATATTACATGCCTACATATTTTTAGGGTCCTGTACCGGGGAGGTTCAAGTAGGTTTGATAGGTTATACATAATTTTTAATATTTTTAGAAGTCATTGTATGTGTCTCAGTTGAAACAACCTTAAAAATACTCATCTGACTCCCTAATTATACATAACTGGTAATAGATTTAGAGTGCGCAAGGGGAGAAGGAGCTAAATCCTTCTCTAAATTTTTGGTTACCAACTTTATTTCAAGAGTAGTATTATTATTAGATATGATAGAGAAGTGATTAACAGATCTCATAGCAGCATGAGTTAATGAATTTTTAATGGTTGGGTCTATAGGATTCAAATTACAAAGCATTAGAGAACTAATGACATAAACACTATTAGCAGGTTGTGAACCATAAAAAGAGTATAAAGTAGAAGAATAGGTTGTAACTGGATCCTTTTTTTTCTCCACCCCGGTATCCTCCATGGGTTGAATCTTCTTAATGGATCCAAAGAGATCCTGTATTTTAGTCACCTGTACCAAGGGTGTACTTACCTTCATTGATTTAACAGTTTCCAAATCCATGGAAAGAGTTGCAGTCATACTACTAGTATGTGTGATATCCTGGAAAGATTTTGGGATAGACAATAGATTCCCAAAATCTATAGAATGACTAGTTGAATCTATAGTTTTAGAGCAATTATCAGGTACATTTGTTTTACTGTTGGTCTAAATCTTTGTCCCTAATGAAATAGTGGCATTTAATAGGGAGGGGTCCTCGATTTTTCAAGTACTTAAAGATGAGGAGTGATCATCCACATATTAAATAGGAAATGATCTAGTGCACACATAGTTATGAGGGGTGTAGTAAATGCATTGCATTCATTGCACTTCATGTTTTTACCTAGGATATGTTCAGAATTTTGGTTAGATTCTGAAATTTTTTGGCTGAGCATGTATTATATTCGTCCTTATTGGATATCCTAATAGTGTCTAACACCAAAATTTCAATTTCTTATAATAGGAATTTAACTTTAATGGAGTTTTCTTCTTATTCAGCCATATCATCCCAGTTATTACTTGAGTTATCCCCTATGTGTATCACTTTATTTGACTATTTCACCCAAGTTTTAGATTTCATTGATGAGGGTACAGGTATATCTATCATAGGGGATTTATCCTTTTTATTTCTCATAATTTCCTTCCAATAATTTTCAACTGGTTGTGTTACTTGTTTTATAATTACTCTAATGTTGAAAACTGTATGACCAATGATCTTACAATGTTCGAAAAAGGGAGGTTTCCTCTCATATTCAATTATAATTTTAGTTTTGTATTCATTTGAATTGAAATTAATTGTGGTGGGCAGCTTTGAATCATGTTTAATTTCCACCATAACTCTAGCAAAGAGACATAAGTCGGCATTTAATGTTCTATGATCAATTTTGAGGGGAGTTCCTATGGATGAGACAATATCATTCAGAATTTTTGGGTGCCAAAAGAACCAATTAAGACCATGTAGTTTGACCCAAAATTTGGCCAATGTATTTCTATGTGTGTGCGGATTGAAGTTAGAGTCCTAATTAGAAATTATGAGTAAACCGAGTTTAAGATTGAGGTTTTCAGTTTTCCAAAAACTCTACAGATCCTCTTGTGATTTCAACAAGATATGAAAATATCCTTTGCCTATTGGAATTGATTTCTAGTTTGAAGAATTCCAGCAGAGAGAAATATGTGTATGCAATTCAGATAAATTCGATCAACTTTGAGGTACGAGATGTTAGATGTTACCACGAAGTAGACTGGGTTGCCTTGTTCAGTGGTAGCAACAGGCAGCGTCACGAGGGGGATGAGGATGGGGAAGCATCGCAAAGGCCGTCTGGGAACTGTCGGGGGATGAGGATCATGGAGAGGAGAGGTCACCAAGGCCGTCGGGGAAGAAGGGTTACCGCCGAGAGGAGATGTCGCCACTGAGAGGAGACGTCGCCACCTAGAGGAGAGGTCTCTGCCGAGAGAGGATAAGTCGTGAGGGTGGAGGATGGCGGCCGAGAGAAGAAGTTGCATGGAGAAGAGAGGGTCGCGGTTGCGGGGATAAGTTGGGTCGCAAGGGGTCTGGGGAGAGGAATCGCGGAGGAGCCCGATGGATGGTCAAAAAAAACTTAGATGTGGAATTTATTAAACGTGGCTATAAACAATAATTTAGCCACAATTTTAATAGAAGTGGGGATATAAATTAAGATATATCCACAAACTTATAAAACCGTGGCTATAGCCTTGTTTTCTAGTAGTGCCAATAGGAAATCCACGTTCATATGTGTCATTGGATGTTCCTATCTGCAGACATGTGTATTGGTCCTTAGACTTTAAGATTATTATTGAATAAGTATTATTAGTCATTTAATTTGATGTATTGATGAAAACTATGAAAACAGATGTTCACAGCGAGGTAGGATATATTGTGTGTGTTACGAGTAATATTGAATTAATGAATAATATGAGAAAGGATTTGTCTATTTTGTTCATTGATGGAAGTTAATATATCATGCCTTTTGATGGAAATGATATAGCCTAAATAAATCCATTTCCATGATGTTCTATAGTCAAGTTCTATTTTCGGAAAGTCAAAGAAAGAGATATCGAGCACATAAGTTGATGGAACTGGAACACAACCTACTTGATTAGAGATATTGTGATAAAGGTATTATATTACATATTAAGTGTCCTTATGAGGTGACATGTTGTTGATGCATTAACTTCTTTATCTAGGGGTGCCTTGGCATCTCACTAGACATTAACCTTGGACTTTAGGCTGCTTCACCTAATGCCATTGAGAAAATAGGTCTAGAGGGTCACACACTAAGTGTATCCATAATCTCAGTTAAATAATAAATTATTTTTTATTATTTAACAGGTTGAATAAATATTATCCCCATATGTGGTTTAATAATTATTCATATATGCTTGATCACATTTATTCCATTACTAGTTATTCGAGAGAATATATTATGAGCCGAATATTTAATAAATATTTATTTTCTATTTTTTGAATCTAATATTTATTTATTTATTGGTGAATAATGTAGTGATATTTATTTAATAAATAAATAGACATTATTAAAGGTGTGATAAATATTATGGAGGAATGGAGGACCGAGTTTAATGGTCTAGTGAGAAATAATAAATAATGAATATTATTTAATGAAATAATATTTAATTATAATTTTCAAGTTAAGCATATGTCAAGAAATAATAATATTACAATTATTATTTGACATCGGGTTTTTCTAGGATTAAATAAATAATTAAGGTCACTTGTGCAGTTATTTTATTTTAACCCTAGTAATATAAATAACCAATTTTGTAATTTTCTCAAGAGGAAATACAGTTTTGCACAATGAATCTTGGAGGATACTCTCAATACTAGAGAGTTCCCTTCTCCTAGAATGATCCCAATAATGGAGAGAAATACTCCTCCATCGGATCAATAAGAATACTTTGGAAGTGATTCTTGAGGTGATCAAGACAGATGACACAAGCATAAGGATCTTTCATGCTAGCACCCAGAGACTCCTTCAGCAATGTCTAGAGATTCCTGGAACACATGTGGATCACTTCTAGAGGAAATATACACTTGTTTTCTATAATTCAATAATGGTGCATTTTAGATCTATCACCAAATTCATCAATGAAGAAAGAATTTCTTAGAAGTAATTCTTTATCTAATTAAATTGATTGTAAAAAATATGTGTTGATATCCTCTCTCTCTCTGGTTCCAGTATGATTAATTTTGTCTATCTTTGATTAAATTCCATTGATCATGGCGATTAAACATTGTATAGGTCTTGGATTGATTATCGATTATGGAAAAAAAACAAAAGTTGGGCATCGTTCATCGCATGCTTCTGTTATGCCCAAAACTTGTAGGTGAGACCCTACTGGGATTTTTAGCTCACACCCTACCTATTCCTTAGGGTGTTTGTAGATTATCTCATTCTAGGTTCGGGTAGGGGTAAAGAGACAATTTTAGGTGG
This sequence comes from Viscum album, assembly GCA_963277665.1. NCBI lineage: Eukaryota > Viridiplantae > Streptophyta > Magnoliopsida > Santalales > Viscaceae > Viscum > Viscum album. Next base: position 1,560,323,476 of record OY728129.1, read on the forward strand.
TTCTACCTATTGATCTGTGGACTTGGAAAGTTGTTTCCATTAGGACTTGGGTAGTTTTTCCGGTTTTCTGGTACTAGGTTTTAGTGATTTGGGTTGTTATACCTGTTTGACTTCTAGTACATTACTCCTAGTGGAGTTTATTTTGTATGTATACTGATTCATTATCTTTCTTCCACATTGTTTGTGGAAAATTCATTTTCACTTTCTTTGTGTATGACGACAGGTGCTAGTCGTTGACCCATGGGGATCAAGAATTCCCTTTAGGCTATGTCAGGACCAGATCAATTATCGTGTTACCAGGGTACCAATGATGGTTCATGAAAAAGTGATATCAGATATACAGGTATAGATTTTGTCTTGAAATCAGTATTCATATGTATTCTTTTCATTATATAGGAGTTAGTTGCGATTGAGTGTCTAGACAGCTCTCACTACAATGAATCTTAAGTCACCTGGTGTAGTTTGGGAAAGATATCTTGAGGATTAGTTCCAGTATTTTCCATTTTTTAATTTGTATTTATTGAGATCCAAATCTTTTTTATTCTACCTATTGGGATTAATTTCCTTTGTTGCTCTGTTTTAGTGTTAATTTGATGTCTTCCTTGTTTTCTGCTGATGTTGTGTATCATCATGCCTCTGTGAAGACATCCGAATCAAATATAGGATGAAGCTACTACTGAACCTTAGTGAGAGAATCCTCTCATGGACCTGAATGTATTTGAGGTTAATTTTTGCACTATCCAAGATCTGGGACAGGCACCACCTCCAGCTCATGTTCAGGATTCATCTGTGGAACCTCAAAGGGACGTTCTCAAGATTGGTTCTCAAGAATTCCTTCCCCATAAGCCATCATTATTCAAGGTCTCAAATGATCCTAAAGATTTTGATGAGTGGTTGAGAATAATGTAGTGTTTTTTTGGGTTCTTGGACACACCCAATGTAATCAAGGTGAAGTGTGTCACCTTCATCTTGGAAGGATCAAGCGGGAGATGGTGGGGAATGATGGTGATAGTGAAGAGACATAAAGTCTTATATTGGACATACCTAAAGGTTTTTTCACTGACTAGTTTTATCCAGATTTAATGTTGTTGTCCAAGGCTATTGAGTTTTTCAAACTCGAGTAGGCTGACAGGACCGTGATAGAGTATACAAACCTTTTTACCGAGCTCGTGCATTTTTCAATTGAGATAGTATTGAATGAGAAGATGAAGGCTTGAAGGTTCAAGTTGGGACTTAGTCAGGATATTATTTCTCAGGTTTTCTTACTGAAACTGCCTTCTTATGATGATGTATTGGATAGAGCATTGATGGTCGAGATGGACCTGGCTGGAAAGTCAGGGTTATTGAGAGATTCTTTCACTCCCAGTGGTAGTGTGCATTACTCTAGGGGAAAGAGAAAGTGTGATGATCATCATGGTGGTTCTTGATATCATGTTCTTTTTAGACCTCCTTCAATTCATGGCAGAGGTCCTTTAGTTTTTTGGTAGTGTGGGAAGTTGGGACATTCAAATAGGGTTTTCATTGAGGCACCCAAGAACTGGGGCTCATGTGGATGCTCAGGTAACTTATAGAGGTTCTTCCATGTTTATTCCACTCCGTATAGTGGAATGGGATCATCTACACCTTCTAAAACTGCAGGGAAATCAAATTCTTCATGTGAAAAAGGATTCCATCCACAGGCATCTAGAACACAGCTTCTTCACACAGTGAAAGAGTCTCTAGAGAAATCAGATATGGGTCCAATGACCATGAGAGGTACCATTACTATATTTTAGTCATTAGTAACTACTCTATTTGATACTGATGCATCTCATTAATTTATTTCAACCTATATTATTAATCTGATAAATCTTATTATGGATCTTTTATCTTGTGCAATGGATATTACTACACCCCTTGGTATGAAGAGAAAGTAGGGTCTCCATAGTCTCGCTTGTGATTTCTCTCTATCAGATGTTGATCTTTCTTGGAGTTTTTTGATTCTCAACATAAACCTCTTGATTACATTTTTGGGATGGATTGGATCATTTCCAATAAATCTTGGATTTATTGTTATATTTGATGGGTCTCCTTTACTACACCTAGTGGTGTGTGTCGTATCTTTCAAGGGGAATGGGACCCAAGGTTGAGTAGAGCCGAACCTTATTATATAGAGTTAGGGAAAGTGATATTGGTGTTTTCATTTAATCTAGAGTGGGAATCTCTAAGCGGTGATCTCCCTCCAGTTTCTGTCGATTTTCTCAATGTGTTTCCTTCAGACTTATCTGGTTTTTCCTCAGTAAGGGAGGTTGATTTTTCTATTGACTTAATTCCTGGTACTCAACCATTATCAATTCCCTCTTACCATATGTCACCAGCTAAAATGAAAGAGCTAAAGTCCCAGTTAGACAATCATATTGAGAAAGGATTTATATGCCTGAGCATGTCACTTTGGGTGGCGTCTATTCTCTTTACTAAGAAGGCTAATGGTTCACTTAACCTATGCATTGATTACAGAACGATCAATCAAGTTATGGTAAAGAATAAATATATGTTACCATGGATTGATAATCTGTTTGACCAGTTGAAGGGGGAGAAGTGATTCTCAAATATTGATCTTCATTCTGGCTACCATCAGTTAAGGATAAAAGAATCTGACATTCATAAAACTACCTTTTAGAGAAGGTATGACCATTATGAGTACCTTGTCAGGACCTTTGGTCTAACCAATGCTTCTATAGTTTTCATGGCTCTAATGAACAATATTTTCCATGAGTATCTTGATACCTTTTTGGTAGTTATTGTGGATAACATCCTTGTTTACTCTAAGTCTGAGTAGGATTGTGTGCATCGTTTGAGAATAGTTCTGAGTTTGTTGATGAGTTGTATAGAATTAGAGACTCTCTTAATAGTGTGGAGACCGTTCTTATTTGGTTGTTATCCAAATAGGGAATTCTATGATTTCAGAACCATTTGTTGGTACCATATTTGGTAAGGAAAGCTGTAATGATGGATTTCCATGGTTCCCAGTCGGTTGTGCACCCAGGAACCAAAAATATATTCTATGACATGTGGAATAAACTTTTGTTCACCGGGTATGAGATGGGGCATTTCTGAGTTTGTTTCTCTTTGTTATTTGTGCCAACCAGTGAAGGCCAAGCACTAGAAACCTTCATCTTTGCTTCAACCATGTCCAATCCCTACTTGGAAGTGGTATGATATCTATATGGACTTTATGGTTGGGTTTTCATGAACCCATAGAAAGAAGAATGTGATATGGGTTGTGATTGATCATCTGACTAAATATTCTCACTTTATACCCATTCATGATACAACCAAATTTGAGGAGTTATGAAATCTCTATGTGAAGGATATTGTTTATTTTCATGGAGTTACTTCATCTATTTTTTCTAATAGGGATCCTTGGTTCACTTATCTCTTTTGAAGAGGCCTTCAGGATGCACTCGGATATCACGTCCATTTGAATATGGAATACCATCCATAGTCAGATGACCAGATAGAAAGAGCTATATAAATTCTTGAGTATATGCTTTTATCTTGTGTTCTTGACTTTAGTAGAGCTTGGAATGATCACTTGGAGATGTTTTAGTTTTCTTATAAAAATAATTAACAGTCCATGACCAGAATGGATCCTTTTGAGGACTTTTATGGTTGTCCTTGTAAATATATGTTGTGTTGGTCAGAGATTGGTGAAAGTTATTTGGTTTGACCAAGATTGGTCCAAGAGATGATAGAAAATATCTAGTTGATTCATAAGAGAATGGTGATAACACATAGCCGGTATAATTATTATGTTTATCATTTCCATAGAACTTTAGAATTCTCAGTTGGTGACCAGGTGTTCTTACAGGTTTCACCTCATTTGGTTCATTGATGGATTGGGAGGAAAGGGAAACTTTCTCCTCATTTTGTGGGACCTTTTTATGTTTTCGAGAAGGTGGGGTAACTTTCTTATAGTTTAGTGCTTCCATCACAGGTGAAGTTGATAGATAACATGTTTTATGTATCTCAACTTTGAAACTATCTATCTAATCCATCTCACATTTTGAGCTAGCATGATCTTGAAGTTGAAACTAATTTATCTATGACTGAACAACTAGTTAGGATAGTTGATTCTAAAACCAAGGTACTTCTTGGGGGTATGATACCTTTGGTTCATGTGCTATGGAAGCACAGTTTTTCTTCTCATGAGACGTGGGAGAGGGAGGTTCGATGACAGAATCGTGTCCTCATCTTTTTGGCATGGAAACTTCTTCGTAGGCTTTTTAGGGACATAAATTTTTTATAGTGGGGAGGTTGTAACATCTTGTTAATGTTTTCCTAAACCCCTCTTTTTATCAATCTTTAGTTGGATTTTGTTTGGGGTTATTTGGGTTAAATTTTTAAGAGTTTTGGAAGTTTTTGGGCTAGTGCACGGTTGGAACACGATTTACAAAAAATGTCCAACCCGAAGAAATGGTATTTTTCATGGTTGGTGCATGGTTTAAAAACCATGAAGACCATTTAAAATAGTTTTATGCCTTGCACATGATTTTTCCAAATCACACACCTCTACCCAGGAAACTATGTAGATAGGTTTTTAATTAATCTGAATTTTGTTTAAAAATTATCGAACCCCTCTTTTAGGCCCCCAACAGACTGGTACAACCTATAAGTGATTTTTACCTTCCTTGGAGCCCCCAATAAGAGTTATTGGGCCCTCAAATCCCTCCTGGAAGCGATACAAATATAGAGTAACACTGCTCGATCTTCTCCCGGTTAGTTTCCTAACCCTGGTCTATATCTCCCATGATATCTCTTCTCCTCCCTAGGGTCCCATGGATCTCCATGTTGATTTTTGGATTTAATACCCACTATTTTGGATCTGAACCTAGGTTTGTTGCATAGATCTTTGTTGTCATAGTTTTCTATTTACGGTTGTTTGAATTGATATCCATTGATCTTGAGGTAGGTGGTTCTGTTACGATGCCTGATTTTTATTAACCCTAGATTGATTTATTTAATTTCAATTATTTGAATTAACTGAAATTTCTTGATTTTAATTAAATGGATTTCAATTGGTTTGTTGTAAAAAAACTCAATTCCATTGGATTGAGGTTTTAAAATGGGTTTTTGGCATGATTTTGGGAAAACCCATAATTCTATTAAAAACTTTGGGTACAACCGCGAAAGAAGCACACACACAAGAAAGAAACTTACATGTAAATCGCAAGCCTGGGGACTTCACCCCACAACCTTCCCCTCACCCCCCAAGCCCTTACCACCCCACCACCAACTGTGGGGCGAAAACCCATAATTCTATTGAATTGGGTATGTTTATGGAAAATTGTAAAATTTAAATTATTTAATTTAAATTGTGGATTTGATTCAATGTGGAAAATGTATTTGATAAAAAATTGTGAAAAAAAAACAATTCTATTGAATTGGGGGTTTATTATGAAATTGATGGAATTTTGTGAAAATTTAATTGTTGAATTTAATTGTGAAAGTGAATTATGAAATTGAATTATTAATTGATTTCAAATTATTATATTGTGAAAATTTATTAAAATGTTTTTTGATAGAAACCTTAGGGTTTTATCTTAGTGAAATGCATGTTTTGATTAAAAATTCATTTTGGTTTTTAAATGAAAATTGGCATATTTGAAATGGAGAATGAGATTGATTTTATTTTAAGGTTGCTAGAAATAAATTTTCCATCATTGTTTTGTACTAGAGAACATGCAAGCCTTAGGTAGTTAGTGAGTTATTTGGATGGAACTTTACAATTTACATCATTCCAAAACATAATATCAGCACATCACATCCCTTAGGAAATAATGATGGGTCCTATTTGGCCTGAGTTCAAAGATATTTATGTATATATTATCGTGTCACCTTTATTGTGGAGTCCTTATAGCCTGGAACTATCGTACCTTCTTAGGCATATGACCATGTTGCTCATTTGTTTATATTTAAAATGAATATATATCATTGTTATAAACTGTTTTACATGCTTTCTAATTTATATAAATTGTTTTATATAAAAGTGTTTATTTATGCCATTTGTGAAAATTGCCATTATTTTTGAAATGTTCCATCAATTGAAAAGTAAAGCCTTTTCTTAAAGTATTCCCATATTTTGAAATGTAAAGTATGAATTATTTTAATTATTCTTATGAAATTCCAAACCTATTTTTTTAAATTGAAAGAACATTCTTTGGTTAATTTAATATTGGCATCTATTATAGAATCCTTGGTGAGACCCCACTAGGATTTGTATCACACACCCTACCTGTTCCTTTAGGTGTTTGTAGATTATCTCCTTCCAGGTTCAAGAAGGGGTAAAGCACCACTTAGAGGTGGTTTTAGCTATTGATCTGTGGACTTGGTGAGTTGTGTCCGTTGGGACTTGGGCATGTTTTCTCATTTTCCAGTACTGGGTTTAGTCCTTTGGGTTGTTATACCTATTTGACTTCTGGTACATTACTCCCAGTGGAGTTTCTTTTGTATGCATACTAATTTATTTTCTTTCTTCTACATTTTTTTTGGAAAATTTGTTCCCAATTTATTTGTGTATGACACCAGGTTCTAGTCTTTGACCCATGGGGATTAGGAATGCCCTTCAGGCTATATCAGGACTGAATTGGTTATCGAGTTACTAATGTACCCAGGATGGTTTGTGACACAAGAGACTACCATTGGATGGTCTTCAAGATTATCCTTAAGTATCTGAGGTGTACTAAGGATGTGTTCTTGATTTATAGAGGATATTAGAAACTATTCATCAGAGGATATGTATATGCTAGTTTCTAAACTAATCGAGATGACATGGAGTCACAAATGGGATACATCTTGACTTTGAATAGAGGTGGTGTGAGATGGAAGAACTCAAAGTAGGTTGTGGTTATAGATTCTATAGAAGATTCTGAGAATATTGTGGCTTCTGAGGTAGCTAAAGAAGTAGTATGTATGTGAAAATTCATCCAAGAGAATTATGTGGTATCTAGAAATAAAGATCCTATCACACTCTATTGTGATAATACTACATCAATGGATCTTGCAAAATATCCAAGGTCACATCAACAGATGAAGAACATACGTTATAAGTATCATCTCTTGAGGGATTTTTCTCAGAGAGGTGAAGTTGTAGTGAGTTGTATTTACATGTAAGACAATGTGGCAGACCCCTTGACTAAAGTTGTGAATTAGAAGAAACATGACTATCATGTGAGGTCTAGTTTACTTAAGGCTGTAAGAATTTGGCTCTAGTACAAGTGGGAGTTTGTTGAATTTAGTGTCTTAGGACCAACATTTTGTACTTTGAGTACATGAATATTCAATGTATTGAATATTAATAAAACTTATTATTATATTTTTTTTTGTGTTCTGCATGACTCTAATGTAATAATGTCCTAGAGTATACATCAAATTGATAAGGTCATAGTAGTTCCCCACTATGATGAGAACCTTGATATTTTATGATGATATTCTCAAATAATGTTATGTGGTTGGATAATGTACTATGATTGGAGACATAGTACAGAGACTGTCTGGTGTGAGTACTCATAAGAAGATGATTTTCTTTCTCATAAAGTTCACACTTGGTAATCTCCAATATAAGATATTGTGAGAACAGACCCACTAGTAGAAATTCTGCATGTTTTGGTGTTATCATATATTCATATATAAGAGTGTGTGTGATGATCCTTAGACTTTAAGATTATTATTAATGCATGTTACAACTTGCATACTTAGATGTATTTTGTAAACCATGACAATAACAGTTCATGGAGAAATTGGATACATTGGGTTTGTCATGAGTGACATTTCATTAATTAATAATTCAAGGAAGGATTTGTCCCTTCCATCTTTATGGAAGCTAATATCTCAGTCCTTTGATTAGAATAGAACCATCACAATAAATTCTATAGACATAGTGTAATGACGTGTTTATTTTAGATAGTCTAAGAAATACATATTGATCATATAGGTTGGTGACATGGATGTGCAACCTACTTGATGAGATATTGTGACAAATTGATTATATTACACAGTGATCTTTTTTATGTGGTTGTTGATGTTGCAATGTTAAGTTCTTTATCTTGGGTATTTTGACACATTTCTAGATAGTAATCTTGGACTTTAGGCAATCCCGCCTAATTCCAACAATAAATAATTCTATAGGGTCACACACTAAGTGTTTCCATTGATCTCAATTAAATTATATTTGAGTTTAATTAATGGAATAAATATTATTCTCAAGTCTGAGGAATAATTTTATTCAAGTGATATTGATCACATAAATTAAATAGATATTTATTTGTTAGCTTGTGAATAAGATATTTATTTTATTTATTGAATATTTTAATAAATATCTATTCACTAGATTGTGAATAAAATATTTATTTAGGAATAAAATATTTATTCAATTATTCAATAAATTTTATAGGATTTTGATTAGACCAAGATTGAGTCTGGTGAAAAATATTAATTAACAAGACTGTTAAATAATATTTTTTACTGCGCAAGTTGGTGCATGCCACAAAATAATAATAATATAATTATTATTATGTATCATGGGGTTTATTAAAAGTAATAAATGTTATTTAATGGATGGTATGCAATTAAATAATATTTAAACATAAATACTAACTCTATAAATATACATCTATATCTATTGTGTAAATCATCCAAAAAAATAGAGAATAGAGAATTTTTGTGCACAAAGAATTCTCTATCAACTCCTCCTTATCTCTCCCTCTCAAGAACGAGAAGTGAAAGAGAGATTTCTTCAAGATAGAAGAACATGTAATCAATAACAAACAATGTGATACATTTGACTTGTCGCGCTAGCACCCAGATATTGAGTGGTGTTTCTTAGAGATCATAGGAGCACGTGTGGATCACTACTAGAGGAATTCTATCCATGGATCCTCATAGTGTAATGAAGGTAATCTGAAAGGGTCTTTTTAGATGGTCAACATTCACTAATGAAGAAAGTTCCTAAACCTAGGTATTTATATCTTCAAATATTAATTAAATTAATTTTAAATTTTTCATGAATGATCCTTGATCTTGGTTTCAGAAAATGATTAGAAAAAAAATTAATATATCTCTCACCTCTGCACACTTCTGCTACACCCGGAATCAACACATCGTGCATCGGGGTGATGATTGAGTCAATGCTCAACCAAGTCTTTTCATAGTGATTAAACCTAGGTACATCTATTACATTATTCTATCAACTTTCCAGTATCTATAAAGGGATATATTTTCTAGGAAACTATACACACTTTTACTTTACTAAAACTTAGGATGGTTCTTCCACCATAGAAAAGATTAATTTTTACAAACTGTTGAATCAATAGAATATGATGGGGTAAAAATATAAAATTTTAAATACCTTAAATTTAATGAGTAATATGGTAAAAAAATTCCCATGGAAATTTTTGACCACACAAAAGGGAATATGTGGTGAATATAATAATAATCCTAAAGAATGAAATTTTAGATGAAAAACCCTCACTTATGGATTGGGTGGAAATTCAATCAAAGCATATTGAAATAGAATTATTAAAATTGATTTTTAAATACCATGAATAAATTAATTTCATGATATAACATCTCAAATAGGTAGTATAAATACCATATAAAGTAAATTAGGTGCATAATACAAAACATGACTCAAAGAGAGGAATTTGAGACAAAAACCTCTTACCTCTCATCCTTACTTCCAAAAACATACTTTAACCTTGTGTATTTAAAACATATATATCTTAATCACTTAATATATAACCTTATTCATATCCATTTTCATTTCTATTATTCCTAAATAGTCATTCTCTATGTGAATTCTACCTATTTTCCACATTGGGTGTTTACAGTTTTGATCGGTTGTACTAGTTTTATAACATTGGTGTATGTATTAAATATTATTACAAAGTTAATAATTACTAGGTCATTAAATTTATTTTTAGGGACTTTTTTTAGTTATTTATGATATTTTAAACTCCTTTCACGACTGTTTTGGTCTTTATCTTTGTAGATGAAATCGATAACAAACATGTTTCAGTGATTATTGATGATCAAAAGGTGTTTTCTTAATTGATGTATTAAATATTGATATAACATCTCCAAAATATAAAAAAAATACACATTTATGTTATATTATACTATTAATTATGTTCCTTTATTCATTCATGATATAAATTCATAGTATTTTTCAAGTGGGTAGTTAAATCGACCTAAACGTGAACATACCCTGGTTTAATGAATGATTATGAGATGGTTTTTTTGAAATATCATTATACTAGAAGCATAATAATATTATTTAGTGTTAATTATCATGATATATTAGAATTATAAATGAAGTATAAGAATAATTAATGTATATGGAAATATTGCATAATTTCAATAAAAAATCTCTTAACACGCTTATTTTAAACGATTGAATTAATGATGGTCATTTATTGATCATATCATTAATAGGTTCTCCAAATTGTCTTACCATAAACTTAATGATATCATAAAAACAATACTTCTTCATTAAATTCATTCTAGGAACCATCGATGATGGGTGGCGATGAAAAATGAATTTTGTTGCTTGTGATGGAAGTAGTTCACACATATGCATGAAGGACAATTTTTTTTTCTTAATGGATGAGATATATGAATAGACAATGATAATAACCTTAATATAGTAACATTATAGTATATAAATTATACTAATATCATTATATTAGTGTGGATAGAATAAATTTTAATGAAGAAAATTATGAATAAAAGTTGAGTGGTTGATAATACTCACTTTGGGGACATGAATTTACTTTGGAATTCACCTTGTAAATGAAGGTATTATGATAATTAATGGTGAATATAATATTTTTTATATGGGATAGGGTTCTTGGAGGAGAAATGTGTAATAATTTTAAGGATAAATTCGAAGGGAATGTGAGTCTTGAAGTGGTTGGAGTGTTAACCTTTTATAAGTGAAGGGAATGGTAGTTTTGGGAGTAACCCCTGTATTTTCAATAATGTAAATTTACTATTAAAGGTTCAATGACCACAAAATGAACAAAAGAGGATGGGATAGTGAGGGTGGGTTGAACCTCACCTCAAACACTCTTTTTTAGACAACTTTGAGTGTTTTAGGGCTTTTTCTTTTAACTTTTTAACTATTACCCTTATTTACTTTTACCATAGTAATTAATTTTTAACCTTAGTAATTAATTTTAATGAAAAAAACTAAGATTTACCATTTTTCCTAATTTGATCCTTCTGATTTAAAATTTTAAAAAAAAAATTATCAAATAATATTTCAAAAGGTGTGAAATGTTAATTTATAAATAAACATGCTTAATCACGTAAAAACACTTTTTAAAAAATAACATTTTAAGATTTAAATTTATATATAAGATAAAATTATATTGAATATTGATTTAATAAAATAAATTGGTTTATTATAAAAAATAAAATAAAAGGTATGAGTCTTTCAATTCAATCTAAAACCTAATCTCCCCTAAAAATACTTGATTCAAAGAAAAGACTGAAAACAATTTTTTTATTAAAGTAACATTTTAATTTGTTCTAAAAAAGTTGTATGTGGGATTTATAATTTAAAAAAAATGCACATTGTTATTCATTAAATTCATATTTAATTACTTAAAATGTTTTGTAAACTTCTAGGCCATTCTTTTTTTTTTGAACCAAGAATCAAGAATCATATTAATGATCAATCATATCAGACAGACAAAGCCAATCGGGAAAGGAACCGTCCCAAAAATGGAAACCCTGATACAATCAAAACCCTTCCAATTGGTGAGAATCAACATTTCCCACACACCAAACAAAATAAAACTTAGAAATGGAAAAGGACACAGCAATAGCCCAAATTTTACTCAAAATCAACCCAAAAAGTTGGGAATCCTCCTCTTTCTTTGCCAAAGCACTGATTACAACGAGGCAATCTGACTCTAGCACCACCATTGTCCATCCTTTTTCTTGAGACAATAGAATCCTCTGAAAAAGATCATATACCTCTTCCATGATAGGACTCCAACCGAATTAGAAATTCATACAAGCGAGCCGTCACTATTCGACCATTACCTTGCCTTGTAATAAGTCTCACTCCTTTCATTGACCTATTAGACACTGCTGCATCTAATTTAATCATGATGAATTCCTATATAGGGGGGTCCAGATTAGTGGATCATGTTGTAGACGGGCCGAGGATTTCTCCTCATCAAAAGACAACCATCACTCAATCCATTCTGAATCCCTTTCAATGGATATCCAGTCAGAAGTTGATTTCTTCTGAAAAATCCACTCATTCCTTCTAGTCCACACCAACCATGTCAGTGTACAGATATGCCTAATCATGTTTGAATCCATGGTGTCCACCGATCTATAAAAGTTCTGAGCTAAACTACAAGAAGGCCGAAAAAAATTGAGAACCCTGGGGACCATTCCTTCCACACCCCTGTCACATTACGGAAAAACAGGATTGCATGCAGCGGTGTTTCATAGTGCAGAGAACACAACCAGCATGAGTTATCTTCGGCCATATGGTGCCTAGCCAAAAGATCACAAGTAGGCAATACATCTGAACAGATCTTCCACCAGAAAAATTTCACTAGGTCATTCATATATAATGATAAATCCATACAAATTACAAGTTTCGTGAAAACCGTATTTTTCGACTAAAAACCAACCTTTTCAGAAAAATGTCTAAAAATTCATACTAAGTTAATTTTGATATAATGAATTCAAAAATGAAGTTAATTTTCTCAATTTCAAATTTTAAAATTTAAATTTTAAATAAATACATGAATAAAGGCGCTTTAGAGTGCACATTGTATAACAGTTTCAGGATGTAGCATTTATCGGTTATAGTAGTATCTCGGGTATTATAGGCTGGATCGGGGCCTCTATATTTTGGCCCAGGCTGGTCCTAAATCTTAACCTGTAAGGCTATCCTAGGAGCCCAGTTTCCTTCCCTACAAGCCTGAATCAAGCTTGAAAAGACCCAAAAATTTATCTGAAAACTTGAGGCATGTGAGATTCAAACTCCCTACCCTTGTCTTCCAAGGCTATGTTTGGACCAACTAGTCCAGGTGTTGCACCTATTATATTTATATGATAACAATAATTATATATCTATTATATAAAAAATATTATAATGGTAGTTTAAAAAAATACTTCGATATTCAACGCCTGATCACTCGTCCCTTTGTCTGGCTGTTTTTTCACCTTTAGAAGCGTATAAACCATTTAGGCACTATCAATCGTGATTTATGATTGATAATCCTCACCTAACTTACTACCTCTTACAACATAATGTTGTGTGATATTAACCTATGGTGCTCAGTTTTTCCACGACTTATTATAATCTTGTAAAGACCTGGAATTTCCGTGGAAATTTTTTTCTTAAATACATGGGAATTTTACGAGTCTGCAGTTTCTGACAGCGCTTGATTCCGAGTCCCAGAGTACCCGGAATGATCCGTCAAAGTTTTGTTAAGCTTAAATTAACGTGTGTAAGCAGTTTTCCTGAAAAAGTAGAATAGCTCTTAAATGGTTACTCAAATCAGAAATCTGAGTCTACTATTGCGCTCATGTTAGCGGGTTTACCCTAGGCGTGACTTAAGTTTAGTCGGTGCGGACCTCCTGTGAGAAAACCCAAAAATGGCATAACCGTAAATAAAATAATTAAATAAAGTTATTTTATTTTTCAAATGATTATAAATCACAAATGGTAACTCGGATTAAAAATATGAGACCGTCGCTGAACTCGTAAGGGTAGGCTTTTTTTAAGAAGATACTAACTGGGGTCGGTGAGGGCCACCAGAGAAAGTTACTTTTTGGCCACAAATAAAATAATTAAGTGACAATTATTTTATTATAAAATTCGTAACTTCTAAACGGTAACTCGGATTGAAAATCTGAGAGTATCGTTGGGTTCCTTGGGGCGTGTTTCACCTAGACAGAGCCTAACCTCAACCGAAGTGGGTCGAGGGTGACTGATATTAATTTTCCGAACTTTTTTTCAGGTATGTTCAGTAAACGTGCGAGTGGTATTTTTATAACTTTTGAACTGGTGCTCAGAATTGAAATCTGAGGGCACCGTTGAACTCGCAGTATCGGTGATTTCTTAGTGATACCTTCACTGCAGTTGCGTTTTAACGAGAGTGGAAGATAGTTTTTGGAGTTTTAAAATAAAATTAAATAAAAATAAGACTTAAATTATTTTTATTTTATGGTGGATAAAACCTCCAAGTGGAGGTTAGTGGTGGAGGTCACCCGCACATAACCTCCCTTGGGAGGATTTTATTTAGTGGGGCCCACACGAGTTTCTTAACTCTTCTAACTCCCCATTAATTTTGGAACACCTCTAACCCCCCATTTATGTGGGTTAAACTCTCCACCTTCCCCCACTAATTTATTGTGCCAACGCACGTGATTTAATTTGGGGGATCCGGGTTATTAATTCACCCTTTTGAATTACATGCCAACACTTAAAATAATAGGCAGATTATTATTTTATTTGGGGTTGGAATTTCTCTTCCTGTGAGATTGTTGAAAAAAGCTCTCAACGGAGAACCATTCTTCCAATGAAGAACGCGAAGAACGTGAAGAACATCGACGAACTTCTTCTTCCTTCTTCGACTGAACCTAAGGAGAAGGAGCCGACCACAAAGAACGCAAACGACGCTTCTTCCTCGGTCTCCTACGCCAGACGCTTCCCAATGTTAACAAATCGACGCCGCCTTATTCCGCGACTTCTTCAACGATCATCATCAAGAAAGTTAGGGGGTTTGAATTGTTTTGTACTCATTCTTCGTCGTACAAATTTCTGGAATGAGGATCGAATGTTATCACCGTAACGAGGAGGGTTCAGACCGCACGAACACGGCCCGACCCTCCCCCTTTGTTGGTTATTGTTTGATGACGACGGAGGTGGTACGTGCGGCGATCGACAACGATCCGGCTGTGAATAAGCTGGTGGCACAAGGTCGTAGGGTCGCCACAAGGGCGCGGCACCGTCGTGTCGCGCAAAGAACCGAGCCGCGGCCAGGCGGGCCGCGGCGGTGTCATCACACCGCGCTGGAAGGAAGGGTCGCGGCCAGGAGGGCCACAACGGTCGGATGAGGAGCACGGCGCCATCGCGTTGCGTCGTGGTTTAGAGCGGCTAGCTGCTTGGGCCAGTCGGGAGGTGCGGGACCCCATCGAGTCTCGCATGAGCTGGACCGACGCCACCCGGTGCCGGTTCGATTCTACCCGAATGGCTAAATCGTTCGAGTGCCAGGGGCGCACGGTTCCCCCCTGGTCGCGGCTATGGAGAACCCCTACCGGGCCGCCAGGCTGACTGGGCCGCCGGGCCACCTCGGGTCGGCCCGCCCTCGGGCTGGGCCAGGCCGCCCTCGGGCCGATCCACCCTCAGGTCGGGCCGCGCCCTCAGGTCGGGTCGCGCCCTCAGGTCGGGCAGCGCCCTCGGGCCGGGCCGCCCCTTCAGGTCGGGCCGCCCCCTTGGTTCGGGCCGCCCACTCGGGCCAGGGCGACCACTTGGGCCGGGCCATTTACTTAGACCGGGTCTGACCCGTGGACCGGGTCACTCCGACTGGGTCGGACCGGACTCGGACCCACTATGGCCCAATTACACCTTTTTGCCCATATCTTGGGCTACGGGCGCCATTTGATGAACCGTTAGCGGTGCCGATATTCTTGGAATGAAGAATACCCCACGGGAGTTCAGGGTATAGTTGAGATACGGTCAGGTTGGTTCGTACACGAAACCAACCGGGCCCCCGGGACTAAAAGGATAATAACTCACAGACCGGGCGTCTGATTGACGCGCCGTCTATTGCATTGATACCCCTATGACATGGCGGTCCTTTGAGATACTTCCATGTGAGACTTCGTGACACTTGGAGTATCGACCATTAGCCTGTGGAGCGGATCCTCTCGGAGACGAGCAGACAGAGTGTGGAAACCTAGTAGCTGACAGACCTGACAACTGCTTGACCGATTTGACTTGGAGTGATCGACTAGCCTAGTGGGAAGCGCCTGGTATTTGGCGGCAGACCCATGGAGGATGTAGCGCCTGGTAGTTGGCAGCAGACCCGCGGTACTCGACAGGAGGAGTACCTCTGTGGGCTATTAGGGGGACCTCCCGGTATTTGGCGGCAGACCCATAGCAGATGAAGCGCCTAGTATTTGGTAGCAGACCCGCGGTACTCGACAAGAGGAGTACCTCAACATTACAAGGTTAGTGAGAAGCACCTCGGTGTCGCGACAGACCCACTGTTCACGACAAAGGAGGAGTTCTCCAGCAGTTGTGGTTTCGATAATGAAAAATCCTGGTTTGAGCTGATTCAACGACCTTTGTGTTTTCCTCATGATTGAGATGGGTTACTTGATAACTTATGTATATGTATGGGCATATACCTAAGTAATGGTTATTCGTTGAAATCATACTTTGTGGTTTATCCTTGTTGAATATTGTGAGACCTTGAGGGTCTCAGGGTCCCTACTGAGTATCGTTATACTCACCCCTGCACGGGCTATGCCCGCACCTCATTGTGTTGGATGCAGACGATGGACAGCGCTGATCGAGGCATAGTGTACGAGGACTGGACGGTACCCAGAGGTAGACCTCATGATGAGTCGGTACCCAGAGGATACAGACGGACGTGGATCACTGATCTATGGTGGACGATCCAGGAGCTACTGGACACCTTCCAGCTATTTTTCTTTTTAGTTGTACCTGTTTTTCCTTTCCTTGTACTTTACTGTTGGGCTTGTATTTCCAGGCCCTTTACTTTTAATACACTTTTTATATAGATTTTACTTAGTGTTTTCTTCTGCTTGTACTCTAGTTGTGTGTGTTTACGATTTATAAAGGCAATTCCTTCCTAGTTTTAGGGATTTACGTCTTTGGTGCTAGTCGCCAGCCCTTGGCCTATGGAAGGCGGGCTTGGGGTAGTCACGATACGAGCCTCGGGGGACGGGTTGTGACAAATTGGTATCAGAGGAGTCAGTTTTACCGCAGAACATAGGACTCTGATATTCCCTTTCTATGAAGCAATAGTGTTAAGGGTACCAAGTGTGGTTTTCGGTTTAGGGAGTCCAGTGTTGGTGCGGCGGCCGACGTATCCATATACCAGGACCCTGACTTCTGATTTCCAACTTAGTGCACAAAAACACTGATTGCATGTGTGTTTTCAAAAGTTTTCTTTAAGTCAACTCAAACCATGTCAGCTCACCAGGTATAATATTTTGACCGTATCGCATCTGTTCAGGATTCCTCCATGCAGACATCTAGTTAGAGTTCCGAGAGAGTACACGGTGACGACCCACCGAGCGACGAGGCTCCGGTGTAGGGCCCTCTTGCTATGTTGGCACCTTTGGGTGGTGTACCAGTAGCACCACCACCCATTGGGCAGCAGATACCACCAGCCGCACTGGCGAACGGTGCACACTGACTGAGTGCATTGCATGAGTTCCAATGGCAGAGGCCTCTGAGGTTACGAGGTGAAACAGATTCCCAGGCAGCAGAGGACTAGCTGGAGGCGATTGCTAGAGTTTTCTGCCTAGTTGAGACACCCATTGAACATATGGTGATCTTAGTTACTAGTTTTTTCCTAGTGAGTGACCATGAGGTTGGTCCACATAGTGATGAGACTTTTATACATGGACCATTACCCGAGATAATACCTCCGGGTAGTGTGTCAGCTATATCACTTCATGTTGGTCAGCAGTTGCAACCGGCGGTATCGGTAGAGGACACTTGTAGGCTTAGTGCCTTACACATGTATCAGCACCAGATACCCCTCAGGTTCTGAGGCGAGCCTGACTCACAGGCGGCTGAGGACTGGCTTTAGGAGGTGGCTGAGAGTTCCCTAGAACTTCTTCAGCTTCGTCAGGACGATGTGTCGGTAGCTGAGTATTCATCAAGGCATACTGATCTTTCCTGATACTCGGTGAATATGGTACGATCAGTGATTCAGGGTTCAAACTTCCGAGCGAGGTGAGTTTAAAGGACGTTTGAGCTAGCAATATTCCTCTTTTCATTCCTACTTATGTTAGGATGCTAGAGAGAACCTTTGTGGTTAAATGTTCTTTGGTTGAGCGAATACAGCCAGTGAATTATAGCTGTGGGGAAGCAGGAAATTGGCGCCAGTCTCAAAGACTTGAGCGTGTAAAATGTTTCGAGAAGAGGATGTGACATGGATAGACAAATCTGAAGGGTAGCAGACAAGGAATTAGATCTAGGAGAGTAGCATGGGGTGGTGTACATTTCGACATGTTACAACCACTCGCCTTTGTAGTCCCCGCCAGGATCAGGGAGCTGGAAGAAAGGGGAAGAAAGTAGCTGCATGAGGTCAAGGAGTGTGACTCAAGGGCTCTAATAATGATTTGAGGTACTATCTATGTCTACTACTAGTTGTTGTATCAATAGGCAAAGGTGCCAATCCTTCCTTCCACAAATCTTGTTCCAGACCTAGAGTTTCCAGTTAAACCGTTGACTTGACCCTCACATATGGAGATACCTTTGGAAGGAGACTCAAAAATCACACTTATGCCCACATTGTGATCTGACCATTGAGGCGAGAGTTTCGGTTGGAACCTCTTGGTGGAAGCGTTGAGGCCTTACGACATTAGTTTGGGTATGGACTGGGCAACCACAGTTCATACACAGATTGACTGTATTAGGCAAAAAGGTTGTGGTTTATCTATGACGTTGGGATGAGGTTTTCCTTAGTCGGTAAAAAATAAAACCCAGGCAGCACATGTTAAACTCATGCATAGGGGGGTGTAGCCAATCACTCTTGAGTCGGCCAGCCTTACCCTCATGGCAGCAGCAGTTCTGAGTTTTCACTTCCAAACAGAAGTGACAGAACATTGGGACATCCTGTCATGACCCGTCCCCCGGGGCCCGTATCGTGACTACCCCAAGACCACCTTCCATAGGCCAGGGGCTGGCGACTAGCACCAAAGGCGTAACTCCCTAAAAATTGGGAAGGCATTACCTTTATAAAACGTAAACACACATAACTAGAGTATAAGCGGAAGAAAACACTAAGTAAAGCAGTATAACAAACGTGATGAAAGTACAAGGGTCCGGAAATACAAGCCCAATAGAAAGGTACTACTACAACTGAAAGGAAGTACAATAGAAAATACAAATAGCTGGAAGATGGAATCAGCTCATGGATCGTCCTCCAGGTTCCTACCTGAAGGGTGGGTACAGATGTCCTCCTCAGCACTCCACGTATGTACGTCTCCTCCGGGTACCGACTCGTCATGAGGTCCACCTCTGGGTACCATCTAGTCCTCGTACTCTCTGCCTCATGCAGCGTTGTCTGTCATCTACATCAAACACAACGAGGTGCGGGCGTAGCCCGTGCAGGGGTGAGTATAACGATACTCTGTAGGGACCCCAAGACCCTCAAGGTCTCACGAAAATCCAACAAGGATAAACCACAAAGAAAGATCTCAACAGATAACCTTTACTTAGGTATATGCCCATACATATACCTAAGTTATCAAGTAACCCATCTCAATCATGAGGAAAACACAAAGGTCATTGACTCATCTCAAACCAGGATTTTCATTATCGAAACCAAAACTGATGGAGAAATCCTCCTCTATCGAGTACAGTGTCCCTGTCGTGACTCTGAGATGCTACTCACTAACCTTAGACTGTTGAGGTACCCCTCCTGTCGAGTACCGCGGGTCTGCTTCCAAACCAGGTGCTCCTCCGCTGTGGTTCTACCGCCAAACCGGGCGCTCCCCCTAATAGACGTCAGAGGTACTCCTCCTGTCGAGTACCAAGGGTCTGCTGCCAAACTAGGCGCTCCATCCGCCATGGGTCTACCACCAAACTAGGTGCTCCGTCCACTGGGCTAGTCGAATCACTCTGAGTTGAATCAGTCAAGCAGTCGTTAGGTCTACAACTACTAGGTCTCCGCACTCTGTCTGCTCGTCTCCGGGAGGATCTGCTCCACGAGCTACAGGTCGATACTCCAAGTGTCATGAAGTCTCATGTAGAAGTATCACAAAGTACCTCCACGTAAAAGGGGTCTCAACGCAATAGACGATGCATCAATCGGACGCCCGGTCTGTGATTTATTAGCCTTTTTGTCCTGAGGGCCCGATTGGTTTCGTGTACGAACCAACTCGACCGTATCTCAACTATACCCCGAACTCCCATGGGGTATACTCAAAATAACTATTTCTCAACGAGATTACCAACACCACAGACGGTTCATCAAACGGACGTCCGGTCTGAGAGTTATTGGCTTTTCCGTTCCAAGGGTCTGGTTGGTTTTTAAGCTAAAACCAACCTGAATGCACTACAACTACATCTAAACATCAAGTGGAGTATTCCAAAAGAATCGTCTCATCAAAAGGAAATCAACATATTTTACGGCACATCAATCGGACGTCCGGTCCTTAAGTTATAAGCGTTTCTGCTCCGAGGGCCCGGTTGGTTTCGTGTTCGAACCAACCCAGCCCTACCCAAAATTCACCAAAACCTTGAGTGTGATATATCAAAACGACCATCTCGTTTTAAGGATTCCAACGCAACTAATGGTGCATTGATCGGAGGTTCTTACCCTAAGATATGGGTGTTTGAACGAAACTGGTCCAAAAGTAGGGGGTCTGGGTCCGGTCCGACCCGGCCTAGATCGCCCTGGGTCAGCCCGACTCGGTCAGGTCGACCCGACCTGGTTCCGGGTCCAACCCGACCCGGAACTGCGGGTCCGGTCCACTAGCGTGCAGCCGGGCCCGCGTGGCCCACCCCGGCCTGACCGGGGGGGGGCTAGCGCGACATTAAGCCATGCCTCTTCAATTCCAGAACGGTAGAGCCGTTCCGGTTCCACCCGCCGTTGTGCCGGTGTGGTGTGCTACCGCCGCCTTCCGCAGACCACCGGACGCACTCCGGTGGTCCGTTTTTCCCACCGTCTGCACCTAAGATCATCTCAGGACCCGAACTCCACTACGAAAGCTCTAAATCGCTGTTGTGGTCCCGTTTCGTCGTCGCCCGTCAATCCGCGCACAGACGAACAAACAGCGGAGGGTTCGGGATTGTTCTTCGGCCCGAGCCCTCCGCGTTAGAAGTTTTCAATCAATATTTAAGTATTCAAACTAAAACCAAACCCGAACATAACCCCGCATCATATTTGAATCCCAACCCGCATGAACGAGCGGTCCGCGGATCAACCGGGCAGAGGTTGGTTCGTGCTCATCGTTCTTTCCTCAAAAAGGAAAGGAGAAATTCAATACAATTCCCCTACCTTGAAATTGACGTGGCACGTCATCGAGCCACGGAAGACAAGCCTCGCGGATGACGACATCGATTCTATTGACGTCGGGGAAGAAGAAAGGATGAAGTTGCTTCTCATCCTTCGAATCGTGGAGCGTTCTTCGTCGAGGGAGACTGACGATCTTTGTCGAAGGTTTTATTCGTCAAAAGAAGAACACTTTTCTTTTTATTTCTCTAGAGGTTCCTCACCAAAATATTTTCTATCGCAAATATTATAAAAGACTTCTCCCATTTTAAAGAAGTGCCATGTAAATCCAATAAATTCAAATTAAGATGTGCCAATTAAATTAACGAAGTCATTAATTTAATTGCGTTGGAAAACTTACTAAGAGGGAGGTGGAGAGATCTCATTAATAGGGAAGTTGTCATAAAAAACAAGGGGGTTTAAGGGAGTTAAGGGGAGATGAAAGGTTAGGGCTTGTGTGGGCCCCACCTCACAAATAGCCTCTCATGAGAGGTTATGTGGGTGTGGGCCCCACCAATAACTTCCCCAAGTAGGATTTAGCTACCCAAGATAAATAAAATTGTTCACAACAATTTTATTTAACTTTTTTATTAAACCCCAAAAATTAACTTTCAACCCGTATTAAACGCAACCACGGTAAAGGTCCCCTTAAGCGAATACCAGCTCTGTGAGTTCATCGGTGTCCTCAGATTTCAATTCTGAGCACCGGTTCAAAAGATAGAAAAACCCGCACATACGTTCACTGGACGTACCCGATCAAAACTTCAGAAATTGATTTCGGGCACACCGGGCCTTGGAATCAGGTTCCATCAGAAACCGCAGACTCGTAAAATTCCAAATAATTTAGAAAAAAAATTCCTTGAAATTTCTGGGTCTTTACATTACTCTCACCTCAGGTCTTTACGTCCCTATAAAGCTACAATACACAATAGGGAAACTAAAGGGGTACTGAGCATGCATCTGTGCCTCTTGCTCCCATGTGCTCCCCTGGAGGTTCATGTGCTTCCAACGAATGCGTACCAGAGGAATCGACCGTCCACATAGGACCCACTCCAGTCGATCCTCAATCTCCACTGGAACCTCCGTGAATGTTTCCCCGTCTTCGATGTCCAGCTCCTCGTGGTCGATGATGTGGGATAGGTCATGCACGCATCTCCTCAGCTGAGATACGTGGATGACGTCGTGCACCCGGTGCAACTGAGGTGGAAGGGTCAGGCGGTAAGCCACCTCGCCTACTCTGCTGATGAAGTGGAGGAGTGACTGTAATAGACTGAAGTTAGGCTACACCATCTCTATCCACAAAGGATATATGTAAGGCAGCCAGCTGCTCTGTCGCCTCTCCTAGCAGCTGAATACTAGTCCTCCTGCTGAGCGCATCTGCAACAATGTTCCCCTTCCCAGGATTATAGACTATCTCAAAGTCATAGTCCTGGAGGAACTGAATACTCAAAACTCTTACTACCACGAGGGCAAGGTTGGCCGACTCAAGAGTGATCGGCCTCACCCTCCTAAGCATGAGTTTATCCTGTGTTGCCTGGGTTTCCCTTTTCACCGACCAAGGAAAAACCTCATCCCAATGTTGTAGATAAACCACAACCTTTTTGCCTAATACAGTTAATCTGTGTATGAACTGTGGTTGCCCAGTCCATACCCAAACTAACTTCATAAGGCCTCAATGCTTCCATGAAGAGGTTCCAACCGAAACTCTTGCCTTAAGGGTTAGATCACACCATCAGTGTAAGTGTGATTATCGAGTCTCCTCCCAAAGGTATCTCCAGACATGAGGGTCAAGTCAACGATTTTAACCAGAAAATCTAGGTCTGGGAAAAGATTTGTGGAAGGAAGGAATGATTGGTACCTATGTCTATTGATACGGAAGCTCGTAGTAGACACAGACTATAGCTCGAATCATTCCTAGATCCCCTGGGTCACACTTATTGACCGCATGCAACTATTCTCTTCCCCTGCCCTCCAGCTCCTTGAGCTTGGCGGGGACAAAAAAGGCGGGTGGTTGTAACATGATGAAATTTACACCACCTCATGCTTCTATCCTAGCTCTGCTTCCACATCTGCTGCTCTATATATTCATTTGTCCTTAACACTTCCTCTTCTTGAAACATTTTACATGCCCAAGTCTCTGAGACTAGTTACAGTTCCCTACTTTCCCACTGCTACCATTCTCTAGTTGTATCCATTCATCCAAAGAACATTCAACCACAAAGGTTCTCTCTAGCACCCTAGCATAAATAGAAACGCATAGAGGAAAAGTGTTGGCTCAGATGTCCTTTAAACACACCTCGCTCTAAGGTCCGAGCTCTAAAGCACTGATCGTATCGTAGTCATCAAGTACCAGGAATGATCGGTACGCCTTGATGAATACTCAGATACCGACATGTCATCCTGCCAAAGCTGTATAAGCTCTAGAAAACTCTCAACCACCTCCTCAAGCCAGTCCTCAACCACCTGTGAGTTAGGCTCACCTCGAAACCTGAGGGGTATCTGATGCTGAAACACGTGTAAGTCACTAATCCTACATGTGTCATCTACCGGTACTGCCGGTTGAAACCGTTGACTAATAGGTAGTGATATAGCTGGCCCACTACCCGAAGGTACTATCTCAGGCATCGGTCCATGTACCAAAGTCTCATAACTATGCGGACCAACCTCATGGTCACTCACTGGGAAACACCAGTAGCTAAGATCACCATCTACTCTATTGGTGTCTAAACTAGGTGTAGAACTCTAACAATCACCTCCAGATAGTCCACTACTGCCTGGGAATCTGCCTCACCTAGTAACCTTGGAGGCCTCTGCTGCTGGAACTCGTGAAACACGCTCTGTCAGCGTGCACCGTCCGCTAGTATGGCTGGTGGCATCTACTGCCCAACGGGTGGTGGTGCTGCTAGTACACCACCCGAATGTGCCATCATAGCAAGAGGGCCCTACACCGGAGCCTCATCGCTTGATGGGCCGCCATCGGGTACTCTATCGGAACTCCAACTGACTGTCTGCGTGGAGGCATCCTGAACAGATGTGACATGGTCAAATGATTTAAACCTAGTGAGCTAACATAGTTGAGTTGACTTAAAGAAAAAAAATTAAAATAGACACGCACTAAGTGTTTTCATGCACTGAGTCAGAAATCAAAAGTCAGGGTCCTGGTGTATGGATACGTCGGACGCCGCACCAACATTGGACTCCCTGAACTGAGAACCACACTTAGTACCCTTAACATTATTGCTTCATAGAAAAGAGAGATCAGAGTCCTAAGTTCTTCGGTAGAACCGACTCCTCTAATACCAATTTGTCACGACCCGTCCCCCCGGTCTCGTATCGTGACTACCCCAAGCCCACCTTCCATAGGCCAGGGGATGGCGACTAGTACCAAAGGTGTAACTTGTTGGGCGGAGAAAGAAAGGAGTGATGGCAAGAGGGGGGGTGAATTGCCTTTTAAAAAATAATTAACAAATTAAAATCAAAGTTGAAAGTGCAGCGGAAATAAATGAGGCAAGACACAAAATTGATAACGGAGTTCGGCCTAAAACCCGGCCTACGTCTCCGCTCCCAACTCAACCGTTGAGAGATTCTACCGCTTTCTTTTCAATGGTTTTAGCAAGAAACCCACTAGACTTTACAGGTAGTCTAGAACCTATTACAGCTTGCTTTTATATGGTTATGCAAGAACCCACTTGCTTTCAATGGTTGAGCAAGAACCCACTAGCCTTCTTACAGGTGAAGGCTAGCTCACCTATGTCACAAGCCTTTTAAAGGAAAGGCTTGACCAACCTCTTCACACCTTAAAGGTGATGTGAAAACCCAAAAGAAAGGATGAGAGAAAGATATGGGGTTTGTAGGCACAAACCCAAATTTAAGCTCAAAATGAATAAAACAATAAAAACTGTAATGGGAGAAGCCTTGGGCGCCAAAGGTTGATGGAGCTGATGAAGGGCGCTCCCAAGCTTCTTTGGAGGTGCTCCTTGGATGTGGAAGTGTGTTGGAGCAAGTGGGGTTCCCTTGGAGGAATCCGCCGGAGGTTCGCCAAATGATGAGAGATGTGTCTGTTGGCTTCACAATAGTTCCGGCTATGTTCCTTAGGCTTCCGGGGGTTCCTGGTCCTTTATTTATAGAGGGGGAACCCTCATATGGCCTTTGGAGGTCTTCGGAGCCGTTGGAAAAGGCTTCGGAGCCGTTGGGAGGCAAGTGGACCAGCCTGGTCAAAGGCCCAACGGCTAGTTTGACTGGCTCCACCGGCTGACCGGTGCTTGGCCACCGGTTGGCCGGTGTTTGAAAAAAGGAGAGGCCTTCGGGCTCAGGCACCACCGGTTGGCCGGTGCTGAGGCCACCGGTTGGCCGGTGGTGAGGCAGTAGCTTCCTCTTCTATGCAGGTGCCACCGGCTGACCGGTGCTGACGCCACCGGTTGGCCGGTGCTGAGGCAGTAGCTTCCACTGTTTGGGTTGGGTGCCACCGGCTGGCCGCTGGTGTGACACCGGTTGGCCGGTGGTCTGGACAGAGGGATTCCTTCTATCCAGGCCTCCATCGGCTGGCCGGTGCTCTTCCATCGGTTGGCCGGTGGACTGAATTTCAGTCCACTTTGCCTTGTTGCTTTCTTGGCCCAATTCCTTGGCCCACCTGAAATCATGCCTATCATCCAAAAACACTTAAAACAAGATTAGATAAATAAAAGGGTGATTGTGATCATGAAAATAAAACCACGAGGGGTTCGAGAGGTACAACAATCTCCCCCTATTTTGATGATCACAATCACCAAAACAAACAATGTAGAAAATGAAATGAAAAGCATGCTTTAAAAGATTTCTCCCCCAATCAACCAAGAATTTCTCCCCCTTTGTGATTATCAAAATAGCACGGGGCATAAAACTTGATTGAGGGAAAAAGAAATTTTAAACCAATTGAAATTTTTGAAAATTGAATTGAAAGTTTTGAATCAAAAATTTGAAATGAAAGTTTTGAATGAAAAATTGAATAACATTTTGAATTGAAAGTTTTGAGTGAAAAATAGAATAACAATTTGAAATTAAAAAATTTGATATCAAGAGTTGAAATTGAAAGTTTGAATCGAAAATTTTGAAATTGAAATCAAAAGGGTTTAAACGATCCTAACTCCCCCTAAATAAAAACAACAAATCACCGGGGAGAGGTTTTTGAAACCGAGACAAATTTTGGCCCGGAGAGACTCGCTAGAAGGGATTTTTCAATCCATACTTGTCTAGTGGCGGGTCTTCTCCTATAAAATTCATCATTAAAGAAAATGGTTTTGGGCCTACCATACCGGGCATTTTTACAATTGCACTCATAAATTAAGTGCCCGGGTTTTTTGCAATAATTACAAAATTTAAATTGGGAGCTCCCCCTAACAAAAATAGTAGGTGCATGGGAAGAGAAAGCTTGCTTGGAATAGCCAAGCCCTTTGGTGGTTCTAGATATGCGTTGGGAACCTAGGAGTTTGGTCAGATTTTGTTCACCTTGGGTGAACTTGGCAAGGGATTCCCTTAAATCTTTGATAGTTGATTCCATGGAATCAATATCGGGAAGGTTTTTGATTTTGAGGGACAACTCCTCCTTTTCTTTGAGAAGTTGTTCCTTTTCGGAAGTAAGTTTTTTGAAATTCTTTTTTAAAGCAACAAATTTGGAAGAAAGTTCGTGAAAACCTTCCTCCAATTGATCTCTAGCATGTTGGAGATCCTCATAAGACATGTGATTGAAAGAATTTGAATTTGAAGAACAAGAGGATGAGGAGTTGGAAGAAGTTACCTCATGACATGCCATTAGGCATTTATTACCGTTGTCGCTTGAGGAGGAGGATGAGGAGGATGTGGAGCTATCACTCCATGTGGCCTTGAAAGTCTTCTTCTTCTCCTTTTGTTTGGACTTTTTCTTGTTGAGTGGGCAATCGGGATTGTAATGGCCTTTCTCGCCACACCCATAGCATGTTACCTTGGGCTCGGATTTTTCGTTGGATTGAGCCTTGTGGGCCTTCTTCTTCTTGTGCTTCTTCATGAACTTGTGCATCTTGCGGGCAAGGTTCTCCATTTCGGAATCGCCGCTTGAAGAGGAAGAAGATGAGGAGGAGGATGAGCTTTCTTCTTGTTGAACTTTGAAGGCGATGTTCTTTGGAATTTTGATCGGTTTGCCTTCTTTTTCAGCTTGCCTCCTCATGGTGATCTCATAAGTCATGAGGGATCCGATGAGCTCTTCTACCGGCATGTTTTTGATGTCCTTTGCTTCTTGGATTGCCGTGACTTTCGGAGCCCATGAGCTTGGTAGGATCCATAGGATCTTTTTGACCATCGTCTCTGCAGAAATATTATCACCAAGAGACTTTCTACCATTGCAAACGTCAGTAAACCGTGTAAACATATCAGAAATATTTTCATGTGGGTGCATAGAAAATGACTCAAAATCTTGACGAAACATGTCCAATCGAGTATCTTTGACTTTGTTGGTCCCCTCATGGGTAACCTCCAAAAGTTTCCAGATTTCGTGTGATGAGGTGCATGTGGAAACTCGATTGAACTCATTACGATCAAGGCCGCAATGAAGAGCGTTCATGACTTTGCCATCAAGCTCGAAATTTTTAATGTCGGCTTGAGTCCATTTGGATTCATCGGGGGAAGAGAGAGTGTAACCTTGCATCACAATTTTATAAATGGGATATCCTATGCTTCTAAGAAAAGTAGTCATGCGGGTTTTTCAATAATTATAGTCGGTTCCATCAAAAAATGGAGCACGACCCAAAGAAAAGCCTTCGGGGGCGAAAGAGGTTGAAGCCATCAAAAAAAGATCTTGAATTTGAAACCGGTGAAGGTATTACTCAAATTTTGCCTCTGATACCAATTGTTGGGCGGAGAAAGAAAGGAGTGATGGCAAGAGGGGGGTGAATTGCCTTTTAAAAAATAATTAACAAATTAAAATCAAAGTTGAAAGTGCAGCGGAAATAAATGAGGCAAGACACAAAATTGATAACGGAGTTCGGCCTAAAACCCGGCCTACGTCTCCGCTCCCAACTCAACCGTTGAGATATTCTATCGCTTTCTTTTCAATGGTTTTAGCAAGAAACCCACTAGACTTTACAGGTAGTCTAGAACCTATTACAGCTTGCTTTTATATGGTTATGCAAGAACCCACTTGCTTTCAATGGTTGAGCAAGAACCCACTAGCCTTCTTACAGGTGAAGGCTAGCTCACCTATGTCACAAGCCTTTTAAAGGAAAGGCTTGACCAACCTCTTCACACCTTAAAGGTGATGTGAAAACCCAAAAGAAAGGATGAGAGAAAGATATGGGGTTTGTAGGCACAAACTCAAATTTAAGCTCAAAATGAATAAAACAATAAAAACCGTAATGGGAGAAGCCTTGGGCGCCAAAGGTTGATGGAGCTGATGAAGGGCGCTCCCAAGCTTCTTTGGAGGTGCTCCTTGGATGTGGAAGTGTGTTGGAGCAAGTGGGGTTCCCTTGGAGGAATCCGCCGGAGGTTCGCCAAATGATGAGAGATGTGTCTGTTGGCTTCACAATAGTTCCGGCTATGTTCCTTAGGCTTCTGGGGGTTCCTAGTCCTTTATTTATAGAGGGGGAACCCTCATATGGCCTTTGGAGGTCTTCGGAGCCGTTGGAAAAGGCTTCGGAGCCGTTGGGAGGCAAGTGGACCAGCCTGGTCAAAGGCCCAACGGCTAGTTTGACTGGCTCCACCGGCTGACCGGTGCTTGGCCACCGGTTGGCCGGTGTTTGAAAAAAGGAGAGGCCTTCGGGCTCAGGCACCACCGGTTGGCCGGTGCTGAGGCCACCGGTTGGCCGGTGGTGAGGCAGTAGCTTCCTCTTCTGTGCAGGTGCCACCGGCTGACCGGTGCTGAGGCCACCGGTTGGCCGGTGCTGAGGCAGTAGCTTCCACTGTTTGGGATGGGTGCCACCGGCTGGCCGCTGGTGTGACACCGGTTGGCCGGTGGTCTGGACAGAGGGATTCCTTCTGTCCAGGCCTCCATCGGCTGGCCGGTGCTCTTCCATCGGTTGGCCGGTGGACTGAATTTCAGTCCACTTTGCCTTGTTGCTTTCTTGGCCCAATTCCTTGGCCCACCTGAAATCATGCCTATCATCCAAAAACACTTAAAAAAAGATTAGATAAATAAGAGGGTGATTGTGATCATGAAAATAAAACCACGAGGGGTTCGAGAGGTACAACATAACTCCCTAAAAACTAGGAAGGCATTGCCTTTATAAAATGTAAACACACACAACCAGAGTACAAGCGGAAGAAAACACTAAGTAAAGCAGCATAACAAACGTGCTGAAAGTACAAGGGGACAGAAATACAAGCCCAATAGAAAGGTATAGCTACAACTGAAAGGAAGTACAACTGAAGATACAAACAGTTGGAAGATGGAAGCAGCTCCTGGATCGTCCTCCGGGTTCCTACCTGAAGGGTAGGTATAGATTTCCTCCTCGTCACTCCACGTCCGTCCGTCTCCTCCGGGTACCGACTCGTCATGAGGTCCACCTCCAGGTACCGTCTAGTCCTCGTACACTCTGCCTCAGTCAGCGTTGTCCGTCGTCTACATCAAACATAACGAGGTGCGAGCATAGTCCATGCAGAGGTGAGTATAACGATACTCAGTAGGGACCCCGAGACCCTCAAGGTCTCACAAAAATCCACAAGGATAAACCACAAAGAAGTATCTCAACAGATAACCTTTACTTAGGTATATGACCATACATATACCTAAGTTATCAAGTAACCCATCTCAATCATGAGGAAAACACAAAGGTCATTGACTCAGCTCAAACTAGGATTTTCATTATCGAAACCACAACTGCGGGAGAACTCCTCCCCTGTCGAGTACAGTGGCCCTGTCGCGACTCCGAGACGTTACACACTAACCTTAGACTGCTGAGGTACCCCTCTTATCGAGTACCGCGGGTCTGCTGCCAAACCAGGCACTCCTCCGCTGTGGGTCTCCTGCCAAACCGGACGCTCCCCCTAATAGCCGTCAGAGGTACTCCTCCTATCGAGTACCGTGGTTCTGCTTCCAAACTAGGCGCTTCCAAACTAGGCGCTCCATCCGTCGTGGGTCTGCCGCCAAACTGGGCACTCCGTCCACTGGGTTAGTCGAATAACTTCGAGTCGAATCGGTCAAGCAGTCGTCAGGTCTACAGCTACTAGGTCTCCACACTCTGTCTGCTCGTCTTCAGGAGGATCTGCTCCACGAGCTACTAGTCGATACTCCAAGTGTCACGAAGTCTCACATAGAAGTATCACAAAGGACTGCCATGTCAAAGGGTTCTCAACGCAACAGACGACGCGTTAATCGGACGTCCGGTCTGTGAGTTATTAGCCTTTTTGTCCCGAGGGCCCGGTTGGTTTCGTGTACGAACCAACCCGACCGTATCTCAACTATACCCCGAATTCCCATGGGGTATACTCAAAGAAACCGTTTCTCAGTGAGATTACCAACGCCGCTGACGGTTCATCAAACGGACGTCCGGTCAGAGAGTTATTGGCTTTTCCGTTCCAGGGGCCCGGTTGGTTTTTAAGCTAAAACCAACCCAACCGTACTCCAACTGCATCCAAACCTCAAGTGGATTACGCCAAAAGAACTGTCTCATCAAAAGAAAACCAACGTAGTTGACGGCACGTCAATCGGACGTCCGGTTCTTAAATTATAAGCGTTTCCGCTCCGAGGGCCCGGTTGGTTTTGGGTTCGAACCAACCCAGCCATACCCAAACTTCGCAAAAACCTTGAGAGTAATATATCAAAATTATTGTCTCGTTTCAAGGATTCCAACACAACTGACGATGCATCGATCAGAGGTCCGTAGCCCAAGATATAGGTGTTTGAACGAAACTGGTCCGAAAGTAGGGGGTCTGGGTCCGGTCCGACCCGGCCCAGACCGCCTTGGGTCGGCCCGACCCGACCGGGTCAACCTGACCCGGAACCGCGGGTCCGTCCCGCTGGCGCGCAGCCCGGCCCGCAGGCACGCGGCCATGCCTAGTAGCGCACGGCCCAGCCCGCGTGACCCGCCCCGGCCCGGCCGGGGGGGGGGGGCACTGGCTCGGCCAACTGGTGCGGTATTAAGCCGCACCTCTTCAATTCTGGAACGGCAGAGTCGTTCCGGTTCCACCCACCGTCGCGGCTCAGCTGCGACGGCCTGCTCCGGTGGCGCGCTGTCGCTGCCTTCTGCGGACCACCGGACGCACTCCGATGGTCCGTTTCGCCCACCGTCTGCGCCTAAGATCATCTCGGGACCCGAACTCCACTGTGAAAACTCCAAATCACCGTTGTGGTCCCGTTTTTTCGTCATCCGTCAATCCGCACACAGACGAACAAACAGCAGAGGGTTCGGCCTTGTTCTTCGGCCCGAGCCCTCCGCGTTAGAAGTTTTCAATCAAGATTTAAGTATTCAAACTAAAACCAAACCCGAACATAACCCCACATCAGATTTGAATCTCAACCCGCATGAACGAGCGATTCGTGGATCAACTGGGCAGAGGTTGGTCCATGCTCGTTGTTCTTTCCTCAAAAAGGAAAGGAGAAATTCAATACAATTCCCCAACCTCGAAATTGATGTCGCACGTCATCGAGCCGTGGAAGACAAGCATCGCGGATAATGATGTCGATTCTGTGGACGTCGGGGAAGAAGAAAGGATAAAGTTGCTTCTCGTCCTTCGAATCATGGAGCATTCTTCGTCGAGGGAGAATGAAGTTCTTCATCAGAGGTGTTCTTCGTCAAAAGAAGAACACTTTTATTTTTATTTCTCCATAGGTTCCTCACCAAAATATTTGCTATCGCAAATATTATAAAAGACTTCTCCCATTTTAAAGAAGTGCCATGTAAATCCAATAA
This sequence comes from Viscum album, assembly GCA_963277665.1. NCBI lineage: Eukaryota > Viridiplantae > Streptophyta > Magnoliopsida > Santalales > Viscaceae > Viscum > Viscum album. Next base: position 1,560,355,604 of record OY728129.1, read on the forward strand.
ATTCAAATTGAGATGTGTCAATTAAATTAACGAAGTCATTAATTTAATTGCGTTGGCAAACTTACTAAGAGGGAGGTGGAGAGATCTCATTAATAGGGGAGTTGTCATAAAAAACAAGGGGGTTTGAGGGAGTTAAGGGGAGATGAAAGGTTACGGCTCGTGTGGGCCCCACCTCACAAATATCCTCTCATGAGAGGTTATGTGGGTGTGGGCCCCACCAATAACTTCCCCATGTAGGATTTAACTACCCAAGATAAATAAAATTGTTCACAACAATTTTATTTAACTTTTTTATTAAACCCCAAAAATTAACTTTCAACCCGCATTAAACACAACCACGGTAAAAGTCCCCTTAAGCGAATATCGGCGTTGCGAGTTCATCAGTGTCCTCAGATTTCAATTCTGAGCACTGGTTCAAAAGATAGAAAAACTCACACGTACGTTCACTGAACGTACCCGATCAAAACTTGAGAAATTGATTCCGGGCACACTGGGCCTCGGAATCAGGTGTTGTCAGAAACCGCAGACTCGTAAAATTACAAAGAATTTAGAAAAAAATTCCTTGAAATTTATGGGTCTTTACACATCCTTTCAAAAGATATTTCCCGGATTACCCCCCCCCCCCCAAAGAGAGGAGGGACGTCTACTTTGGCTGGATACTATCGGAGGTTCATTCCAGACTTCTCCAGAGTTGCAGCACCACTATCAGCCTTGATGAAGAAGGGGAAACCCTTTGTGTGGTCAGAGAGATGCCAGTAGAGATTTCAGGAGCTGAGGTAGAGGCTGACTAGTGCCCCCATCTTGAGGCTTCCAGAGGAAGGCGTAGGGTACGTAGTTTACTACGACGCATCAGGGACCAGACTTGGGTGTGTCCTGCTGCAGGAGCAAGTTGTGATCACGTATGGTTCTTGGAAGTTAAGGTAGCATGAGTAGAACTATGCTACCCATGACCTGGATTTAGCAGCAGTGGTCTTCACCTTGAAGATGTGGAGGCACTATCTGATGGGCGAATGCTTTACTGTGTACTCTGATCACAAGAGTCTCAGGTATATATTCTCTCAGAAGGACTTGAACCTGAGATAGCGGCGTTGTCTAGAGTTCCTCCAGGACTATGACTTCGAGATAGTCTATACTCCTGGGAAGGGAAATGTTGTTGCAGATGCGCTTAGCAGGAGGACTGGTATTCAGCTACTAGGAGAGGTGACAGAGCAGGTGGCTGCCTTACAGTTATCCTTTGTGGATAGGGATAGAGCAGCCTATCTATAGTCTCTTACAGTCACTCCTCCACTTCTTCAGCAAGTTAGGGAGGCACGGCATGGGGACGTTGACTGTGAGATGTGACGTGCTCAGATATCCATGGGAAAGGAACCTGATGGATTTTCTGAAGGTGGGGAGCACGTTATCCTCTTCAGAGGACGTACCTTGGTACCAGTTTCACTTCAGGAGGAGGTGTTGAGGGAGTTCCACACTTCCCCTCTAGCGGTACACCCAGGAGTGGCAAAGATGTATCAGGACCTTCGACGACAGCACTGGTGGCCAGGTATGAAGAAGGTGGTAGTAGAGTTTGTCTCACGGTGCCTCAGTTGTCAGCAAGTGAAGACAGAGCACCAGGTACCTGCAGGCTTGGTTCATCCCTTAGAGGTCCCAGAGTGGAAGTGGGATGGGATATCCATGGACTTCGTAATGGGTCTTCCACGTACATCCAAGAGTCACGACTCGATTTGGGTGATCGTCGACCGACTCACCAAGTCGGCCCACTTCCTACCGATCAGAGAGTAGGGATCAGTTGAGAGCTTGGGACGCCTCTATGTGTAGGAGATAGTGCGTTTACATAGAGTACCTTCCTCGATTGTCTCCAACCGTGATGTATGGTTTACTTCCCTGCTATGGAAGGGGTTGCATGAAGCTTTCAGGAAACAGATTTTCATGAGCACCGCCTTCCATCCTCAGACGGATGATCAGACCGAGAGGACCATCTAGACCCTCAAGGACATGCTACGTGCATGCGTCCTCGACTATAGTCCCAACTGGGAGGATCACTTGCCTTTGGTGGAGTTTGCCTACAACAACAGTTATCACTCCACCATCGGTATGACACCTTTCGTGGCGTTGTACGGATGACCTTGCATATCGCCACTATGCTGGACAGACCCAGGGGAGTCAGCACTAATGGGACCAGAGATGGTACGAGCTACCACGGAGAAGGTGCAGATCATCCAGGAGCAGATGAAGACTGCACAGAGTAGGCAGAAGTCTTATGCTGATAGGAGACGGAGACCTCTGGAGTTCGAGGATAGCGACCACGTCTTCCTACGGGTCTCACCTCGATGAGGTCTATGAAGATTTGGCTGAGGCGGCAAGTTGTCTTCGTAATTCATCGGACCATTCTAGGTCCTCAGCAGAGTATACAAGGTGGCTTACCTCTTAGCTCTTCCACCTTAGTTGCACCGGGTACACAACATCTTCCACATATCTCAACTGAGGAGATACGTGCATGACCCATCCTACATCATCAACCATGGGGAGTTGGACATCGATGACAGGGCGACTTTCACGGAGGTTCTGGTAGAGATTGAGGATCGGCATGAGCGGGTCCTACATGGACGGTCGATACCTCTGGTGCGCGTTCGTTGGCAGCACGAGAACCTCCAGGAGAGCACATGGGAGCGGGAGGCTCAGATGCGTGCTCAATACCCCCATTTGTTCCCTTAGTTCGAGTTGTAGCTTACGAGGACGTAAAACCCTTAGGTGGGGAGAATGTAAAGACCCGGAATTTCCGTGGATTTTTTTTAAATACATGGGAATTTTACAAGTCCGCAGTTTCTGACGGCGCTTGATTTCGAGGCCCGGAATGATCCGTCGAAGTTTTGTTAAGCTTAAATTAACGCGCGTAAGCAATTTTCTTGAAAAAATGGAATAACTCTTAAATGGATACTCAGATCAAGAATCTGAGGCCACCGTTGCACTCAGGTTAGCGGGTTTACCCTAGGCGTGACTTAAATTTAGTCAGCGCGGGCCTCCTGTGAGAAAACCCGAAAATGGCATAATCGTAAATAAAATAATTAAATAAAGTTATTTTATTTTTCAAATGCTTATAACTCACAAGTGGTAACCCAGATTAAAAATCTGAGAACACCGCTAAACTCGTGAGGGTAGGCTTTCTTTAAGAAGATACTAACTTGGGTCGACGAGGGCCACCATAGAAAGCTAGTTTTTGGCCACAAATAAAATAATTAAGTGACAATTATTTTATTGTAAAATTCATAACTTCTAAATGGTAACTCAGATTGAAAATATGAGTGTACCGTTGGGTTTGTTGGGGCGTGTTTCACCTAGGCAGAGCCTAACCTCAACCGCAGTGGGTTGAGGGTGACTGATGTTAATTTTCCGAACTTTTTTTTGGGTACGTTCAGTAAACGTGCGAGCGGCGTTTTTATAACTTTTGAACTGGTGCTCGGAATTGAAATATGATGGCACCATTGAACTCGCAGCATCGGTGATTGCTTAGTGAGACCTTCACCGCAGTTGCGTTTTAACGAGAGTGGAAGATAGTTTTTGGGGTTTTAAATAAAATTAAATAAAAATAAGACTTAACTTATTTTTATTTTATGGTGGATAAAACCTCCAAGTGGAGGTTAGTGGTGGGGGTCACCCGCACATAACCTCCCTTGGGAGGATTTTATTTAGTGGAGCTCACATGAGTTTCTTAACTCTTCTAACTCTCCATTAATTTTGGAACACCTTTAACCCCTCATTTATGTGGGTTAAACTCTCCACCTTCCCCCACTAATTTATTGTGCCAACGCACGTAATTTAATTGGGTGGAGCCTGGTTATTAATTCACCCTTTTGAATTACGTGCCAACACTTCAAATAATAGGCAGACTATTATTTTATTTGGGGTTGGCACTTCTCTTCCTGTGAGATTGTTGGAAAAATCTCTCAACGGAGAACCGTTCTTCCAACGAAGAACGCGAAGAATGTCGACGAACTTCTTCTTCCTTCTTCGACCGAACCTAAGGAGAAGGAGCCGACCGTGAAGAATGCCAATGACGCTTCTTCCTCGGTCTCCTACCCCGGACACTTCCCGACGTCAACGAATCGATGTCGCCTTATTCCGCGACTTCGTCAACGATCGTCGTCAAGCAAGGTAGGGGGTTTGAATTGTTTTGTACTCGTTCTTCATCGTACAAAATTCTAGAATGAGGACTGAATGTTATCACCATAATGAGGAGGGTTCAGACAGCACGAACATGGTCCGACCCTCCCCCTTTGTCGGTTATTGTTTGATGATGACAGAGGCGGTACGTGCGGCGACCGACAACGAGCCGGCCGTGAATTAGTCGGCGTCGTAAGGCCGTCGGGTCTCCACAAGGGCGCAGCACCGTCGTGCCGCGCAAAGAACCGAGCCGCGGCCAGGCGGGCCGCGGCGGTGCTAGAGGGGTGCGGTGTCGTCGCACCGCGCCGGAAGGAAGGGTCGCGACCAGGAGGGTCGCGGCGGTTGGACGAGGAGCGCGGTGTCGTCGCACCGCGCAGAGACCCGCAGGAGGCCGCGACCAGGCTGGGCCGCGGCGGAGGGGCGCAGCGCCGTCGCACCACGCCGTGGTGGGGAGCGGCTGGCCGCTCGGGCTAGCCGGGAGGTGCGGGACCCCGTCGGGTCCCACGTGAGTTGTACCGGCGCCACCCGATGCCGGTTCGGTTCTACCTGAACGACTAAGTTGTTCGGGTGCCAGGGGCGCGCGGTTCCCCCCCTGACCGCGGCTAAGGCAGACCCCCGCCAGGCCGCCGGGTCGCCAGGTCGACCGGGCCATCGGGTCGCCTTCAGGTCGGGCCGCCACGGGCCGGTCTGCCACGGGTCGGGCCTCCTCAGGCCGGGCCGCCCTCGGGTTGGGCCGCGCCCTCGGGTCGGGCCGCGTCCTCGGGTTGGGCCGCGCCCTCGAGTCGGACGCCCCTTCGGGTCGGGCTGCCCCCTAGGTTCGGGCCGCCCACTCGGGTCGGGCCGACCACTTGGGTCGGGTCGTTTTCTTAGACCGGGTCAGCCCCGCGGACTGGGTCGGACCGACTAGGTCGGACCAGACCCAGACCCACTATGACCCGATTATACCTTTTCTCCAATATCTTGGGCTACGGGCGTCTGTTTGACGAACCGTCAGCGGCGCCAATATTCTTGGAACGAAGCCATCCCTTTGAGAATATTCCATGGGAGTTTGAGGTATAGTTGAGATACAGTCAGGTTGGTTCGTACACGAAACCAACCGGGCCCCTAGGACTAAAAGGCTAATAACTCACAGACCGGGCGTCCGATTGACGCACCATCTATTGCGTTGAGACCCCTCTGGCACGACGGTCCTTTGAGATACTTCCACGTGAGACTTCGTGACACTTGGAGTATCGACCAGTAGCCCGTGGAGTGGATCCTCCCGGAGACGAGCAGACAGAGTGCGGAAACCTAGTAACTGACAGACCTGACGACTGCTTGACCGATTCGACTCGGAGTGATCGACTAGCCTAGTGGGGATCACCCGGTATTTGGTGGCCGAACCATGGTGGACGGAGAGTCTGGTAGTTGGCAGTAGACCCGCGGTACTCGATAGGAGGAGTACCTCTGTAGGATATTAGGAGGAGTTCCCGGTATTTGGCGGCAGACCCATAACGGACGGAGCGCCTGGTAGTTGGCAGCAGACCCGCGGTACTCGACAGGAGGAGTAACTCAGGATTCCAAGGTTAGTGAGAAGCACCTCAGTGTCGCGACATACCCACCGTTCACGACAGAGGAGGAGTTCTCCAGCAGTCGTGGTTTCGATAATGAAAAATCCTGGTTTGAGCTGAGTCAATGACCTTTGTGTTTTCCTCATGATTGAGATGAGTTACTTGATAACTTGGGTATATGTATGGGCATATACCTAAGTAACAGTTATCCATTGAAATCATACTTTGTGGTTTATCCTTATTGAATATTGTGAGACCTTGAGGGTCTCAGGGTCCCTACTGAGTATCGTTATACTCACCTCTGCACTGGCTATGCCCGCACCTCGTTGTGTTGGATGCAGATGACTGACAGCGCTGATCGATGCTGAGTGTACGAGGACTGGACGGTACCCGGAGGTGGACCTCATGACGAGTCGGTACCCTGAGGAGACGGATGGACGTGGAGCACTGAGGAGGCTATCTATACCTACCCTTCAGGTAGGATCTGTGGTGGACGATCGAGGAGCTGCTAGACACCTTCCAGCTGTTTGTCTTTTTAGTTGTATTTGTTTTTCCTTTCCTTGTACTTTACTGTTGGGCTTGTATTTCCGGCCCCTTTACTTTTAGTACACTTGTTATATTGCTTTTACTTAGTGTTTGCTTCCGCTTGTACTCTAGTTGTGTGTGTTTACGATTTATAAAGGCAATGTCTTCCCAGTTTTAGGGATTTACGCCTTTGGTGTTAGTCGCCAGCCTCTGGCCTATGGAAGGCGGGCTTGGGGTAGTCACAATGTGAGCCCCGGGGGACGGGTCATGACAAATCTACCACGTTATATAATCTTAGAACACACTGGAAATTGCAGCTTATGATATGTTACGATATCACCTTAGTGATACGAGGCACTATTTTGATCTAGATGGGACGACGATATCATAGGCTATGATTTCCCATGTCATACATGATGACATAACAAAAACCAAAGGATTATATTGTGGTTCTTGATACAATATCCTATACATTGATACGGGGAAAGGGTCTATAGTATAAAGAAAAGCATGCAACACACAATGCTAGGAAGTACTTGATGAGACTCGTGACACCTCATTGTGACCCACAGGGGCAGCTGCGACTGAGATGCACCATTGATATGGTATCCTATATCATACAAGATGATTTAACCGTACCTTAAAATATCATATATCATAATACAATGCACAATTCAAAAACCCAATCATTTGTTAAGATATCGTATACGACATCAATAAGATATTCAATTTTCTTCATTTTTCAATATGATTTCAAGAATCAAACAACATGGCAAAGCACTGATACCAATGATGGGTTTATAAGGGTTAAACAATACTTATTCAATGCATCATAAGCAATTAGAAACCACAAATCTAAGACTGACCATGCATGAAATTGATACCACTTATATCTATAAATAAAGAACTTGTGTGTCTTTTAATGATGAAGGTTACTATTGCTATTTTCAATCATGTGCTTGAAGAAGATCACTAAGAGGCGGTCATCGGTCTCCCTCTTATGTGGTGTATTCACAAGTTGAACTGAATTGCCCGACACTCGGACGAGATTCTCATCTCTTATATGATATGCTAGTATCTCATAATGCATAGGAATGGGGAGGAATGGAGCTTATGGGAGGGAGAATCGATGGTGGCTTCAACTGGCTCAAATTAATACCATCTCATGGTGATTGTCTTCTTATATAGGCTTTGGGGATGCTCTGTGAGCCTTCATGCATTAACTCATATAGTACATAGCGTGTGAGTTAATGATTCAATCATTCATGCATTCATTGTATGAATGCACCCTTTGATTCTCTCATGTGTTTTATCTGATGTAATGTTTAATGATAGCCTAGATGCATCGTAAGGCTTCCATGTGAATTGTACAATATGATTCATCACTATACAACAAGTCCATATCGTACAACACAATAAGCTTAAGGCATTGTCATGAAATCTATATTTCATGCCTTACGGGATACACAAATCGCACTATATGATATAACATAAATCCAACATATGTGTTTAAGGTTTTAGGTCATATCTCGCTCAATTATATTATTAGTTATTTTCATATTAATCAATTGATTATTATTATTATTATATTAATTAAATCATTCATGATTAATTATATTAACTATAACATTAATTATTTATGTGGTTTGCAATTTCCTTTACCTAATATACCAGTAGTTATTAATTATATTAATATGCGGTTTGTAATCTCCTCCACCCCACCATTGGTAGTTGGGTGGTTTGGGTTTGGGAGGGTGAGGGGCAGGTTGCAGTGTGAAGTCCATAAGTTTACGTGTTTACTATAATTTACTTTCCTTGTATTGTGTCCCGCGGTGACGAATGTAATCAACCTTATATATATATTACCAATCATTAATTATAATAATTAATTAATTATATTATTATGTTTTAATTAGGCCATGTTTAGACTTAAGGCTTAGGGTCTTTAGACCAGTTATTTGGGCTTTTGTGGCCTGTTGACCATATAATGAGATACCTCTACTCAAAAATAATAAGAGGAGATTCTTACTTTTAATGGGGGGGGGGGTCCCTCCTATCTGTTAAAAAGAAGTTGGGGTCAGAAACCCTTTATTAAATAGCAAATTTTATTATTTAATTAATATTTATTAGTAATTAATATTAATTGACAGCAGTTAGTTAATTAATTGATACTAATTTAATAATAATTAATAATAATTAGTAATTTAATAATTTCATCATTATTATTAATATTCACTACCTAAATAATATTTTAAAATATTTATTAATAATTGTTTAATAATTATTATAAATATTAATTAATTATTAATTAATTAATTATTTTTTTAATTGGTAATTAATTTTATTGATAAGAAATTAAATATTGTTCAAATACTAATTAATTAGTAAATTTTAACTATAAATAATTAATTAGTAATTTATTAATATTTTTATTAATATTATTGATATTAATTAGTTAATAATTAGTATTTGATAGTAAATGTTAACAGTTAATTATTATTATTATTATTATTATTATTATTATTATATTATTATTATTATTATTATTATTAATTCTTCACATGAAACGTGGATTTTAGATCCCACATTGTAAATTCATAAAGAGTTTCAGGCCAAATCCCCTTATAAAAGAGAATCATGGATGAGAGTTTACGTCGTAATTTAAGATTGTTTTAATTACAGTAATGTTGGATATTTAATAGTAATTAAATCTTGTTACAAATTTGAATTATATATAAACACATAATCAAGACAAAACAAAAATAAAAAAGGTTTAAATGTACAAAGGTCATAAGTCATTAAAGCTCTAAACGCGTTCGACCTATCCAAAAAAAACAAAACAAAACAAAACAAAACAAAGTCATTTAGGGGCTTAACGGCTTTGTGATTGATTTTCAAAAAAAAAAACAATTAACCTTGACTTATTTGGTTACCTTGTTTTTTTTTTTGTTTTTTTTTTGTTTTTTGAAAAACATACATAGATAAACCGTTTTAATTATGTTATATATATATAGACACACATGAGCTGGATTAGTTATGCATATTTATGACTATTCAGTGCACATGGTGTGGGGGTGGATTCCTTGGATGCACACATGTAAGAGCTCTGAAGGTGGGCGACGCCATTCACGAGCGCGTGCATACACGTGTGAACACACGCGTCACCGTGCGTGCGTGCACACTACATATGCCATACGTGAGTCGCAGTGAATAAGGGCAGGAGGGGGCAGGCCTGAATATTGAAAGTGCAGGGGGCGCAAAATAAATTCAAGCCCACCGCCCACACCGAAAGCTCCTACTGCGCCGCATCGCTGTCCGGCCATGTGAACCCTCTCCCTCAACTGGCAGATGCTTCGTCCCCCTTTCCATAAAGCACTCCCCGACAAATCTGGCCTTTCTTCTTCATATTCCCCTCCTCTCCTCCCGACCCACCCCATCTCCTCTTATTTCCGGCATGGAGGCGGCGCCGTCGGAATACTCCACCGGATGCGATTCCGGCTGGACTTTGTATTTGGACCAGTCGTGGCTCTCCGGCGCAGACGACGACGGCGATGACCAGTCCATGGTTTCCGATGCGTCGTCAGGCCCGCCCCACCTCAATGCCGCCGCCGCCGCCGCCGCTCCAGTAGCCGTTGCCGCCGCCGCCGCCGACGCCACAGCTCTCCGAACCCGGCGTTGCCGCCGCGGCGGGTCGAGTCTCCGCCACCGGGCATCCCCTCTGGACGACACCGCCAGCAGCCACCCCGAGGTAACGACTGGGCTGACCGTCAAACATATATAATCGTAGGGCTCCTAAAACGAACGCGTCCATGGCGGGTTTTGCAGGGAATGGCGGCGGCGGCGGCGGCGGCGTCGGCGGGGAGCGTGGGGGGATATCTTCAGCAAGGATTCTCTGCCGCTCCCGTCGACGTGGGTGTGGATTAGTGTCTGTCCGCCTCCCGATGGATGGTTTGCGTTTGTGTTCACTGCAAAGCGGCGGCGGGTTGGTGGCAGGGGAGCTCTGTCATGGGTGTATTAAGATGTTGATGGGGATGACTCACAATTAAGGATGTAATCAAGTTGAGTGAGACATGAGTTCGATGTAAAGTTCCAATACTAAGATCCAACTATGATATTGAAAGATGAGCTCAACTCGAATTTAAAAACGATCTTTTTAAACCTTCATGATATGATATGAATGAATAGTTAAACTTGGATATTATTTAAATCCATACAAAACAACTTGATTAATAAAAAATATATAAGAATATTAATTTATATATTAAAATATTGAATGGGGGCACCTACATGTATCAAACGTGGCCTATTAGTTATATTAAAGATCATATTCTTATTGAAATCATTTAGAACATGATTTGAAGGTTCCAAAGCGCAACGGAAGCGGTACGACCCGTGCCCAACAATTGAAATTCGTAAACTTCTTTGGATTTCTTCTTAGAACTTGATGAATATTTACTCAAGGATCCACAAGACATGATTATCACACAAAATTTATAATTAATTTATATTAATAAAAAATTGTCTCACGTTGAAATTCTTTCTTCGTTGATGTACCAGATGACAGCTTCGCTTCGTATCATCGTTACGTTGGAGGATTTAATGGTAGAATTCTTCTAGCAGTGATCCACACGTGCATCGCAAACCTTTGAACATTGTTGTAGCCAACGCCAAAGTTTCTAACACTCGCGTCGTTCACCGATGATCGCCACAAGGATTGCTTCGAGGCGGAAGGAATCTTCTTGTTCTTTTTTGACTTGAGAGGGTGCTACAATAGGATCACTCTATGTTCTTGAGAGTGTTCTAGAAGAAGAGCATTCTAGAAGAAGAGCTTTCTAGTCTTTGAAAAGATTCTCTCTAAAATTCATTGTCTACAATGATTAGAATGACTATGCTAGGGTTAGAGAATGACGTAATTGAGTATTTATAGACTTAGGGATACAGAATTTAAAGCCTCGTATTTGTATGGGCGTTCAAAATTCAAGGGAATTTTGATTTTTCAAATTAGTTGTTGGGTCGATTTGAGAACCGGGATTCAGAATCGAGTTACAATGTAACACCCCGAGCTTCCACGATACGATTCTCATTCAATAATGCAATAGCTTGCATTGTACGCAACTTCGAGTTCTAAAACACCGCGACTAATCAAAGTAGCCGTTATGAATAGTAATAACCACTTTTTAAAATTATATAAATTTTATATTTCAAAATGGACTTCATTTTTTGTATTCGTAATATCGAAATTATCCAGAGTTGAATTTTTTGTAATTTTCTGAGAACTTCCAATTTTTTATGAATAGTGAAAAATACTTTAAAACAACTTTTTTTAATCAAAATAATTTATTGTGATAAATTATACTATTTAGTGGTTTTAAGGTATAATTAGAATATATTTTTACCATTTTATCCAATGGTGGTCATTAGAATTAATTTAACATTGAAATTGGACATAAACAATTGCCAATCTTTTGATATAAATTGTTTCTTAAAAACACGCTATTTGTCGTAACAGCAGGAATTAATTATAAAATTAATTAATGCAACTTATATGTTTGGAATTTTGTAAAATATACATCATTTTTGAATTTGGAATATCAATTATAGCTTAGGGTGAGATTTTGGCCTTGTTCTGAAAAACTTCAATTTTTGATGAATAGTGAAACCACTAAGTGGTAGTTAAATAACTGATTTTTCGTTTAAATGAAATATTACCACTTCTGTGATTTGATTTTCAAAAATCCGACATACATGGTTGTCATTAAGAAGTAAAATGTGGTTCAATAAGATTAAAATAATTTTTGGTGAATAGTAACTTTTAAGTTCTTAATCGCGATTAGAGGTAATTAGTGTAGTTTAAGGTAAAAATAATGTTTTAATAATATGAGATGAGCATGACACTTGTCCTACTCCTATTGGATGAGTCATGGCCGACCAAGACAACCCATGGGTCAACTTGGGGACCCAATGGAGCCACTTTAGTTAGAAAATGACATAAACACCTTTTATTTAATGTTAAAGTAAAAAATGACACAAACATAAAATGTTTTACTAAAACAATTTTTACGTGGGGTTACACAAGTCCAAATTTTGATTATAAATATTCATTAGAAAGCTAAAAAGATTTCCTACATCATAGTATTTTTTTTATAATTTTTAGACATTAAATAAATTAAATTATTTATGACATCATTATGATGCAGCGATGACCTCATTATTTAACGATTTAAATAAAATGAGAAGATAATGCAAAATCCAAGGCTTACACTTGTCCATAGCCTATTGGATGAAGATATTTCGAAACCTTATCACCTTAGCCTCGAATTATATAAGTGTGGGACCTTTATAATCCGAAAAGCATTGTGTAATAATGTAACATTTCAATCTTTCCAAAAGTGCCCCTCCTCTCCACTTATAAAAGGCCCCCACCTCTCCCACCTCATTTACACTTTCAAGACATTTGGATCGGCCAACCTCTGCCCAAATACTCTCCCAACATTCCTCCCTTACTCCTAGAAGCCTCACTTTGGGCAGAACTCTTCTCAAGGAAGCCTTTGGCTCAAATAAAAAAGAGTTACCCGATTTTGAGGTAATGTCTTCTCTAATGTTGTTTTGTTTATTTTTCTTCTCCAACCCCCTAAACTCTTTTTATTCATTTCTTTTGTAACAACACCAGTATCCTCAATATACTAGGATGTTTTTATAAGAAGGATTCGAGCTACACTTACACACACCTACATCTAATGGTTAAAGAACATACGGTTTCTGTGGATGGCGAATTTCTGCCTCACGAAATGATGATTGTTCAACACTCATATAACACCTTCAAAGGTGGACATTAAGATGTCACTATTTTTATATATGATATATAATATGTTTATGTTTTACTTATGCTTCTGTATTTCTCATTTATGGCATAATTTATGATTTCCATTATGGGTAAAACGCGATAATTTCATTTTAGGAAGTGCGGACTACCGCCCCCTCAAAGTGATTTGAATCGTTAATGTCATATGTGGGATGTATAAAGGATGGAGTAAATGGTATTATACACTATATTATACTGGAATTATATTATACACTTATATCATTATGATTTCGTTCCATTAAATATGAAATAGAAATGAAAGTAGCGTTCATGCGTACGTACGGTTTACCGTCTCCATGAACGGTGCATTTCATTTCTTACCTCTAAATGTTACGTAATATTATAAATGAATGTATATACTGGATATATATGATATATATGACATCTAAATCATGAATATAATTCTGGAGATAATGGATATTCTACCACATAAACAACTTGTAATTATAAGAAATTTATTGTTGACTCAAGTAACAAAGATCGACAAAACGACCGTTATTAACTTAAATAATTACATAATGTTCATAACATTGTAATAAGTGATATAAAAAGGATAATGAAATTAAAAATGGTTCTTAATAAGGTATATATTAACTCTAGTTTATTATTCAGGAGGTTAAAGAACGGTTGAGTCAAGTCAGACACAAGGTAAGAGAATTTCTTAACCCAACTTCCATTCTTTGGGTTAATCTCCTACTTTCAAATTATGTCATGATATTATTATGTTGTATATTGTATTTATATTTTCTTTATGTGTACATATAGTGAATACACATAATAGATATATTTTATTTTAAGGGACTTTGTCTCAATCTCCATTCATTGAGGCATATTTTGTTTTATACACAAATTTCTTTTATACGGTGTATAAACCCCTTTGACTTTTATGTTTATTCAAAAGGAATCTTTTTTATACGAAGCGTTTTACTAAACGACAAAAAGGGAATGTTTTTCTTTCCGTACTTATGCGGCGACAATGACTTCTCCGCCGCCGTGACCATTATTTGAGTTTCGGCTTCCTCTACAAGCCATCATTTTTTTTAATGAAAAATAAATACAAAGTTTTAACTTTCTTTTATTTTTGTATTGAAAATGATTTTGAAAGCGTTTTTATTATATCAATGTGTTGTATTGATATCTTGTGATTGAAATATGGAAATGTTATGTTTCCTTTATGCATGTTTTATGTGATACGATTATGTTATGGTTTATGATATGTTTAAACCTATTCATATGAGGAATGCATTGGACTTAATAAGTGACGGGTGGAGCCCGCTATAGCTCCTCGATGCATCGGCAGGTCTCATGAGACAAACTAGTGTCTTGGCACGAGGCCTTGACAAAATCTTATTTGTGGTCTTGGCACGAGGCCTTGACTACGTGGTTATGATAGTCTGGCATTATGCATTCCATCATTATGAAAGTGGTTATTGATATTGCATGTGATTATTCGACTAGTAGAATATCCATGTGAAGAAGTGAATGGCATTATCTCATTTTACTTTTGCCATATTATGTTGATGTTCAAGTTTAAAAGGCTTTTGTTTTAGTTATACATTGCCTTAAATTTTTATGTTTATTTATGAAAGCTTCCGCAATATTGTTATCCTTACTGAGCATCTGAGCTCACCCCTTTCAATGTTTTAATATTTTCCAGGATGTGAAAAGTATTTTATGAATGACCTGCAGGGATAGTCAGAAGAGGATATGAGTGTGGACTATGAAGACTTTGTTATTAGTTTTTCACTTTATGATGTAATGTAAGACTTATGAATGTATCTAGTGTTTCCAAAGCTACTAAACTAATCGGTCTTTCGAGACTTGATCTTTTGTGATCATTCCTATGTTACGAAGTAATGCACCGACTCTGGGTAGCTGGGGTCGGGGCGTTATAGTTGGTATCAGAGGAAGTTTAGTACAAACCTTGGAAGCTAGATTTAGATAAACTCTGATTAGAGCACGTAGACCTAAGATGAACTTTGAGGATTAGTATAGAAGAACTTCCTAGAATTTTGGTATTGTAGAGATTTTGTGAGTTTTCCAAGCAATATATCCCTGTCTGGATACGAGCAGGTAGAGGCGGCTCTGGCACAGATGTTCCTAGGGATAAAACCTGAAAACACCGCTTTGAGCTAGACTCGAATGGGAACTGGTGCACGACAACGGGCCTTGCTGCACTCTTGGTTACAACACTCCCGGGGGATATGCTTAGGATAACTCTCATTTTCTTTACAAATAATTATGAAGGGTTTATGAGTATATACTTCCTCAAAGAAAACATTTTTATGATTATGGATTATATCCATAAATAGTTCAATTTATGTTAAGTGTTTTATAAGTATGGGATTATGAATTTTGATTCATAAACTGATCTAGTTTATGCCATTGTTTAGTAATAGCGCCTGGTGGAAGAAATGGAAACCGTATCAATGCACGCACTCCATGTAGGGATTGCCCTCCTGCTCAAGATAATTATGGTGGAGCTAGTCATACAACTGGTGCTGATCAGCTTCTCACCATACTGGGACAACTCACGCAGGTTATGAGTAATAACCTTACTCGTATGGAGCAACCTGATCCGCAACGTGGAGGATCAATGTTAGACCGCTTCATGAGGCAACAACCACCAACCTTCAATGGGAGTACAAATCCTATAGTAGCTGAGCAATGGATAAATTCCTTAGAGAAAATATTCCATGCCTTGGGGAGTAGTGAAAGGGAGAAGGTTGTCATGGCAGTTTACCGCCTCACTGGAGATGCCGATCAGTGGTGGTCGCTGATTCAAAACACAAAGGAAGATGATGACGTATCGAATATGGAATGGAGGGAGTTCAAAGAGATTTTCTTAGAAAAATACTTTCCTCGTGACCATCGAGCAGATATGGAAAGGCAATTTCTGAGTCTGAGGCAGAAGGAGGATGAGAATGTCGTAAAGTATGAGGCTAACTTTACAAGGTTAGCGAGGCATGCTACCGATTATATACGTAACCCAAGGAGTAAGATTGATCGTTTCTTTGATGGGTTAAAACCATTTTTCCGTCGATCATTAGTATCACAATTCTTCTCATCATACGAAGATATTGTCTCGTGTGCTATCAAGACAGAAAAGGAATTCTCTAAGTCTTATGACAACAAAGTAAAGAAAGAGAAGAAGAGAACGGTGGAACAAGAGACAGATAAAGGGAAAAAGGGAAAGAAGGATTTTCCATTATGTGATAATTGTGGGAAGAATCACCCTGGTACTTGCCTAAAAGGAATGAGAGTTTGTTATAAATGTGGAGAAAAGGGTCACCAGGCTCGTGATTGCAAGGGAAAGAAAGTGGCTGTCAAAGTTGAATGCTACAATTGTAGGGAAATGGGGCATTATGCAAATGAATGTCCTAAGCGTCAAGGAAACTTACCTCAGAAAAGGCCAAGGGATCAAGGCCAATCTTATGTTGTGACTACAGTTGAAGCGGAATAATTAATGTATTGGTGCTTTTGGACTCAAGGATTATATTCTGGTTATAAGAATAATGAGATATATATATATGGATTGTACTGCAGTACTTGTTGATTTCAGTAAGGTTTTAATATGATGAAGGTAATTATATTTTTAGTATGTGACAATAAGAGAAACTTTACTTTGTTTGGGGAATCTGATAAATTGATTTTGGAATTAAGAGACCTTTTAGAGAAAGTCTAGACAGAGGTATTTTGGATAACTATAAAGGTGGAAGTGGATTAAGTTGATCTTTGGATAGTATTGTTTAAGTTTAAAAAATTTATGAAGATTATTTTTGGAATATTATGATACTATAGTTTTAGGAAAAGGACAACCTGCAGGGTGGGGCATAACCCGTCGCGTCGGACAAAGCTGCAGGAATCGAACCCACAACCATAGTGCGACAAGCCTTTATTTCCTACCACTAGCCTACAGGAAGTCCCTGGTTATTACAAAATAGTTTTACTAATCTAAATGGTATGTGTTAACATTCGGAACCTTATATAATTAGGATAAATAGAATATTTTTGAGTTCCGTTACCATTTGGAGTAAAAGTTGGGTTTGTGGTAAATATTTATTAACGAATGAAAGTATACATAACAAGTATGTATATTCCCTTACGTTCTTAGTAAATCTCCTAAATAAATTCCTCAACATTATAAAAGGTAACTTAAAACAAAAATGTTGTCGGTTAACTTTTCCAACTGGGGATTCAATGACCGTTTAACCAATCACAAGTTTGTGATTTTCTTGTGGTTAAACTTTCTCCTAATCCTGTTTTCTATAACTCTCCATCAGACCTTGATGGTTTGTTTTTCTTTCATATCCATATTTTCATAGAATCCTAGAATGGGCTATATCGGGTGACCTTTGTACTTATCCTTCTTTCTTTTAATGTTATATATTTATTAACCTTATTTCCGATGTGGGTTTTCCTCAAAGGTATTTTCTCTTTTCAACCTTTTATTTTCAAAGAAAAATTTCAAATTGCGAGGACGCAATTTATTGAAGGAGGGGAGAATGTAACACCCCGAGCTTCCACGATACGCTTCTCATTCAATAATGCAATAGCTTGCATTGTACGCAACTTCGAGTTCTAAAACACCGCGACTAATCAAAGTAGCCGTTATGAATAGTAATAACCACCTTTTAAAATTATATAAATTTTATATTTCAAAATGGACTTCATTTTTGTATTCGTAATATCGAAATTATCCAAAGTTGAATTTTTTGTAATTTTCTGAGAACTTCCAATTTTTTATGAATAGTGAAAAATACTTTAAAACAACTTTTTTTAATCAAAATAATTTATTGTGATAAATTATACTATTTAGTGGTTTTAAGGTATAATTAGAATATATTTTTACCATTTTATCCAATGGTGGTCATTAGAATTAATTTAACATTGAAATTGGACATAAACAATTGCCAATCTTTTGATATAAATTGTTTCTTAAAAACACGCTATTTGTCGTAACAACGGGAATTAATTATAAAATTAATTAATGAAACTTATATGTTTGGAATTTTTTAAAATATACATCATTTTTGAATTTGGAATATCAATTATAGCTTAGGATGATATTTTGGCCTTGTTTTGAAAAACTTCAATTTTTGATGAATAGTGAAACCACTAAGTGGTAGTTAAATAACTGATTTTTCGTTTAAATGAAATATTACCACTTCTGTGATTTGATTTTCAAAAATCCGACATACATGGTTGTCATTAAGAAGTAAAATGTGGTTCAATAAGATTAAAATAATTTTTGGTGAATAGTAACTTTTAAGTTCTTAATCGCGATTAGAGGTAATTAGTGTAGTTTAAGGTAAAAATAATGTTTTAATAATATGAGATGAGCATGACACTTATCCTACTCCTATTGGATGAGTCATGGCCGACCAAGACAACCCATGGGTCAACTTGGGGACCCAATGGAGCCACTTTAGTTAGAAAATGACATAAACACCTTTTATTTAATGTTAAAGTAAAAAATGACACAAACATAAAATGTTTTACTAAAACAATTTTTACATGGGGTTACACAAGTCCAAATTTTGATTATAAATATTCATTAGAAATATAAAAAGATTTCCTACATCATAGTATTTTTTTTATAATTTTTAAACATTAAATAAATTAAATTATTTATGACATCATTATGATGCAGCGATGACCTCATTATTTAACGATTTAAATAAAATGAGAAGATAATGAAAAATACAAGGATTACACTTGTCCATAGCCTATTGGATGAAGAGATTTCGAAACCTTATCACCTTAGCCTCTAATTATATAAGTTTGGGACCTTTAGAATCCGAAAAGCATTGTGTAATAATGTAACATTTCAATCTTTCCAAAAGTGCCCCTCCTCTCCACTTATAAAAGTCCCCCACCTCTCCCACCTCATTTACACTTTCAAGCCATTTGGATCGGCCAAACTCTGCCCAAATACTCTCCCAACATTCCTCCCTTACTCCTAGAAGCCTCACTTTGGGCATAACTCTTCTCAAGGAAGCCTTTGGCTCAAATCAAAAAGAGTTACCCGATTTTGAGTTAATGTCTTCTCTAATGTTGTTTTGTTTATTTTTCTTCTACAACCCCCTAAACTCTTTTTATTCATTTATTTTGTAACAACACCAGTATCCTCAATATACTAGGATGTTGTTATAAGAAGTATTCGAGCTACACTTACACACACCTACATCTAATGGTTAAAGAACATACGGTTTCTGTGGATGGCGAATTTCTGCCTCACGAAACGATGATTGTTCAACACTCATATAACACCTTCAAAGGTGGCCATTAAGATGTCACTATTTTTATATATGATATTTAATATGTTTATGTTTTACTTATGCTTCTGTATTTCTCATTTATGGCATACTTTATGATTTCCATTATGGGTAAAACGCGATAATTTCATTTTAGGAAGTGCGGACTACCGCCCCCTCAAAGTGATTTGAATCGTTAATGCCATATGTGGGATGTATAAAGGATGGAGTAAATGGTATTATACAATATATTATACTGGAATTATATTATACACTTATATCATTATGATTTTGTTCCATTAAATATGAAATAGAAATGAAAGTAGCGTTCATGCGTACGTACGGCTTACCGTCTCCATGAACGGTGCATTTCATTTCTTACCTCTAAATGTTACGTAATATTATAAATGAATGTATATACTGGATATATATGATATATATGACATCTAAATCATGAATATAATTCTGGAGATAATGGATATTCTATCACATAAACAACTTGTAATTATAAGAAATTTATTGTTGACTCAAGTAACAAAGATCGACAAAACGACCGTTATTAACTTAAATAATTACATAATGTTCATAACATTGTAATAAGTGATATAAAAAGGATAATGAAATTAAAAATGGTTCTTAATAAGGTATATATTAACTCTAGTTTATTATTCAGGAGGTTAAAGAACGGTTGAGTCAAGTCGGACACAAGGTAAGAGAATTTCTTAACCCAACTTCCATTCTTTGGGTTAATCTCCTACTTTCAAATTATGTCATGATATTATTATTTTGTATATTGTATTTATATTTTCTTTATGTGTACATATAGTGAATACACATAATAGATATATTTTATTTTAAGGGACTTTGTCTCAATCTCCATTCATTGAGACATATTTTGTTTTATACACAAATTTCTTTTATACGGTGTATAAACCCCTTTGACTTTTATGTTTATTCAAAAGGAATCTTTTTTATACGAAGCGTTTTACTAAACGACAAAAAGGGAATGTTTTTCTTTCCGTACTTATGCGGCGACAACGACTTCTCCGCCGCCGTGACCATTATTTGAGTTTCGGCTTCCTCTACAAGCCATCATTTTTTTTAATGAAAAATAAATACAAAGTTTTAACTTTCTTTTATTTTTGTATTGAAAATGGTTTTGAAAGCATTTTTATTATATCAATGTTTTGTATTGATATCTTGTGATTGAAATATGGAAATGTTATGTTTCCTTTATGCATGTTTTATGTGATACGATTATGTTATGGTTTATGATATGTTTAAACCTATTCATATGAGGAATGCATTGGACTTAATAAGTGACGGGTGGAGCCCGCTATAGCTCCTCGATGCATCGGCAGGTCTCATGAGACAAAATAGTGTCTTGGCACGAGGCCTTGACAAAATCTTATTTGTGGTCTTGGCACGAGGCCTTGACTACGTGGTTATGATAGTCTGACATTATGCATTCCATCATTATGAAAGTGGTTATTGATATTGCATGTGATTATTCGACCAGTAGAATATCCATATGAAGAAGTGAATGGCATTATCTCATTTTACTTTTGCCATATTATGTTGATGTTCAAGTTTAAAAGGATTTTGTTTTAGTTATACATTGCCTTAAATTTTTATGTTTATTTATGAAAGCTTCCGCAATATAGTTATCCTTACTGAGCATCTGAGCTCACCCCTTTCAATATTTTAATATTTTCCAGGATGTGAAGAAGTATTTTATGAATGACCTGTAGGGATAGTCAGAAGAGGATATGAGTGTGGACTATGAAGACTTTGTTATTAGTTTTTCACTTTATGATGTAATGTAAGACTTATGAATGTATCTAGTATTTCCAAGGCTACTAAACTAATCGGTCTTTCGAGACTTGATCTTTTGTGATCATTCCTATGTTACGAAGTAATGCACCGACTCTGGGTAGCTGGGGTCGGGGCGTTATATACAAGGCTTGGAACACCTCAATGGAGGTGTTTTAAACTAGGTTGGAGGCTCGATAGCCATTCTGGGGGCTCAGAGGAGCCTCAGGAGAGGCTGGGTGGTTGTTGCAAAAGTGTCACCGACTAGCCGGTGACCTTCACTGGGTATTAAAGGGCTAAAATGACCATTATGCCTCGCTCGAGTTTTTTTGGGGAACCCCCCCTCCCTTTTTCATGCGGATGGGGTTTTCTCCCCCTCCCCTCCTCCTTTAAGCCCTATCAAGGGGGTGTTCTTGGCATTTCACAGCGAATCTAGGTACGTCTCTACCTCTGTTGGTATCCAATTTCCCTCTCCTTCTCTCATTTTAAATTTTAGTTTCTCAATGTAGGGTTTTGGTGCTGATTCCACTGGAGTATGGTGGAATCAGTCTATTCTCATGGGGCTTTCATGCAGCCTAGGAAGAGGACGTCCTGAGATATCGTATGCACGTCGTCGCACACCGTTTCAGTGAGGTATGTTGTCACGGTGATTTTTCTAAGCTTTTCAACTTAAATTAAATAATTTTGTCAATTTTTTTATCATCACGTGATAGGGATTTACCTGGGAATGGTGCTGGGAGTTCCCAATGGACCTCTCATATAAGTATTGAGGTTCAATTTTTTAAAGTGTCAGTGACTGCTCATACGACGTTTTCCTATATAAGCACTTGGTGGCATTCTACTCAGTCGAGCCGACTTGTATTCCTATTTCCTTTTGATGGTAGGTCATGTGGATTTATGATGAGAGGCTTGTTGATGATGGGGATGGTGATGCAGTCTCAGTGCATAGGAGGTTTAGTGACCGTGTTGGGTTAGCATGACAATGGATTCCTAACAATGAACCCCTAGTGGGTTGTTGTTGTTTAGATTCAATTACTTAAAGTCCCAGTAACAACCTATACAGAGTTTTCCCTCATAGCTTGGAATGAAATTCCACTTATCCTAGCCATGTGTTGTGTTTCCCTTGGTATGGATCATCTAGGATGATGTCATTGGTTATGAAAAGAATCAACCCGTGAGACGTGATCCTCTAGGGACCAGTCTGATGTGCAGATGCTTGGAGTGGATGGGTGCCCTAGTTGTGGGTGGTGTTTGGCATGTGATTTCGTCGTATGTGAGACCCCGTGAGTGGGTGTTTGGCATGTTGATTTCATGGTTTGAGACCTACAAAACTTTAGTTTTGACCCAAACCTTACTGGGTCAATGGTTTACATTGTTGGAGGGAAACTCGTGAGAGGGGTTAGCCCGAGTCTTGTGGTGACTTTAGAGGTGGTGAGCATGGTTGTACGCTTGTGATGAGATTAGTGAATGTGAGTTCCTACCAAGAATGTAACCTAGGCATGATGATGCCTTGGGGTTGTTTTTGGTAATGAGCACCTTGAGTGCTAGTGCCTCAGGTGTCAAGGATTGGTTATAAAGGGCAGGACCAGGGTGACATCTGGCCTTGTGTGTTTTTGATATGATTTTAGTAGTGTTGTCAGAGCACGGGTGGATGATCATGATTGGAACAACGTTAGGTGGTAGTTGAGAGTGTGGATGAGGTTGACATGCCTTGGACTAAGGATGGGAAACTGTAGTGCTAGAACGGTGTCATGAGGTGGGCGGTCGTGACATAAATCGTGGCATAAGAAGGTTCCCAATTTTGAAGAGGAGTTCCAAGGGATCTCCTAGCGTGATGAGACAGATGTTCCATGGAGCATGGTGAGCATGGACTTGGTGGTATGCGACTTACAAGCACTTGAGTCAAGTTCTATACTTGGGTGGTACGAGAGTGTGCACCCATTTGGGGACCCAGAGGTGACACACAATGGTTACATGTGGTGTCATTGGAGTAGGGAATCAACAATGGTTGGGTGTGGGCCGAGGGTCGATGGAAATTAATGAGATGCCTATGGGAATGGCGGTTTGGGGTTTTGAGTAACACTTTGAGATGTCCCTCCATGATAGAGGGGATGTGAGTATAAATCAGGTTCCATGGAAAGGACGACCCAAGGGAAGACTTTACACACATTGTTAGGGATACATGGTGACAGGGGTTGGCAGTAAGTGAGCCTGGCTCGAGATGAGCAACACATGTGTGTAATTATAAACTATAGAGAATTTTCTCGAGGATTAGTGTGTGGGAAGTCATAAGGTAGGAAGTGCACCATCGACCATTGGAAGGAGATGACCTTATCTTGGACCACCAATTTCATAAAAGTCATTGTCGAAAGGCAGGAATAGATATAAATGATGTTTTGGGTTGGTGCTTGAAAATGTGTGGGTTTGGACATACTGGTGAAGATGTACGGCAATGGAAGAAGCATAGACCTTAGTGTTTGGTAGTGTGGCAACAAGGACACTCATATGGCGGGGAGTGTGATGTTGGCTGGGGGTGATGTGGCCCACATGAAAAAGGGGCATGGGTGTATAGGACCAGTCATTGGAAAACCATTTTTGGTATTCAAAGACTAGTGAATAAATGGACCAATCACTATTGGATTACTTAGTAAATTCCAAGAATAATCTCAAATATAGAATCAGGTGAAGTCTGAGCATGGGCGTTAGGCTCAGGATGACTTGTGACAATCCAAGTAGGTTTCATATCAGAGGTCTATTGGAATGTGTGGCAATACCTAATAAGGTATTTAGTGGATTAAGGATCTGAGTGTGGAGTTACACTGGGAGTCAAGCATGGACTTCGGTGGGCATGTTTGAATGATCAAGGGGGAGTCTCCTAGAGAAAGGGCATCATGATCGAGTGTTGGAACACATCAGTAGGGGTAACCGAGCATTTTCAAGATGGGTCATGTAATGGTCTGTGCCTTCTCAGTCCATTACTTTGTGAGTTTTGGTTATTTGAGTGTTTAGAGGAGGCTCAGAAGAAGTTTGGAGAATTTCAATTGCTAAAGGCTGGAAGAAGGGGGGTTACACATCGTGTAACCAGATTACACGATGTGAAAGTAGGCTTCATGACTTGTCTAGGAAGTTTCATGGTGTGTAAATATTTTACACGGACACTACTGGAAAGGGGACTTTTCCCAACACTTGTATACCAATGGTTCAAAGAACCGTTGGTATATGTTGTCTTTACCAATATTTTTCATAAACCATTGGTAAGGACCTTGAACAAGTGACTTTTTCCAATGGTTTTATGAAACTGTTGGGAAAAGTGGGGAAAAAATAACTTTTCCCAATGGTTTGAGGAAACCGTTGGGAAAGATGGGGAAAAAGTTAGTTTTCCCAATGGTTTCATAAAACCGTTGGGAAATATTGAGTTTTTTCCAACGGTTTTTAAAAACCATTGGGAAAAAAGCCCCAAATTCTCTAAATGATGGCAGCGGCCTCCCCACGATTCCAGAACCCTTCCGTTGGTCTCCAGAAGCGATTCCTTGGCAGAAACACTTCCGAATCCCCACCTCTTCCATCGGATCAGCAGCTACCAGGTTAGACTCCTTCCATATTTTATCAAGGATATAGTTCCACCTCTTATAAATCATATCCTTCTATTCTCAACGATTTCATTATTCCCAATTTTTAGGGTTTTTGTAAAATTTTATGATTGTTCCACGAATTGTGTACTCAAATCCCTATATCCGTGTGTGTCCAATTAATGTTTTCATGACACATTTACATTTATAAGGGCATGGTGTCTCTTTATTGTGTTCTAATTTTGAAGATTCATAGTTTTTTTTAATTTGCTTCAAATATTATAGCTTCATGTATATGAACTAATAAGAAATTGTTTGTAATATTTATTAATATTATTTCATGAAAATCACTCATTTCATTAAGATCATGCCAAACATGAAGATCTTGTTCATCTTAATTTTTGTACACTATGTGTATTACATAACAAGTATGTATCATGTTTCTATCAAAATATATATATATATAAAATGACACACTTTTCACTTATCCTTTGCACAATAGAACATATGGATTATCTTCTTGAACTTTTCCAAATAGTATGTGGTCCCTAATTAGTACTTCTTCCTTCTTCATGAAACTAATTCACAGAATGTCAAATTCGCAATATTAGTGAATATTATTTTTTCTAATATAACCATTAATCATTCTGCCTTCGACATCATACATGTGTTATTAAATCACCTTTTTAAAACACAATGACCATTTTCACTAATTTGGGGTTCCTTAAAATGCTTGGGAAAATCAGAAAAATGCATGTATTGAATCGTGTTTCTCATATGATTTCATGGATACAAGTTCATCTCGAAAATCATGACAGTGTGGTTAAAATATCATGAGGAACATGAGATTATTATTCTTCACACAAATGAAGTTTTTTCTAAAACTATGTGTTTTTGTTTTCACTTTTGATTTGGTCGAAAGGGGAGCTTTATGGTTATTAATCATGGTTGTGGGTGGTCATTTAGAATGTAAGATAGTATGACTTCATTTTACTTGATATATCTAATATTATTATTTATTTATGTTCAATTTTATTATCTTTAACAAGTGATGTTATTTAATAAGTTGTTATTAATGGTTGTAATAATGACGATATGGTATAAGGGTTCATATGGTGTGTATAAGGGTTCACATGGTGTGTATAATGGTTGACATGGTATTATTGAACTCAAGTCATTAATTTAAGCCTTCATTCTCACTAGCATGTAAGAAATTGAATGATGTAAACCCATCCTCACATGATTTCTTACCTTAGATAGTGTCCAACATATGGAATACGAGCTTTTGAATTCATCAGTTAACCAGGATCATATATTCCATTTCCCCCAAGATGACTATACTAATATAACTTTAGGGTCAACTAAATATGGTTCTAATTGTACGTTGTATATTATGTGTCCTTCTTGGCTAATACTCACTTTTATGAGGGTGGGGTGCTTTTCACTACCCATTCTGGCATGTGTAGACAGCCATAAAAATGTTAGATAAGTCACAATTTTAATTCAGTAATGTTGTTATCATTGACATACTTTATTAAGAATTTCAAATTTAAAAATAAATGTTTTTGTCTATACTTAATGAAATTAAATCTTTTTACAGGCCATGAACAACCTATTAGTGTAGAAGCCTAAAATTTATTCACCCATGGGGTGCGCTTGACTTGGGGAAGTAATTGGGTAATAAAAGGTATGAACAGGTGTCAATAATGAGTTATTGAACATGAGTGAATGATTTGGGATGCCTATAACACATTATGGGACCTGAGGCATGTGCCTCTTATAGACCTAATGAAAATGAATATAAATAAATTTTAATTTAATTTATGAGTACTTGTTCTTTACATTATTTTAATAGTTCACTACATCGACTAGAAACTTCTTCCTTTATCGTTTACTTAAATGTATTTTCTATTAAAGTTCAATCCTATTGAATTGTTTATGACAAAATGACTTATATAAATTCTTTTTACGGAATGGATAGAAGTTGGATGTATGAAACCGATCAGATCTCAAGCGATTTTCAAAACAATTTGGAGAGCTTTATAGATTTTGCATTTCACAATGCTTCAGATAGTGGTCGCATACACTGTCCATGTTCTAATTGTGTTGGTAAACCTTGGTTGAGCCGTGAAGAAGTCAGCTACCACATAACCAAAAATGGTTTTCAATCAAACTACTTTGTGTGGTATCACAATGGGGAGAAAATGAAATCTCAAATTGGTGATGATCGAAATGAAAAGACTAGAATGGAGAATTTGTTAGATGATCAGTTTCCGTTTATTCGTCATCATGAAAAAGAAAGGATTTCAAATCAAGAAGACTTTGATATGAGCACAACTGATGCATCTAGTGAAAATTATGATATTGATAGGGTGAAAAAATTTAATGATGGTGCCACGACTCCAGTATATCGACAATGCGATAAAATGAAAAATCTGGAATTTTGAATCCGATTGTTTCATGGGAAAACTATGTATGAGATTTCTAATACAGAAATCAATTACATTCTTACCCTCTTGAAGGATTTACTTCCAGATGATGCAGATATTCCCTCAAACCACTATATGACATGGAAGTTAGTTGAGGAACTTGGATTTTCAAGAAACAAAATCCATGCTTTCCCGAAAGATTGCAGTTTATTCTGGGAGGAAACCGCTGAACGAAATGATTGTATAAAATGTGTCACATACCGCTGGAAGTCAAAATCTGATGGAACACCATCCCACGTTCCACAGAAAGTAATGTGGCACTTTCCATTGATCCCCAGACTCCAGAATCTTTTTATGTATGATGACATATCAATAAAAATGAGATGACATGATACCGAGAGAAAGAAGACTAATAATGAGTTGGTTCATCCTATAGATGGATTTTCATGGCAGAGATTTGATGCTCGATATCCTAATTTTGCAGCTGACATGCGTAATGTGAGGCTGGGTCTTTCATGCGACGGTTTTAATCCGTTTGGGAAGATGCTTACTTCGCACAGCACATGGCCAGTTTTTATACACATTTATAATCTTCCCCCATGGTTGTGTATGAAAAAACCTTTCACTTTCATGAGTATACTCATATCTGGTCCTTCTGATCCCGACATTGATATTGATGTCAACATGCAACCTTTAATAAAAGAGTTGAAACTTCTTTGGGATGTGTGTGTGCGCACATACGATGCATGTTCGAAAGACATATTTCAGATGCGTTCTGCACTTATGTGGACGATCAATGATTTTCCAGCTTATGAAATGATGTCTGGATGGAGCACGAAGGGAAAATTGTTATGTCCAGTTTGTATGAAGAATACACGATCCAGAAGACTGAAATATCGCTGCAGTTTCAGTTTTATGGGACATCGATGATTCTTGCCAAAGGATCATCCATATAGAATAAATCATCGAAGATTTGATAATACCATAGAGACCGATGATCCACCTCAGCGTATGTCTGGAACTGATGTGCTTAATGAATTGAAATATTTTAGTTTTTCATTTGGGAAGGGTCAAATGAAATCTGGAAAGAGAAAGAATGTTTCCACTGAAACCTGTTACAATTGGAGGAAGAGGAGTATCTTTTTTGATTTTCCTTATTGGTCAACCAATTTGTTACATCATTGCTTAGACATAATTCATATTGAAAATAATATATGCGAAATGTTGCTTTCGGTTCTTCTAAATTTCAAGGGGAAGACAAAAGATGATTTACGATCTCGGTGTGACTTGGTGGATTGGGGCATCAGACCAGAATTACATCCTGTGCGTATCAGTGAAAATAAATGGAAACTTCCATGTGCTTCTTATGTGATGACACCTACGAAAAAAACAATTTCTGGAAGTATTAGAGACTATTAGAGTTCCTGATGGCTATTCAAGCAACATATCTAAACGGGTCAACAGAAGAGAGTTGAAGCTAAAATCTTTGAAGACTCATGATTATCACGTTCTACTGCATGAGTTGCTTCCAATAGCAATTCGTCATCTTTTGTCCAATAATGTAAGGGTGGATGTTATTCGGTTGTTCCATTTTTTAGAGATCTTTGTGCTAAGAAGTTTTCCAAGTCTTTCTTGCAAAAAATATTGACAGATGCCCCATTAATTTTGTGTGAGTTAGAGAAAATATTTCCTTCATCATTTTTCACATGCATGTTGCATCTGACTGTCCATATTCCCATTGAAATACTTCTCGGAGGACCTATTTCTTTTCGTTGGATGTATCCAACTAAAAGAAATATGTTTACATTAAAGTCTTATGTCTGAAACAGAAATCATCCTGAAGGTTCTATCGTGAATGGTTACTTGACTCAAGAATGTATGGATTTCTGCTCGATGTATTTTTCTGATCTTACTATAAGATTGAATAGACCAATTAGAAATGAAGAAGAATAGTATGAGCAAATTGAACCCATTTTTCCATCACTTCCTCAAACAGGAGGAATTCCTGGATCATATACATTGAAGACATTAAGCCATGAAGAGAGGGAGATGACACATCGCACAGTTTTGTTCAACTGTGATTTGTTCGATGAATATATTAGGTAACTAAATTGATTATGTATATCTTACATATATATATGTTAAACTATTCATATTTTTATCTACAGGGAACATAAAAAAATGATAAATAGGAAGCATCGTTCTTTATCTTTGAGAATGAGAGAGACTTTGCATAGCAAAGAGTTTTCTGCATGGTTAAAATTGAAGGTATAAAAAAATTAATGTTTAAAATAATTATATCAATATTTAATTAAGTTTAATAGTCATTTATATTGCAGGTATTGAGTTTTTCTGCTGACTCTGTCTCTGAGGAAATAAGAGCTTTGACTTTTGGTCCTAATACCGTGGTTCATGACTGTAAATCAATTGTTATCAATAGGTACAAATTTATTGTCACTGAACGAGCAAAGAACATGAGAACACAACATGATGGTGTTATGGTTACTTCCACAACAGATTGTTATGCCAGTGCATTAGATAGTAGACCGCGATTTGAAAATTTGGGTTATTATGAAGTTGTTGAGAAAATAATAATATTGGATTATTACTCTCATGGACGAGTCACAATGATGAAATGCCATTGGTTTGATTCAATGATGAGACATATAACATTTATTGATGATTGTGGATTTCGAGTAATTAATATGACTCACACTCTTGCTACCGAAGAACCATATGTGTTGGCATCAATGGCTAAACAAGTTTTTATGCCAAAGACCAACTTTGACCTGAATTTGGTGTCATAGTTGAAGTAATTCCAAGAAATATTTTTGATGATGGTGATGATGGAATTGACACTGTCCCTAGTGCCATTGGAACCAATCCATTTATTTCTTTTGATGACTCAAATAGCTCAATTTTTAGAGTTGATTGTGAACCTGAAGTCGTGGTTGAAAATATATAGAATCATTCATCCATGTTCTCAATTCTTTTGGTTTACCTCGAGTTGGGTTGTTAAGGTTGTTAATATTTAAATTGATTTAGTATTGATCACAAATATGTTTTAGCTGACTTGACCGTTATGTGAATTTTCAATGTTTATTGGTTGCGGTTTTATTTGAATTTCATTTTCTAATTTGGAATTGAACTGTATTCAAACATAGTCAAACAATATTTCTAACTTGGTGAAAATTACAACTTGTATGATTTATTAAATCCATTCAAGCTCTTCTAAAACAATTGATAGCTGACTTGACCGTTATGTGAATTTTCAATGTTTATTGGTTGCAGTTTTATTTGAATTGCATTTTCTAATTTGGAATTGAACTGTATTCAAACATAGTCAAACAATATTTCTAACTTGGTGAACATTACAACTTGTATGATTTATTAAATCCATTCAATCTCTTCTAAAACAATTGATAGCTGACTTTACCATTATGTGAATTTTCAATGTTTATTAGTTGCAGTTTTATTTGAATTGCATTTTCTAATTTAGAATTGAACTGTATTCAAACATAGTCAAACAATATTTCTAACTTGGTCAACATTACAAATTGTATGATTTATTAAATCCATTCAAGATCTTCTAAAACAATTGATAGCTAAATTACCAATGAATCCCCCTATTCCCTTATATATTTAGTTATTTGGGTTACACATTAGTTTTCTTTTTCTAATTAATTACATATTTGTTTTAAAAAGCAGGAAATGAAGCCAATTGAAGAGAGATGGAGTAAAAAAATGATGGAGAATAATCGTCGAATGATGGAGTTGCGAATTCCATCATTAGTGCCTATAGTGAGTACTTTATTTTAAATTGATATATTTAAAGAATATATAATGTTATGTGATTAATTTTTTTGTAAACATTTTTGTAGGATCCACCCATACATCGAAATTTATTCGACGAGGAGCCTAGTACTGGTCCTAGTACTCAGGCTGGTGGTACGAGGAGGGTTCGTACCAGAGGTGGACGAGCAGCTGCACGTACCCGAATAGACCCTGCCCCTCCCACTGACATGTCATCCTTCCCACATTATGATCCCAGTGTGTCCTTAGGGACACATGGGATATTTAGGCCTCCCATGTTTTCTCTACCTTCTGCATCTTCTGGCCCATCATTTTCACATCCCATGATGATTCCCACTCCCCAGTCAGCATCCGGTCAGACAGTTATCTCATCTTCTTTTTCTTCTACTTTTGTCTCTCCGAGCTTCTATATTCCGTCGTCTTCAACTCCTGTTCCACCACAGGGTGTTCCATCAGTTTCTGTGGATCCAGCGGCGCTCAACGATCAGACCGGCATAGGTATATTTATAGAACTCTAACAAATTTTTATAGTAATATTTATTTTCATTATAACATGTTTTGATAAAATATTTGTTTTTCTTTCATTACAGATACATCTACTGACAGGAGACATGGGCGGGGGCATACACGCATGCGTTCGGTGTGGAACCGCCGCACACAGGTTATGGTAGATTATAATGAAGACAACCAAATGGTTGAGAAAACAGTGCAACAATGTCAGAGTTTTTTGGCGACGCTTTCCAAATACTCCGACATCATTCCTGTCAGCCCGCTATCATGGAGACATTTTCCACATGAGGTCAATGATAGATCTTGGGCAGAGATATGGGTAAAAAAACTGTTCTATTTAATTCCATGAATTATTTTTGTATTTATATGAATTAATATTTTGATTTCAGCTTCGATTTAATTTTCCCGATGGTGAGGGTGCACAACTGGAACATCTAAAGGATTTAGGCGAGCTTTAGAGAGCCTACAAGCATGAGTTGTATATTGGCTAGGTTTCTAGAGTTGTCACTGAGTTAGAGGCGGTACCAGTGGTGGATGATTGTCCTATAGAGGAGTATCGTCAGATGATTACTCATTGGACGAGTACCCAGTTTAAGGTATTAATAACATTTAAGATATTTAAATAATAACTTTCATGTTTTGCATTAATACTATCTGTTTCATTTTCGAATTTTATTTAGGAATCATCTGGAAAAAATAAAAAGAACATTGATGCAAAAAAATACCTCCACACACTGGGACGCACTACGATGCCTGGTCATGAGAGGAAGCAGGTATGACAATTGTTTATAAGTTTTCTTTACGACTTACACTTTCTTTTGATTCCTTAATTATTTAATAGTTTGATAAAGTTTTCATATAACTTTAGTTTTCAATGTCATTGTAGAGGCAAATACAAAATATTGAAGGACGTGTGCCTCGAGTAAAACTGTTTTGCTCGAGTAGATGGAAAAAGGATGGAAGTGCTGTCAATGAAGCGACTCAGCAGCAGAATGTAAGTTTTAATCTGTTGAATTTATATTTTAATATCTATTTTGTAACTAAATGATATATTTATATTTGTAACAGGCTGCTTTAGAGGCCCTCGATGCCTAAGAACCAGACAATTTTGGGCCAACAGATCACTTACATCAGGTGTTGGGAGAGGAGCATTCTGGCAGAGTACGCTGCCGACCTAGGATAGCCCTGACGAGGTATTGGCCCTCCTTAGGTATGAGCTGTAGTGCCACCAAGCTGTATCAAGTTAGGGAACAGGCAGAACAGACTGAGAAAAGGGCCACAGAGATGGAAGAACAGTCTTCTAGGGCAAACAGTGCGTTTATGAAATTTATTGAAGTTCTACGTCCAACACTCCCAGCAGAGGCCAACCCAGCTTTTGATGAGTATATGTCGTCGATACGTTCTATATATGATGCACCAGGTGGCAGTTCTAGTGGTGTTCAGTACGATGTCCAGCTTGACGATGATGATGGCGAGGAGTCTGATACGGAAGAGGAGGGAGAGGAGGAGGGCGAGGCGGGTGGTGAGGGCAAGGAGGAGGGCGAGGTCGAGGAGGAGGGTGAGGGTGAGGAGGGCGAGGATGATGATGGGGACAAGGACGAGGGTGATGATGATGGTGATGATAGTGATGGTGATGTGGGACAAGTTTATCCATTACATTTTTGACTGATATTACTGAGATTTGATATTTAATCTATTCCAGTTGTTGGTTTTATCTAGACTCGTAGTATAGTATTGGAGTTGAGTTATTTTTATATATTATATGTTTTTATGGATGTTGTTATCTTTTAGTGGTTGTGTGTTTGGGAACCCCCCTCCTTCCTGGACCCTGGACAACCCCCCACCCTCCTCCCTGGACCCCGGACAGCCCCGCCTGACAGCCCCCCAGACTGCCCCCCGGACAGCCCCCCTACCCTCTTCATTGGACCCCGGACAACCCCCCGAACACCCCCCGAATAGCCCCCAGACAGCCCCACGAACAGCCCCCCAGACAGCCCCCCCACCCTCCTCCCTGGACCCTGGACATCCCCCCAGACTGCCCCCCAGACATCCCCCCAGACAGCCCCCCACCCTCTTCCTTGGACCCCGGACAACCCCCCCCCCCCCGAACACCCCTAGACAGCCCCCAGACAGACCCCCGAACATCTCCAGAACAGCCCCCCACCCTCCTCCCTGGACCCCGGACAACCCCCCGGACAGCCCCCCAGACAGCCCCCCGGACAGCCCCCCCACCCTCTTCCTTAGACCCCAGACAACCCCCCGAACACCCCCGAACAACCCCCAGACAGCCCCCCGAACAGCCCCCCCAGAAAGCCCCCCCCACCCTCCTCCTTGGACCCCAGAAATCCCCCCAGATATCCCCCCAGACATCCCCCCACCCTCCTCCTTGGACCCCAGACAACCCCCCGAACACCCCCCAAACAGCCCCCCGCACAGCCCCCCCGCCCTCCTCCTTGGTCCCCGGACAGCCCCCCGGACACCCACCGGACAGCCCCCCAGACAGCCCCGCCGAACAGCCCCCCCCACCCTCCTTGATTTCATTTAATACTAGAAAATCTATAATATATATTTTATTTATTTTCATCATGATAATCATTGTAAATCACATTTACACATCTAATCAATATCATAGATTCTTGGTATGTTATAAAATAGATGTATTCATTGGGCATGACATTGTTAGCTCCGAAATATTTCATAGCATGATAAACTAAAATCTAATACATACTAAGAATGATATAAAAATATTTGATATAAATTTTCACAAGATTTTAAGTAAATACCATTCCACTAATAGACACATGAGGATTCTCAAAAAATGGACAACATTTTAAGTACATACGGAAAACTGACCAAACGCATTTGGTTTCCATTGAAACTTTAGGATAATGATCCATGGGTCATATGTGACATGTACGAATCAACCCCGCCTCAATCCGAGGTGTGGTGTGGCCACCACCACTCAAAGTGTCTGCCTTTTGTTTCAAAATGACGTCATTTTAATTGAAAAACATCACCTAGCATACAGAAAACTGACCAAACGCATTCGGATTGTGTCAATACTTTAGCACAATGATCCATGGGTCATATGTAATGTGTACAAGTCAACCCCGCCTCAATCCGAGGCACGGTGTGGCTGCCACCACTCAAAGTGTCTGTCTTTTGTTTCAAAAGGACGTCATTTTAAGTGAAAAACATCAACTGGCATACGGAAAACCGATCAAACGCATTTGAATTGGGTCAATACTTTAGCACAATGATCCATGGGTCATATGTGACGTGTAAAAGTCAACCCCTCCCTAATATGAGGCACGGTGTGGCCGAAATCACTCTAAGTGGCTCTCTTTTGCTTAAAATGGACAACATTTTAAGTACATACAGAAACCGACCAAACGCATTCGGTTTCCATTGAAACTTTAGGAGAACTATACATGGGTCATATGTGATGTGTAAAAATCAACCCGGCCTCAATCTGAGATGCGGTGTGGCCGACACCACTCAAAGTGTCTGCATTTTGTTTCAAAAGGACGTCATTTTAATTGAAAAATATCAACTGGCATACGGAAAACCGACCAAACGCATTCGGATTGTGTCGATACATTATAAAAACGATCCATGGGTCATATGTGATGTGTATGAGTCAACCCTGCCTCAATCTGAGGCACAGTGTGGCCGCCACCACTCAAAGTGTCTGCCTTTTGTTTCAAAAGGATGTCATTTTAATTGAAAAACATCAACTGGCATACGGAAAACTGACCAAACACATTCATATTGTGTCGATACTTTAGAACAACAATCCATGGGTCATATGTGACGTGTACGAGTCAACCCCGCCTCAATCCGAGGCACGGTGTGGCTACCACCACTCAAAGTGTCTGTCTTTTGTTTCAAAAGGACGTCATTTTAAGTGAAAAATATAAACTAGCATATGGAAAAGCGACCAAACACATTCATATTGTGTCAATACTTTAGTAAAACGATCCATGGGTCATATGTGATGTGTACGAGTTAACCTCGCCTTAATCTGAGGCACGGTGTGGCTGGAATCACTCTAAGTGTCTCTCTTTTGTTTAAAATGGACAACATTTTAAGTACATATGGAAAACCGACCAAACGCATTTGGTTTCCATTGAAACTTTAGGAGAATGATCCATGGGTCATATGTGATGTGTACGAGTCAACCCCGCCTCAATATGAGGTGTGGTGTGGTCGACACCACTCAAAGTGTCTGCCTTTTATTTCAAAAGGACGTCATTTTAATTGAAAAACATCAACTGACATATGGAAAACCGACCAAACACATTCGGATTGTGTCTATACTTTAGAAAAACAATCCATGGGTCATATGTGACATGTACGTGTCAACCCCACCTCAATCCGAGGCGTGGTGTGGCCGCCACCACTCAAAGTGTCTGTCTTTTGTTTCAAAAGGACGTCATTTTAAGTGAAAAACATCAACTCGCATACGGAAAACTGACCAAACACATTCGGATTGTGTCGATACTCTAGAACAATGATCCATGGGTCATATGTGACGTGTACGAGTCAATACCACCTTAATATGAGGCACGGTGTGGCCGGAATCACTCTAAGTGGCTCTCTTTTTCTTAAAATGGACAACATTTTAAGTACATATGGAAAACTGACCAAACACATTCGGTTTCTATTGAAACTTGAGGATAATGATTCATGGGTCATATGTGACGTGTATGAATCAACCCCACCTCAATCTGAGACATGGTGTGGATGGAACCACTCAAAGTGTCTTCCCTTTATTTCAAAAGGATGCCATTTTAATTGAAAAACATCAACTAGCATACGGAAAACTGACCAAACACATTCAGATTGTGTTGATACTTTAGCACAACGATCCATGGGTCATATGTGACGTGTATGAGTCAACCCCGCCTTAATATGAGGCGCGTTGTGGCTGCCACCACTCAAAGTGTCTGTCTTTTGTTTAAAATGGACAACATTTTAAGTACATACGGAAAACCGACCAAAAGCATTCGGTTTTTGTTGAAACTTTAGGAGAACGATTCATGGGTCATATGTGACATGTATAAATTAACCCCACCTCAATCTGAGACATGGTGTGGCTGGCACCACTCAAAGTGTCTGTCTTCTGTTTCAAAAGGATGTCATTTTAATTGAAAAACATCAACTCGCATACCGAAAACCGACCAAACACATTTGGATTGTGTCGATACATTAGCACAACGATCCATGGGTCATATGTGACGTGTACGAGCCAACCCCGCCTCAATCCAAGGCACGGTGTGGCCGCCACCACTCAAAGTGTCTGCCTTTTGTTTCAAAAGGACGTCATTTTAATTGAAAAACATCAACTAGAATACGGAAAACCGACAAACGCATTTGGATTGTGTCGATACTTTAGCACAATGATCCATGGGTCATATGTGACATGTACGAGTCAACCCCGCCTCAATTCGAGGCACGGTGTGGCCGCCACCACTCAAAGTGTCTGTCTTTTGTTTCAAAAAGACGTCATTTTAAGTAAAAAATATCAACTAGCATACGAAAAAGCGACCAAACGCATTCAGATTGTGTTTATACTTTAGAACAATGATCCATGGGTCATATTTGATGTGTATGAGTCAACCCCACCATAAACTGAGGCACAGTGTGGCCGAAATCACTCTAAATGGCTCTCTTTTGTTTAAAATGGACAACATTTTAAGTACATACAAAAAACCAACCAAACGCATTTGGTTTCCATTGAAACTTTAGGATAACGATTCATGGGTCATATGTGACGTGTACAAATCAACTCCTCCTCAATCTGAGATGCAGTGTGGCCGAAACCACTCAAAGTGTCTGCCTTTTGTTTCAAAAGGACGTCATTTTAATTGAAAAACATCAACATGCATATGGAAAACCGACCAAACGCATTCGGATTGTGTCGATACTTTATCAAAACAATCCATGGGTCATATGTGATGTGTACGTGTCAACCCCGCCTCAATTCGAGGCACGGTGTGGCCGCCACCACTCAAAGTGTCTGTCTTTTGTTTCAAAAGGACGTCATTTTAAGTGAAAAACATCAACTGGCATACGGAAAACTGACCAAACACATTCAGATTGTGTCGATACTTTAGAAAAACGATCCATGGGTCATATGTGACGTGTACGAGTCAACCCCGCCTTAATCGGAGGAACAGTGTGGCCAGAATTACTCTAAGTGGCTCTCTTTTGTTTAAAATGGACAACATTTTAAGTACATATGGAAAACTGACCAAATGCATTCAGTTTCTGTTGAAACTTTAGGAGAACGATTCATGGGTCATATGTGATGTGTACGAATCAACCCCGCCTCAATCTGAGATGCAGTGTGGCCATCACCACTCAAAGTGTCTTCCTTTTGTTTTCAAAGGACGTCATTTTAATTGAAAAACATCAACTGGCATACAGAAAACTGACCAAACGCATTCTGATTGTCTCGATACTTTAGAAAAACGATCCATTGGTCATATATGACGTGTAAGAGTCAACCTCGCCTCAATATGAGGCATGGTGTGGCCGCCACCACTCAAAGTGTCTGTCTTCTGTTTCAAAAGGACGTCATTTTAAGTGTAAAATATCAACTGGCATACAGAAAAGTGACCAAACGCATTCAGATTGTGTCGATACTTTAGCACAACGATCCATGAGTCATATGTGACATGTACGAGTCAACCCCACCTTAATATGAGGCACGGTGTGTCCAGAATTACTCTAAGTGGCTCTCTTTTGTTTAAAATGGACAACATTTTAAGTAAATACGGAAAACCGACCAAACGCATTAGATTTCCGTTGAAACTTTAGGAGAACGATCCATGGGTCATATGTGACATGTAAGAGTCAACCCCACCTTAATCCGAGGTGCGGTGTGGCCGACACCACTCAAAGTGTCTGGATTTTGTTTCAAAAGGACGTCCTTTTAATTGAAAAACATCAACTGACATACGAAAAACTGACCAAACGCATTCGGATTGTGTCGATACTTTAGAAAAACGATCCATGGGTCATATGTGACATGTAAAAGTCAACCCCGCCTCAATCTGAGGTGCGGTTTGGCCGCCACCACTCAAAGTGTCTGTCTTTTGTTTCAAAAGGACGTCATTTTAAGTGAAAAACATCAACTGGCATACAGAAAACTGACCAAACGCATTCGGATTGTGTCGATACATTAGCACAACGATCCATAGGTCATATGTAATGTGTATGAGTCAACCTTTCCTTAATCAAAGGCACGGGGTGGACAAAATCACTCTAAGTGGCTCTCTTTTGTTTAAAATGGACAACATTTTAATTACATACGGAAAACCGACCAAACGCATTCGGTTTCCATTGAAAATTTAGGAGAACGATTCATGGGTCATATGTGACGTGTAAAAATCAACCCCGCCTCAATCTGAGACGTGGTGTGGCCGGCACCACTCAAAGTGACTGCCTTTTGTTTCAAAAGGACGTCATTTTAATTGAAAAACATCAACTGGCATACGGAAAACTGACCAAACGCATTCATATTGTGTCGATACTTTAGCACAATGATCCATGGGTCATATGTGATGTGTAAGAGTCAACCCCGCCTCAATCCGAGGCGCGGTGTAGCCGCCACCACTCAAAGTGTCTGTCTTTTGTTTCAAAAGGACGTCATTTTAAGTGAAAAATATCAACTGACATACGGAAAAGCGACCAAACGCATTCGGATTGTGTCGATACTTTAGAACAACGATCCATGGGTCATATGTGACATGTAAGAGTCAACCCCTCCTTAATCGGAGGCACGATGTGGCCAGAATCACTCTAAGTGGCTCTCTTTTGTTTAAAATGGACAACATTTTAAGTACATACGGAAAACCGACCAAACGCATTTGGTTTCCGTTAAAACTTTAGGAGAACGATTCATGGGTCATATGTGACATGTACAAATCAACCCTACCTCAATCTGAGATGCGGTGTGGCCGGCACCACTCAAAGTGTCTTCCATTTGTTTCAAAAGGACGTCAATTTAACTGAAAAACATCAACTGACATACAGAAAACCAACCAAACACATTCAGATTGTGTCAATACTTTAGAACAACGATTCATGGGTCATATGTGATGTGTACGAGTCAACCCCGCCTCAATCCGAGGCGCGGTGTGGCCGCAACCACTCAAAGTGTCTGTCTTTTGTTTCAAAAGGACGTCATTTTAAGTGAAAAACATCAACTGACATATGAAAAACTGACCAAACGCATTCGGATTGTGTCGATACTTTAGAACAACGATCCATGGGTCATATGTGACGTGTACGACTCAACCCCACCTTAATCGGAGGCACGGTGTGACCAGAATCACTCTAAGTGGCTCTCTTTTTTTTTAAAATGGACAACATTTTAAGTACATATGGAAAACCGACCAAACGCATTCGGTTTCCATTGAAACTTTAGGAGAATGATCCATGGGTCATATGTCACGTGTACGAATCAACCCCGCCTTAATCTGAGATGCGGTGTGGCCGGCACCACTCAAAGTGTCTGCCATTTGTTTTAAAAGGACGTCATTTTAATTGAAAAACATCAACTGACATACATAAAACTGACCAAACACATTCGGATTGTGTCAATACTTTAGAAAAACAATTAATGGGTCATATGTGATGTATACGAGTCAACCCCACCTCAATCCAAGGCGTGGTGTGGCCGCAACCACTCAAAGTGTCTGTCTTTTGTTTCGAAAGGACGTCATTTTAAGTGAAAAACATCAACTGACTTATGGAAAACTGACCAAACGCATTCGGATTGTGTTGATACTTTAGCACAACGATCCATGGGTCATATGTGACGTGTACGAGTCAACTCCACCTTAATCGGAGGCACGGTGTGACCATAATCACTCTAAGTGGCTCTCTTTTGTTTAAAATGGACAACATTTTAAGTACATATGGAAAACCGACCAAACGCATTCGGTTTCCGTTGAAACTTTAGGAGAATGATCCATGGGTCATATGTGATGTGTACGAATCAACCCCGCCTCAATCTGAGACGCGGTGTGGCTAGCACCACTCAAAGTGTCTGCCTTTTGTTTCAGAAGGATGTCATTTTAATT
Organism: Viscum album; assembly: GCA_963277665.1. Taxonomy (NCBI): domain Eukaryota; kingdom Viridiplantae; phylum Streptophyta; class Magnoliopsida; order Santalales; family Viscaceae; genus Viscum; species Viscum album. The sequence goes on from OY728129.1 coordinate 1,560,396,184, forward strand.
GAAAAACATCAACTAGCATACGGAAAACCGACCAAACGCATTCGGATTGTGTCGATACTTTAGCACAACGATCCATGGGTCATATGTGACGTGTACGAGTCAAAATCGTCTCAATCCGAGGTGTGGTGTGGCCGATAGCACTCCAGGTGTATGTATTTTGTTTAAAATGGACATCATTTCAGTTAAAAATATATGGTATACAAAAAACCGATCAAATTATGAATTGACTTCCGGATTCCACATATAATTGTCATCTAAATTTTAAATTGAATTCTAAATGAATTATGTATGTTTATAATTACGTTATGAATTCTAATTTAATTATGGATGTGTATAGTTACAGCATTATATGTTAAATGTGTATGAATTTGTTCTCTGTATGTATGTGTTAGTTGGTTATTGCAGGTACAATAATTGTATATGTATATGTTAGTTTATTGCAGGTAAAATAATTGGATTGAAAGTGAGAGGGAACCCACAAAATGAGACCTGGTGGGCAAATTGCAGAGTTGCTGGGAAAATTGCAGAGCTGCTGTGCAATTTGCCCAGCAGAGGCTATGCCAACAGTTTTAAACCATTGGCATAGCATGTCTGGGTTTTGTTTTACCAACGGTTCCATGAACCATTGGTAAAACACTTTTCCCAATGGTTTAGAAACCGTTGGGAAAGAGGAGAGCTTGGGTGTTTCCCAACGATTTGGCAGAACCGTTGGGATAGGGTAATTTTTCTCCACCCTATCCCAACGGTTCACTGTAAACCGTTGGGAAAAGCTTTCCCAACAGCTTACTTCCCTACGGTTTGCAGAACCGTTGGTATAACATTTACCAATGGTTCTGCAGCCTTTCCCAACGTTTCTAAACCGTTGGGAAATACTGTATTTCCAGTAGTGGGAGTGAATAAGAGTTTCACAGCGTGTAATATTTTGAGGTTATAAAATAAAATAAAATAAAATGAAGAGGCGATGCATTTTTTAGCAAAAACCGAACCCCGAGTATTACATGACGTGAAAGGGGATTACACGTTGTGTCATACCTCAATCCAGTTTTGTTTTAAAATTATTTTAATTTGAACTCTCATTCATTCAGCCATTTTCTCTCCTTCCTCTAATTCCAGATGAACCCTAGATGCCTTGAGGAGTCCTTTGATCCTCACTAATCCCTCCTTGATCTATCAATCCTAGTGGTTGTTTTTTTTGGCAATCTGTGATCAATCTGTAGGGGGCGCAAAATAAATTCAAGCCCACCACCCCACACTGAAAGCTCCTACTGCACTGCCTCACTGTTCTTCCATGTGAACCCTCTCCCTTAACTGGTAGATGATTCATATCCCTTTCCATAAAGAACTCCCCAACAAATCTCACCTTTCTTTTTTATATTCCTCTCCTCTCAACCCACCCCATCTCATCTAATTTCCGACATGGAGGCAGCGCCATCAGAATATTCCACCAGATGTGATTCCCACTGGACTCTGTATTTGGACCTGTCGTTGCTCTCTAGCGCAAAGGATGATGGTGATGACTTGTCCATGGTTTCTGATGCGTCCTCAGGCTCGCTCCACCTCAATGATGGCGTCGTCGCTGCCACTGCGGCCTCGAACACAATAGCTCCCCGAACTTGGCGTTGTCACCACAACGGGTCGAGTCTCCACCACCGGGCATTCCCTCTGGATGACACCGCCATCAGCCACCCCGAGGTAATGATCGGGCTGCCCTTCAAACATATATAATCATAGGGATCTTTAAAAAAATGTGTCCATGGTGGGTTTGTGGCAAGGGATCTCTGTCATGGTTGTATTAAGATGTTGATGGGGATGACCGACAATTAAGGATGTAATCCAGTTGAGTGAGACATGATTTCGAGGTAAAGTTCCAATTCTGATATCCAACTATGATATTGAAAGATGGATCTCAAATCCATTTTAAAAACAATATTCTGAGCTCCATTGACACTCCATTAGTGAGATTGAACTTTCATGATATGATATGAATGAATAATTAAACTTGGATATTTTTTAAATTCATACCAAACAACTTGATTAATAAAAAATATATAAGAATATTAATTTATATATTAAAATATTGATTACTAGTTAAACCTATCTCAATTCCAACCATTAAAAATAGAGTCAAATTGAAAGTTGAGTTGGAGGAGACTGTGAATATCATTGTATCATTTATCCTCAAGATCAATCACTCAAAATTAACAACAACAACAACAACAACAACCTAAAAAATAAAGCATGTCTCAACAATGATAAAAAAAACTTTAAACTCAATTAAATGCGGGGAATCTACATGGATCAATTTCACCTATTAGTTATATTAAAGACCATATTCTCATTGAAATCATTTGGAATAATATTTGAAAGTTTTAAGGCGCAACAGAAGCGGTACAACCTGTTCCCAATAATGGAAATTCGTCAATTTCTTCGGATTTCTTCTCAAAACATGATGGATATCTACTCAGGAATCCATGAGACATGATTATTACACATAATTTATATTTATTTATATTATTAAAAAAATATCTCATGTTGAAATTTTTTCTTTGTTGATGAACCAGATGACAACTTCTCATCGTATCATCGTTATGTTGAAGGATTCAAGGGTAGAATCTCTCTAGTAGTGATCCACATGTGCACCACAAACCTTTGAACATTGCTGTTGAAATCCTTGGATGCTAATGAAAAATATTCTAACACTCGTGTCGTTAATTAATGATCACCAAAAGGATTGCTTCGAGGCAGAAGGATTTTTTTTCTTTTTTGACTTGAGAGGGTGGTATAACAGGATCACTCTATGTTCTTGAGAGTGTTATAAAAGAATAGATCTCTGGGATTTGAGAGGATTTTCTCTAGAATTTGTTGTGAAAAATGATTAGAATTCCTATATTAGGTTTAGATAATAACATAATTGAGTATTTATAGACTTAGGGATAGAGAATTTAAAACCACATGTTTGTACGGGCATTCAGAATTCAAGGGAATTTTGATTTTTCAAATTAGTTTCCAGTTCAATTTGAGAACTGGGATTCAATATTGAGTTACAAGGATTTGAACACCTCAAGGGAGGTGTTTTAGTATTTTTTGGAAGATCAAGAGTCATCCTGAGGGCTCATAGGAGCCTTGGGAGAGGTTGGGTGGGTGATTCATTAGTTTCACCGGCTAGCCGGTTGGGGTATTAAAGGGTTAAAATCACCCTTATGCCCTGCTCAAGTTTTTAGGGGACAACCCCCTTCTTTCTATACGTGGCTAGGGTTTTCTCCCCCCCTTCCCTCCTCCTTCAAGACCTATAAAGGGGGGTGTTCTTGGCATTTCATGATGAATCTAGGTACATCTCTACCTCTCTTGGTATCCACTTTCCCTCTCCTCTCATTTTAACTTTTGTTTTTTGGGTGTAGGGTTTTGGTGCTGATTTCACCAGAGCATGGTTTCAGTCAATTCCTGTGGGGCTTTCATGCAACCTTGGAAGAGGATGTACCGAGATATCATTTTCATGTCACCATGCACTATTTTAGTGAGGTATGTTGCCATAGTGATTTTTCTAATCTTTTTGACTTAAGTTAAATTATTTTGGAAATTGTTTTATCATCGTGTGATAAGGTTTTTCCTAGGAATGGTGTTAGGAGTTCCCAATGGACCTCTTGTATAAGTATTGAGGATCATTTGTTTAAAGTGTTAGTGACTGCTCATACGACGTTTTCCTATATAAGTACTTAGTAGCATTCTACTCAGTCAAGTCGACTTGTATTCGTATTTCCTTCCGATGGTAGGTCATGTGGATTTATAACTAGATTATTATCAATGATGAGGATAGTGATGCGGTCTCAGTGTAAAAGAGGTGTGATGACCCTATTGGGTTGGCATGGCATTAGATTCCTAACAATGAACCCCTTATGGGCTATTTTTTAGATTCGATTCTTAAAGTTCCAGTAATAACCTATACGACATTTTCCCACATAGATTGGAATAGAATTATACTTAGTTGAGATGTTTGTTGTGTTTCCCATGGTATGGATCATCTAGGATGATTTCGTTTCTTATAACAAGAAACAACCTGTGTGACACGATCCTCCAAAGAGAAGTCTGATGTGTAGATTCTTGGAGTGGATGGGTTCCCTAGTTGTGTGTGGTGTTTGGCATGTGATGTTGTTGTATGTGAGACCCCTTGAATGGGTTTTTGGCATGTTGATGTCATGGGTTGAGATAGTAGTGTTCATGACACCCCATGAGACATAACCTTAGTGAGAGTCTTGACCCATGGGCTAGATGGTTGGACGTAGTAACCCTTCATGAGACCTGACCTAGTAGGGCATGATGGGAGACCTAAAAACCCATAGTTTTGACCCAGACCTTAGTGGATAAATGGTTTATGTCTTTGGAGGGAAACCTGTGAGAGGGGTTGGACCAAGCCTTGTAGTGACTTTAGATGTGGTGAGCACGGTTGTATGCATGCGATGAGATTGGTGAATGTGAGGTGCTTCCAAGCATGTGACCCAAGAATGATGATGCCTTGAGGTTTTTTTTGGTAATGAGCACCTTGAGTGCTAGTGCCACAGGTGTCAAGCACTAGTTACAAAGTGAAGGACTAGGGTGATGTTTGAACCTGTGTGTTTTGTATGTGCTTTTATCATTATGGTCAGAGCATGGGTGGATACTCATGATTGGAATAACGTTGGGTGGCAGTTGAGAGTGTGGATGAGGTTGACATGACTTGGACCAGGGATGGGAACCTATAGTGCTAGAATGATATCATGAGGTGGGAAATCATGACATAGATCAAGGCATAAGAAGGTGCCTGGTTTTGAAGAGGAGTTCCAAGGGAGATCTTGGTGTGATGATACCGACATGCCGTGAAGCATGGTTTACATGGACTTCATGGTGTGTGACTTACATGAGCTTGATTCGGGTTCTGTGCTTGGTTGGTATGGTAGTGTGCACCCATTACATTTGGGGAGATAGAGGTGGAACACAATGGTTACATGCGATGTCATTGGAGTATGGAATTGGCGACGGTCGGGTGTGGGCTGATGGAAATTAATGAGATGCTTGTGGGCATGGTGACGTGGAGTTTTGAGTAACACTTTGAGATGTCCCTACATGGTAAAGGGGATGTGAGTATAAATTTAGTTCCATGGAAAGGTTAACCCGAGGGTAGACTAGACACACATTGTTAGGGAGACATGGTCATAGGGGTTGGCAATAGGTGAGTGTGGCTCGGGTTGAGTGACACACATGTATAAGAACCTATTAAGAATGTGATTGAGGATTAGTGTATGAGAATTTGTATGGTGTGAAGTTCAACATAAACCATTGGAAGGAGATACCCTTATCTTGGATCAAATGTCACCAATTTTGTATAATTCATTCTCGAAAGGTAGGAACAGATGTAAATGATGTTTTGGTTTGGCACTAAAAAATGAGAATGTTTAGCCACACCGGTGGAGATGTTCGACGATGCACATGGAATGGGCCTTGATGACCAGGACCTGGTTTTGGTAGTGTGGAAATAAGGATGATCCTATGGTGGGGAGCATGATGTTGGTCACAGGTGACGCAACCCACATGCAAAAGGGGCGTGGGTGTATAGGACTGATCATTGGACAATCATTTTTTTCATTCTAATACTAGTGAATAAATTGACCAATTACTATTAGATTCCTTAGTGAATTACAAGAATAATCTTTGATACAGAATCGTTTGGATTCTAAGCATGGGCGTCAGGCTCAGGATGACTTGTGACAATCCAAGAAGGTGTCAGATTATAGGTTTGTTGGTGTGTGTGGAAAGACCTGACGATGGATTTGGTGGATAAAGGATATGAGTGTGGAGTTATACTAGGAGTTGGTTGTGGAATTTGGTGTTCATGTTTGAATGATCCAGGGGTGCATCCTAGAGAAATGTCACTGATATCGGGTGTTGAAACGTGTTGGTAGGAGCAACTGAGAGTTTTAAAGATGGGTCGGCTCAAGGAGGTATGACCACCATTCCCATGTATAATTGAATGTGTTGAGCTGGGAACTACATCAAACATGTCATTTTGGACTCGATGCAAGCGTTTCAAGGATCAAATGATGATTTTCAAGGAAAGTTTGGCATGATCAGGTTTTGGCCTTGGTCGAATTGTGTTCGACCAATTTAAATCACAATCGAGAACTGGGAATGTCATTCTCATATGTGATCAGGTGCAGTGAGTTGGGAACCACATTGGGAATGTTGTTGGAATTTGGGTGTGGAATACCAATAGGTAAATCCAAGGGCAGAATCTTTGTAGCATCATAATGGGTTGTTATGGCCTAATTACTATGTTGGAAAGAAACATGGGTTGGGTGATATTTTGGATGGTGACATGATCATGTTTCAAGTTAAACAGGCTTGGGAAAATGATGTCTCTTTGTTTTGAAGAAAGAATTCAAGTGTTGGCTCGGTTTTTAGTGATTTAAGCTCAATATATTCAAGTAACGTTTTAAAATCAAGTTGGGTGTTTAGATTTGGAACTCAACCATTAGAACGGGTTTTGGTGACCGAGGTAGGTTAGGATGTTTGATCGGAAGACCAATGAGACTTATCAGGTATGAGAAATAATAAGGTGGGGAGGTTTTAAAACCACGTATTTGTACGGGCATTCATAATTCAAAGGAATTTTGAATTTTGGAATTAGTGGCTAAGTCGTTTTGAGAACCTAGATTTGAAATTGAGTTTTGAGGCTTGGAAAACCTCAAGGGATGTGTTTTTGACTTGGTTAGAGGATTGGGAGTCATCCTAGGGGCTCAGAGGAGCCTCAGGAGAGGTCTGGTAGCTGTTACATCCAAAACTAGAGTAGTGCCACAGACCAGCTGTTGGGGTTATTAAAGGGTCAAAATGACCCTTATGTCCCCCTCAAGTTTGGGGGGGGGGGGGAACCCCTTCTTTCTCCTCCTATGGCGCGTGTGCTTGGGGTTTTCTCCCCCCTTCTCTCCTTCTTTAAGCCTCATTAAGGGGCTGTTCTTGGAATTTTACACCGAATCTAGGTATGCCTCCACCTCCGTTGATCTCTTCCTTCCATCTCATTCTCTCATTTTTAATCATGGTTTTTGAGTGTAGGGTTTTGGTGCTGATTCCACTAGAGTATGGTGGAATCAGCTGATTCCCATGGGGCTTTCATGTAGCTCAAGAAGAGGACATCCCAAGATGCCATCTGCACATTGTCATGCACCGTTTTGGCGAGGTATGTTTCCAAAATGATTTTATAATATTTTTGGATTAAATTAAATTAATTTAGAAATTTTTTTATCATCGTGTAATAAGGATTTTCTAAAAAATGGTGTTGGTGTTGGTTCTAGGTGTAATGATTCTATACTCTCAACTTTTCAATTAACCCTATACAATAGACATAAGCATTCATTTATAGAGTTAGAGTTTAGGTTAAAATATTATTTAATTGTGTAAAAAACTTAAATAATATAATGACCGTTATAAAACCCCATGCCATAAAATAATTATAATAATATTATTATTTTATTGAGTACGCTAACTTGCGCAGTGATGGATATTATTTATCGGTATGGAAATAAATATTCATCGTCCGACACGATCTTGGTTTGTTCGAACTCTTTGGAATTTATTGAATGTCTGAATAAAATTATTTTATTAATTTAAATAAATATTTTATTCACAAACCAGAAAATAAATATTTATTAAATATTAAATAAATAAAATAAATATTTTATTCACAAACCAATGAATAAATATTTATTATATATATTCACGTAATAAAATAATTTTTTTATTAATGAATACATAATTATTTTTTACCTTACAAATATTAGCAATCAATAAAACTTGAATAAAATTATTTCTTGGTCTTGAGAATAATATTTATTCTAATAATTAAATTCAAGTAGACATTAATTGAGATCAATAGAAACACTTAGTGTGTGACCCTCTAGGATTCATTCTCATTATCATTAGGTGGGATTCACTAAAGTCAAAGATTTCTATCCATCAACTGGTCAAGGAACCCAAGAGAAAGAACTTAATGTCACAATGACGACAACCACATATGAATACTCACTTTGTAATATAATCTATTTGTCTTAATATATCATCAAGCAGGTTGCACATCTATGTCATTAACCTATTTTCTCAATAAGTCTTTCTTTAACTATTTGAAATAAACTTCATTACACCATGGACATGGAATTTATGCGATAGTTATATTTCAATCAAAGGTCTAAGATGTCAGCTTCCATAAATATGGAAGGAAAAAAAATTTATCAACTTTTCCATTAATAACATGTCATTTGTGACAAACTCAACATAACCTACCTTTCCACAAACATATGTCATCACGATTTTCATTAGGAAATATAAGTGTGCAATCCATGACATGAATTGATGAAAATATTAAATTATAAGGACAATTACACATGCTCACAAATAGGAATATTTGATGACACCAAAACATGTGAAATTTCTACCGACAGGACTTTTCTCACGACTTCCCATCTTGGAGATTACCAAGTGCGAACTTCATGAGATGAAGTATCATCTACTTATGAGTACTTGCACCTGATAGTCTATATACTATGTACCCCATCATAGTATGTTATCTGACCATAGAAATGTATTTAAAGAATATCTTCATGACACTTAAAAGGTCTCATCATAGCGGGGAACAACTATGACCTTATCAATGCGACAGATACCCTATGACATTATCACATCAATTTTATGTGGAAGAACGGTCAATATGTGATAATATATGTAAATTAGTATTCAATTCTTTGATTATACATATAATCTAAAGTAAAAAAATTAGTTCACTCTAGGGCACCATCTCCAATGAACTCCCACTTTTAATAGAGCCAATAGCTAATGAATAGTTAGTTATTTCATGGTAAAACATGATTCCGCTAAGTATGGTTATAGTTGTCAGGCCTATCATGTTTTTGTGGATAGGGTTGGAAAATCCACATGTCTTTGTGGTGAATCCGTTTACTATAACATTACTATCTTGATAAAATCCTTCATTTAGTGATATAACTGAGTATCCGCCTTTTGTTCCCATGTCAGAATCCTAACATCTAAACTAAATCCATAGTCAAATATCATCATAAAATAATAAATCTATTTCTTTTCGTATAACCTAAAATCAAATCATGACACTGTTAAACCACTACTTAAGCTACATCAAAAGCCACAATGTACTCGAATATTGTGGATATGGAAACCACTGGTTGTAATAAGTTTTTACTACATATTATTATATCTTTATCAGTGATACTAAATCAAATTGAACTAAATAAAGATTAGTGTTCAATTCCCTTGATCACTAGTATTCTCACTTTTCTAGACACCAATAAATCATCCAGTTTTACTTTTCAACGTACTGTTAGATAGTTCTAACTACAAGTCTATGCAATTATGTTGGATTTTTTTTGATATTTATATATTATTCTTTATGTATTAATAATATCAAACATTAGTATGTATCATGGAACTTGAGATAAATTCCTAGAACTTATGATTGTGAAATCCTTTTAATCTCTATAATCTCTTCCTATGTCCATTCATTTTCTACTAGAAGGACTATATGCCAACAACAATTAGGTCTTAAATTGTTTCAACTTGTATTTTTTTAATACTTAGTTAATATATGTACTATAACTAAATTGAGAAAACACATGGATCTATCTTATTTATCTTGTTCCCTAGAACATGTTTGTTGTTTCAAGTCATACTTGGAGAAACTTTCATTTTTTAGTCTCAAAAAACCAGTAAGACACAAAATTCATTTTTCACATGTTATCAACATATCTAACTTGAAAACTTGTAGCTTCCCCACCAGATAAAGACACATGTCACTCATTCATTAATAAAATAATATTCTATGATCACTATGCATGATTTATGCATAAATGAATTTATATAATCTTCATATCTTATTGTAATTTATCTATATCACCAACCCTTTGAGTTATGCATAGTAGAGATATACCATAGGTTCTTTTTTTGGTTTCATCATATAGATATCTTCTATAAGGATTCCTCTAAATGTAGTGGCCTTGACAATCAATAACCTAATAGGATGATCTAGATATATTCTTTGACAAGTAGAATTTAAAAAGGATATTAGTCATGATGATAGGTGAATAAGTTTTGTCATATAATAAACTTTTGATAATGAATCATGCTTTATTGGTATCATCTTGTACCATCCATGTCCAATTTCTCTTGAATACTCACCAATAGTATCAAGTTTTAGAAACATTCAAAAAATCGAGTCATGTGTAATGCCCTGACCCCAGAAGCCCAGAGTCGGTGCATTATTACATATCATTGGCATGATCACAAAAGATCAAGTCTTGAAAGTCTGATTAGTTTAGTAGCCTTGGAAGTACTAGATACATTCATAAGGTTTATGGATAAAGTATTGAAATTTTTTATGCTAGTTTTAATATGAATGTTTATGTTATGTTTAAACCTTTTCATATGAGGAATGAATTGGACTTAGTAAGTGATGGGTGGAGCCCGCTATAGCTCCTCGATGCATCGGTAGGTCTCATGAGACAAACTAGTGTCTTGGCACAAGGCCTTGACAAAATCTTATTTTTAGTCTTGGTATAAGGCCTTGACTATGTGGTTATGAAAGTCTAACATTATGCATTCCATCATTATAAAAGTGGCTATTGATATTTAATGTGATTATTCGACTAGTAAAATATCCATGTTAGTAAGTAAATGACATTATTTGGATTTATATTTTCCATATTATGATGAATTTTATGTTGAAAAGGTTTTTGTTTTAGTTTACACATTACCTTAAATGTTTATGCTTATTTATGAAAGTTTCCGCTATATTTTTATCCTTACTGAGCATTTGAGCTCACCCCTTTCTATGTTTTATTTTTCCCAGGATGAAAAGAAGTATATTATGACTGACCTACAGGGATAGTCTATGGGATCTCAGTGTTGTCCATGGAAACAATGTTGTTGTAGTTTTCTATTTTATGATATAATGTAAACCTTATGAATGTATCTAATACTTCCAAGGATACTAAACTAATCAGTCTTTCAAGACTTGATCTTTTGTGATCATGCCAATGATACATAATAATCCACCAACTCTGGGATTCTGGGGTCGGGGCATTATAGTTGGTATCGGAGGAATTTTAGTACAAACCTTGGAAACTAGATTTAGATAAACTCTGATTAGAGCACATAGCCCTAAGATAGACTTTGAGTATTAGTATAGAAGAACATCTTAGAATTTTGGTATTGTATAGATTTTGTGAGTTTTACAAGAAATACATCCCTGACTGGATACGAGCAGGTAGAGGTGGATCTGGCACAGATGTACCTAGGGGTAAAACCTGAAAACACCGCTTTGAGCTAGACTCGAACGGGAACTGGTGCACGACAACGAGCCTTGCTGCACTCTTGGTTACGACACTCCTGGGGGATATGATTAGGATAATTCTCATTTTCTTTAAAAACCATTATGAAGGGTTTATGAGTATATACTTCCTTAAATATTTTTTTATGATTATGGATTATATCTATAAACTGTTCAATTTATGTTAAGTGTTTTACAAGTTTGGATTTATGTATTGCGATTCATAAACTAATCTAGTTTATGCCATTGTTTAGAAATGGATCCCATTGGAATTAATGGAAACCATATTAATGAACACACTCCATGTAGGGATTTCCCTCCTACTCAAGATAATTATAGTGGAGCTGGTGATGCAACTGGTACTGATCAACTAATCACCATACTGGGACAACTCACTCAGGTTATGAATAATAACCTTACCCATATGGAGCACCCTGATCTGTATCATGGAGGATCAATGTTAGATAACTTCATGAGGCAACAACCACCGACATTAAATGGGAGTAAAAATCCATTAGTGGATGATCAATGGATAAATTCCTTAGAGAAAATATTCTACACCTTGGGAGTAGCGAAAGAGAAAAAGTTGTCATGGTAGTTTACCACCTCACTGAAGATGATGATAAATGGAGGTCATTGATTCAAAACAAAAAGGAATATAATGAAGTATAAAATATGGAATGGAGAGAGTTTAAAGAAATTTTCTTAGAAAAATACTTTCCTCATGACCATCGAGCAGATATGGAAAGACAATTTCTGAGTCTGAGGAAAAAGGAGGATGAGAATGTCACAAAGTATGAAGCTAACTTTACAAGGTTAGTGAGGCATGCTATAGATTATATATGTAAACCAAGAAGTAATATTGATCATTTCTTTGATGGGTTAAAACCATTTCTCCATTGAGAATTAGTCTCACAATCCTTCTTGTTGTACGAAGATATTATCTCATGTGCTATCAAGACAGAAAAAGAATTCTCTAAGTCTTACGACTTTAAAGAAAAGCAAGAGAAGAAGATATTTGCTAAAAACTCTATAAATGGAAATAAGGGGAAGAATGGAAAAGTTGAATATCCATCCTATAGTAAATGTGGGAAGAAAAACCCTGGTACTTTCTTGAAGGGAATGGGAGTCTGTTACAAGTGTGGTGAAAAAGACCACCAAGCTCGTGATTGTAAGGGGAAGAAAGAGGTTGTCGATGTTGAATTCCACAATTGTAGAGAAAGGGGGCATTATGAAAATTAATTTCCTAAGAATCAGGGGAACTTACATCAGAAAAGGCCAAGGGATCAAGGCCAGACTTATGCTATCACTACTACTGAGGTTGAAGCTCTAAAAGATGTAGTGGCAAGGAATTTAATGGTTTCCTCAAGTTTAGAAAAAGATTTATTTGATTCTGGATCATCGCATTGTTTCATATCTTCCTAGTTTTCTAAGAAAATTGGATATTTCCAATTTGATTTAACAAGGGGGTTGTCAGTAAAAACTCTTAAGGGAAGTATCATTGCAACAAAGTTTTGTGAATCAGTTCCCATTAAGGCATATAAACGTTATTTATCTGTTGATCTCATCGTCATACCCATGATTGAATTTGATATAATCCTCATTATGGATTGGATTTCAGACTATGATTCAAAAATTTATTGTAAGAAGAAGGAGGTTACAATTTTTGATAATGATAAGGAGTACCTTATCTTTAGAGTAGAAACTTCACCGCCTAATTCTTATCTAGATCCTCCCCTAGTAGCTCAACTAAATTCAATTATTGGGGAGGAAGAGAATTAAATAAATGTGGGTGAGGAAAGGAATTTTCAAATAGATAATATACCTATTGTGCAAGAATATGTTGATGTGTTTCCAGAGGATTTACCTGGACATCCTCTAAAACGAGAAATTGAGTTTTCCATCGATTTAATTCCTGGTTCAAGGCCCATATCGAAGACCCCTTATAGAATGGACACTGTAGAATTAGTGTAACTAAAGAAACAACTAGAGGAATTGAGTAATAAGGGATTTATTCACACTATTGTTTCTCCATGGGGAGCCCATGTTATTTTTGTTAAGAATAAAGATGGATCTATGAGGTTGTGCATTGACTACAGGGAGATCAATGCTATAACAATAAAGAACAAATATCTCCTACCTCGCATTGATGATTTATTCGAAAAACTTCATGCAGATCAATAATTTTCAAAGATTGACCTTCGATCTGTATATCATCAGTTGTGTTTGAAGAAGGAAGACATTCTGAAAACAACATTTCAAACCAGGTACGAGCATTATGAGTTTACAATAATGCCTTTTGGATTGACTAATTCACCCTCTGTCTTCATGGATATAATGAATAGATTTTTCAAGGAATATCTTGATAAATTTGTAGTGGTATTTATTGATGATATCTTGGTATACTCCAAAATCTACAAAGATCATGAAAATCACTTGTGCATTATCCTAAAGACTCTTAGAAGACACGAATTATATGGGAAGTTTAGTAGGTGTGAATTCTGGCTTCAGGAGATTTCTTTTATTGACCATATTGTCTCTAAGGATGGAATCTCTGTTAATCCTTCTAAGACAAGAGCAATCCAAGAATGGACAGCACCGATGAGTATAACTAAGGTACACAGTTTTATTGGTTTAGCAAGTTATTATAGACATTTCGTCCAAAATTTTTCCCGGTTGGCTAACCCATTAACAAAGCTCACACGAAAAGGGGTTAAATTTGTTTGGAAAAAAGAGTGTGAATATTGTTTTGAATAACTGGAGAGAAGATTAGTCAATGCTCCTATATTGACTCTATCATCGGGGAATGATGGGTTTGTTATTTATAGTGATGTATCAAAGAAAGGACTTGGTTGTTTCCTTATGCAGAATGATAGGGTTATTGCCTAAGCATCACGATAGCTAAAAATTCATGAGTAAAACTATCCTGCAAAAGTCTTCAGAAATACCTGGATACTAAACTTCGTTAGAGCACTGCCTACCACCCTCAAACTGATGGACAATCAGAATGGACTATTCAAACCTTAGAATACATGTTGAGATCTTTCTCACTTGACTTTCAAGTTATGTGGGATCAATATTTATGTCTGGTATAATTTTTCTATAACAATAGCTTCCATTCAAGTAGTCAAATGACAACATATGAAGCATTATATGGAAAGAGATGTTGCACACCAGCCTGTTGGGATGATGTTGGTGAAAGAAAACTCGTAGGCCCAAAACTTGTGGAGGAAACGATGGAAAAGGTGAAGGTAATCCAAAACCACATCAAAGCAGCTTAAAGTAGGTAGAAGATCTTTGCCGATAACCGAAGGAAGGATTTGGAATTTCAGGTAGGAGATCATGTTTTCTTGAAGGTATCTCCATGGAAGGGTGTTATACATTTCGGTAAGAAGGGAAAATTAAGTCCCAAGTACATCGGACCTTTCAAAATTATAGAATGAATTGGGTTTTTAGCTTACCGTTTGGCAATGCCCCTAAGTCTCTCCAAAGTTCATGATGTATTCCACGTATCACTGTTGAGAAAATACATGCCTGACCCAACGCATGTACTCACCTATGAGGAATTAGAACTAGAACCCGATCTGTCTTATTGTGAAGAGCCTGTCAAGGTTCTTGATATAATAGAACAAGTACTGAGATACCAGACGACTCATCTAGTAAAAGTTCTATGGAGAAACCATAAGATGGAAGAGGCAACGTGGGAACCCAATGAACTTATGATGAAGAACCACCCGTGTCTTTTTATGTAGTAATATTCTAGAAATTTTGAGAATGAAATTATTTGAAGGAGAGGAGAATGTAACACCCCAAGCTTCCACGGTATGCTTCTCTTTGAATAATATAATAGCGTGTGTTGTATGCAACTTCGAGTTCTAACACACCACAACCAATCAAACTAGCCGTTATGAATAGTAATACCCACTTTTTGAAATTTTATAAATTTTATCTTTCAAAATGGAATTCATTTTTGGATTCAGAGTATCAAAATTAGCTTAGGGTGAATTTTTGGTATTTTTCTGAAAACATTCAGTTTTTGATGAATTGTGAAAAATACTAAATTTTAATTAAAAACAACTTTTTTAATCAAAATAACGTATAGTGTTAAATTATACTATGGAGTGGTTTTAAATTATAATTAGATTATATTTTTACCATTTAATCTAATTTTTGTCATTGGAAATAATTTCACATTTAAACATGACGTAAGCAAGTGTCAATCTTTTGATAGTTATTATTTCTTAAAAACACGTTTTTTGTTTTTACAACGGGAATTAATTTTAAATTAATTTCTGCCACTTCTGTGTTTTGAATTTAGAAAAATGGATTCCATATTTATAATTAGAAGTTCCAAATTGTGTAAATATGTAACTTTTATTTTCAGACATTTTGAATAATTACTTCTGTAAATATTTTATTTACCATGGTTAAAGGGTAAATCTAGTAAATAAGGGTAAAAATAATATTATAATAATATTAAATTACCCTAACACGTGTCCTAACCCTATTTGATGATACATGTCTGATAATGGGCATCTTTGGGTCGATTTTGGGACCCCAAGTAGCCACTTTTAAGTGATAATGACACTTTATATTAATTAAGTTAAAGTAAATACAAAAATGACATAAGCATATATCTTTTAGTAAAACAATTTTTACATAGGGTTATACATGTTATCTATTAGACTATAAATATTAATTAGAAATATAAAGATATTTTATACATAATGGTATTTTATTTATAATTTTTAGACATTGAATAATTAAATTTATTTATGACACAATGATGATGCAGTATTTTCCTTATTAATGAAAGAATCAAATAAATGGTATTATAAATGTTAAAATAAATATAATTTGAAAGTTTTGATGGAATACATGAATTTTATAGGTTCATATGACATGTTATTATTTATTAAATGAATTTATTTCAAATTAATAAAGTTTTTAGCACTTAAAAAAATCAATTATTAAATAGTGTCAAAATTGACATAAAGAAGTTTTTAAAACAAATATTATATTATTAATTGATATAATATTCTTAAAAATATAAGGTTCAGTAAAATGAATTATATAATGAAATTTGTATTATTAATGAACCAATTGGGGTTCTCTTGAAAGTTTATAGTAAGTTTATTAACCATATAATATAAAAATACAAAGAAACATGGTAAATGTCAAACTATTTAACTAAGAGTTAAATCTAAAAGATAAAGTTAATATAATGACCCAAACCTGTCTAAAACCTATTGGTTGAGTGTTTTTTGACCCATACCCACCTTATACTTTAAATAATTCATTTTGGAGCCATTATAAACCAAAAATTATTTTATTATAAAATAATATTTCTAGCTTTTCCTAAGGTGCCCCTCACCCCTCTTATAAAAGGGCACTCCCCCTTACCTAAAATTCACACCATCAAAGCCATTTGGATTAGCCAAAACCTGCCCAAATACCCTCTAAACTATCCTCCCTTCATCCTAGAGGCCTTATTTTAATCAAAAAACCAACCTAAGGAGCCCTTTTGATCAAATCAAAAGGAAGAACCCGAAGAAGAGGTAAATATTTCATCACCTCTTTCAAGTTCCTTTCTTCTTCCACTTCCTCTTTCTTTGTTGTTTCCATTATAAAATAATAAATCCAGTATCTTATATATACTGTGATGTTATTATAAATATGGTACAACCATATTCATTATTCTATCCATCCTTTGAATGACATGTCACCATACGTGCGTACGTACGGCTTACCGTCTCCACGTTGTGGTGTAATTGTTATTCAATACATTATTATTTGGATGGGTATAATAATGATGTGTAATTGATGTAAATAATAAATATAACATTATAATTATTCTTTATATATGATATACCATCCAATTATATATTATTTTAATATCAAAATAATGATATTGTCGCTCGTGCGTACGTACGGATTACCGTCTCCATGAACGCGATGAGATTCATTCCCCATCGTATCCATTCAAGACTAATTTTCATTAGATAATTAAAAATAATGTTTAAAGACTTAATATCATTCTGAATATTAATAAGATACATCCTATCCATAACAAAAATTACTTATGTAACAAATCATATAACGGAAAAAGAATCAGTTAACACCCAAAATGACGATAATACTAAGATATTATTAACAAAGCAATGTTAAAAGATCATATATGATATCATATTAATGTATATGATTCTTGTATAATTTAATAACAATTATTTCACCATTATATAGGAGGTTAACCTACCCTCAACCAAGGAAAAGTACAAGGTAAGGGTTAATTCTACAATCTCTTCATTATCTGAGGTTGTTTATACGTAATTATCTACTAGGACCTCTTTATCATCCATATCCATGTTCCTTAAAAATGTATTTCAAAAAATTCTTACTATTTTATAGACTATGGGTTAAAGTCATTTATACCCTTTTTTTGACTTTTATAATATGTTTATAAAGGAATCTTTCCGTCGTTTTCCAAATAAGGTCCTTTATAACCTTTTCGACAAAATTAAGGTAAAATTGTCTTTCTTTTAACTTATACAGCAGGTGCGGCTATTTTTCACTATTATAACATCGTCAAAGCTTCCCTTACAAGCTTATAAGAATATTTCCAAAATAAATGTTTTCTTAAATGATTTTAAAATAGAAAGAGATATTTCTATAAAATAAAGGTGTTTATTTCATCTACGTCAACATCCTTTGATGAATTTTAAGCTTATTTGAAGTTGATTTATTATGATACAAAAATTCTATATTGTATTGAAGGTTTTGTGATATGTTTGACTATGGATGTGTTATTTTTACACTATTCATGGTTTATAGACAAAGTATTTACATTTCGTATGCTAGTTTTAATACGAATGTTTATGTTATGTTTAAACATTTTTCATACGAGGAATGCATTGGACTTAGTAAGTGATGGGTGGAGCCCGCTATAACTCCTCGATGCATCAGTAGATCTCATGAGACAAACTAGTGTCTTGGCATAAGGTATTGACAAAATCTTATTTGTAGTCTTGGCATAAGGCCTTGATTATGTGGTTATGAAAGTCTGGCATTATGCATTCCATCATTATGAAAGTGACTATTGATATTTCATGTGATTATTCAACTGGTAGAATATCCATGTTAATAAGTAAATAAAATTATTTTGATTTATATTTTCCATATTATGATGAAGTTTATGTTGAAAATGCTTTTGTTTTAATTTATACATTTCCTTAAATGTTTATGCTTATTTATGAAAGTTTCCACAATATTGTTATCCTTACTGAGCATTTGAGCTCACCCCTTTCTATGTTTTATTTTTCCCAGGATGCGAAGAAGTATATTATGAATGACTTGTCGGGATAGTCTATGGGATCTCAGTTTTGTCCATGGAAACAGTGTTATTGTAGTTTTCTATTTTATGATGTAATGTAAAACTTATGAATGTATCTAGTACTTCCAAGACTACTAAACTAATCGGTCTTTCAAGACTTGATCTTTTGTGATCATGCCCATGATACGTAATAATGCACCGAATCTGGGCTTCTGGGGTCGGGGCATTACATCCTGAATCTTGATACATGGATTATATTACTTAAATTTATATATACTTGTCAGCCTTAGAATATTACCATTTACCAATTATTTTTAGGAATCATTATTCTAACATAATAATACATGTATCACCCACCATGGGGAATATGGATCAGCTCATTGGTTATGAATTCCTACGCAGTATATGTCTCTAGAACTACTCCTCCCACTAATCTCAATGGAGTCCAGTATTCCAATGCCAACTCATGTGCATCCAGATCCTTAACCAATAACAGTTAAGTTTTCTCCCAGTATCATTATAAAGATAGGCTTCTTTTATGAAAATGTAGTCGATCTTGACTAGACATTATTATCCTTAGTGGTTTTATGATCATTAACTCAGAGGCACCTTAGTGTTTTGATGTTTGTTTTTGGATAATGTCAACTTTTAAAGAATGATTTTCAACAAACAATATTGGTAGTGTTCTAATTGATTCTTATCATATTGCATTTGATATGATATCCATAAGACAATATTGTCGACATATGGTTAGTTGTTGCACTTCTATTTACAAAATATTTCTTGAAAAGGAATAATGGAAGATTTGAAATATATATAAGACTCATAATTGATCTTCCTTTTACTACCATCATAACATTGATGTATATAAGGAAATGTGAGTTAGGTATAACCTTTACCCCACATATATGATCAATGATTACTTGGATAAGATATACTCTAACAAGCCAGATCAGAAATTCCTTTTACCAAGTGCACTCATTTACTTCACTGATCATTTCTATAATTTCTCATGAATTTTATGAAGTTACCTTTAGCTTTAGAATAGTTCACATGAATATGTTAAACAAACTCTAAAAGTTTTATGATTTACCTTTATTTAGAAGGTTTTTTTATCTAAAACATGATAAGTAGTTTGTATGTTTATCCAGTATCTTAGATCAATTGAGATAAAAATACTTTAATGGAAATAAAAAAATCAAATAATTTCATTTTTATTTGAAATAGATTTAACTTTCCATAATTAGTTAAGAGACTTATATTTTATATTCATCATTCATTGCAATGGATATTTGTGATTCAAAAGTTACTGAACTATTAGTTTAGTATAAAAGTACCATAACAATATTTATTCTAAAAAGAAATAATGTTTCGTTGTGTCTATTCGGAAATTGAGATAAATGTTTTGTTAAAACTTATTACATACTTGAACCAATCCATTTAGCAATGAGAAATAATGATCTCCCCTTAGATGCCATAGGAATTACCCATTCTCTGCTCTTTTTAAGTTCACTCTATAACCTTTATATTCTTTCTCTTTTCCCGTATTCAAATACATGTATATTGAAATCATATTTGTATTTAATACAAGAGTGGAGAATAGAAACTTTGATGAATATAACTAAAGTAAATGAAACTAATTTCTTCTTCAATTCATTGTAATTTATTTTATAGTGTCCAAGCATTACACATAAAAATAAAATAGCATCTTGTTTATTCTTCTACCCTTGAATCCTTTGTTCGACGTTTCGGTTTGGAAGTCACTAAACAGTGCCTCGATGTCACGAACCAGCCCGGCGAAAACCTGAACCGGTCACCCGAGCCAGCTCGCGGCAAGTCCTGAGGGGAGTTCTTGATCCCCCTGGGATAGCAACTAGTTTCGGGCTTCAAAGTTAAAACATTGGGAACGATTTGGCCCATAAAATATAAAAAAATAAATAAGAATAAACAGAACAAACGCACTAAAATCTAGTAGCAGAAAGAAATAAAACCAAATAGCAGACGTACCTCCATGTGACCCTTCAGTCACCTCCCAACCAAGGCCAACATTGCTCCCAAAATGAGCAACTCAGCCAAGAAAACTTGAACAAGGGAAACCTGCGACTGAAAAGATAAAATAGGCGTGAGCATTAAAAATGCTCAGTAGGGATGCCAAAGTAAACCACAGAATCCAACCAAGACCACTTTCCAGAAACAATCCCAAAAACACTAGTTTGCACATACAAAGATAGAAAATAGGGTTTTCATATTTTAAAGGAAAAAAGATCCGGATTTACCATTTCAAAAACCAACACACGCCACAACCCGTTTTCCCCAAAACAATGCATTTCTTGATAACTGAATTTCAAATCCATGTATATCACATTTGTGAAAAAGAAGAATAGGAAATAAGGAAATTCTAGAAACCAAGTGCAAGTAAAAGTAAACAAGCAGATATAAGCAATAATCATGGGTGATCCTAAACATCGCTATAAAACCCCTGGACGTACTCGGTTTCAGACTACCTGCTGACGTGGTACTCCATAGTCAATAACCAACTGGCCGCCCTAATAGCCAACCAGTGGCACGCCCCACAAGGCCTATCTACCAAGGGGGAACCAACCCGTCTAATCGGGGCTGGCTAGCAACCGTCACTCGATAATCTATAAGACACCCAGGAACCCATAGTGATTTCGATAATACTGTGTAAGTAGGAGTCCCTCGCATGTGTGACTCATCTCACCGCACTTGCCAACCCCTTACACGGACACCACTACACAACAACCCTCTAAGGGAAGTCCCCCTGTAGAGATGCCCACAAATATGTATATATGAAATTATTTCACATTCAACAAGGGGCCAACCGGGCCTTCACAACATGTGCAGTTTCAAAACATTTTGTAAATGAGTTAAGTTGCCAATCGGGCACACACACTTTTCCCAAAAGTCAGTACAAACACCCCATTCAAAACCCAATACCAAATGGGCCTTCAAACCGAACAACTATTCAACTCACACTAAAGTCCAACCGGGCCAACTTCTTTTCATCCCTCCTTGAAATACCAAACCATTTCATCAAAAACCTATCTTTAAGAAAATATAGTTTTTATGTGTCATTTTCATTTGGAGGCACATCCATGTGAGAACCTAGTGCTCCCATGGATGTGCCAACATCCAATGATAGATCTAGTTTTTATAAGAATCACCTTAGAACCCATTTTCATAAAACACTTAGCATTGAAACCAAACCCAATTTTTTCACAACACTTTATAAAAGAAAATTGCATCTTTCAAACCAACCACCATTTCCAAAACTTTTCTAAAACAACCTATTGGTTCATCATTTTGTCAAACAAACACACCAAACCAAATCTTACATTTCCAAAACACAATCACTATCAATTACAACCAAACACGTCACAAGGCACTCAATTTAACTTTACCAAGAACCTATGCATTTCATATAAACCAACATCAAAAGCCACTTTAAGAAATTTAAAACAACAATACAACTATGTCAGATGCTTTTCATAAACAAAAAAGAAATGAAAATATATAAAAGAATTAATTGAAAACATTCTAGTGCTCAAGGTTTGAATCAAAAAGATGAAATGGTTGGAAACACCTACCTCGGTTAACCCATGTCCAAAACGCACGCTCTTCCAATGGCAACCATCTTCACACGTCACACAGTCGTGCACACGTGTCTTTGATATGCATATATACATACATACATACATACATATATATATATATATATATACCTATATACACCATACACTTATATACCATAGGTATATATATCCTGCAATGCAAAAAGTGAGACATTGCTAAATTAATAATTCATGTAAAGCCGACTCTGGACCAGATAAAGACCTCAAGGTTCCGCAACTCAATTTCACATTTAAATTGGCGTAAGAATATATAACAATGTATAGATATATCCTTACCCAAATATCGGCGATAAACTTATTCGCGCACACCCGCGGTTGTCGGAGCGTGGTCCAATGGTCCTGACAAGCTGCTCGCACAACCTTGAACATATAAACACGTCACCTCATTAAACCCGAGTCGCGGGCTTCGACCAAACCAAAACGGATGAGGAAAAAAACCTAAATCGCTGTTGCGATGATCAACAACATCAAGGGAAATCATACCTTGACAAATCGAACCCAACCAAGTAATAAAACAGGAGAAAAGCCCACAGGTGGAAGATACGAAAAGGGAAACACATCGCACAGAATCTGCCCGAGAGATCCAGCGGTCTGAAAATCCGTTGCACACCGTTGTTGCAGAGTCGCAGTGCAAGGAGAAAGAGAAGATGCCGGAACAGGGCCGGTGGGGCGGCGCCGGGACAGGGCCAGCGACGGCGGTTTCCGGGCAGCGGGATAGGGAGTCGGATGGGGAGCCCGAGCTGGGCCAGGCAGTGTCCGGAGGCAGCGCCGAGGTGGTGGGGGGTGCAGTGTGGTAGGCCGGCGGAAGCGGGGTCGTGCGGCCCTGGGTGACCGGGAGGCTGACGGCGGCGCACATCGGGGAGGCGACCAGGAGGCCGGATGGGGAGGGGGCTCGCGCGGGGAAGAAGGGGGGGGGGGTGCACGCAACCCTAACCTGTTCCTCCCTTTTTTTTCTAATAATAATAATAATAGTTATTATAAACATATATACATATATAAATATATGTAAACATATATAAACCTACTTATATAAACATAGATACATATATACACATATATATATATATATATAAACATATATAAACATATATAAACATATATGAACATATATATAAACATATATACACATAAGCATATACCGTTAAAACATATTTATTTATAAACATATGTGTATATATATATACACCTATAAACATATATACACATACATATATATATATACACATAACGTTAAAACATAAACATATACAAACGTAGATACACATATATATACGCATATATAAACATATAAACATACATATACATATATCTACACACATAACGTTAAAACTAGATGACCGTGCAGTATTTGCGCACCGTACTGTACCCAAGCGGACATCGCGTCTTAAACGTACGGTGTTCCCGCACTAACCCAAACCATCAACTCATCCTAACATTAAAATTTTAAACTGTGAATCACCACCACTTACGCAAAAACACCCGACGCAAAGAGAAATAAAATAAATAAAATGACTAAAAAAGGTGGGTGTGACAATTCTCCCCACCACAAACAATTTCTGCCCCCAGAAAGTCACCAAGCCAACAATTAGCATAACTGGAGTCTGTGCCCAGTCAAAACCAGAAGAAACTGAGAGGCTCGGGGTGACCACTACCAACATAAGTCACACCCGACCAACTCGAGTACAATCATTGTCTGAGGTTGAGGGGAGAACATGGGAGGGTTCTCCCCACCACAGGAATTTACTAACACGGAAACCTTGAAAATCGAACACACCACCCCCAGGGGGGGCAACACGGGAACTCTCCAACTGAACTCATCCTACCTTCTCAAAGTTAACGAAACAACTCCACCATTAGGATTAAAACTATTCTGGGAAGAAATCGGCACACCGAGACACTAGGAAGGAGGAATCCCCTAAAAAACTCAAACACACTAAATGAAAACTCACGGAGAGGCGTCTGACCTAATAAAAAGCCCAGAAACGACACCCATTAATTTCACAGAACCAAAAATCCCCCTAATTTACGCAGTTGAGACCATCCTCAAGATCAAAATGGGTTCGTTTAGTCACAGAACTGACGCCTTTCAAATAATCTGAATGATTTAGAAACTATACCAAGAGAAAAAGAGGCCACTTGGATTGCGGTAGAACAAGATCATCGCGCGACCACAACAAGGATGATCTTACAACGACGACAAGAATAGGACAAGAAAACTTTGGATATTTCCCTTCAGAAATCTGAAAACATAATCCGAAGCGAGGTTCTACACACCCTTGGCAACTCCTGACTGTGTGCGAGCTTCACCCCGAGACCTATGTTTGGGGCTCTGATGGCTGAAGCATCCCCTGCCTCACAGTCAGGCATTTGCATTCTCCAGTCCCCAACTTCTTCCTCTTCTCGATGATTCAAACGACCACAATGGTGGCACGTTTTAAAAGGGGGTGCAAGATGGTGGCTTAGAATGCCCAAACTGGCCATACTGGTGGCACACAAGAGAACGGTTAGACAACAGGAAGTCAACACCGATGAAGATGGTGTCTTGGCGACAAGTTCCTCCGGCATACACTCCTTTCCAGATGGGGAACCAGCACCAGATCCAATCACCATTAAAAACACTCCAATATTCAATGCTAGTGAGACATCCATCTTTAATAGTCCAAAAATGGACCCTCAAATAAACCTGAGATGGTACGAACCCTAACAACCTTGGGAGTTCCCAATCCGAAGGCCCACACTAATTCCACAACCACACAACTGCCTATAACGGACTTTGATTACCTTAATAGATACAATACAAGAAAAAAAACTGAAAATCGGGCATGACTCATTAGAAACCTTAGCGAACTTTCTGGACGATATACTTAGAAGAGCATGAAAAACACAATTGCGGTCAACATCAAGCCAAACCTCAATCAAAGAAACAACCCAAGTCAAAGGCAACATGCACATAAACCTAACATATACAAACACAAGTAAAAATTAATTTTCCAAAACCCGTCATTTCTTTTAAAATTTAAAACACGTCGATGGCCCCTTATGGTCTGTCACATGTGCGTTCACCCAATCCCGACTACATAGATCACGGAAAAGTGCCCCCACGCACTCTTTGCACATATCGATGCACATGTGATCCATCATAAGGAATACCAAGGTTTGAACACTTCTTTCCCTTATCAAATCCAAACACGTAGTCAAACATTCCAAATCGAAACACTCCCACTTTAAAAACCCAGTTCACTAATTTAAAAACAATTTAAAGGTAACACTTTTCCATTTTAAAACCATTTTCATTTTTAACACACGCTCACATTGACCGAGATCAAAATGAAACACAATCAGTAACAAACCACCAGAACGAGGAACTGGTGCATATGCCTAACTTGGCAACATGGTGGTGAGTCATATCCCAAGTAAGGTATATCGCTAAAAGGACCTTGAACTGGACACTTGGACTCCACATGCACTACTGGAAATAATGGAATTTGCGACGGGTTATTTGCGTCGGGATCCCATCGCTAATAGGCTTTTGCGATGGGGTCCCGTCGCAAATAGCCCGTCGCGGAAAACGGCATCGCAACAACAATTATTTGCGACGGGCTCGTCGCTAAAGGTATTATTTGCGACGGAGATTCTTCCCGTCGCAAATATTAGTCCGTATATTTGTGAAAACTTTTAAAAAAACTAATTGCGACGGGCCCGTCGCAATTAGTTTTTTTAAAAAAAATTAATAAATTATTTTAATCAATATTATAATAATACTATTTGCGACGGGCATAGTATCCCGTCGCAAATACTAAAAAAATAAAAAATAAATAAATTATTAATAAATTATTTTAATTAATATAATAATAATCCAAATATAATTCAAAAATAAAAAATATTAATAAAATATTTTAATTAATATAATAATAATAGAATTATAATTCAAAAATAAAAAATAATAGAATATTAATAAATGATTTTAATTAATATAATAATATTAGAATTATAATTATAAATAAAAAAATATTAATAAGTTATTTTAATTAATATAAAAATAATATAATTATTTTACATTCAAATATTAAAATAATTCTAATATTACAAAAAAATATAATTAAATTATAATATTATAAAATTTTAATATATATATTTAATTTAATATTATAAAATATAAATAATATTATTATTCATATTAATATTGTTATTTCAAAATATAATATTATTAATATTTTATAATGAGACAGAAACTACGAATAGAAAAAAAAAATCATATTTTGATTTAACAAATTTTATAACATAAAAACAAACTCTAATCTGAAGGAGGGGGAGGGGGGAAGGGGGGATCTGCAGATGCTAGTGGAGGAAACTCCATCCCTAAAGCATGAGTGAGTCGGCGCATGTACTCCATCTGCTCCTGATGCTGCTGCTGCCACCGACTCATCTGCTCCTCGTACAGCTGTTGCTGGCGTCGACGCTGCTCCTCATGCTGCTGCTACTGCTGACGCATCTACTCCTGCTCCTGTCGGAGACTCTCTATCAGTGCAGTTTGAGATCGCAAATGATCATCATACTATGTAGCAGAAGAAGATGCACGAGCTCCTCTCGAGCTGGATGCCGACATCCCAGCACTGCCATAATAATCTCCGGGAGTCAGTCGAGAGCTGATACCAACTATCCGACCCTTCTCGAAGGCATACTGGGTGGCCGGCATCCATGCCACCTCATCAAACTGACGGCCAGTGGTCTGATCTGATGACTCGGCCTGACTCTTAGGTCGGGTCTGTGACGCTGCGGCCTCATATGACTCCTGTAGTTACAATTTAAAATTAAAATTGTGAATATATTATATGCAGTTAATTTTTAAACTTGAAAACAAATAATACTGACCACGATGTGACGCTAACGATCACCTCTGAGCTCCCCAGTAGCAGGATCACTATACATCCTCCGATATACGTCGTACTCTGTAATATCGGGGTGCTCGACAGCCTATAAGGATAAAAAATAAACTGTTAATATTTATAGTTATATAAAATATTTATAAATAATGTACGTACCAGATGCTGTCTATGAGTATTGAAAGTACGACTTCCAGCTCGATGAGTCACCTCCTGTCTCCCCCGATTCTGCCTCCCCACTGATGATCTCCTTTGAAAGGAATCACTCAACCAGTGCGCACATAATTCATCCCATACATGGGATGAAATGTACTATGGTCGGTGTACTCTACATGACTCGTCAAAAACTGACACTCCTACTTTCTTCGTGGCAGCTTTTCTTAAATTGTGCAAAAACTGATGAAAGCGATCACGCATGGCCACCTCCCATGCCTCGTGGATGATGTCACGCATGGTATCCTCGATCGGATACCATAAACCCTACAAATAAATCAAAATATCAAGTTAGAAATGAAATAATTTTCAAAATAAAAATTATTTATTTACGTACGTACCAACCAATGGCTGAACATGGCCTGCTGCACATCAATGGGAATATGCTACCATGTGGTCCAAGGCTGAGAGAAATAGTTGTGCAAAATAGCGATGCCTTGTCCGACTGCTATATGCGGAAAACTGTAAAAATAATAAACATTTATTATGTGAATAGATTAATGAAATCTTAGTCAAATCCACAGGTTATCACAAAGGTTATTACACCTTCGTGTGCGTGGATCAAACCCAAGACGTGGACGTCGCTCGGGGATGAGGTCAGGAATCATCAATCGTGCAAGACCGCGCCCCCTCTGCCTACTCCCTGGAGCGCCTGCAGGCTGAGGGTCATCTGCCAGCAACTCATCCGCATCGAAAGGCAGGTCAACGTCCTCCAACTCACGAAATGTGTCGTCGTCCATCTGAAACAGAAAATGTTAATGTTGTTAGCAAATAATTGATAATTACTATTATATATACATATATATTAGTTATGATTGTATATAACTACCATGAAATTCTATCAGTGTTCATCTTCATCATCATCTTCATATATGTCAATGTCATCTTTATATTCCTCCTCAACATCATCGATATCCATTCGAGTTCCAGTTGCTTCATCTCTTACCATTTCAAATTCATATGTGACATCATTAACATCGTCGTCATCACCGACTCTTAAATGTGGGGTGTCATCATCGATACTCATGTCTCTTTGTAAAAAAGATTGATTTTGAGTACTCTCTTGAAAAACTTCAATTCTTTGCACATCAGTGAAAGCACATTCACTTTGACTAAACTGATTGTCTCGAATTTTGATTTTTATTATACTCCACCAATCAGTCAACTCTCTTGATGTAGCATAGTACTTTGCGTAATAAACTTGATGTGCCTGTTGAGCCAATAAGAATGGTTCATTTACTGCGAGAACACTTTTACATTTAATATCGATGATTCCATGAGTCGGATGAACATGCACGCCTCTCTCTGTATCCAACCACCGACATTTGAACATGGTTATGTAATGTTGTCCAAGATAACAGAGTTCAATGATTTCATCAAGTATGCCATAAAAGTCAACTTCATTTTCTCGATGATGAGATCCTCTCAAGCTAACTCCACTGTTCATTGTTTTTTTTATTCCCCATATGCATGTGTGTGAAATCGAAATCCATTCACCACATATGCATTATAAGTTTTAACAAGTTTAGAAGGTGGGTTACTCAATATACATAGTCGTTTGTCAATTTTATCAGCATGTCGAGACACCTGAGAATTTGTGAAATAATTATAGATATAGTAAATTGTACATTGAATGAGTTGCTAAAAGATAAAGAAATTATGTTACCAGTTTTTGAAACCACTGAGAGAATTTTTTCTGTCGGCGTTCTTCGAGAGCAGCTACTGTAATTTGTGGAATTTGTTTCTTGATATGATTATCATACAACCTATAAAAAAAAAGTTATTTACTGTAACATAAATGATAGAATAAGTGATATAAACACTTACAGTACAACTGATGTCATCTCTTCACAGTTGAGCAGAACATACGTATAAGCTCTGTGATGTTCATCATCCGAAAGCCAGCATTCATAAACTCCACCAAAACCAAGCTCTGGATGGTTGAAAACAGATAATTGATTGTCGATTTCATCAATATTTCTCTCGTTCCATCCCATTCGGTTGTGTTTTGAAGGATACTCAGATTCAAAATAATGGGAGCAGAAAAAAGATATTTCCTCTTGCAAATAAGCTTCTGCAATAGATCCTTCAACAGATGCTTTGTTACGTACTTTTCTTTTCAATTTTTTCATGCATATTTCAAATGGGTACATCCATAGAAACTGTACTGTACCTCCACATTTGGCTTCATATGGAAAATGTAACATCAAATGTTCCATTGAGTCGAAAAAAGACGGCGGAAATATTTTTTCCAGTTTACATATAATTACAACAACATCTTCTTCAAGTTTGCATAGAGCATCATAATCTTCTGTAGCCGCACAAATTTCCCGAAAAAAATGAGACATGTCTGTTATGGAATCCCAAATCACAGAATTCAACAGACCTCTTAATCCAATGGGTAGAAGTCTTTCCATTATAACATGACAATCATGACTTTTTAATCCAGTAATATGACCATTCTTTACACATCTACCCAAATTAGAAGCACAACCATCTGGAAGTCTCAAATCTGCAATCCACTGACAAAATAATAAACGGTTTTCTTTAGACAGTGTATAAGCTGCTTTTGGTTTCAGTAACCTTTCTGTTCTGACATTCTCAAACAGTTCCAGTTCTGGACGCCTACAAATTTGGGCAAGATCTAAACGTGCATTTACATTGTCTTTTCTCTTTCCTGGCGTATCCAAAACTGTATGAAACAAATTATCAAAACAGTTCTTCTCAATATGCATGACATCCAACATGTGGCGGACCAACAAATCAGACCAATATGAAAAATCCCAAAATATGCTACGTTTAATCCAATTGTGTTCTTTCCCAAAACCAGAAATTTTCTGTTGGTTTATTGTGGGACCAAAAGTGATGGGAGGTAATGAAAATACAACTGATTTTAACTCCGAACCTGATATCATTTTTTGTAGGTCCATCCCTTTCAATTGTTCCTTTTCTGAAATGAGATCTGTTTCTGCGAAAAGGATGATCAGCTGGTAGAAATCTGCGATGACAGTCAAAATAACAAGATTTCCTTCCATGAATGAGCATAAATGCTTTTTTCTCTCCCATACAGTAAGGACATGATTTCTGACCATGTGTACTTCAGCCAGATAACATCCCATAAGCCGGGAAGTCACTAATTGTCCACATCAATGCTACTCTCAGTATGAAATTCTGTTTCGTAGCAACATCATATGTACTGACACCAGTACTCCACAATAAACTTAATTCATCAATCAATGGTTTCAAATAAACATCAATATTTTTCTTCGGATGTCCTGGAATTAGTAAAGTCAAAAAGATATATGGATCCTTCATCAACATCCATGGAGGTAAATTGTACTGAGTTAAAAAAACAGGCCAACATGAATATTGACTACCATAAGATCCGAACGGACAGAAACCATCAGTGGAAAGGCCCAGTCAAACATTTCTATCTTCTAAATCAAAGGATGGATGCACTCTATCAAAATGTTTCCATGAATCACCATCGGCTGGATGATTCAAACTTTTATCGGTTGAAATATTCGCTTTATGCCATGACATCATTGTCGCTGTATTCTTAGACATGAATAAATGCTGAAGTCTGGATGTAAGCGGAAAATATCTCAACTGTTTTACAGGAATCAAACCAGACTTCCCATGTTTCCCTTCTTTATATCTCGTTTTCCCACATGTGAGACAACTATCCAACGACTCATTTTCCCCAGAATATAAAATGCAGTCATTTGAACATGCATGAATCTTCTGACAAGTAAGTCCCAAATTTTGAACCAGCCTCTTACTCTCATAGTAATTTGCAGGCAAAACATTTCCTTCGGGTAACAGTGTTTTAAGCAAAGAAAATATCTGGTCAAAACAGGTGTTTGACATTCCGTTATCTGATTTGATAGCCATAAATTTTGCAACTGCTTCTAATTTGCTCATCTTGCAGCCAGGATATAATGCATCCTCAGCAGACCTCAACAACTCATAAAATTCAGACGGTGCCATCTCAGGATTTGAATCTATATCAGCCGGAGTTTCTGTATGTTGAACAGATGAACCTGCAACATCATGTACTAAATCTTGAAACTGGGATGGATCCGGAATCAAGTTGGTATCACCTACTCTGGAACTTCATTCACCGTGTTGATACCAAAAAACATAATCTGGTTGAAAACCAAAACGCAAGAGATGTCCCCCCACTTTGTCAAACGTGTCAAACGTTCTCAATGCACATTTTCTACAAGGGAATTTTATTTTTCCTTCTGAAACAAATTCTGGATTTGATGCTGCAAATGATAAAAAAGTCTTCACACCCTCTATATATACTGGATTTAAACCAGAACTATTTGGATTTCTACGTTGATTTATCCATATGCGGTCATCTAATAATGACCGTTGACGACCTCGTTGTTCCATATTTTTCTATAAAATATAAAAGCATTACTGGTTTTGAATAATTTGTTAGAAAAAACACTCAAGCAAAGATTGAATATGTTGAGAATAAAGCAAAACATGTTACAAATATTGATAATTTTAATATTATATTGATTTTTTATTATTTTAATAATACTAATATAATTTTTTTCATAAATATTAATTATATAATAATAACATTATTACATTATTAGTATATTTTATTATTAATATTAAAATAATATAATTTTCTATATTATATACAATTCTCCTTTCATCTGTGTGTTTAACATTCTGTCTCCACATGTAATATTTGCATTGACTTTCACCTCTCCATTGGCGAGTAGGTTGATAATTTTGAAAAAGAATGCAAATATTACATGTGGAGACAGAAAACACACAGATGAAAAGAGAATTGTATATAATATAGAAAATTATATTATTTTAATATTAATAATAAAATATAATAATAATGTAATAATGTTATTATTATATAATTAATATTTATGAAAAAAATTATATTGGTAATTATTACTAATTATTGGTAATTATTACTAATTATTGGTAATTATTGGTAATTATTGGTAATTATTGGTAATTATTGGTAATTATTGGTAATTATTGGTAATTATTGGTAATTATTGGTAATTATTGGTAATTATTGGAAATTATTGGTAATTATTGGTAATCATTGGTAATTATTGGTAATTATTGGTAATTATTGGTAATTATTGGTAATTATTGGTAAATATTGGTAAATATTGGTAATTATTGGTAATTATTGGTAATTATTGGTAATTATTGGTAATTATTGGTAATTATTAGTAATTATT
This sequence comes from Viscum album, assembly GCA_963277665.1. Lineage (NCBI taxonomy): Eukaryota > Viridiplantae > Streptophyta > Magnoliopsida > Santalales > Viscaceae > Viscum > Viscum album. Next base: position 1,560,428,868 of record OY728129.1, read on the forward strand.
GGTAATTATTGGTAATTATTGGTAATTATTGGTAATTATTGGTAATTATTCCTAATTATTGGTAAATATTGGTAATTATTGGTAATTATAACTAATTATTGGTAATTATAACTAATTATTTGTAATTATAACTAATTATTGGTAATTATAACTAATTATTGGTAATTATAACTAATTATTGGTAATTATTACTAATTATTGGTAATTATTGGTAATTATTTCTAATTATTGGTAATTATTACTAATTATTGGTAATTATTACTAATTATTGGTAATTATTACTAATTATTCCTAATTATTACTAATTATTACTAATTATTACTAATTATTCCTAATTATTACTAATTATTCCTAATTATTACTAATTATTACTAATTATTACTAATTATTACTAATTATTACTAATTATTACTAATTATTGGTAATTATTACTAATTATTGGTAATTATTACTAATTATTGGTAATTATTACTAATTATTGGTAATTATTACTAATTATTGGTAATTATTACTAATTATTGATAATTATTACTAATTATTGTTAATTATTACTAATTATTGGTAATTATTACTAATTATTGGTAATTATTACTAATTATTACTAATTATTACTAGTTATTACTAGTTATTGGTAATTATTATTTATAATTACTAATTATTGGTAATTATTATTAATTATTGGTAATTAGTGGTAATTATTGGTAATTATTTCGAATTATTACCAATTATTACTAATTATTGGCAATTATTGGTTATTATTACTAATTATGGATAATTATTGGTAATTATTACTAATTATTGGTAATTATTGGTAATTATTACTAATTATTGGTAATTATTTGTAATTATTACTAATTATGTAATTATTTGTAATTATTGCGAATTATTGGTAATTATTCCTAATTATTGTTAATTATTACTCATTATTACTAATTATTGGTAATTATTGGTAATTATTACTAATTATGGATAATTATTGGTAATTATTACTAATTATGGATAATTATTGGTAATTATTACTAATTATGGATAATTATTGGTAATTATCACTAATTATTGGTAATTATTTGTAATTATTACTAATTATTGGTAATTATTAATAATTATTGCTAATTATTGCTAATTATTTGTTATTATTACTAATTATTAGTAATTATTACTCATTATTACTATTTAGTACTAAATATTGGTAATTATTACTAATTATTACGAATTATTGCTAATTATTAGTAATTATTACTAATTATTGGTAATTATTGGAAATTATTGGAAATTATTACTAATTATTGGTAATTATTGGTAATTATTACTAATTATTAGTAATTATTACTAATTATTAGTAATTATTACTAATTATTACTAATTATTGGTAATTATTACTAATTATTCCTAATTACCATTAACTATGAACAATGAATACTAATAATTTAAATTTATTAAGTAACAAAACAATCTAAACATAATTAAATTAAAACTAATTAAGAATAATTGAAACTAATAAAAAATTTAAAATAAATATTAAATTAAAATGAACATAAATACCTTTAAAATGGATCTGAGGTTGATTTCTGGTCGTTGTTGAAAACTTCAATATCAACTCCGGAAAAAAAATGAAACTTAAGAAACGCTGAACTCTAAAAATAGAGTTTTGAGAGAACTAGAAGATGGAGTTTGAGAATGAATGAAAAAAAACGGATGAGGGGTATTTATAGGTTAGATTATTTGCGACGGGATACCCGTCGCAAATACCTTAGCCCACATTTATTACGGTCAACGGGTAAATAGTCATTTGCGACGGGACCCGTCGCAAATAACAACCTGCCGACATACTATTTGCGACGGGGGGTATATTCCCGTCGCAAATATATTTTACCGCCGCCGGTTATTTGCGACGGGCAGTAACTGCCCGTCGCAAATAACTTTCCCGCGATTTGGCGCGCAAAGCGCACCATTCCTTTTGCGACGGGGAAAGCTATCCCGTCACAAATAAGTTTCTAACGGGGCTATTTGCGACGAGATTTATCCCCGTCGCAAATAACCCGTCGCAAATACCCATTTTTTCCGTAGTGATGGGTCACCACTCCATGTGAGGCCACAACCTGAACCAGTTCGCCTTCATTATCATCCCTCAAACTAGAACAACCAAAGGCAAAAGACTCGAAACCCACACTACCCCTGGTAGCTCAGGTCTCATCACGGGCGGTGGTGATCAAACACCAACCTGTAACCTACCTCCTGAGTCCCGAAAAATCCTAATATCCTTCTACCAGACATCCCAAATATCAAGAACTGCCTTTGATACCATTTTTTCATGAACCAGCCCGGGGCGAACCTGAACCAGTCACCCGAGCCGGCTCATGTCAAGTCCCGAGGGGTGTTCCCGATCCCCCCGGGATGGAAACTAGTGTCGGGCATCAAAGTTAAAACATTGGGAACGATTTGACCCATAAAAGATAAAAAAAGTAAATAAGAATAAACAGAACAAAAGCACTAAACTCTAGCAGTGGAAAGAAATAAAACCAAACAGCAGACGTACCTCCATGTGACCCTTCAGTCACCTCCCAACCAAGGCCAACATTGCTCCCAAAATGAGAAACTCAGCTAAGAAAAGTTAAACAAGGGAAACTTGCGACTGAAAAGATAAAATAGGTGTGAGCATTAAAAATGCTCAGTAGGGATGCCAAAGTAGACCACATAATCTAACCAAGACCACTTTCCAGAAACAATCCCAAAAAAACTAGTTTGCACATACAAAGATAGAAAATAGGGTTTTCATATTTTAAAGGAAAAAATATCCTGATTTACCATTTCAAAAACCAACACATGCCACAACCCGTTTTCCCCAAAACAATGTATTTCTTGAAAACTGAATTTCAAATCCATGTTTATCACATTTGTGCAAAAGAAGAAGAAGAAATAAGTAAATGCTGGAAACCAAGTGCAAGTAAAAGTAAACAAGCAGATATAAGCAATAACCATGGGAGATCCTAAACATCCCTAGAAAACCCCTGGACGTACTCGGTTTCAGACTACCTTCCGGCGTGGTACTCCATAGTCAATAACCAACTGGCCGCCCTAATAGCCAACCAGTGGAATTCCCCACAAGGCCTATCTACCAAGGGGGAACCAACCCGTCTAATCGGGGCTGGCTAGAAACCTTCACTCGATAATCTATAAGACGCCCAGGAACTCATGGTGATTTCGATAATACTGTGTAAGTAGGAGGCCCTCGCATGCGTGACTCATCTCACCACACTTTCCAACCCATTATACGGACACCACTACACGACAAACCTCGAAGGGAAGTCCCCCTATAGAGATGCCCACAAATATGTATATATGAAATTATTTCACATTCAACAAGGGGCCAACCGGGCCTTCATAGCATGTGCAGTTTCAAAACATTTCGTAAATGAGTTAAGTTGTCAATTGGGAACACACACTTTTCCCAAATGTCAGTACAAACACCCCATTCAAAACCTAATACCAAACAGGCCTTCAAACCAAACAACCATTCAACTCACACCAAAGGCCAACTGGGCCAACTTCTTTTCATCCCTCCTTGAAATACCAAACCATTTCATCAAAAACCTATCTTTAAGAAAATATAGTTTTTATGTGTCATTTTCATTTGGAGGCACATCCATGTGAGAACCTAGTGCTCCCATGGACGTGCCAACATCCAACGGTACATCTAGTTTTTAGAAGAATCACCTTAGAAACCATTTTCATAAAACACTTAGCATTGAAACCAAACCCAATTCTTTCACAACACTTTATAAAAGCAAATTGCATCTTTCAAACCAACCACCATTTCCAAAACTTTTCTAAAACAACCTATTGGTTCATCATTTTGTCAAACAAACACACCATACCAAATCTTACATTTCCAAAACACAACCACTATCAATTACAACCAAACACATCACAAGACACTCAATTTAACTTTACCAAGAACCTATGCATTTCATATAAACCAACATCAAAAGCCACTTTAAGAAATTTAAAACAACAATACAACTATGTCAGATGCTTTTCATAAACACAACAGAAATTCAACGATATAAAAGAATTAATTGAAAACATTCTAGTGCTCAAGGTTTAAATCAAAAAGGGGAAATGGTTGGAAACACCTACCTCAGTTAACCCATGTCCAAAACGCACACTCTTCCAGCGACAACCATCTTCACACGTCACACAGTCGTGCGCACGTGTCTTTGATGTGCACACAAACACACGCGTGCGCGCGCGCGAGCGCGCGCGCACGCGCGCCCACACACACACACGCGCACCCACACACACACACACACGCACGCGCACACACACACACGCACACACACACGCACACACACACGCACACACGCCCACACGCACACACGCACCCACGCACCCAGGCACACAGGCACACAGACACGCACGCAGGCACGCAGACACGCAGGCACGCAGGCACGCACGCACGCACGCACGCACGCCCGCCCGCACGCCCGCCCGCCCGCACGCCCGCCCGCCCGCCCGCCCCGCCCGCCCGCCCGCCCGCCCGCCCGCCCGCCCGCACGCACGCACTCACGCACGCACGCACCCACGCACACACGCGCGCGCACACACACACACACACAGATATATATATACCTATATACACCATACACCTATATACCATAGGTATATATATCCTGCAATGCAAAAAGAAAGACATTGCTAAATTAATAATTCAGGTAAAGCCGACTCTGGACCAGATAAAGACTTCAAGGGTCTACAACTTAATTTCACATTTAAATTGGCGTAAGAATATATAACAATGTATAAATATATTCTTACCCAAATATCGGTGATAAACGTAGTCGCGCTCACCTGCGGTTGTCGGAGCGTGGTCCAACGGTCCTGACAAGCCGCTCGCACAACCTTGTACATATAAACACGTCATTGCATTAAACCCGAATTGCGGGCTTCGACCAAACCAAAACAGGCGAGGAAAAAAAACCTAAATCGTGGTTGCGATGATCAACAACATCAAGGGAAATCATACCTTGACAAATCGAACCCAACCAAGTAAGAAAATAGGAGAAAAGCCCATAGGTGGAAGATCCGAAAAGGGAAACACACCGCACAAAATCTGCCCGAGAGATCCGGAAGTTTGAAAATCCATTGCACACCATTGTTACGGAGTCGCAGTGCAAGGAGAAAGAGAAGGCGCCGGGACAGGGCCGATGGGGCGGCGCTGGGACAGGGCCGACGACGGCGGTTTCCGGGCAGCGGGATAGGGAGTCGGACGGGGAGCCGGAGCCAGGCCGACGCGGTGTCCGGGGGCGGCGCTGAGGGGGGGGGGGGGGGGTGCGGCACGGTAGGCCGACGGAAGTGGGGTCGCGCGGCCCTGGGCGACCGGGAGGCCGACGACGGCTCGCATCGGGGAGGCGACCAGGAGGCCGGACGGGGAGGGGGCTTGCGCGGGGAAGAAGGGGGGGGGGGGGGCTGCGCGCAACCCTAACCCGTTCCTCCCTTTTTTTCTAATAATAATAATAATAATAATAATAATAATAATAATAATAATAGTTATTATAAACATATATACATATATAAATATATGTAAACATATATAAACCTACTTATATAAACATAGATACATATATATATATATATATATATATATATATATATATATATATAAACATATATATAACATATATATAACATATATAAACATATATGAACATATATATAAACATATATACACATAAGCATATAACATTAAAACATATTTATTTATAAACATATGTGTATATATATACACCTATAAACATATATACACACACATATATATATATACACATAACGTTAAAACATAAACATATACAAACGTAGATACACATATATATACACATAAATAAACATATAAACATACATATACATATATCTACACACATAACGTTAAAACTGGATGACCGTGCGGTATTTGCGCACCGTACGGTACCCAAGCGGACATCGCGTCTTAAACGTACGGTGTTCGCGCACTAACCCAAACCATCAACTCATCCTAACATTAAAATTTTAAACTGTGACTCACCCGCACTTACGTAAAATCATCCGATTCCAAGAGAAATAAAATAAATAAAATAACTAAAAAAAAGGCGGGTGTAACATTCGAGTTGGTAGGTCACACGACCTCAAGCATACTTCCCTGTACGTCAGAGACCACCGACTAACAGCGATGGTCTAAAGTGAACGGGTGTATATACATGTGTGAACACACTCGTCCGGGCATGCCTTAGGGGAGTCGCAGTGGATAAGGGCAGGAGGGGGCAGGCCTGAATATTGAAAGTGCAGGGGGCGCAAAATAAATTCAAGCCCACAGCCCCACACCGAAAGCTCCTACTCCGCCGCCTCGCTGTTCGGCCATGTGAACCTCCTCCCCCAACTGGCAGATGCTTCGTCTATCTTTCCACAAATCACTCCCCAACAAATCTCACCTTTCTTCTTCATATTCCCCTTCTCCCGACCCACCCCATCTCGTCTAATTTCCGACATGGAGGCGGCGCCGTCGGAATACTCCACCGGATGTGATTCCGGCGGGACTCTGTATTTGGACAAGTCGTTGCTCTCCGGCGCAGACGACGATGGCGATGACTTGTCCATGGTTTCCGATGTGTTCTTAGGCCCGCCCCACCTCAATGATGACGCCGCCGTCACCGCCTCCGACGGCACAACTCCCCGAACCCGGCGTTGCCGCCACGGCGGGTCGAGTCTCCGCCACCGGGCATCCCCTCTGGACGACACCGCCAGCAGCCACCCCGAGGTAACGACTGGGCTGACCGTCAAATATATATAATCGTAGGGCTCCTAAAACGAATGCGTCCATGGTGGGTTTTACAGGGAATGGCGGCGGCGGCGGCGGCGGCGGCGGCAGTGGGGAGCGTGGGGGGATATCTACAGCAAGGATTCTCTGCCGCTCCCATGGACGTGGGTGTGGATTAGTGTCTATTTCCGGCTCCCGATGGATGGTTTGCGTTTGTGTTCACTGCAAAGCGGCGGCGGGTTGGTGGCAGGGGACCTCAAACATGGTTGTATTAAGATGTTGATGGGGATGACCGACAATTAAGGATATAATCAAGTTGAGTGAGACACGGGTTGGATGTAAAGTTCCAATACTAAGATCCAAGTATGATATTGAAAGATGGAGCTCAACTCGATTTTAAAAACAATATCTTTGAGCTCCATTGATGCTCCATTAGTGAGATTGAACTTTCATGATATGATATGAATGAATAATTAAACTTGGATGTTATTTAAATCCATACCAAACAACTTGATTAATAAGAAATATATAAGAATATTAATTTATATATTAAAATATTGATTACTAGTTAAACCTATATCAATTCCAACCATTAAAAAATGAGTCAAATTGCAAGTTGATTTGGAGTAGATTAGAAATATCAATGTATCATTTATCCTCAAAACCAATCAATGAAAATTAACAACAACGACAACCTAAAAAATAAAGCATGTCTCAACAACAATAAACAAGTCTTAAACTCAATTAAATGGTGACAACTACATGGATCAAACGTAACCTATTAGTTAGATCAAAGACCATGGTCTCATTGAAATCATTTAGAACGAGATTTGAAGGTTCCAAGGTGCAACAGAAGCGGTACAACTCGTGCCCAATAATGGAAATTCGTCAACTTCTTCAGATTTCTTCTCATAATTTAATGAATATCTACTCGGGAATCTACAAGACATGATTATCACACATAATTTATAATTAATTTATATTAATAAAAAAATTATCCAACAATGAGATTCTTTCTTCATTGATGAACCAGATGACACCTTCGTGTCATATCATCGCTACGTTGGAGGATTCAAGGGTAGAATCCCTCGGTGATCCACGCATGCACCACAAACCTTTTAACATTGTTGTTGAAATCCTCATATGTTAACACCAAAGATTATAACACTCGTGTCGTTCACCAATGATCGCCATAAATATTGCTTCGAGGTTGAAGGAATCTTCTTATTCTTTTTTAACTTGAGAGGGTGGTACAATATGATCACGCTATGTTCTTGAGAGTGTTCTATAAGAATAAATCTCTGGGCCTTGAGAGGATTCTCTCTAGAATTCATTGTGCACAATGATTAGAATGCATATTCTAGGGTTAGAGAATAACATAATTGGGTATTTATAGACTTAGGGATAGAGAATGTAAAACCTCATGTCTATATGGGCGTTCTGAATTCATGGGAATTTTGATTTTTCAAATTAGTTGACGGTTAAATTGGAGAACCAGGATTTAAAGTTGAGTTACAAGTCTTTTAACACCTCAAGGGAGGTGTTTTAGACTTGGTTATAGGCTCAAGAGTTATCCTGGGGGCTTAGAGGAGCCTTAGGAGAGGTTGAGTCACTACTACAAAAACGGACTTTATCAGTGCTCAAAATGGGCTTTAACAGCGCTAAAAAAGCACTGTAAAGCTCAGCGCTGATAAAGGGGGGACCCCCTTTATCAGCGCTCAAAAAACGCTGATAAAGGGATCCTTTATCAATGCTAAAAAAGCACTGATAAAAGGATCATTTATCAGTGCTAAAAAAGCACCCATAAATGCCATACCTACTGTAACATAAAATTCTGCAGCAACACACCCAAATAAGACCTACAAAAAAATCAGCATATCAACAAGTATACCCATACAAAATTAACACATAATTCATAAGGTAATTACAGCAAGTATACACATACAACAAGTATACACATACAACAAGTATACCCATACAACAAGTATACACATACAACAAGTATACCCATACAACAAGTATACCCATACACCATTAACACATAATTCATAAGTTAATTAAATACATAAAGAATTCAATTCAGAATTCAGGGGGTTGGGGGGATGTTCAGGGGTTTGGGGTGGCTGTCTAAGGGGGGTAGGGGGTGTTGAGGGGGTGGGGGTGTTCGGGGGGATGGGGGTGTCCAGGGGGTGGGGGGGGGGGGGGCTGTCCAGGGTGGTGGGGGGGGGAGGGGGGAGGGGTCTATCCATGGTAGTGTCTAGGGGGAGTGGGGGTGGTGTCCAGGGGTTGGAGGGGGGGCTTTCTAGGGGGTGGAGGGTGTCCAGGGGGTGGGGGGTGTCCAGGGGGTGGGGGTGGGGGTGTCCAGGGGGTGGGGGTGGTGTGCAGGGGGGGTGGGGGCGGTCCAGGAGGTTGGGGGGATGTCCAAGGTGGTGGGGTGGTGTCTAGGGGGTGGGGGTGTCTAGGGTGGTGGTGGTGGTGGGGGGGTGTCCAGGTGGTGGGGTGGTGTCTAGGAGGAGTGGAGGGGGGGGGCGTCCAGGGGGTGGGGGCCGTCCAGGGGGTGGGGGGATTTCCATGGGGGGTGGGGGGATGTCCATGGGGGTGTCCAGGGGGGGTGAGGTGGTGTCTAGGGAGGGTGGGGTGGTGTCTAGGGGGTGGGGGGGGGGGGCTTTAATGGTTTTAATGGAATGAATTTCATGGATTTTAAGATCATTGGTATTTTTAAAATGGTTTTGGAATAGTTTCTATTTCAATAGTATGTGTTTCTTTAAGAAAAAATTAATGCTTTTGGTGTGTATGGTAGGAAGGGGGTTTTCTGTATGTCAATTGTTGTTTTCACTTAAAATATTGTCAATTTTAAACAAAAGAGAGACACTTTTTGTGATAATGGCCATACTGTGCCTCATATTGAGGTGGAGTTGACTCGTACAAATCACACATGACCCATGGATCGTTCTCCTAAAGTATCAACACAATATGAATGTGTTTGGTCATATTTCTGTACATCAGTTGTTGTTTTCACTTAAAATTTTGTCCATTTTAAACAAAAGAGAGACACTTTGAGTGATACCGACCACACCATGCCTCATATTGAGGCAGAGTTTACTCATACACGTTAAAAATGACCCATGGATCATTATCTTAAAGTATCAACACAATCCGAATGTGTTTGGTCGGTTTGTCGTATGTCAGTTGTTGTTTTCACTTAAAATTTTGTCCATTTTAACAAAAAAGAGACACTTTGATTGATATCGGACACACCATGCCTCAGATTGAGGCGAAGTTGACTCATAAATGTCACACATGACCCATGGATCATTTTCTTAAAGTATCAACACAATATGAATGCGTTTGGTCAGTTTTCCGTACGTCGGTTGTTGTTTTTACTTAAAATTTTGTCCATTTTAAACAAAAGAGAGACACTTTGAGTGATACCGGACACACTGTGACTCATATTGAGTCTAGGTTGACTCATAAATGTCAAAAATTACCCATTAATCATTCTCCTAAATTATCAACACAATATGAATGCATTTGGTCGGATTTTCGTACGTCAGTTGTTGTTTTCACTTAAAATTCTGTCCATTTTAAACAAAAGAGAGGCATTTTGAGTAATACCGGCAACAACGTGCCTATTATTCAGGTGTGGTTGACTATTACACATAATAAATTACCCATGGATAGTTCTCCTAAAGTATAAACACAATCTGAATGCATTTGGTTGGTTTTCCGTATGTCAGTTGTTGTTTTCACTTACAATTCTATCCATTTTAAACAAAAAGAGATATACTTTGAGTGATACCGACCACACCGTACCTCGGATTGAGGTGGAGTTTACTCTTACACGTCATACATGACCCATATATCGTTCTACTAAATTATCAACACAATACGAATGCGTTTGTTTAGATTTCCGTACATCAGTTGTTGTTTTCACTTAAAATTTTGTTCATTTTAAACAAAAGAGAGACACTTTGAGTGATACCGGACACACCGTGCCTCAGATTGAGGCAGGGTTGACTCGTACACATCACACATGACTCATGATCATTATCCTAAAAAATAAACACAATATGAATGAATTTGGTTGGTTTTTCATACGTCAGTTGTTGTTTTCACTTAAAATTCTATCCATTTTAACAAAAGAGAGACACTTTGAGTGATACCAGCCACACCGTACCTTAGATTGAGGCAGGGTTGACTCGTACATGTCACACATTACCCATGGATCATTTTACTAAAGTATAAACACAATATTAATGCATTTGGTCAGATGTAAAGGTTTTTTGGAGATTTTACTAGTTTTTCTTATCCAAAGCCCAAAAAAGAATGTTTCATCATTCTTGCATGTTGCTGGTGCATTTCATCTGTTAAAATTAAAAATGACTCATTGGAGAAATGATGTTTTATTTAATAACAATTACAATTTTCCTATGAAAATTTACATACAACAATGTTTCATCTTTTGATCTCCTTAACCCCTCTCAAAAAGTGGTCACCAATTGTACACACCCCCAAGTCAGATCTTCATGCTATTTGTGTACAATCTTCCATCAGGTATGCGACCCACTCGTTTATGAACAAATACATATCGTCTTGTGAATATTAGGCATGTTCTAATGGTTGTTGTACCTCAACACTAGGAGCAGCAACAGGTTCAGAACTTGTTGTTGCTCTGCACTGTGAGCAGCAGCAGTAGCAGTAGCAACAACAACAGCAGCTTGAGAGACTTGTTCAGCCTCGAGGTTAGGATCACCAGAACACGCAGAAGTCATTATCTACAAAAGTAGTTGAATAGTTAATTTAGATTACATAAATTCAGTAATGATAAGATAATAAAATGAGATAATAAGATCTATATTACAAGCAAAATATAACCTGTTTATTGAAGTCTCTTTATTTTTTTCAAATGAAGAAGGTATTTTACACCTCTATCAATTATCCAAATCCCTTCATTATTGTATCCTCTAACATACAAAACACCATCTACATTGGGATCGCTGCAAAATGATTACGTTGTACACTGAAAGGATCATCCTCAATTGAATTTTCATCGGACCCTTCAGTAGTTTTGGACGATAGCAAAACAATCGACCACTTTTGGTTTGCGGGATATGGAACATAAAATACTTGTACCGCTTGTGATGCCATTATAAACTATTCAACTTTGTACCCTTCTTTACTAAAATACACTTTCACAAATCCCAATTCATCTATTTTAACACCACTATTATTATCAACACATTTGAATTAAAAAATGTGCAATTGGAATGTCATATAATCTAACTCCCATATTTTTTTGATAATGCCAAAATAACACATATTCGCATAAATTGGATTTCTGTCCTTACTACCAGAAACATGCATCGCTTAAGCCACAAGTAAAACTCCACTATTTTGAATGGTATTATATTAATCATGTTCATCTGTATAGAATGTATAACCATTAATTACATAACCATTGTAAGATAATACATACAACACTTGGTCCGACAGTTATCCATTAAAGTTGTTCTGAAATTGAATTCATATTTTCAGCTAGCTCCTTAAAAATATGGTCTCGAAACCATCCTATAAACAAGTGATTATGTATATTTGATATCCATTTTTCATCCTTTGATGGATTCAACTACCTAAGAATTTCTTTGTGGGTTTCAATATATGGAGTAACCTCTCAACTGTTATGAAAAACATAAAGGTGGGCCTAATCCCGTTCTGTAATATTGATTGTCACAACATCTCTTCTAGAAATTCCCTCACCCTCAATGTGTTCAGTGTGATGAGATTTCGGGATACCAATGATTTCCACATCAGATAAGTATTCGGTATAGAATTCAATGACTTCCTCAAAAATATATCACTCCACAATACAACCCTCTGGCCAACTTCGATTTTTGACACACCCTTTCAAAATCTTCATATATCGTTCAATAGAATACATCCATCTATAGTGCACAGGACCACAAAGTCGAATCTATCTCACCAAGTGAACCATAAAATGAACCATCATATCAAATAATGATGGTGGTAAGAATATTTCTAATTCACATAATATGATGACAATTTCTCTTTCCATAGCTGGAAATTTTGCCGGGTCTAGAACTTTGTTGTATATAGCTTTGAAAAAGAAACAAAGTTTGGTTAACGTATAATGAAAATTCTTGGAAAAAATGCAATGTAAAGCTATAGGAATTAAATCTTGCATCAAAACATGGAAATTATGTGATTTCAAACTTTTTAACTTCAAATTATTCATTGAAACAATGTTCTTGATATTTGATGAATACCCCTCTGGAAACACATATTTCGATGAGTATTTCAACCTAATTGATTTCGTGTCTTCTTTGCACACGGGACACCCTTAAGTTCCTTTAATGCTATAGCCTGAAAAATTTTCATAAGAAGAGAAATAATTTATTGTCACATACAACATCTCTCTCAACGTGAAGTATTCAATTTTATAAGCATCATACAACATAACACCTGAATCCCACAAGAACTTCAAATCCTCGATCAAAGGAGCCAAATAAACATCAATATCATTACCTGGTTGTTTTGGTCCTGATATAAGCATAGATAACATGATGAATTTCCATTTCATGCATAACCAGGGTGGCAAGTTATAATTTACCAACATAATAGGCCATGTACTATGAGTGATGGTTTGAAAACCAAAAGGATTCACTCCATCTGTAGATAATACAAGATGAAGGTTTCTCGGCTCATTTCCAAATTCAGGATACTCATGATCAATTCTATTCCATTGAGGAGAGTCGGATGGGTGATGTAATTTCCCATCTTTATTTCTTTTCTCTACATGCCATGACAATTTTCTTGAAGTTTCTTCACTTCCATATAGACGCCTAAACCTTGGAATGATTGGAAAGTACCATACAAATTTCGTAGGACTGGATTCATCTTTCTTGTATCGGGAAGCACCACACTTTGGGCATTATGCAAGTGATTTTTTCTCCTTGAGAAACAATATTCAGTCTTTATAGAAGGCATGTATTCTTTCATAAATCATAACCATCGAGCGTAGCATTCGTTTAGCTTCATATGTCCAGCTTGGGAGCTCATTATCTTCCAGTAGCATGTCATTCAAGAGAGAAATTAGTTCCATAAAACTGACATCACTCCATCCGTTTCCTTCTTTCAATTTATACAACTTCAGTACAACTGACAATGCTGTATATTTAGTGCAACCAATATACAATGGATTCTTTGCACAACTCTTTAACTTCTCAAACAATTTTGGGCAATCATGAAGTTCATCTTCAACTATCCTTGTCATTTCCTCAATACGATTTTCATCATCATTGACATCTGTAATCACATCCTCTATACGGTCTTCCTTATTATCCATATTTGTAATCATTGATGATCCATAAAATGCAGTTTTATCCCAACTAGTAGCTACATTCTCTTTTTCTTTGTGTTTATTCCAACATTTATAACTCTGATCTATTCTGTGAAATATCAAATGTTCTTCCAACTCCTATCAAGTAATTAGTCTAGAATAATAATAATGAAAACTTAGAAAAAGTATTTGAGAAGGATCCTTTGCGTGATCCTTTTAAAACTTGATGAACTCTTCCACTCCATTCTCATACTCTATTGTCAAATGATTAGCATCCATCCAATATTTATTCATCTTCATCCTATTTGAATATGAAATATTATTATTTATGATTCAAATACACAAAACAAGACTTCCAAATATAGTAGAATATCACCACTTATAAAAATAGAGATTAATAGAGCCTAACCATTTCCAATAAATATTTGGAAATCAACAAAACTAGGATATACCCCCCATAAAAATCAACTACTTTCTAGCCCCTTACCAATAGTTCTAGCATCCACCACCCTTGCAGAAAAACATTAAACATCCTTTTAACCACCCCTACCAACCACCTCATTCATAATAAAATAATCACATTAAACAACCCAAATCTAGTAACCAAACTCAAATAAAATGAAAACAAGGATACAATTTTGATGAGAAAACTAATATAGTAGATATATTTCCAAACACAAAGGGGTTCCTGGGTGATACAAATGACCTAGGTTTATCCAAAATTACCATGGAATATCATAGGTTTTATTACCCAAATTAACATAAGAAATAGAAAATTGAGGTTAGTGAACATAAATTATATAATGAACATCTAAAGGATATGCAATAAATCTCCCCCACCTTCCCCAAACTTGTAAATAATATCCACAGACACATCTTACATTCATTCTATAAAAAATAACATTCCCATACAAAGGTATAAACAACAATCCCTTAGTGTTAAAAAACTCACACATGAGGGAGAAGGACTACATTGACTATCCCTATCCAAAACTCAAATCTCCTCTCAAACCTCCCCTGACTAACTATTAATACCTTCCATAATATTAATACCTGCCATAAATAAATTATTTCCCAAAATTATGACCTTTAGATAAGAAAAATTCCCATCTATTTAGGTAAAACAGAAATATTCTTTATTTCTTTTCTTATGAATAATTAAATTTGAAAAAACACACTAACCAACTCAATAAAATTCATATTTTCACTATAATTTGAAGGTAAAGAGAGATAAATAATTCCATTGAAAATAATTCAACTGAATATTTTAGTATCAATTGAAAGAGGATATTGTTTAATAAAGGGATGAGGTCAATAACTTAGGACATAATCATGCCTAGACTCTCAAAACAAACTCACCACATCCCAAAATTTTATCAACTAAAACATGACCATCTGACTAAATAAAACTACACCATAATGAATATTAGCATAAGAACAAAAGGAAATGGATGAGGATGAGCAGAGAAATCACCAAAGATCAAAGATGGGAAGCTGAGAATCTAACCTTGTCAAAAGGAATCCCAAACACTTGAAGTAGGGTTCACAGAGAGTAGGGTTCAGCAGGTAGGAGGAGAAGTAGGGTTCGCGGGGAGGAGGATCCACATAAGGGGTTCGAGGGGGAGGATAAGGAGTAGGGATAGCAGTGGCAGAGTAGGGAATTAGCGACAGAGTAGGGAAGCAGAAGCAGAGAAGGGATAACAACGGCGGAGTAGGGAAACAGTGATGGAGTGGAAGCGGTGGCGGAGTGGCAGCAGCGGTGGAGTAGCGGCCGAAAAAGAAAAGATTAGGGGGGGGAGTTGTCGTAGGGGTACAGTTCCGTGAGAGCTTAAGGGCGTGATAAACAGAGGACACTGTGCACCCTATTTTATAAAATGGGACTACTGTTTTATCAATGATAGAAAAACACTGATAAAGGGTCACTTAATCAGCGCTCAAAAAGCACTGATAAAGTGAAATCTTTATCAGCGCTATAAAATCACGGATAAAGTGACCCTTTATCATCGATTTTAATTAGCACTGATAAAGAGTTACCTTTATCGGCACTTTTTTTCTTAGCGCTAATAAAAGGTGGTACTTCCCTTGATTGTTTTTGTAGTAGTGAGTGGGTGTTGTAGAAGTGTCGTTGGCTAACCAGTGACCTCCACTGGCTAGACGATGGGGGTATTAAAGGGTTAAAATCATCCTTATGCCCTGCTCAGGTTTTTGGAGGGGAAACCCCCTTCTTTCTGCACACAGTTGGGGTTTTCTCCCCCCTTCCCACCTCCTTCAAGCTCTATCAAGGGGGTGTTCTTGGTGTTTCACGACGAATCTAGGTATATCTCTACCTCTCTTGGTATCCACATTCCCTCTCCTTCTCTCATTTCAAATTTTGGTTTCTGAGTGTAGGGTTTTGGTGTTGATTTCACCAGAGCATGGTATCATTCGATTCCCATGGGGATTTCATGCAACTTAGGAAGAGGACGTCCTGAGATATCATCTGCATGTTGTCATGCGCTGTTTCAGTGAGGTATGTTTCCATGGTGATTTTTCAAATATTTTTGACTTAAATTAAATAATTTTGGAAATTGTTTTATCATCGCATGATAGGGTTTTTCCAGAGAATGGTGTTAGGATTTCCTAATGGACCTCTCATATAAGTATTGATGCTTATTTGTTTAAAGTGTCAGCGACTTATCATATGATGTTTTCCTATATAAGTACTTGGTGGCATTCTACTCAGTCGAGCCAACTTGTATTCGTATTTCCTTCCGATGGTAGGTCATGTGGATCTACAATGCGATTCTTGTTGATGATGAGGATAGTGATGCATCCTCCATGCACAGGAGGTGCAGTGACCCTACAGGGTTGGCATGGCATTGGATTCCTAACAATGAAACTCTTGTGGGGTGTTGTTTAGATTTTATTCTTAAAGTTCCATTAACATCCTATACGACATTTTCCCACATAGCTCGGAATGGAATTATACTTAGTCGAGACGTGTTTTGTGTTTCCCATGGTATGGATCATCTAAGATGATTTCGTTGCTTATAATAAGAATCATTCTGTGTGACATGATCCTCCAAGGTGCAGTCTAACATGAAAATTCTTGGAGTGGATGGGTGCCCTAGTTGTGGGTGGTGTTTGGAATGTGATGTCGTTGTATGTGAGACCCTGTGAATGGGTGTTTGACATGTTGATGTCGTGGGTTGAGATGGGAGCATGCATGACACCCCATGAGACATAAACTTAGTGAGAGGCTTGACCCATGGTCTAGATGATTGGACCTAGTAACCCTTCATGAGACCTGACCTGGTAGGGCTTGATGGGAGACCTACAAAACCTTATTTTTGACCCAGACCTTAGTGGGTCAAAGGTTTACATTTTTTGAGGGAAACCTATGAGATGGGTTGGCCTAGGTCTTGTAGTGACTTTAGAGGTGGTGAGAATGGTTGTACACATGTGATGAGATTAGTTAATGTGAGGTGCTACCAGGCATGTGACCTAGACATGATGATTCCTTGGGTTTTTTGGTAATGAGAACCTTGAGTGCTAGTGCCATAGGTGTAAAGCATTGGTTAAGAAGTGAAGTACTAGGGTGAATTCTGGACCTGTGTGTTTTGGACATGATTTTAGTAGTGTAGTCAGAGCACAGGTGGATACTCATGAATGGAATAACTTCGGGTGGCTGTTTAGAGTGTGGATGAGGTTGACATGACTTGGACCAAGGATGGAAACCTATAGTGCTAGAACAAGATCATGAGGTGGGCGTTCACAACATAAATCATTTCATAAAAAGGTGTATGGTTTTGAAGAGGAGTTCCAAGGGAGTTCATAGTGTAACAAGATAGACGTGCCATGAAGCATGGTCAACATGGAATTTGTGGTGCGCGACTTACAGGAGCTTGAGTTGGGTTCTGTGATTGGGTGGTACAGTAGTGTGCACCCATTACATTTGGGTATCTAGAGGTGGAACACAATAGTTATGTGCGGTGTCATTGGAGTATGGAATCAGTGATGGTCAGGTGCAGGCTGATGGAAATTAATGAGATTCTTGTGGGCATAGAGGCGTGGGGTTTTGAGTAATACTTTGAGATGTCCCTCCATGATAAAGGGGATGTGAGTATAAATCAGGTTCCATGTAAAGGTCGACCTGAGGGTAGACTAGACACACATTGTTAGGGATATATGGTGATAGGGGCTGGCAGTAGGTGATCATGGCTCAGGATGAGCGACACACATGTATAATTATATCATGTTGAGAATGTGCTCAAGGATTAGTGTACGATAATTAATATGGTGTGGAGTGATCCATCGACCATTGGAATGCGAGACCCTTTTCTTGGAACTAATGTCTCTAATGTTGTAGAAGTTGTTCTCGAAAGGTGGGAATAGATGTAAATGATGTTTCAGGTTAGCACTTGAAAATGAGTTGGCTTGGCCACGTCAGTGGATATGTTCAATGATGGAAATGGAATGGGCCTCGATGACCAGGACTTGGTTTTGGTAGTGTGGAAACAATGATGCTCCTATGGTGGGGAGCATGATGTTGGTCGTGGGTGATACTACCCACTTGTAAAAGGGGCCTGGGTGTATAGAACCGATCATTGGAAAATCATTTTTTTCATTCTAATACTAGTGAATAAATTGACCAATTACTATTGGATTCCTCAGTGAATTACTAGAATAATATTTGATACAAAATCGAGTGGAGTCTGAGCATGGGCGTCAGGCTCAGGATGAATTATGACAATTCGAGAAGGTGTTAGATCAGAGGTTTGTTGGTGTGTGTGGCAAGACCTGACGACAGATTTGGTGGATAAAGGATATAAGTGTAGAGTAACACTGGGAGTCAGACGTGGACTTATATTGGCATGTTTTAATCATCAAGGGGGTGTATCCTAGAGAAAGGACACCAAGATTGGGTGTTGTAACGTGTTGGTAGGGGAAACTGAGTGTTTTCAGTACGGTTCGGCTTGAGGAGGTATAACCACCATTCCCATGTATAATTGATTGGGGTGAGCTAGGAATTGCATAAAACTTGTCATTTTGGACTCGATGGGAGTGTTTCAAGGATAGACCAAGGATTTTCATGGAAAGGTTGGCATGATCGGGTTTTGGCCTTGGTCAACTGGAGTTCGACCAATTCAAATCACAATCAAGAATCGGGAATGTCGTTCTCATATGTGATCAGGTGTAATGATTTGGGAACTTCATCATGCATATTGTTGAAATTTGGGTGTGCAATACCAATAGGTAAATCCAATGATGGAATCTCCATAGCATCATAATTGGTTATTATGGCATAATTCCTATGGTGGAAAGTAACATGGGTTGGGTGATATTTTAGATGGTGACATTATCATGTTTCAAGTTAGATGGGCATGGGAAAATGATGTCTCAATGTTTTGAAGAAATAATTAAAGTGTTGGCTCGATTTTTAGTGATTCAATATATGTATATTCAAGTGACTCTTTAAAATCAAGTTGGGAATTTAGATGTGGAACTCGACAATTGGAATGGGTTTTGGTGACCGAGGTAGGTCGGGATGTTTGGTTGGAAGACCACTGAGACTTCTCAGGTATGAGAAGTAATAAGGTGGGGAGGTTCTAAAACCCTATGTTTGTATGAGTATTGACCACATTGTCATGACACGTCAAATTGATTTTGATTTTAAAGTTTATTTATAGTCTAGGTCAGACTATAGGTCGTTTCTTAAGGGGAATTGGTAGCTTATATGTGTATTTTTAATAAAGATTACTAAAAGAGGGGGTGATTTAAAAAAAATAGTTTTAAGAAAATAACTTAACTCAAATAGTTTAATAGTTAACAAAGGGTTCATTGTGATTTCACTACACACAATTCATGTTCATTGTTCATAGATATTAATTTAGGTTTGGAGTAATTCTTTGGTTGAAATTAATTGGAATCTCGATTAATTTCTAAGCTTTTATTTCAATGCTTAAAGAACCAAACCTTGACGTAACAATCGTATTGTCAAGGTCTAGTACTTATGCATGGAATAATAGATTCCAAATAAGATTGAAATATCAATAAGGTGGGTATGAAAAGGATTCTTGTGTTTTCCAATCATAACAACACAGATCACACACTCAAAATCTCACACCGATCGGTTAGAAATTAAGAGCATAACATTCACATGTATCAAAACAAGCATTCAAATATGAAATAATGTAAGGTACATGAAATGAAATATTTAAACATCCAAATTACTCCAAACCATTAGATAATATATTTTTTGGAACTCCCTTGACATGTGAGTATCTCCCTCACAACGAACGCCCACCGTTTAGCTCGACATCGGGAGGAGGAAGCTCGGTTGGAACTCCTTCATTCTTGATCCCCCTATGAGGATAGGGGCCTCAAGAACTTCTAGGATGAAAAGAGGACCCATATGTAACTCCAAATTGGAAAAAATTAACTTCTTGTTTGAACTTACAAATGAGGTGCCCATGGTACCTTTTTATAGCCAAAATGGAACATAGTTTTGAGCACCCTGTTTCTGAGATACCACTTGTGTCTCAGTTTTGGAATAGTATAAAGACATATCACGACTTGAAAAAAAGAGAAGAGTTGTTTAAAAACCTATTAAATGTCTCCCTGTCAAATTTGGTGGCCATTAGACATCTGGATTGGGATATATAGTCAAAAGAAAAAACCAAACTTTTGAATTTGGGAAGATTGTGTCCTCTCGACAGAATGGTTTGAACGGGCCAACAAATGGATGAATTGGGCTTCGGTTCCTTGATAAGAGTTGTATCCTAGGATGTTTGAGAGCGGAAAAAAAAGTTTCATCCCATTTGGATACACAGAATTATCTTAATGATCAAAAAAGTGGATAGATGTTCATGAAACCCATGCAGTTTTGGCCTATTTTCCTTCTAGATCATCTCTGGGGCCTCCAAATCACCTCCTCCTACAATGGAACCATCAAAAAAAGTAACATTTCCCTTTTTAAAAATGATAAACAAAAAATAAATTAATCAAACATGAAGTGAAATTTTTTATTATATTTTAAATTTACAATACAAATTCAGTTTAAAACAATGGTGTAAGGGTGAAAATGAAATAGTGAATCGCGGTGCGATCAAGTATTCATAATTCAAAGGAATTTTGAATTTTGGAATTAGTGGCTCGGTCATTTTGAGATCCTAGATTTTAAATTGAGTTATGAGGCTTGGAAAACCTCAAGGTAGGCGTTTTGAACTTAGTTAGAGGCTTGGGAGTCATCCTGGGGGCTTGGAGGAGCCTCAGGAGAGGTCAAGTAGCTGTTGCATCAAAAACTACAGCAGTGCCACCAACTAGATTTTTGGGTTATTAAAGGGTCAAAATGACCCTTTTGGCCCCCTCAAGTTTAAGTGGGGAACCCCCATCCTTTCTTCTCCTATGGATCATGTGGTTGGGGTTTTCTCCCCCCTTCCCTTCTTCTTTAAGCCCCATCAAGGGGGTGTTCTTTTTGGCATTTTGCACCAAATTTAGGTACACCTCCACCTCCATCAGTTTATTCCTTCCATCTTATTCTCTCATTTTTAATCATGGTTTTAGAGTTTAGGGTTTTGGAGCTGAGTTCATCAGAGTATGGTGGAATCATCCAATTCCCATGGGGAATTCAGGCTGCCCAAGAAGAGAAAATCCCAAGATTCTATCTATATGTCGTCATGCACCGTTTTGGTGAGGTATGTTTCCATAGTGATTTTATAAGATTTTTGGATTAAATTAAATTAATTTGGAAATTGTTTTATCATCGTGTGATAGGTATTTTCTCAGAAACGGTGTCAGTGTTTTTTCTGGGCACAATGATTCCTTATTCTCAACTTTTCGATTAACCTTAAATAATAGACATAAGCATCTATTTATAGAGTTAGGGTTTAGGTTAAAATATTATTTAAGTGTGTACCAGACCGTAAATAATATAATGACCATTATAAAACTCCATTCCATAAAATAAAAATAATAAAAATAATATTTTATAGTGTATGCTAACTTGTGTAGTGATGAATATTATTTACTGGCTTGGAAATAAATATTCATCAATGGATGCGGTCTTGGTCTATTCGAATTCCTCAGAATTTATTGAATGTATGAATAAAATTATTTTTTTAATTTAAATAAATACTTTATTCACAAACCAGAAAATAAATATTTTTTAATATTCAATAAATAAAATAAATAGAATAAATATTTTATTTACAAACTAGTGAATAAATATTTATTATATATATTCGCACAATCAAATATATTTTTTATTAATAAATAAATAATTATTTATTACCTTACAAATATTAGCGATCAATAAAACTTGAATAAAATTATATCTCAGTCTTGAGAATAATATTTATTCCAATAATTAAATTCAAGTAGAATTTAATTGAGATCAATAGAAACACTTAGTGTGTGACCCTCTATGATTCATTATCATTATCATTAGGCGGGATTACCTAAAGTCTAATATTAATGTCTAGAAATGGGTCAAGGTACCCAAGAGAAAGAACTTAATATCGCAATGATGACAACCACATATGAACACTCACTTTGTAATATAATATATTTATCATAATATCTCATCAAGCAGGTTGCACATCTGTGTCGTTAACCTATTTTCTCAATAAGTCTTTCTTTAACTATTTGAAATAAACTTCATTACACCATGGACATGGAATTTATGCGATAGTTGTATTTCAATCAAAGGTCTGAGATATCAACTTCCATAAATATGGAACGGAAAAATCCTTCATCAACTTATCCATTAATAACATGTCATTTTCGATGCACTCAACGTATCCTACCTCGCCGCAAACATATGTTATCACAATTTTCATTAGAAAATATAAATGTGAAAGTCATGACATGCATTGATGATAATCTTAAATTATAAGTACCATTATACATGATCACAAATATAAATATTTGATGAAACCAAAACATGTGAAATTTTTAATGGTACGTTTTTTCTCATGACTTCCCATCTTAGAGATTACCAAGTGCAAATTTCATGAGATAAAGTATCATCTGCTTATGAGTACTTTCACTTGACAGTCTATATACCATGTACCCCATCATAGTATGTTATCTGACCATAGAACTATATTTTAAGAATATTTTCATGTCACTTCAAAGTTATCATCATAGTGGAGAACGACTATGGCCTTATAAATGTGATAGATACCCTAGAACGTTATCACATAAATTTTATAAAAAAGAACAATCAATATGTGATAAGATATTTAAATTAATATTCACTTCTTTGATTATACATGTAATCTAAAGTAAAAAATTAGTTCTCTCTAGGGAAACAGCTCCAATAAACTCCCAATTTCAATAGATCCAACAACTAATGAACGGTTAGTTATCACATGTTAAAACAAGATTCCTCTAAGTATGGTTATAGCTGTCAGGCCTATAATGTTTTCATGGATAGGGTTGGAAAATCCACATATCTTTGTGGAGAATCTATTTACTATAACATTACTATCTTGAGAAAATCCCTCATGTAGTGATATAACTGAGTATCCATCTCTTGTTCCCATGTCAGAATCCTGGCATCCAAACAAAATCCATATTCAAAGATCATCATAAAATGATAAATCTCTTTCTATTAGTATAACCTAAAATCAGAACATGATGTTGTTAAACCAATTCTTAAACTGCATTAGAAGCCACAATGTACTCGAATATTGTGGATATGGAAACCACTGGCTTTAAGGACCCAACCTTATAATATTACATAATCTTGAATTAAATGTATAATTCACTTGAGGATCTTTTCAGGTTTAGAGTTTTAGAGAATTAGGCCATAACTATTACATTACATCTCAAAAATTACAAAGTAGACACTTCTAATCATTTTCCATTTTTTTATAAAATAAAAACTCTTAAAAAAAGAGCCATGTCTAGTTCCATGTTTTAGATAGCATGACTTTTCCTTGAACCCATCCTTGACCCTATTCATCTTTAAGTTCTGTGAAAAACATTTCAAAACTTGGGATGAGCATAAAAATCTCAGTAAGGGTTATAAAACAAAGAAAGAAAACATTATTTCATCAATACATACATAACATAAGATCTTTAACATACCACATGAAATCATAATATTTATGAATAACACATATTAATCACAAATTATAAAGGTAACTTGTGGCATCCATAACATACTTACGTTGTAGATTTCACAGCTATGCAGGGAGTTACATTTGAAATACCCATCACAGTATATTCCCTAAATCTCTTAGGAGAAAAATTAACATTTACCTCAGTTACATTACCCAATGCATTGGAGAGATATCTAGGGCTCAACCACCCTAGGTTTATCATAGAATCACCCATATATGTAAACAATGCCCAATAACCATAACATATTCACAACACATAAAACAAACATAAAGGAAAGATAACATTTCCACATTGCAATCACAATTTATCATTTAAATATATTGACATAATCAATCAATTATAAAAACCATTTTCAATACCAAAATATGTAAAAATAGTATATGATATTTATTTTCCTTTTAAAAAAACATTACAACTTGTTAAGGAAGCCAAAGATCAAATAATGCTCACGGTGGCGGAAAGGTTGTTGTCACTGCATACGTTAAAAAGAAACATTATTTTTTCATTTAGTAAAACACTTTGTAGAAAATGATTCCATTTGAATGAAATGAAAATTAAAAGGTGTTTATACACCATATAAAATAAAGTCGTGTATAAATCAAAATATGTCTCAATGAAAGGAGATTGAGACGAAGTCCCTTATCTCATGTATGACTTGACTCGTTCATTCTTTAATATCCTGAATAATAAACGAAAGTTAATTTCTAAATTCTTAAGAACCTTTTTAAAGTTTATTATTCCTTTTATATGACTTATTACCATGTTATAAACATTATGTAATCATTTAGGTTAATAACGGTCGTTTTGTCGATATTTGGTACTTGAGTCAAAAATGAACTTCTTATATTTACAAGTTGTCCATGTGGTCAAAAGTCTATTATCTTCATAATTATATTCATGATGTAGATATCATATATGTCATATATATCCAGTATATATATGTATTTATAATAGTACATAACATTTAGAGATAAGAAATGAAATGCACCGTTCATGGAGACGGTAATCCGTACGTACACATGAACGCTACTTTCATTTCTATTTCACATTTAATGGAATGAAAAATTAATGATACATAGGTATATTATAATTCCATTATAATATTATATATATAATTTCAGTAACTCCATCCTTTATATGTTCCACGTAAGGCATGAAGGAGTCGTATCACTTTGAGGGGGCGGTAGTCGGCACTTCCTCAAATGAAATTATCTTATTTATCCATTATAGAAACCATAAAGGTAAGTTAAAAATGAAAAATACAGAAGTATAGAGACAATATAAATATAATAAATATAATATATAAATACAGTTCCATAATAATGGACACCATAAGAGGTGGTGGGAGAATATTGAACAATCATCGTTTTGTGGTGCAGTAGTTCACCGTCCACAAAAATAGTATGTTCATTACCCATTAGATGGAGGTGTGTGTAAGTGTAGTTCGAATAATTATCATAAAAACAACATAGTATATTTAGGATACTAGTGTTTTTATAAAATAAATGAATAAAAAGAGTTTAGGGTGTTGGATAAGTAAAATAAAATAAAAGAACTTAAGAGAAGACGTTACCTTTAAATCAGGTTACTCCCTTTGGTTTGAACCAAAATGATTTCTTGAAGTGCCTTCTGCCTAAGGTAAGGCTTATAGGTAGAAGAGAGGGATCTGGAGAGATTATTTGGGTAGAGTTTAGACAAAACAAGGGGATTGAGAGGTGTGAGTAATGGGTTAGAGGTGATGGATTTTTATAAGGGGGAGGAGGGGCTCTTTAGGAAAGTTTGAAAATATTATTTTATTATATAATGATTTTCAGTTTCTAAAGATCCAAAACTTAGTAAAGTTGAAGATACAACAACTCTTTTTCAAAATAAAATTATCCAATAAGAATTGTAAAGGGTTTGGATATTTTTTTAATCTTTATAATCTTATTTATTTAAATCTTTCATTAATGAGGTAAACAGTGCATCGTTATTATGTCATAAATAATTTTATTTATTTGATGTCTAAAAATTATAAAAAAATACCATGATGTAGGAAATATTTTTATATTTCAAATGAGTATTTATAGTTGAAGAGATAAATTATATAACCCCATATAAAAATTGATTTACTAAAAGATATATGTTTAAGTCATGTTTGTCTTTACTTTAAATTAATTAATATAAAGTGTCATTATCACTCCCAAGTGGCTCCATAGGGTCCCAAAATCGACCCAAGGATACCCATGGTTGGAAATGTAGCAACCAATAGGATTATAACACATGTTAGGGTAATTTAATATTATTTTTTCCTTGAATTACCCTATTTACCTTTAACCACGGTAAATGGAAGTCAAAGTTACTATTCACCAAAAATTATTTTCATCTTATTGAAACACATTTTACTTACTAATAAAAACCATGTATGTTTTATTTTTGAAATTTAATTCACAGAAGCGGTAAAATTTAATTTAAATGAAGAAGTCGGTTTTTTAACTACTACTCAGTGTTTTCAGTATTCATCAAAAATTGAAGTTTTTCAGAAAAATACCAAAAATTCAGCCTAAGCTATATTTGATATTAAAAATTCAAAAATGTTTTTTATTTTACCATATTAAAAACATAGAATTTTCATTAATTAATTTAAAATTAATTCCCGTTGTCAAAACAAAAAGCGTGTTTTTATGAAATAATAACTATCAAAAGATTGACACTTGTTTATGTCCAATTTCAAAGTGAAATTACTTCCAATGACCAAAATTGGATTAAATGGTAAAAATATAATCTAATTAAACTTTAAAACCAATTAAAAAGATAATATAACCATATAAATAAATTATATTAAAAGGCAGTTTTGAAATAAAATACAGTATTTTTCACTATTAATTAAAAAAATGAATTTTATCAGAAAAATACCAAAAATTTACCCAAAGTAAATTTTGATGTCCCAATTCTAAAGAAGAATTTTATTTTGTCAAATTGAACATATAAAAGTGACCAAAACTAGATTTAAAGAGGGTTTGCCATCAAAAGGTGGTAAATCGACCCTTTAAAGAATATTAGAGTATTTATGCTTAAAATTGGATTCTTTCTTATTTTAAGCCTCTAAAATTTATTAGATAAATGTAAAAACATTTAAAAACATGTATAATTATATTATAGTTAGTTCTATTCATTCCGACCAATAAAATGACTAGGCGTTAACTACCATTTAAAATAATATTATATTATTATTTTTTAGTATGACCCAACATTGTGTGCAACGTAAGATTTCAAAGAAACCTGTTGTTGCATATCAGGTACACCATTGAACATAACATTACCTTTAAAGTAAAATTAATATTTAATTCATAAATATTACTAAATATGAAAATTTCATATTCTTTATTTACCTATGATGTTACATCCTTCCCCCTTTTGGAAATTGTGTCCTCGCAATTTTTATTCACTTATCAAATAAATGGGGGTATTTATCCCTCATAGAATTTTGATGCACCTAATTTGTGCATACATTTCCACATAATTTATTGAAAATAATAACATGTCTTAAGAAAAAACCTACTACTTAGTGGAAAAATACTTTGATTTAGGTGATCTTGTTCATTTTTAGGTGATTTCTGGCCAAACACACAAACTAGGGGAAAACTGAGCAAAATTTACAACTACACGGCATGTACATAAATACACACCATGTATAGTCAGACTCATACACGGATTGGCTTGGACAATTACATGCCCAAGTTACCAGAAGCACGTACATGCCGTGTACAAAAACTACACATCATGTATAGTATTTTAGAAGCGATTGGTTGTTGAGAAGAAGTCTACACACCCATGTGGACGACTGACGTCGACACACCGTGTACGTCATCTATATGTCATGTATGACCTTCTAGAAGTGGTTAATGGCTGATAAAAGAGAGTACATACTGTGTATGGAGGTTCTACACCCTGTGTATACCCACCTACCAGGTGGCGCCATGTTCCAAGTCAAAGACGTCGTGTTAGGCCACCTACTAGTGAAGAAAAAGATGACAAAAGAACATTGACAAAAGTACACGGAATGTATTTTTTCCACACGCCGTGTACTTTTATTTTCTATAAATAAAGGCCTTGGCCTTCAGTTCAAGAGTAAAAAGAGGAGGGGGCTAAGGTCCAAAGGAATGAAGCTCTTCTGCCATGCTACCATCATTCAACTACTTCACCATTCTACCATTCTACCAAAGAGCCAATCTCCCCTCGAAGTTTCTGCGATGATCACATCAAGTATCGAGGGTTCTGTTTTTATATTTTCTTCTATGTGTAACTAAATACCCAATGTGTTGGGGTTGTGGGAGATGAAATAATTATAATTTAGATTAGTTGTTATGAATGTGTTTGTTCTGTTAACCTCTTCTTATTCTTCTTTAATCAACTCATTTTATCACTAAAAATTATGAGCCAGACCAAGGGCAGAATTTGAAGAGACTCAAAAGAAGAATAATGATGAATACTTTCATGATCATTGAAAGTATTCATCGACTCAAAAATGGACTAATCCAAATAAAGATCTGTGAAACACTGACTACCGAACCAAGGAGTCAGTTTCCTCAGCTCAAGACATAAGTTTACCGGACCAAGGAAACTTTGTTACAATCTGAAACCCAGAGTGTTGGGTTATTATGAACAACACAAACTCATAAGCAATTTATTTAATAAACAACCTCTTAAGAATCCACAGCCCCAATGCATTTCCCTCCATATTTGCATCAAAACCAAATTTCTGTATTTTTCTTTATCTGTTAAGTAATTTATTAAAGAAATTTAAATTCAATTACCTTTCTATCCAAACATTAAAAAATGACTCTAAATTCAGTACACCTCACTAATACAAAAATACTAACTAGATAAGCAAGAAAAAAATAACATATTTTTCCCTGTGGATCGACCCCTTACTGGTACTATACTCTTTAGGGTAAAAACATTTGGGACACCGATAACATACCTTTGGTAAAACGACTCACCAAATTTTGGAACCATTGCTGGGGAACAAAAAAGTTAAATTTTCCTTATTTTAATAAAGTTTGTATTAAATTTTAGTGGAAATAAAAATAATAAATTCCCAAAAATCTCATTTCTAATATCATTTCTGTTTATCATTATTCTTCCTCATTTACGCTTGGTGTGTTTAGTATTGTGCAGGACCATAAGTGTATGAGCGGCCACGTCACTCGTTCAAAGAACACTGAATCATCGAGGTTTTTCCCAGTTGACCTAGAAATCGAATGAACACTCTTGAGGTGCCAACGAGCACTCATGGATGAGCATAACCAAAAAAATCCAATGGTGCAAAACGAAGAAGGAAATACAGCCGTTGTCCAAGGAGATGGACAATTGTTTGGTCTGAATGACAACCGGAACCAGCAAGCTCCACTTTCTCTAGGGTATGACCTGTAGTAGCTCCAACAGTTCCAACTAGAGCAGATTCCATTTTTATAGCCAGGTCAGGGGCCATAATTTTCCCCTCAGGAACAACAATACATGCCGACTCCACTCCCTTAGAGTCCACCTCCACGTTGTACTCTTATGGAGTATGGACTACCGTCTATTCATGGAGCTGAAACAGGCATCGTCCTTCCACAAGTATAGGCCCAAAACTTTGAGATAAAGCCTACCGTTATACAGCTAATCCAGAATATCGTTCAGTTTGGCGGTCTGCCTAACAAGGACCCCAATTCCCATCTCTCCAATTTTCTGGAGGTCTGCGACATGTTCTGCTACCACGAAGTGTCCATAGACACCATTTGTCTTCTCCTATTTCACTTATCTCTAAGGTATAAAGCGAAAGACTGGATTAAAGGTTTTCTGCAATGATATATCCTCACCTGGGAAGAGCTAGCCCAGGCGTTTCTGTCTAAATACTTTCCACCCTCGAAGACGGTGACTCTGCGGAACAAAATACACAACTTCCAGCAGCATGACTTGGAGTCATTGTACGAATCATGGGAGCACTTCAAGGAGATGTTGTGCAAATTCCCACACCACGGACTCCCACATTGGATTCAAGTCCAAACCTTT
Organism: Viscum album; assembly: GCA_963277665.1. Lineage (NCBI taxonomy): Eukaryota > Viridiplantae > Streptophyta > Magnoliopsida > Santalales > Viscaceae > Viscum > Viscum album. Next base: position 1,560,459,158 of record OY728129.1, read on the forward strand.
TACAGAGGGCTGACAATGAATACAAAGTTTGTGGTGGATACTACTGCTGGGGGTATAGTTATGATGAAGTCCCCTGAAGAACTTTTAGAACTACTGGAAGACATGTATGGCAACAGATTCCAGTGGCATTCTGAGCTGGGAACACATAAACAAGGTATGCATAATATTGATGCCACAACTATTCTAGGTGCCCAGCTGGATGTTGTTTCCAAAAATATTGACGCGCTCAATTTGAAGGGTGCATCCCAAGTACATGTGGCAAACCATCCAGTGTTTAATGAATGTGATGATAACCACATCATGGTAGAATGACCAAGACCTAAAGGTGGCCCTTTGATGAGCGTGGTGAGATATGTTTCCCAAAACCATAGGCCAAACCAGTACCAGTAGTACCAAAACCCAGCATGGCATGATCAACAGAACACAGGTTGGGGCCAACAACAGCAGAATCCTCTACCCCAGTGACTACCTGGATACAATCAGACTCCTTATCAAAACCAGTACTTGAGGCAAAAACAGCCTCAGCAGGGCTCTTATCAATAGCAAGGGTATCAAAACCCTCTCCCACAACAGCCACGACAGCCACCACCTCCACCAGCTGCACAACCACCTCAGCAAGAGAATACCTCAAGGTTAGAGGATCTCATGAACAAATTTATATCTACTTTTGAGACTAGATTACATAATCAAGAGGCTTACATTTGGGTCCTAGAGAACCAAATTGGCTAGCTGGAAAACCAACTCTCAGGGTGGAAACCCAGTACACTACCGGGTAACACTGAGAAGAACCCAAGGGAGGAGGCCCATGCCGTCACACTACAGAGTGTAAGGGAGCTACAACAGAACCAATTACCACAACTAGGTGCATCTACACCCCCTGATGGTGAAGAAGGTATAATTATAGACCCCTCCTCATCTAAAATCCCACTAAAGGACACTTCACAATGTAAAGGAAAGGAGGTTGTAAAACCCTTCAAGCATACCTTACCCTTCCCAGAGAGGATGAAGCAGAGAAATCTAGACCACCAGTTCAGAAAATTCATGGACGTGTTCAAGAAGCTTCACATCAATATTCTATTTGTAGAGGCACTGATGCAGATGCCCACTTATACAAAATTCATGAAGGATATCCTCTCCAACGAAAGAAAGATGGAGGATTTGGGAACCATTGCACTGAATAAGGAGTGTTCGGTGGTCATCCAACATTCGATTCCTCCTAAAATCTGGGATCCAGGTAGCTTCACTATTCCATGCACTATTGGACCATGTGAGTTTGGGAAGGCCCTATGTGACTTAGGGGATAGTATCAACCTCATGCCCCTTAGAGTTTTTAAGAATATAGGGCTCAATGATCTGAAGCCTACCCGATTATCCCTTTAGCTTTCGGACCGATCCATCAAATATCTGAAGGGGATACTGGGGGAGGTGCTGGTAAAGGTGGGTAGGCTAATCCTCCCTGTATATTTCATCATCCTCGACATGGAGGAAGACCAAGAGGTACCTCTCATTTTGGGAAGACCTTTCTTGGTCACGAGGAAGGTACTGATTGACATGCACCAGGGGGAGTTGATTTTCTAAGTAGGAGATGAGAGAGTCTCCTACAATATCCTCAAAGCCGTAAATCATGCATCATTATCAGAGAATGAGGGATTTTATGCAGTGACCACCATGGATGAACAATGGAATAGAGAAAGGGATGATCTGGTATGTTCTTTTACCTCAGATGACTTGGTTATTCAGAACATTCAACCAGACAAAGCACTAGAGGACTTTCAATTCCTAGAAGGCCAGGGCGGCCACTACTGGAAATGTGCAGTTATACCTGATATTCTAGAGCGGGAAAAGGTGAAACCACTTGTACCTTCGATTCTAAAGGCACCTGAACTGAAACCGAATCCTCTTTTATCTTCTTTTAAGTAGAGGAATTTGGGAAACAATCAAACATTTCCTGTCATACTTATTGCAACACTGTCACAGGAGCAGGAGGATGCACTTCTCTAGGATTTGAAACAGTGCAAGCATGCTATTGGGTGGGAAGTTGCTGATTTGAAAGGCATCATCCCTACCATTTGCACCCACAAAGTGCTGCTTGAAGAAGGTGTGAAGAAATATCAGCAACCACAGTGACACCTAAACCCCCCCATGAAGGAAGTTGTAAAAAATGAGGTAATTAAGTTGTTGGATGCAAGCATAATTTATACCATCTCGGATAGTCCGTGGGTGAGTCCCCTATAAGTGGTACTCAAAAAGGGGGGTATCACTATAATTTCAAATGATAAGAATGAGCTCATCCCAATATGCACTGTCACGGGATGGAGAGTCTATGTGGGTTACAGGAAGCTGAATGGCGCCATGAGGAAAGATCATTCCCCCTTCCCTTCATGGATCATATGCTAGAGAAACTAGCGGGGAAAAACTATTACTGCTTCCTTGATGGCTATTCCGGCTACAATGAGATGTCCATTGCTCCATAGGATCAAGAGAAGAGCATATTTACTTTCCCCTGCGGTACGTTTTCTTACCAAAGGATGTCCTTTGTCATGTGCAACACCCCCGCCACCTTCCAGCACTGTATGCCGTCTATCTTCCATGACATGGTGGAATGGATCTTGGAGGTATTCATGGATGACTTTTCCATTTACAGAAAATCATTCACTACTTTCTTGTAGCACCTGGATCTAGTTCTAGAATGATGTGAGAACACTAACCTAGTTTTGAACTGGGAAAAGTGTCATTTCATGGTGCAAAGTGGCATCGTCCTTGGCCACATAATATCAGCGAAGGGGATAGAGGTGGACCCCATAAATATATAAGTCATTTCACGACTTCCTATACCAACTTCCATTAGAGCCATCCAAAGCTTCCTGGGGCATGCAGGTTTCTATAGGTGGTTTGTTCGCGACTTCTCAAAGATATCCCAACCCCTCACCAACCTTCTGACAAAGGATTCCATATTTGAGTTTGATGATCCATGCACCACATATTTTGAGCACCTGAAGCAATTCCTGGAAGCTTCAGTAATGGTTGCTCCCAATTGGGAGGAACAATTTGAAGTAATGTACGATTCCAGTGACTACGCAATAGGAGCAGTCTTGGGCCAGCGTCTTGACCGAATTTTTCGACCTATCTATTATTCCACTAGGATGATCAATGAAGCACATATGAACTACACCACCACAAAAAAGGAGATGCTGGTAGCGGTGTTCACGTTCGACAGGTTCTGTTATTACTTAGTACTATCTAAAGTTATTGTTTATGCTGACCATGCAGCACTAAAGTACCTACTAAACAAGAAATATGTGAATCCATGACTGATCCGATGGGTACTCCTCCTACAAGAATTTGATCCAGATATTCGAGACAAGAAAGGGAGAAAGAATGTTGTTGCTGATCATCTATCCCGCCTAGAGCTGCCTCATTTGGAGAAGGAGGATGATAAAGAGGTTAGGGAGGATTTCCTTGATGAACACCTCTTTTCAGTCGAAGAAACACCTAAAACTTGGTATGCTGATATTGCTAATTTTCTAGTTACAGGTGTCGTTCACCCCGACCTCTCCTTCCAGAAAAGGAAGAGATTTCTCTCTGATGTCAAGAGGTACTTCTGGGAAGATCTTCTTCTGTTCCAATCCTGTGGAGATGGGGTGATCCGTCGTTGCATCCCAAAAACTGAATTTCACGGAGTCCTAGAATTCTATCACGCCTCACTAGTTGGGGGACATCATGGGCCTGAACAAACTATATCAAAGATCTTAGAGTCTGGGTTTTTCTATCCCACCATGCATAGATATTCCCAAGATTTTGTTTCCTATTGTGATCGATGCCAGAGAATAGGTAATGTGGGACATCGTGCTGAGATTCCCCAACACCCCATCCTAGAGGTCAAGATCTTTGATGTCTAGGGAATAGATTTCATGAGACCATTCCACCCATCTTTTGAGAACACTTACATCCTGGTCTATGTAGACTACATCTCCAAATGGGTGTAAGTCGCTACTACAACACACAACACGGCCAAGGTAGTCATAGGTTTTTTAAAGAAATGTATTTTTAGCAGGTTTGGCGTTCCCTGTGTACTAATCAGCGATAGAGGAACCCACTTAGATAACACATTGATGAAAGGAGTAATGTCAAAGTATGGAGTGAAGCATCGTATGGGGACGCCATATCATCCCCAGACTAGTGGACAAGTGGAGATCTCCTACCATGAGCTCAAGAAAATTCTGGAGAATACAGTGAACACTTTTCAGAAAGACTAGTCCAAGAAGTTAGACGATGCTTTGTGGGCATATTGGACTGATTTCAAAGCACCACTGGGGATGTCCCCATTCTACCTCATCCATGGAAAGTCTTTCCATCAGCCAGTAGAGTTGGAGCATAAAGCCTAATGGGCCATCAAGGTCCTGAATTTTGATCTGAAGGAAGCTGAAGAGAAACATAAGTTCCAACTGTCGGAACTTGATGAAATCTGATTAGAGGTGTATGAGAACGTCAAACTATACAAGTAGAAGACAAGATAAATCCATGACCAGATGATTTCATGAAAAAACTTTCCAAACCAGTGATCAGGTACTCCTTTTTAACTCTCATCTTCATTTATTCCCAGGTAAATTAAAATCAAGATGGTATGGACCATTCCAGGTCATACGAGTATTCCATCATGAGTGGTGGAAATTTCTGGAGAGGATGGTCAACTGTTCAAGGCGAATGGACTGCAGTTGAAGATGTACCATCACATATAGGACACGGTGAGAACACTTTACACCATACATCTTAGGTAAGGATAGGTAAGTTGGTCGAGCCAACAACCTAAAACAAAGGTGCTTCCTGGGAGGAAACCCAGCGGATACACACCCTGTACCACTTATCCACATGGTGTGTACTTATTCCTTTTAATTTATCTTCTAAATATTATAAATATATAATTTAACTAAGTAATAAATAGGGATGATGCTGGTGTCGATGGTAAGGTCACTGGGGTTTATCCGAGCCGTCACCAGTTCGAAAAAGACCCAGGTTTGAATCCTGACAACCGCCCCATTTCCATCATTTTTCCTTTTAATAATACCACACAGCGTGTCTTTAGATATACGTCGTGTGCACCATATTTTCATTACTAAATTGAAAGGATTTTCAACATAATGAAATACATGCAGGTGAAGTTGGAAGATTGGCAGAGTCTCGGCCCTGGATCCAAAAGACTCGGGTTCGAACTTGGCTAATCTCCCTACTTCATACCTTTTTGTATAATTAAAAACCACACGCCATGCATTACCTTCCTCCTATGTAGTATATGACTTATACATTAAATATATTTAAAGAATAAATAGGAGCATCGGTACAACATTTTCTTCAGTGGTTGTGGGCTTCCGTTCGGAATGACCGATCGCCGGTTCGAATCTCACCCCAAGCACTGGACCAAATTTTGTACTTCTCTTTTTCCACATTTAGAACACACAAAATGTATTTTCCAATACATTACATGTATAGTTTTATTTTTGATAAATTGTGTGTGTGTGTGTGTGTATTTCTTTTATTTTAATTAATAAATTATTATATAGTTTACTATAATAATAATATATATATAACCCAAACAAATTGTGGTATACAGCATGTAGGCCACAAATACACGCTATGTATGGAGACTATAAAAGTCATGCCCCACCCAGATTCATCTCGTGTCGCATGGAACCCCCCCTCCCCGTTTCTTCTCCTGCACGCCGCTCGGCCTCCCCATTCCCAAATCTGCGGATTTCTGGTGTTTTGGCTTCTGATTTCTACTGCATTTTGATCCTCGGTCTAGGTACACCCTTATACACACTTTATTTCAATATTTCATAGGTGTTTAGGGTGATTTTTGGATTGGATGACCGTTCGGTTTCTGTGATACATGAGCACGATTTGAAGAACACACACTGTGTACTTATGTACACGGCCACACACTGAATACTTTTCAATTTGAAAATACACAGTGTGTATGTTCGGTACACATTGTGTACCAGCCCACATCGTGCTCGGGTACCTTCTTCACATGGACACACACACAATTTTCCCATACACGACATGTCTGTTTGGTACATTCCTTGTATACCATTTCTCTCGGCCAACCCATGTCTAACATGCCACACGGCGTGTTGTCCCTTTACACGGCGTGTACTTTTTTGTTAGTTCTACTCAGACGGTGGTCGTGTCTTTGGACCACACGACTAGGATCACTTTGCACATAAACGGTGTGTATGTTTGGTACATGATGTGTAGCCTACCTTTTCCATGTTCACTCAGCATGTCTATACAGAGAACACGGGATGCTAACCTACTTCCACTACACGCCGTGTCCTCTGAATATACACGTCGTGTACTCTTTGTTTTCCAATTTTCTCAATTTTTTTTATTTTTATCTCTCTTTAATTTTCTTTTCCTTTATTTTTTAGGGTATGGATGATTGAGACCCTTCACGTGGGAAGTGGCCCGCCTCTGCTACTAAGGGAAAAAGGCCCACTTTTCGTCAGATCTGACTCCGGATAGCGACAACACCAGCTCCGAAATATCTGGTGTACCAACCTCCTTTGCTAGCCATCCTTCCACCACTCACCACCTCGGCCAATGTTGGTCCTAGTACCACCACACCTCCACCATACATCACAAATCCTCTGAGCACAACCCTTTCTTCCCTACCAGCTGCCACACCACTTGAGCCCTCCTCAGTCGCAGCTGATCCATCATCGGGCGCCCCATCCAGTGGGATTCCATCTACTGCAGCGGATCCGCCCCTAGAGACCGCCCCTGTCACTGTACCACCCAGGACAACCCCTACAGGTGTCCCTTAGCCTTTCATGGTGTTCTTGGTTACCGATTTGGAACACGATAGAGTCCGGTGTTTCTCTCTCCACCCGATCCCATTGAGCAGCCGGTATGTCGACAGTAGTGTCCCTCAGCAGATGGGTATCTGGGGAGAGTTGGAGGATATTCTTGGGCACACACCATTACTCACAATCTTCTAGGCCATCAATCCTATTTTCAGAGATTTATTTTTGGATTTTACTTCTTCCTTCGAGTTTGACGGGCCCGAGTACTGGGAGACGCCTGGCGATGTGGTCCCGGTGGTCCAGTTTTGGCTAGGCGAACAACCCTTCTCCCTTACTATGACCGAGTTTGGACGAGGATGTGGTTTATATCCTCATCCCATCACCCAACCCCCTGTCTCTACCATGACCCACCCCGAAGCTCATTACCATGTGGCGGGATATCACTGGGCCCGACCACTGATACACCCCCACTTCCCAGAAGAGTACCCTTATTGCTGGCAGTATCCTCCGCTTCAGCCACCGGTGCTTTAACGCTATCATTTTCCCCCACCATTAGGATATGGGGGTTGTGACTGATCGTGACCTGGAGATCCTCACCTATGTCATCCGGCAGGACTACCCGGACCTCCCTTACATTGTCGCCTCCTATTTCCACACCATGTTTACCGGCCATCAGAGAAACTTGAATGGTGGGTTTTACACCACCCGCCTTGCCCACCACCTTAGGGTTTTTGAGTCTTCTATTCCCCATGACCGGTTAGGTTCCCCCCAGCGAATGGACTTTCTCATGCTTATTTGCATGGGATTGGTTTGGAAGCAGGGGCGCTTACGTCCTTGCCCAGGCACCACCCTGACCACCTACTGACCCTCCTACCCCAACCAATGTACCTTCTCCTCCTTACCCACCCCTTATGGCTTCCCCACCCACCCCCTTATTTTGAACTTCCTTCTTCTTTTCCATATACTTCCCCTACCTCCACACCCCTGAGTCGATCTCTCCTTTTCTCTCCGCCTAGCCGTGGTGGAGCAGCACTTGGTTTGTCTCGATCAACATCAGGGATGACTTGAGCAGATGTTGGGGATTCTTATTTAGAATCATGGTATTCCACTACCCCACTACTCACCCTTACCTCGATTCCTAGACCTTCTTCCACAACTCCACCTCCATTTACCTCACTGTTCACAGATTCAGTTCTCATCTCCACTATAGGCCCAGCTGTTTCCACTACTACTGTCAGTCCAGGGATCGCTACTGAGCCTTCTCTACCGAGTCCATTTCCTACGCCTCCAACTCCTATGACTTCTCTTCTAAGTGTAGATTATGAGCCTCTAGTTTCCATGGCTCCTGATTCTTCTCTCCCGGCTGTTTCTGTACCGGATGATGCCTCTTCTGAGGTGACCCCCTGACTAGTTTTTGGGCACATGTTTTCCATTATATGCATTTTTTTGATATCTTGTGCTTGTGTATATTGTGTATGCTTAAATTTTTCTCTCTCCAAACCCATTATAGGTACTTTGGCATGCTTTGGGCTATACTTATCCACCACTTCCCATTTTTATTCACTTAGACATGAGGGGATTATTGTTTTTTTCACGTATTCCATTGTTTTCTTTTTATTTCTTGATTTCATTTTTTTCTTACTTCCCCTCGTTCTGGTCCACTATTGTGTCCCCACATTCCCTTCTCCACCTTTATATGGCACTTGGTGGACCATGTGTGATATTAAGTATGGGGGATCATCTCTTGACCACCTTATTCTTTGCCTTTATCATCATTTAGGATACATCATTATTGGAAGATATATTTAAAAATGTGAAGAAATTTTAGTTAATCATATTTCCAAATAATAAAGCTAAAAGTGGTAAATTTTTAAAAGTTTCATGCTTATTTTGGTTCTTAAAGTGTTTTAAAATGATTGTTGATATAGTTTAAATTTCAACTTGTAATCCTTGGATAATTACATTATTTAGGCTAATCATTTATATGCAAGTCATGACCTGATTGTCTCTTTATTTGTTTTTCCCACCCCTAAGAGGTATTCTAAACCCTTAGTCATATTCTCTCTAATACCCTCTTTCTTGAGATATTCTTACAATATATATAACTACCAGAATTTACAAGTTTTCTTTTCAAAACATGAAGAATTTTTTAATTACATTAAAATTATTGAGGCATTAGATTGTTTCAACCCATTTTATCTTGAGACTAACCCTACTATAATCTTCATGAAGCCCCTAAAAACCATGAACAACCTTTATAAGAATCCATATTACAATCTTATTTCCCTTCCTACCCTAATTCTTTTATAATTTTGCATGATTATTCAGTTGAGCTTAAGAGAAGGAATTGGTAGTACCTGGAATATTTTTGTGAATCATCATGAAATTAAGTATGGGAGAGAGCCTCTTGATCATTTGGGAAAAAAATGGTTCCAAAACCCTATTTGTGGAATTTATAAAAGGTTATCTTTGTTTTGTTTAAAAAAAATACAGACAAAGGAACCATATACTCACTTATTGGTTTGTGAACCCTACCTAACTAAAGGAGTTTGTGGTGATGAAATCACTTGATAGAGTTTGTTGAGGATGATTTTACATTGATCTTAATTTTGAATATCATGCACTATTATTTAAAGAATTTAGCCTCCTTTATCAAGCCTCAGAGTTATTTTTCGCATCTTTATCTACCAACCCTTATCCATAGAGACATCTGATCCTTATTGAAAGGCCCTCATGATTTTTGTAAATCGATTTTATGAAGTAGAGAAATAGATTTCTTGAAAACATATGGATAGAGTGTATATATCTTTGATCGAGCATAAATTTGATTTAAAATATCTTGAGTGTTGAGTATATTATTGGTGAGGTAGATCATCAAGTGGCTTGCTTATTTTTGAAAGGTTGAAACGTGTGTTTAGAGGAGGATGAAAGTAGTTAATTGAATTCTATATGAGGCATGATTAGAGTATCTTATGAATTGAAACTGTTTTGTACCTTTTTAGAATTTTCTCCTATGACTGTATCATTTACATTTATGATTAACTAAATTCATTCCTTTTTAAAATATAGACTCTTTTAATTAGATGTTGAGATTTTCTTGAGGGCAAGCAAATGACTATGTATGGGAGAGTTTGATGCACCCGATTTGTGTATACATTTCCATATACGTTATTGAAAATAAGAACATGTCTTCAGAAAAAAACAACTAATTAGTGGGAAAATACTTTGATTTCCGTGATCTTGTTCATTTTTAGGTGATTTCTGTCCAAACACACAAACTAAGGGAAAACTGAGAAAAATTTACAACTACACGGCATGTGCATAAATACACACCATGTACAGTTAGAATCAGACACAGATTGGCTTAGACAAGTACATGACCAAGTTAACAGAAGCACGTACATGCTGTGTATGAAAACTACATGCCATGTATAGTATTCTAGAAGTGGTTGGTTGTTGAGAAGAAGTCTACACGCCCATGTGGCCTGCAGACGTTGACATGTCATGTACATTAGCTATACACCATGTCTGCCCTTCTAGAAGCAGTCAGTGGCTGATAAAAGAGAGTACACGCTGTGTATGGCAGAGCTACACGCCGTGTATATCCACATACCAGGAGGTGTCATGTTCCAAGTCAATGATGGCGTGTTAGGCCACCTACCAGTGGAGAAAAAGATGACAAAAGTGCATTGACAAAAGTACATGGCATGTACTTTTTCCACATGTCGTGTAATTTTATTTTCTATAAATAGTGGCCTTGGACTCCAGTTCAAGAGGAAAAATAGGAGGGGTTGAAGGTCCAAAGGAAAGAAGATTTTCTTCTATGCTACCATCATTCAACTACTTCTCCATTCTACTATTCTACCAAAGAGACAATCTCCCCTCAAAGTTTATGTGATGATCACATCAGGTATCGAGGGTTCTGTTATTATCTTTTCTTTTATGTGTAACTAAATACCTAGTGTGTTGGGGTTATGAGAGATTAAAGATTTGTAATTTAGATTAGTTGTTATCAATGTGTTTGTTCTATTAACCTCTTCTTATTCTTCTTTAATCAACTCATTTTATCACTAAAAATTCTAAGCCAGACCAGGGGAAGAATTTGCAGGGACTCAAAAGAAGAATAACAATGAATACTTTCATGATAATTGGAAGTATTCATCAACTCAAAAATGGACTAAGCCAAATAAAGAACTATGAAACACTGACTACCAGACCAAGGAGTCAGTTTCCTCAGCTCAAGACATAATTTTATCAGACCAAGGAAACTTTGTTACAATCTAAAACCTAGAGTGTTGGGTTATTATGAACAACACAACCTCATAAGAAATTTATTTAATAAAAAACCTCTTAAGAATCCATAGACCCAACACATTTCCCTCCATATTTGCATCAAAGACAATTCTCTGTATTTTCCTTTATCCATTAAGTAATTTTCTAAAGAAATTTAAATTCAATTACCTTTCTATCTAAACATTAAAAATTGATTCTAAATTCAGTACACCTCACTAAGACAAAAATAAAAACTAGACAAGAAAGATAAAAATAACTTCTTTTTCTCTATGGACCGACCCCTTACTAGTACTATACTCATTAGGGTAAAACAATTTGGGACACCAAAAACATACCTTCGATAAAACAACTCGCCAAATTTTCATATTCCCAAGTTTCCTCTTCAACCATATGGTTTTTCCACAAAACCTTTACCTGATGAATTACCTTATTCCGCAACACTTGCGCTCTTCGGTCAAGAATTTGGACTAGTTGTTACTCATAAGAGAGATTATATTCTAACTAAACTACCTCTGGGCTCAAAACATGAGATGGATCTGGCATATAATTTCTCAATATTAAAACATGAAAAACATTGTGTACATGGGATAAACTTGGAGGCAAAGACACTTTGTACGCAACTGATCCAACTTTCTCTAGGATTTTATAAATTACAATGAACTTCAGACTTAACTTTCCCTTCTTACCAAAACACAACACACTTCTCCATGGATAAACTTTGAGAAAGACATGATCACCTACCTCAAAAGAAAGATCCTTCCTCCAGTTATCTACATAACTTTTCTGCCTGCTTTGATCTGTTCTCATGTTCTTCTGAATCAACTGAACTTTTTCTGCCATCTCTTCTACCAATTCTGATCCCATCAGCTTCCTTTCACCTACTTCATCCCCAAAAGCTGGAGTTTGAAATATCTTTACATATAATGCCTCAAATGGAGCCATCTGTATACTGGAATGAAAACTGTTATTATAAGAAAATTCAACCAAAGAAAGATATTATTCCCAACTTCCCTGGTAATCCAGCGAACAAGCACATAACATATCCTCCAAGGTCTGAATTGTTTGTTCTGACGCCCATCTGATTGAGGATGAAAAGCTATACTAAAATTTAATTCAGTACCCAATGAATTCTGAAGGCATTTCCAAAATTTAGAAGTAAAACTAGGATCACGATCAGATACAATGGATATGGGAACTCTATGGAACCTCACTATCTCTTTAACATACAACCGATAAAGTTGATCTAGAGACAAAGTATCTCGAATAGGAAGGAAATGATAATATTTAGTTAGTCGATCAACAATAAACCAGATTTCATTATTACCTCGAGATGTATTTGGTAATCCCACAATGAAGTCCATGGATATATTTTCCCATTTCCACTTTGGCACCGATAAAGACTGAAGAACCCCTTTCGGTAACTGTCACTCTTCTTTAACTTGTTGACAAGTCAAACACTTCATAGTAAAATAAAAAACATCTCTTTTCATTCCAACCCACTAGTAATACTCCCAAATATCTATGTACATCTTAGTACTGCCAGGATGAACTGAAAAAGGAGAACTATGAGCTTCATATAACAACTCATTCTTCAACTATGAGTCACAAGACACACATAACCTCTTTCCAAATTTCAAAACAAAATCATTATCAATGTTAAAATCAGGAAACTTACCCTTCTGAACCAACTCTACCTTTTTCTGCAACTCACTGTCTTTTCAAAAATATCTTATTTCATTCCAACCCACCAGTAATACTCTCGAAGATCTCTGTACATCTTAGTACTGCTAGGATGAACTGAAAAAGGAGAACTATGAGCTTCACATAACAAATCACTCTTCAACTGTAAATCAAAAGACACACATAATCTCTTTCCAAATCTCAAAACAAAATCATTATCAATATTAAAATCAGGCAACTTACCCTTCTGAACCAACTCTACCATTTTCTGCAACCCACTCTCTTCTTTCTGTGCTTTCTTAATTATGTATGATAGAGATGATTTCACTGACACCTGAAACAAAACAGAGGAATTTCCTGCACTAACAACTTCTATTATAAAGTTAATCAAATATATAATCAAAGGATCTTATTCCAAACATAACAAGGTTAATGTAGCATTACTTTTTCAACTCAAAGCATCAGCCACTTTATTTGATTTTACCGGATGTTAATGGATCGTGCAATCATAATCCTTGATTAAATCCATCCATCTCCTCTGTCTTATGTTTAATTATTTTTGAGTGAATATATACTTCAAACTTTTGTGATTATTATATATTGCACACTTTACTCCATAAAAATGATGCCTCTAAATTTTTAAAGCAAAAACAACTGCAACTAATTCCAAATCATGTGTAGGGTAATTTAACTCATGAGGATTCAACTGACGTGAAGCATAAGAAATTACCTGATCATTCTGCCTAAGGACACAACCAAGTCCTTTCAATGAAGCATCACTGTAGATAACAAACTCACCATTTCTGAAAGGTAATGCCAAAACAGGAGCATTCACTAATCTTCTTTTCAATTCCTGAAAACAATCATCACATTCTTTTATCCAAATGAACTTAACACCTTTTCGAGTTAACTTAGTCATTGGACTATATAACCGTGAAAAATTTTCAACAAATCTCTGGTAATAACCTGCAAAACCAAGAAAAATACGGATCTCGGTTATATTTATGGGTCTTGGACATTATTTAACAACTTTTGTTTTAGTAGGATCAATAGTTATGCCATTTTTTGAAACAATGTGACCAAGGAATGAAATTTATTGTAACCAAAACTCACACTTGCTGAATTTCCCAAACACTTTATTTTATTTTAAGGTTTTCAAGATAACTCTTAAATGAATTTCATGATCCTATTTTCTTTTAGAATGTACCAAAATATCATCTATTAATACAACCACCATTTATCACATGAGTCAACTGATCCATCACTGCAAAAAACTGTTCAATTCTGATTCTGACCATATCAGGTTGCTGATTTGGAATGTTGTCTTCCTTTGTATGCCTTCCCAGTATAGCTTTCTAGTTTTCTCTGAGGAAAACCATTCTGAACACAGAAATATCTTAGATGGATCAACATGGTAATCTTTAAATGCTATATCATTTCAATCTTACCATAAATTAATTTATAGACACTAATTTAAAAATATCCTAACTTTTAATGTTTTCTAAACTGACATCTGATACCAACTATAAGGACCTAGCCTTATAACATTACATAATATTGAATTAAATGTATAATTCACATTGACGATGTTTTTAGGTTTAAAGTTTTAGAGAATTAGGCCATAGCTATTACATTGCATCTCAAAAATTACGAAGTAGAAACTTCTACTCAGTTTCAATTTTTTTTCATAAAATAAAAACTCTTAAAAAAAGTGTCATGTCTAGTTCCATGTTTTAGATAGCATGACTTTTCCATGATATCATCCTTAACCCTATTCAACTTTAAGTCCCGTGAAAAACATTTCAAAACTTAGAATGAGCATAAAAAGCTCAGTAAGGGTTATAAAACAAAGAAAGAAAACATTAATTCATCAATACACACATAACATAAGCTCTTTAACATACCTCATGAAATAAAAATATTTACGAATAAAACATAGTAAGCACAAATCATAAAGGTAACTTGTGGCATTCATAACATACTTACGTTGTAACTTTCATAGCTACATAGGGAGTTACATTTGGAATACCCATCACAATATATTCCCTAAATATCTTAAGAGAAACATTAAAATTTACCTCTATCATGTTACCCAATGTATTGGAGAGATATCTCGGGCTCACCCTCCCTAGTTTTATCATGGAATCACCCGTATATGTAAAAAATTCCCAAGAACCATAAAATATTCACAACACATAAAACAAACATAAATGAAAGATAATATTTACACTTTTCAATCACAATATATCATTTAAATATATTGACATAATAAATAAATTATCAAAACCATTTTAAATACCAAAATACATAAAAGTAGTATATGTTATTTATTTTCCTTTAAAAAAAACATTATTCTTGTTAAGGAATCCAAAGATCAAATAATGCTCGCGGTAGTGGAAAGGTCGTTGTCACCACATACGTTAAAAATAAACATTCTCTTTATCATTTAGTAAAATCATTTGTAGAAAAATATTCCATTTGAATTAAATGAAAATTAAAATTTGTTTATACACTGTATAAAAGAAAGTCATGTATATATCAAAATATTCCTCAATGAAAGGATATTGAGATGAAGTCCCTTATCTCATGTCCAAATTGACCCGTTCATTATTTAATATCCTGAATAATAAACTAAAGTTAATTTCTACTTGCTTAAGAACCTTTTCAAGTTTATTATTTCTTTTATATCACTTATTACCATGTTATAAACATTATGAAATCATTTAAGTTAATAAAAGTTGTTTTGTCGATATTTGGTACTTGAGTCAAAAATGAATTTCTTATATTTAAAAGTTGTCCATGTGGTCAAAATTCCATTATCTTCAGAATGATATTCATGACATAGATATCATATATATCATATATATCTAGTATATATATGTATTTATAATATTACATAACATTTGAAGATAAGAAATGAAATGCACCGTTCATGGAGACGGTAAGCCGTACGTAGGCATGAACGCTACTTTTATTTCTATTTCATATTTAATGAAATGAAAACTTAATGATACATAGGTATATTATAATTATAGTATAATATCATATATATAATTTCATTAACTCCCTCCTTTATATGTTCCTCTAATGTCTTGAATGAGTCATATCACTTTGAGGGGGCGGTAGTCCGTACTTCCTCAAATGAAATTATCTTATTTACCCATTATAGGAACCATAAAGGTATGCTATAAATGAAAAATACAAAATTATAGACACAATATAAATATAATATATATAACATATAAATACAGTTCCATCTTATTGGTCACCATAAGAGGTGGTAGGAGAATATTGAACAATCGTTGTTTCATGAGGTAGTAGTTCGCCATCCACAGAAATAATATGTTCTTTACCCATTAGACAGAGGTGTGTGTAAGTGTAGTTATAATCCTTATCATAGAAAAAACCTAGTATATTGATGATACCGGTGTTGTTATAAAATAAAGGAATAAAAATATTTTAGTGGGTTGGAGAAGTAAACTAAAGGAAAATAACTTAAGAGAAGATGTTACTTTTAAATTAGGTAACTCCCTTTGGTTTGAACCAAATGGATTTCTTGAAGTGCCTTCTGCCTAAGGTAAGGATTCTAGGTAGATGAGAGGGATCTGAAGAGATTATTTGGGCATAGGTTGGATGAGACAAGGGGCTTTAGAGGTGTGAGTAATGGGTTATAGGTGATGGATTTTTATAAGGGGGAGGAGGGTCTCTTTAGGAAATTTTGAAAATATTATTTTATTATATAATGATTTTCGGTTTCTAAAGGTACAAAACTCATTTAAGTCAAAGATAAGATGACTATTTTTTAAAATAAAATCATCCAATAATAATTGTATAGTTTTTGGATATTGTTTTAATCTTTATAATCTTATTTATTTAAATCATTCATTAATGAGGTAAACACTGCATCATTATTGTGTCATAGATAATTTTATTTATTTGATGTCTAAAATTTATAAAAAAATACCATGATGTAGGAAATATTTTTATATTTCAAATGAATATTTATAGTTAAAGAGATAACTTATATAACCCCATGTAAAAATTGATTTACTAAAAGATATATGTTTAAGTCATTTTTGTCTTTACTTTAAATTAATTAATATAAAGTGTCATTATCACTCCCAAGTGGCTCCATGGGGTCCCAAAAATCGACCCAAGGATTACTGTGGTCATAAATGTATCAACCAATAGGATTATGACACATTTTAGGGTAATTTAATATTATTATAATATTATTTTTACCTTGAATTACCCTATTTACTTTTAACCGTGGTAAATAGAAGTCAAAAGTTACTATTCACCAAAAATTATTTTCATCTTATTGAACCAAATTTTACTTACTAATAATAACCATGTATGTCAGATTTTTGAAATTCAATTCATAGAAGTAGTAAAATTTAATTTAAATGAAGAAGTCGGTTTTTTAACTACTACTCAGTTTTTTTAAAGGCAATGCCTTGGTCGAAGACCAAGACACAATTTATTAAAAATGAAAGAAGGGAACTACATGAGTTTTAAGGAGGTAATTTTATTACAATATTTTTCATAAAGAGGTAAAAGGTAAACTAGAAAATCATCACTCTATGTAATGACCTGGTTGATTCTTTTATTGGAAAGACCGTCAGTAATCATGTTCGCTTCACGATAGGCATGGGTGACAATGTATCTGATCTCCAGAAGCGAGTCAAGGAATCTCATCCAACAAGTAGTAATCGACTAGGCAAGGTGAACCACCCCATTCCAAATAGATTGCACAATAGTGGTGGAATCACATTTAATCCTGATGTTGTTCCATCCTTTTAGTTTAACAAAGTCTATAGCCTAAATCATAGCTAGCATTTCCTATTCTAGGGAGGAGGCGATACCGCAGCTACCAAATAAACAACCATGAAAATGTCCAAGAAAGTCTCTGTAAATGGCCCCACATCCCACAGGTCCCATATTTCCTTTGGAAGCTCCATTAACATTAATTTTGAGCCATCCAGGGAGTCGATCTTTCCAGAAAACCTTAAATGAGTGCCTCGATTGTCTGTAGATACCTTCAATTCCAAGACATCGTAGAATCATGAAGTCACTAACAGAGTTACCATAATGATATTTTTGAAGCAAGGTGGCATCCCTAGTGGTGATAAGAATTCTCTTCTGACCTGCATTAAGATTGAATAAGTAGTTTCTATGAATAATAGAATTTCAATCATACCAGATCACATGGATGAGCTCAGCAATAGCAGATAAGAATAGATTCTTGATTTGTCGTGAAGTATCAAGCTCTATGCAGCGTTTTAGCTGAGAGAGAATAGTGTCATAGAATAACCATCTTCAGTCAAAAATGTCAGTAATATAATTCCAAAGGACAGGAGCCATAGCACAAGACAAGAATGGGTGGTTGGTATCCTCTCTATGTTGATGACAGAGGTGACATTTAGAGAAAAGTTGGACACCAAAGGACTGGAGACAAACCTCCATAGGAATACGGTTATGAGCAATGCAGAAAACAAGGTTAAGTTTTGAGGTTTTGATCCAGGGTTTGTCGAAAAGTTTAAACCAAAAAAAACTAGTATTAGAGTTAGTGAAATTATGAATGTAGAAACTTTTGGAATCCAGGATACCATTATGGGAAGGTTCCCAAATAAGGAAATCATCAACGTTAGAGAAGGGGTAATTATCAACAACCTACATGATGGTATCAGGAAAATTTAAATTATGAGATTGCATCACCTTCTTTATGGTGAAGTTGATGTTTTCCGGAGGGAAATTAGAAGTTAACATGGAAATGAGGGGG
This sequence comes from Viscum album, assembly GCA_963277665.1. Taxonomy (NCBI): domain Eukaryota; kingdom Viridiplantae; phylum Streptophyta; class Magnoliopsida; order Santalales; family Viscaceae; genus Viscum; species Viscum album. Next base: position 1,560,477,716 of record OY728129.1, read on the forward strand.
GTACCAATCCAGTTTCCAAGCCAGAAGTTCATGGAGGAATTTGAACTAACAATCTATCTGGATTTATGCATGATGTTGGAAAAGGAATTTTTGATGGAAGGCCAGATCGAAGAGTTGACATAGCTCAAATTTACCTTTTTTAACTTCTCCATTTATCTATTTCTAAGAAAATCTATGGAGTTGTATTTATTATTGATTAATCTCTAAGTGAGTCTAGATTGAAGGGCCTCATTAAAGAGATTGATATTTTTGATACCAAGACCACCTATCTCAAGTGGTTTACAGCACGTAGACCAGGGGATGGTAACAAGCTTCCTTTTAAGAATTCTACTAGTCCAAACAAATTTGTTGATATAACCATTAATTTTCTTGAGAAGAATAATAGGCCATTTATAGATCATCAGTGAGTAAACCATTTTAGAGACAATGATAGATTTTACTAGACAGATCCTACCAGCCATGGAGAGGGATTTCCCTTTCCAGGAGGATATTTGGTTGATAACGTGGTCAACAACATCATTGAAATACATGGATTTAGGCCTTCCCCAAAATATGGGAACTCCCAAGTAGGTAAAAGGGATGGATCCTTCTTTGATGCCAAGACTTTCAATGATGTTACCTTTACTAATAGAAGAAAAAAAATTCTAAAGAAGACAAATGATTTGTTCCAACTAATGGATTGACCAGAGATCTCTTCATAGTGAGATAAGGAATTTTTTAGGTTAAGAATATTTCTTTTTCCCCCTTAAAGGAACAGAATTATGTCATCGGCATAAAAAAGATGGTTCGACACATTTAGGTTTCTGGCCACCTGAATAGGATTAAGTTTGTTTTGATCAACAAGATGAGTGAGAAGTCTGCTAAGATAGTCATCTGTGATAGAAAAAAGTATAGGAGATAAGGGGTTACCTTGACGAACCCCTTTTGAGAATTTAAAATATCTCTTAGGGGAGCCATTGACAAGGATAGAGATAGAATCCAAATTGAATAGAGATTTTATCCTTCTTATAAAGACATCATTGAAACCAAAGCCTTAAAACACTTTGAAAATGAAGTTCTAGTCTAGTATCAAAGGCTCTTCTAATGTCAAGTTTAATGGAAATATTTCCTCCTCTGGTAGTTTTATTAAGAGATCTGGTACATTTTGAGGCAAGGAAAATGAACAATATTTTATGGACCTACCCTTGATAAACCCAAATTGATTCCAAGAGATGATTTTAATACATGGGGAGGAAAGTATTTTGGCTAATAGATTGGTAATTATTTTGTATAGGGAGTTAATAAGAGCAATAGGTTGGAATAAATGAATTTATAAGGCATTGGCCACCTTGGGAATTAAGGTGAGAAATTGAGAATTACAACCATAAGGGAGGACACTATTAGAAAAAAAAAATTTACAAGCTTACAAAAATCTGAGTGGACACCTCCCAATGGTGTTGAAAAAAACCATTATTGAATCCATCAAGACCCAGAGCACTATCAGGGTTGAGACTAAAGACAGTGGCTTTGATTTCATGTTCAAGAGAGGTGCTCATGAGAAAGAGATTATCATCCTCATTAACAAAAACCGGAATGACATCAGGAAGAAGAGGTTTGTTTATATTAGGACCATTAAAAATATTGTCAAAATAAGAAACCACATGATTTTATATGGTTTCCTCAGAGTCCAAGAGGGTGTCATTGTCTTTAAGAAAAGACATAGGTCTATAAACTTTTCTAATTCTTTACTGGGAATTTTAGAACTTAGTGTTTCTATCACCATCAGAGATCCATTTAGCTTTGAATACATGCTTAAGGATGTTGTCCTTAAGACCCAGAATAAAATTTAGTTTCATAGAGATGTTCATTTCATGCTGAGGATCTAAGTAGAAATCAGAGTTAGTTGAGTTATTTTGAATTTGATTGAGCTAATTATCAAGGGTGGATATGTCCTTGTCAATTTGTTTAGATTTATCCCTGCACCAACTCTTGAGACACTATTTGAGGTGTTTGAGCTTATTAATACAAGAAAAAGTATTAGAATAAAGATTCATAGACTCTCAAAAATGTTGAATGATATGGGATCATTCCAATTCCTCAGACAAATCATTATTAAATTTAAAAGGTATAATGGGATTGATTCTTTTAGAGAGAAGACTCATAATAATTGGGTGATGGTCCGAGTTTATTTTGGGTAAGGTGATGCTAGAAATGGTTTCCCAAACATCTAGAGCTGGGACATTCGCTAGAGCCCTATCAAGTTTTCTAGAAACAACCCTATTACAGTGTCTTCTATACCAAGTGAATTTAGCACCTATAAGGTTGATTTCAATCAGGTTAAAATCTTCTAGCGATGCTCTAAATTCACTTGAAGAAATGTGAGAGTGAGAACGACCAATCTTCTCACTAGGTGAAATAATAGCAATGAAATCTCCAATCACTAACCATGGATCATGAATGGAGCTAGCTAAAACAAAGAGGTCATGACAAAGAGGTCTACGATCTTGATATCAATTCTTGGCATAAACCACAGTACAAAAATTATGTAAACCATCAAGGGTAAAGTCACAAGTGAACATTTGGTTAGAGAAATTGTAAGAATTTACATTCTACAAATAGGTATGATAAACGATCCAAAGAAAATCAACAACACTACCATTATTGAAACCACGAAGAAATTTATAACTAGAAGCAGAGAAATGCATGAATTTTGAAGATTTTTTTGGTTCAGAAAGAGAAAAAAATTGGTTTATGAGTCTGAATAATTCTTTTAAGAAAAGAAAGTGTGTTAAGGTTCACTATGCCCTGATAATTATAGAAAATAACATCCATTTAAAACTTGGGTTTGGAGTGGGAGTTCCCCATTTTCTTTTTCAAACCACTCGAGCCTTTTTTCCTCTTTGATCTCCTAAGATTTGAAGAAGAGGTCGGAGTGTTCTTTATGCCCTGTTTACTCATAGAAGAAACAATAAAATTGTTATCAACACCTGAATTATTAATAGACTGAGTGATATCAAGTGATTTAGCAGTTATGGGAGTGGTTGTAGGACTATATTATATCTCAATGGAAAAGACCACATTCTGAAGAATATTAGGCAACATAGGAGTAGGATGGTTGCCTATTTCCCTAGTAGATTCAATGGATAAATTCATAATATTTTGACTATATGAATTTTCATTCAGTGGGGTCATCTTAGTGGCAGAGTACGAATCAGAATCAGGTTGTGGGCACACTGCCTTGTTATGATCAGAAAAAGAGAGTGGGACAACTGCAATATTCATACCTATATATTCATCCTAGAAAGCCTGAGTAGGACATTGTGATTCTATTTAGATAACTTCAATTATCCCGTCATTATCATCCCGAGATGCATGTGAAACCACTATTCCATCTACATCCTTATGGACCAGTTGCTTAGGCTCCTCCATTTACAGGAACTCCTGGGGATATCCATCCTTCGCAGGAACCAGCAGATCAGATTATTCAAGAGAGGACACATCCATAGGGTGGTTAGAGACATCAAACACCATTTGTTCAATATCCTCTAGGATGATAAGATCGATGTCAGCATTTTATTCCTCTTCCACTTGGTCAGCCCAGGTGACCCCTGAGATTTCACCCAGGAAATTAGATTTCTTAACCCAGACTTTCGATTTCTTTTTGGGTGGCTCAATATTTTCAGAGGCTGAGACCTTGCTCTTATTTTTTCACTTGGTTTCAGTCCACCTGTTGTCACTTGGTTGAGAAACCTGGCTCTTCATGACCCTACAATTCAGCAGGGAGTGACCAACAATCTTACAGAACTCACAATAAGGAGGTATTTGTTCGCATTCAACACGGACCTCCATTTTGAAATCATTAGCATTAAATAAAATGACCTCCGGTAATTTGGAAGCGATTTGAACCTCAACCATGACCCTAGCATAGAGACCAATCTCAGCATTTAGAGTATGTTGATCGATTTTTAGAGGCGTACCTATGCAAGATGAAATGTCATTGAGGATTTTAGGATGCCAAAAATATCAGTTGAGACCGTGTAGAAAAACCCATATCTATACCATAGTACTCCATGAAGTATTTGGGTTGAATGCGTAGTCCTGGTTAGCAGTTCGGAGGACTCCAGGTTTTAGCTGAAGATTTCCTAACTTCCATACCCGATCTAGCTCGTCCTAGGATTTCAGCAACATATGGAAGTAACCTTTCCTGATTGGAACTAGCTTCTATTCGAAAAAAACCCCATACATGAGCAATCCGGGCCTTCAGTTCAGGGTTAGACCACGACTTTTCTCCTTTCAAGTTTCTTATAGTATTTTCACTATTCATTAAAAAATGAATTTTATCAAAAAAATACCCAAAATTTACCCAAAATAAATTTTGATGTCCCGATTCTAAAGAATAATTTTATTTCATCTAATAGAACATAGAAAAGTGACCAAAACTAGATTTAAAGAGGGTTCTCCATCAAAAGGTGAATAATCGACCCTTTAAATAATATTAGAGTATTTATGCTTAAAATTGGATTCTTTATTATTTAAAGCCTCTAAAATTTATTGGATAAATGTAAAAATATTTAACAAACATGTATAATTATATTATAGTTAGTTCTATTAATTCCTGCCAATACAACGGCTAGGTGTTAACTACCATTTAAAATAATATTATATTATTATTTTTTAGTATGACCCAACGTTGTGTGAAACGTAAGATTTCAAAGAAAACCATTGTTGCGTACCGGGTACGCCATCGAACATTGCATCCCATTTAAAGTGAAATTAATATTTAATTCATAAATATTAATAAATATGAAAATATCATATTATTTATTTACCTGGGATGTTACACTGGCTATAATAAGTTTTTCCCACATATTACTATAGCCTTATCAGTGATACTAGATCAAATTGAACTAAATAAAGATAAGTGTTCAATTCCCTTGATCACTAGTATTCTCACTTCTCCAAACACTAAGAAATCATCCTGTTTTACTTTTAAAAGTACTATTAGATAGTTCTAACTGCAAGTCTATGCAATTATGTTGTATTTTTTTTAATATTCATCTATTATGATTTATGCGTCAATAATACCAAATATTAGTACATATCTTGGAACATGAGATAAATTCCTAGAACTTATAGTTATGAAATCATTTTAATCTCCATAATCTCTTCCTATGTCCATTCATGTTCTATTGGAAGGATTATATGACAAAAAAATTGATCTTAAATTGTTTCAACTTGTATTTTTTTAATAATTAGTTAATATATGTACTATAACTAAACTGAGAAAACACATGGATCTATCCTGTAGATCTTATTCCCTAGAACACAGTTGCTATTTCAATTCATACTTGGATAAATTTTCATTCCTTATTATTAAAAAACTGGTAAGACAGAACATTTGTTTTCCATATGTTATCAAAATATCTAACTTGAAAACTTATCACTTCCCCACTAACCAGATAAAGACACATGCCACTCATTAATTTACAAATGAATATTCTATAATCACTGTGCATGATTTTTTCATAAATGAATTTATATAATCATCATATCTTATTGGAATTTATTAATGTCACCAACCCTTTTAGTTATGCCCAATAGACATATACCATAGGGTATCCTTTTGGTTGCATCATATAGACATATTCTATAAGGATTCCTCTAAATGTGGTGGTCTTGACAATCAATATCTCAATTGGATGATCATAGATATATTATTTGACAAATAGAATTCAAAAAGTATATTAGTCATGATGAGAGGTGAATACGTTTTTTCATATAATAAACTTTTGATAATGAATCATGCTTTATTGGTATCGTCTTGTACCATTAATGTCCAGTTTCTCTTGAATACTCACTGGTAGTATCAAGCCTTAGAAAAATTCAAAATATCAAATCCCGAATCATGATACATGGAGTCTATTACTTGAATTTATATATACTTGTCAACATTAGAATATTACCATTTACTACTTCTTTGTAGGAATCATTATTCTAAAAGAATAATACATGTATCACCCACACTACCACAGATTCAAGCGAGGGATGTGTTGGCTTTTATCAGCTCTAAGTAGAAAGCACTAATAAAAGGGGGACCTTTATCAACACTAGTGAAAAGTGCCAATAAATCTTCCCTTTATTAGTACTAAAAAAAGTGATGATAAAGGGAAGATTTATCAGGGCTATTTTTAGCGCTGATAAAAGTTTTTAATAAAAAATATTATTAATTTATATAAAATTATTATATTTATATTAAAAAATAATGTTTATTTGTATACATTGAATAAAAAATGCATGTTTATAATTAATATTTTTTTTAATAATTCAAATATATATTATAAATTTCATTAAATAATAAATATATTTATTATATTTATTATATTTATATATTTATAATTATATATTTATAATTGTATATTTATAATCATATATTTATAATTATATATTTATAAATATATATAAATAATTTTTAAATATGCATATTTATAATTATAATTATAACTGTATATATATATATATTTAAATAAATATATATTTCCAATGAATTTGGTCAATTGATGTGTGAATATAATTGACGTTCATATGTTATGTATTATCATCATGAATTTTCATTTATACATTACACCATCATTACTATTCATGTTGTCCATATATATGATGACTCATTTTTATGAGATCTATACAAAAAACGGTGCAGACCATTGGTTATTATCCCATGATCTCAAAATTTATTCAAAGAAAATAAAAGAAACATACAAGATAGAGGCGACATAAAAAACTAGTGAATAGACACTGCTACAAAAGACAAACACTTCTAGAAAACTGGAGAACATCAGTGCGGGTGGCGGCCACCACCCATACATTGCAGATGTCCTCCTCTCCTTTACGTATTAGGATGTTTCCATGGATTATCATCGACCTAAGGTTTAGTGTTATCCTCTGTTAGTGAGGGTCTAGCCGGATCAGGTTGTTCTAGTGACTTTAAGGCAGATCTCCCTACAGTAATATTTTCGAATCCAAGAGTACTCCCAAATTCATCACGGAAGACTCCCTTGCTCTTTGATCTATTAAGGATGTCAAGAAGACTAAAATCATTTTTCATAGACTCTATCTCTCCATTCGTAGGACTAACCACTCCTTGTTCCATTCGAGGGGCTGTAACTGCATCCTGAGAAGCCCTAATTGTAGCAGCTCCAACCTTGATCAATGGTAGGGGAGAGTCAACCTATTTCCCTTTCCTATTTTTAGAGGAATATCGGTCCTACCAAAACTGAGAATCATCTTGCATTTGATAATCATGCTCCAAATTAGACTCATCACATTGATCTTCATTATCTTGAATTCTCGCCACAAGAACATCATGAAAGGAAGCAGTAGCATTTTCCTTACCAAAGTCGGAGCCCTCTTGGTGAGTAGAGCCAGATGGATAATAAGCCCTCCCCATTGAAATGCATCCAGCTGGTGTGTTAACACCTACAAATTTATGAAGTTCCCATGCCTGCACCTCCCCTTGACCAGAAAGAACCAAGGGGTCTTACACCTAGTCAGGGGGCTTAAGACCCTCCTTAGAGACAATCTCCTAGGTCCCACCAAGTTTTATCACCTTAGAGGATCCATGATACTTATTCCCATGAGCAGAATATCCCACTTTCATCTAAAATTTTCTCACATTCCTACATTCAGAAACATCTTGCCCCACCAACCTGCAATAGTTACAGAATGTGGGGATTGGATCATAAACAAACTTAACCTCAAATTTCTCACCATTGGCCACCAATGTGGAAAAATTAGGTAAATTTTTCTTCAAGTACACATCAACTAAAACATTGGAAAAGTAAAAAAATTTCCCATTCACTGTATTCTCATCCATCTTCATGGGGACACCAATGCAGAAAACTAAGTCATTCAGAATTAAAGGATGCCAGAACACCCAGCTTAAGCCATGAATTTTAACCCAAATCTAAGCATTTGAATGCTTCTATAGGTAAGGGTTAAAAATTAAATCCCAAGAAGACAATCTAAAACTTCTTGGTTTAATAGAGTAAAACCCATTTCTCCATGCCCTCAATCTATCATTTTTAGATGATAAAAGAAGATGGAAGTAGCCTTTGCCAATAGGGACTATCCTTCAGTCTGAGAAACCCCAAATTTGAGAGAGTATGAGCTTTAATTCCTCATTATTCATCAGTTTATCACCCTTTGATAGTATTAACCGACCAATAAGAGAGAATTTGCAGACCTCAAACTGCTCCTTTACCACCATAGGATGAGAAATTACAGTAAGTTTTCCATCATAAAATATAGAGATACGGGAGTCCCGCAACCCATGGGAACCAAACTCCTTGGAAGACGACACATCACGGAGCACCGATGCTCGATTTGTAGAAATCGAGCCCTGGATCTTCGATTCTGGCAAGGTTATTACCGAATCCCCAAGGCCATCGCAATAATCACCATGTCCCGCATCATTCAATTTATCCACCGAATCCACACCATGATTCGCCAACACAGTAGAATATGGAACTGATTCTGGAGAGACCATTGCTATCGAAACCATATCCCGAATGCCATCACAGATTTCATGATTGCCACATTCACAGATCTCCTCTTCCACCTCGTGGTATCCATGATATCGTATCCCCTCTTCCGCCATCAAAATGTGTTGGTATGGGTAACGAGGTATATGTGTAGCCTCACCCCCTGCGCTTCACACATCCCCAATAAGGCCCAAAGTGTCACGACCCGACCCTACTGAGGCTTGAGCCGTAACTACCCCAAGCCCGCCTCCATAGGCCAGGGGCTGGCGACCAGCGCCGAAGGCACAATAACTCGGGGAGGCCTTTTCCTAAGTACCTGTACACACACACGTATCACACTCAATGAAAAATTGAAGAGTAAAAGAGAGAAGACAAGTAAATAGAAAGGGAAATAGCTATAAATAAACCACAATGTGCATTGACCTCTAAAAGTACAAAGTACAAGTTGAAGGTAATTGAAAAAGAAAAGGGAAAAACATGCACCCAACCAGAAAAGTGCCACAACCCAACAACAGGTTAAAAAAGAAAAAACAGATGGAAGGGTCCCACACCTGGAACCCGACAACGACCACCGCACGCGGTCCAAGCTCCCGGCTCCTAAGCTCCTCTGATGTCATGTCCAACCTGTCCGTCGTCTACAGGGGCACACCAAGTGCGGGCAAAGCCCAAGCAGGGATGAGTATAAAAATACTCAGTAGGATACCCCGAAGGATCGAGGGAGCAACAAAGGAGGTACCAAAGGGTGAGCAGTAGATCAAATAGGGGAAAGAAAAGGAGTACAATAGAGAGTCCAACTCAACCCAACAAGAGAAAGGAGGTAGACTCATCCAAACACAAGGAGATGGAAATGGTGAGAAGATGAACTTCTCATCGAGTCTTTTCTACCTATAGTAGGAGAGTAGACTCGCCCAACCACGATAAGCTAGACATGGAAAGCACGTAGCATACCCCGCGCGTCTTCGCCTCTCCTGGAAGGAGAGTAACCAAACCCAAGAAGTGGGTACCAGAATAAGGTATATACATATCCTTATGCTCAATCAAGAAGCCCGAACAACATCATAAGGGGATCTCCATCCCATAGCTCAGCCCAAGAAAAGTGAGTAGCCAACAGTCCCAAAAGTAACACCATCGATGCCCAATATCCCGCACAACTGCCCCGAACCACAAGTCAAGGGCTCAATCACCGCACCTCGACACTATCCGCTTTGGGCGACACTGAATCGCCCACACGATTTTAGGTCGCATCTCAAGGACACGTCTCGGTGGGGAAAGCGCCCCTCGTACTTGAGAGTTCTAGGGGAATGTCAAACCACACCACGTCACTGCCCCGCAGTCGAGAGGTCTCCTCAAAGTCAAAGCTGTCACATCACTGACCCGTACAAACAAGGGTCCCGCTCCGGTAGCCATGGAGTAAAGCCATAGACTAGCCTAGTATAAAGGAATGAGTCTGGAATACCAACGGGTGACCCACTACCCAGACCTGCTAGAGGGTAATTCATAATATGATATCGGGTGACCCACTACTCAGCCCTGCTGGAGGGTAAACCACAATACATCATCAAGTGACCCACTGACCAGCCCTACTGGAGGGTAAACCTGGATTAAGTCGTTAGGAGACCCACTGCCCAGCCTTGTGGAGGGTAGACCTAGAAGAAGTCGATGGGTGACCCACTGCCCAGCCCTGCTGGAGGATAAACCCGGAACAAGACAACGGGCGACCCACTGCCCAGCCCTACTGGAGGGTAGACCCTCAAGAGTCATTGGATGACCCACTGCCTAGTCTCTACTAGAGGGTAAACCCTAAACAAGTCAATAGGTGACCCACTGCCCAGCCCTGCTGGAGGGTAGACCTGAAACAAGACGATGGGTGACCCACTTCCCAGCCCTGCTGGAGGGTAGACCCTCAAGAGTCGTCGGGTGAACCACTGCCTAGTCTCAGCTAGAGGGTAAACCTTGAGAAGTCGATGAGTAACCCACTGCCCAGCCCTGCTAGAGGGTAAACCCAGAACTGATCTGGCCATATCTACTAGATGGTACAACACTGGCCAACCAAACACCGAGTGGGTATCGCGCAACCATCTGACTCCGGAACAAGGCCAGGGGAAACCACTCAGCCCTGCTGATCTAAACCATCGAGCACAGAGCTGGGGGAAAAACTCAACCCTGCTGGTCAACAAACGAGAACCGAGGGACCCTCTACATCGCGAGAGGTCAAAGGTATGAAAAACAGAACACGACACGCACATGGGTCCCACACGACGTGTGGACCCATCTCAACCCCAACCAAGCGCACAAACATTCTCAGGTACAAACAACCACATGTACCTCCAAGCGTTCCTGTATACTCCCAGAGTATACCACGTTCCAGCCCAAAGGCTATCGTGCACACGACACCCAACGTCAATGCGAAGGTGTGACATAACATCTCCAACTTGCTGCCACAACGACTGGGGCACGACCAAACACATCTATTCAAGAATTACTTCACTCACATGGGAGTGCACACGATCACACGCCAAGGGTCCGCTACAAACATAGTAGAAGAACCACCCCCGTGGAACATTCACATTTCCACATTTAATAAGATCATGTATGAGGCCCCACACAACCAAACGGATTGTACCGTTGTAATCCTCGCAAAAAAACACGCGAGATAGACTACTTACTCGCCTCAAACAGATATCTGACGGAAAGGTCGCCAACACCGCCTCACGCCCGAACGGCGTCCCATGATCCTGAGCCTCGGCCTCAAAAACAGTCGGGTGCATCTCACCATTGCGATCCCCACGGGAAAACACGTCAAAAGATCTAATCACTTGAGTGCAACGGATATCCAGAGAAAAAGGTGCATTTCGGCGCACCGCACACGAGCGGTGCTTCGTGGGACCCCGCAACCTGGTCCCGAAACACAACGAACGGATCACACCATTGTGATCCTCTCAAAAAAGTATACAAAATGGACTATTCACTTGTCTAAAACAGTCGCCCGGTGATAGAGATCAAAAATCATTGTCAACACCCAAATGGCCCTCACGGGGCCCACGCCAACATTCGGAATTAGAGCGGGCGGATTGCACCATTGCAATCCCCTATTAAAAACATCCAGAATCAACTGCTCGCACGCCCCGAACGGACGCCCGGTGAGAAAGTCGTTAAACGCTGCACGCAGCTCAAAAGACGGGCCATTGGGCCCACACCTCAACTCCAGCTTCAATTCCCGAAACCACCTTGGAAAGCTTCGCCTCGGTGCCAGGGTCCCAACGCCACTGAGGGCGCTTAAAACAGACGTCGGACGCGTCCGCGCCGTCCAAAACAAGAATTCCCGGGAAGCCCGCTTAGCTGCTTTACGCACGTGCCGTGACCCCGAGCCCCTCATTTCAGAAGTTAAAACTCCTAGAACCACCTCAAAAGGTCCGCCTCTGTGTTAGGTTCGCGCCACCGCAGACGGAAGGAAAAATGGACGCCCGTAGCAAAAGTTACGGGCGTCGCCGGTCCGCCCCGCTCGGGCCGGCCCGCTCTGGCCGGCCCACTGAACCGCGGCCGGTGGCTCCAGCGGCTCTCCGCGGGCCACGTCTCCGCCTCCCCACCCTGACCGGCCCTCGTGGCCGGTCTTGTTTTCCAGCAGCGACCCGCGTTATAGGGGTCGCGATCGCGCCACACGGAGCCGCGCACCTCACGACCCCCTCCCCCTTGTGCCCTACGCCGGTGCCGGCCGCCCGAGACCCCGCCTGCGCCGCCGCCTTCTAGAGGGGCTCACCGCCATGCTAACCTCCACCGTCATTGCCGCCTGAAGCACCCGCCGCCGCCACTGAAGGATTTCGTCGCCGCCGCCATCACACCCTCACCCGAAACTGGCCTCGTGGCCGGAAAACTTCAGAGGACCACCGAAAACGATCCGGATAGCATTCCAGAAATATCAAGACAAGATCTACGCAACTATGGGCTTTTATCAAAGATCGGGCAGAGATTTGACAATGCAAAAGTAGGATGAACATGGTGCGAGAAATAAAACGAAACAAAAATGACTCCTACCTCTTGGGCGATGCCCGGAGCTTCACGGGGAGTCTGCTGCCGCACCGCTGCCTTGATGAAGTTGCCTCGCCGGAGGTGCCTCGCCAGAGTGGAGAAGGAGAGGGAAGAGGGTTTCTCCAGTGGGGTTCAATGGGGAGGAAGGGGAGGAGGGGAGAGTTTAAATAAATAAACTCTTTAATTAAAAGTCTCGACCCCTAAAACACCCGCATCCAAAACCTTCGGCACGGTCAGGATTAAGCTCCCCCTAGGGTAAACACCACCTCCTGAGCACAATAATGGTTTCAGAATTTGATTCCGAGCTTCCGTTTGAAAGTTATAAAGCTGAACGCCTAAATCTGCCAAATTATGAAAACGCCCCTGGGGCCATTTTTCACAGACGGCCCGCGCCCGCAAAACTTACACCCCTCCTAGGGTAAAAGGAACGTTCTGGACTCAACGGTGCCCTTATTTTTCCAATCCGAGCCACCGTTTAAGAGATGATTGAGTTTCACCATTAAATGAATAAATTAATTAATTAATTTATCCGTTTAACGTTCCGAAAGCGAGCGAGGGGTCCAAACAACCCGCGCCGGAATACTTTATGTCATTCCAAGGGTAAACACCACATTCCGGACCCATCCGTACACTCATATCTATGATCCGGATCACCGTTTAGGATTTTTCCCATTTATTTGGCATTTCCAGTGTGAACACACTGAAAATTTAATTCCGGCCACTCTGGGGCTCGGAATCACACGCCGTCTGAGGGAGCTGCTCTAGAATAACATCCAGAATATTCCAAAGTATTTATCAGAAAAAAATGGGTTCTTACATCATTTCCTCCTTCAAGGTTTTCATCCCCGTAAAGCAAAACCAGGGAACGACTCAGGGTGCTAAGACCACACCTGGCTCTCCCGTACCCAGAAGAACTCTCGCACAGCTCTACGCCACCGCACACAGACCAAAGGATTTGATCTGTTCATGCGAGGTCTGCCCTCTCCGATGTCGTGCATAAGAGCACGTACACCTCTTCTCGGGTGAGTCACGCGGGAGACGCTATGCACCCTAACCAGATTTTGGGGTTAGGGCAAGGCGGTAGGGAACCTCGCCATCCCTTCGCACGGTCTCAAACGACCCGAAGGCTCTTGGGGGTAGCTCACCTCCCCGACCAAACCCCTACGTCACACGCCGTGACTGGAATTACCACTCTCACCTGGAACAAGGCCCGGTGATTCCCTCCTTCAGAATATCCATATGGTGAAACACCCAAGGATATCTGGTCACACAAGATTTTACAGTCGATGTCTCTAAACCAAGACTCTCTTACACACTTGGAAAGCGATGGAGTCAACATCATCGACTAAAGGAAAATGTCTCACGCCTTTTTACCTTACCAACACAGGGCCACGCCGACGCCCCGCGTCACCCTAGTAACACCTCAAGCAAGGAGCGGGGAGAAAAACACTTCACACACAGAGTCTAACAATTCTAGTACAAGAAGTATAAGAGTCACAAGGGGTACCTCTCATCATCCCATGCTCTGCAGGATCGTAGACATCCAAGGCTCACGGCTGTCCGTGGTCCCATCTGTCAGCTCCCGGAGCCTAACGTGGACCACCTGATGGTGATGGTAAGACCTCGTAACGTCATCCCCCACATCTAGCTTCTGCCTCTCCTCTGCTAACACCACCCCTCTAGGAACTACTCTGATCACGGCGCTGCCTCTTCCGTGGTGGTGCGCCTGCTGCCTGCCTAAAGCTCTTAGCAACTCGGGTCGGGCAGTCTCGTGACAAGTGATCTCGCCCGTCACAAGAATAACATCGACGCTCTCTGGGCTGCCCTTGTGCCCTCTGGCACCACTGTGGTGTACGAACACGGCCCGAGATCCACTCACGGAAGGGCATCCTCGGCTAAGGCCCTACGCCTTTTCGCCACAGTGGTATACGACCACGTCTCCAAAACCGGCAGTGGGAAGGCCACCTGCATCAAGGTCCTGTACTCCGGTGCCTGCTAGCTATGGCAGACGTCTCGGCTCCGCCATACCCACTGCCACTACCAACCGCAAAACGTGACAGGAAGCTCTCTGTCACCAATGTCTACTCTAGAACCTCGGTATAAGTGGAAATGCACAAGGGAACTATGACATCACGAATCTCTCGGTGGAGACCCTAATCAAACTTCTGCGCTCGGAAGTTATCATCATGGACCAAGTCTGGGTAAAAGCGTGCACGGTCTACTAAACTAGCTGCATACTCGGCCACTGTCATCCCTCCCTGCTGAAACTGAAGGAGCTCCTGAATCCAAACGGAGCGTAAGAAGGAGGGGAAAAACTCCTCACGAAACAACAATTGAAATTCTCCCAAAAAAAGTGATGAATCGTCAAGAACTGAGTCACCAGAATCCCCCAACGCCAAGCTTCTCCATGAAAAGGATGGCTGCCACAGCCAATCTCTGATCTGTCCGTGTCTACACAAGCCAGAAAAGGTGAACCACTATCTCCATCCAAACCTCTGCTGCCTGAGGGTCTGGCTCACCGTTGAACCTCAACGGTCTCTGCCGCTGGAACTCACGGAGCGCGCTCAACTTGCGCTCAAGATCAGCCTGCTCTGATGAAACTGTCTTCTGCTCAACAGGTGGGGGTGCTGCTACCAGCCCACCTGGAGAAAGGGGCTCGCATGATGGGTCCTGGACTGTGGCCTCATAGCTCATAGGGTCGTCGTCTCGCACCAAAGCTGGTATCTTGGCTGACTGTCTTCGCGGAGACATCCTGAATATTATCAAGGAGTGATGCGATTAGATGAGCATATATGTATATACCAATAACAACGATGGGGAGATGACTCAAGAAGGACAGTCAAAGACTCAATCCTATGTGATGCACAAACCAATTTTCCCTGCAATAAGTGTCTCATCATGCCGAGTCGACAAGCAGGTTATCAGGGTCCTAGTGAATGGATACATCGGCCGCCGCACCATCACTGGACTCCCTGGCCTGAGAGCCGCTCTCGAGACACGTTAACACTATTGCCCTAAATCCCAACCAATTCCTCTTTTAGGGACGTCCAAACAGCGTCCCAAGGAATGAACCACCTTTGATACCACTTTGTCACAACCCGAACCTACCCGGGCTCGAGCCGCAACTACCCCAAGCCCGCCTCCATAGGCCAGGGGCTGGCGACCAGTGCCGAAGGCACAATAACTCGAGGAGGCCTTTGCCTAAGTACCTGTACACACACACGCAGCACACTCAATGAAAAAGTGTAGAGTAAAAGAGAGAAGACAAGTAAATAAAAAGGGAAATTGCTATAAATAAACCACAATGTGCATCGACCTCTAAAAGTACAAAGTAAAAGCTGGAGGTAACTGAAAAAGAAAAGGGGAAAAACACGCGCCCAACCAGAAAAGTGCCACAACCCGACAACAGGTAAACAAAAGAAAAAACAGCTGGAAGGGTCCTACACCTGGAACCTGACAACGACCACCGCACGCGGTCCAAGCTCCCGGATCCTAAGCTCCTCTGACGTCACATCCAACCTTTCCATCATCTGCAAGGGAACACAAAGTACGGGCAAATACCAAGCAGGGGTGAGTATAAAAATACTTAGTAGGATACCCCAAAGGATCGAGGGAGAAACAAAGTAGGTACCAAAGATTGAGCAGTATATCAAACAGGGGAAAGCAAAGGAGTACAATAGAGATTCCAGCTCAACCCAACAAAAGAAAGGAGGTAGACTCATCCAAACACAAGGAGATGGAAACGGTGAGAAGATGAACTTCTCGTCGAGTCTTCGCTACCTATAGCAGGAGAGTAGACTCTCCCAACCACGAGAAGCTAGAAACGGAAAGCACGTGGCATACCCTGCGTGTCTTCGCCTCTCTTGGAAGGATAGTAACCAAACCCAAGAAGTGGGTACTGGAACAAGGTATATACATATCCTTATGCTCAATCAAGAAGCCCGAACAATATCGTAAGGGGATCTCCATCCCATAGCTCAGCCCAAGAAAAGTGAGTAGCCAATAGTCTCAGAAGTAACACCATCGATGCCCAACATCCCGCACAACTGCCCTGAACTACAAGTCAAGGGCTCAATCACCGCACCTCGACACTATCCGCTTTGGGCGACACTGACTCGCCCACACGGTTTTAGGTCGCGTCACAAGGACACGTCTCGGTGGGGAAAGCGCCCCTCGTACTTTAGAGTTCTGGGGGAACGTCAAACCACACCACATCACTACCCCGTAGTCGAGAGGTCTCCTCAAAGTCAAATCTGTAACATCACTGACCCGTACAAACAAGGGTCCCGCTCCGGTAGCCATGGAGTAAAGCCACAGACTAGCCTAGTATAAAGGACTGAGTCTGGAATACCAACGGGTGACCCACTGCCCAACCCTGTTAGAGGGTAAACCATAATACATCATCAAGTGACCCACTACCCAGCCCTGCTGGAGGGTAAACCTAGAATAAGTCATCAGGCGACCCACTGCCCAGCTCTGCTGGAGGGTAGACCTGGAAGAAGTCGACGGGTGACCCACTGCCCAGCCCTACTGGAGGGTAAACCCGGAACAAGACGACGGGCGACCCACTGCCCAGCCCTGCTGGAGGGTAGACCCTCAAGAGTCGTCGGGTGACCCACTACCTAGTCTCTGCTAGAGGGTAAACCCTAAACAAGTCGACAGGCGACCCACTGCCCAGCCCTACTGGAGGGTAAACCTGAAACAAAACGACGGGCGACCCACTGCCCAGCCCTGCTGGAGGGTAGACCCTCAAGAGTCGTCGGGTGACCCACTGCCTAGTCTCTACTAGAGGGTAAATCCTGAGAAGTTGATGAGTAACTCACTGCCCAGCCCCGGTGGAGGGTAAACTCAGAACTGCTCTGGCCATCTCTACTAGATGGTACAACACTGGCCAACCGAACGCGGAGTGGGTATCGTGAAACCATCTGACTTCGGAACAAGACCAAGGGAAACCACTCAACCCTGCTAATATAAACCATCGAGCACAGATCCAGGGGAAAAAATCAACCCCGCTGGTCAACAAACAAGAACCGAGGGACCCTCTACGTCGCGAGAGGTCAAAGGTACGAAAAACAGAACACGACACGCACGTGGGGCCCACACAATGTGTGGCCCCATCTCAACCCCAACCAAGTGCACAAAAATTATCAAGTAGAAACAACCACATGTACCTCCAAGCGTTCCCGTATACTCCCAGAGTATACCACGTTCCAGCCCAAAGGCTATCATGCACACGACACCCAACGTCAACGCGAAGGCGTGACGTAACATCTCCAACTTTCCACCACAACGACTGGGGCACAACCAACCACATCTATTCAATCATTACTTCACTCACATGGGAGTGCACACGATCACACGCCAAGGGTCCGCTACAAACATAGTAGAAGAACCGCCCGCGGGGCACCTTCACATTTCCACATTTAATAAGATCGTGTATGAGGCCCTGAACAACCAAACGGATCATACCGTTGTAATCCTCATGGAAAAACACGTGAGATAGACTACTTACTTGCCTCAAATGGATATCTGACGGAAAGGTCACCAACACCACCTCACGCCCGAACGGCGTCCCGTGATCCCGAGCCTCGGCCTTGAAAACAGTCGGGCACATCTCACCATTGCGATCCCCTCGGGAAAACACATCAAAAGCTCTACTCACTTGAGTGCAACGGATATCCGGAGAGAAAGGTGCATTCCGGCGCACCGCACACGAGCGGTGCTTCGTGGGACCTGCAACCCGGTCCCGAAACACAACGAATAAATCACACCATTGCGATCCTCTCAAAAAAGTACACGAAATGGACTATTCACTTGTTCAAAATAGTCGCCCGATGATAGAGGTGGAAAATCACCGTCAATGCCCAAACAGCCCTCGCGGGGCCTGCACCAGCGTGTATAATTAGAGTGGGAGGATTGCACTATTGCAATCCCCTCAGAAAAACATCCAGAATCAACTGCTCGCATGCCCCGAACGGACGCCCAGTGAGAAAGTCGCTAAACACTGCACGCAGCTCAAAAGACGGGCCGTGGGGACCATGCCTCAACTTCGGCTTCAACACCCAAAACCACCTTGGAAATCTCTGCCTCGGTGTCAGGGTCCCAACACCACTGACGGCGCTTAAAACAGACATCGGACGCGTTCACGCTGTCCAAAACAAGAATTCCTGGGAAGCCCGTTTAGCTGCTTTACAGACGTGTCATGCCCCCAAGACCCTTGTTTAAGAAGCTAAAAATCCCAGAACCACCTCAAAAGGTCTGCCTCTGCGTTAGGTCCGTGCCACCATAGACGGCGCGCAAAACGGACGCCCGTAGCAAAAGTTACGGGCGTCCAAAGTTTAAGGGGGGGGGGAGGTTACCCCTGGGCCGGACCGGCCTGGTCTGGCCGGTCCGCCCCGCTCGGGCCAGCCCGTGGCTCCTGTGGCTCTCCAGGGGCCACGATGCCACCTCCCCACCCCGACCGGCCCTCGTGGCCGGTCTTGTTTTTCAGCAGCGACCCGCGTTACGCGGGTCGCGGTCGCGCCCCTCGCGGCCCCCTCCCCCTTGTGCCCTATGTCGGCGCCGGCCGCCTGGGACCCCGCCTGCATCGCCGCCTGCCGTAGGGGCTCACCGCCACGCTGACCTCCGCCGTCGTCGCTGCCTGAAGTGCCCGCCGCTGCCGCCGAAGGAGTTTGTCGCCGCCGCCATCACACCCTCGCCGGAAACCGGCCTCGTGGCCGGAAAACATCAGAGGACCACCAGAAACGATCCGGTGGTCGAAAATTTGATCCGGAAAGCATTCCATAAATATCAGGAGAATATCTACGCAACTATGGGCTTGGATAGAAGATCGGGAAGAGATTTGACAATGCAAAAGTAGGACAAACATGGTGCGGGAAATAAAACGAAACAAAAACGACTCCTACCTCTTGGGCGTTGCCCGGAGCTTCACGGGGAGTCCGCCGCCGCACCGCTGCCTTGCCGGAGTTGCCTCGCCAGAGGTGCCTCACCGGAGTGGAGAAGGAGAGGGAAGAGGGTTTCGCCAGGGGGATTCAATGGGGAGGAAGGGTAGGAGGGGAGAGTTTAAATAAATAAACTCTTTAATTAAAAATCCCGACCCCTAAAACACCCGCGTCCAAAACCTCCGGCGCGGTCAGGATTAAGCTCCCCTGGGGTAAAAACCACCTTCCGAGCACAATGGTGGTTTTGGAATTTGATTCCGAGCTTCCTTTTGAAAGTTATAAAGCTGAACGCCCAAAGCCGCCAAATTACGAAAACGCCCCTGGGGCCATTTTTCACAGACGGCCCGCGCCCGCAAAACTTACACCCCTCCTAGGGTAAATGGAATGTTCCGGACTCAACGGGCCCCTCATTTTTCCAATCTGAGCCAATGTTTAAGAGATGCTTGAGTTTCACCATTAAACGAATTAATTAATTAATTAATTTATCCGTTTAACGTTCCGAAAGTGAGCGAGGGGTCCAAACGTCCCGCATCGGCATACTTTATATCATTCCTAGGGTAAACACCCCATTCCGGACCCATCCATACACTCAGATATCTGATCCGGATCACCGTTTAGGATTTTTCCTATTTATTTGGTGTTTCCAGTGTGAACGCACTAAAAATTTAATTCCGGCCACTCCGGGGCTCGGAATCGTACGTCGTCTGAGGGCGCTGCTCTGGAATAACATCAAGAATATTCTAAAGTCTTTCGCAGCAAAAACTGGGTTCTTACACAAAGTGAAAAACATTGGGCTTGGGCTAGTTCCCTAACGGGGTAGAGGGTCCAAGAGCAATTATTAATCTGACATCTCAGGCGTTGCCTTGCGAGGACTCAAACTCGGAACCTCGAGGTCAGGCCGCCATAGCCAAAACCACTCCCCCATGCCCCCAGTTTATATGATTCATTCATGTTCCCATGAAGTTATTATATTCTCATAAATACTTAAAATCACGATAAATATATTTAAATAATAAATATATTTATTATATTTATAATTATAAATATTTAGTTATATATAATTACTTTTTAAAATATATTTATAATTATAATTATATATAACTAAATATATATATTTATGAAAATGGTGCAAACCATGGGTTGAAAACCCATGATTCCAAAAAAATTTGAAAATAAAAGAACAACGTACAAGAGAAAGTGGCAAGTGAGAGGCATAAAATGAAAAACAATGACAAGCCACTGTTCCAAAACTACTCAGACCATGACCCAGGAGAACTAAAAATATATATATATTTAAATAATTATAAAATTATAATAATTTTTTAAAATGATAAATATATTTATTATATTTATAATTATATATATATATATACTTTTTAAAAATATTTATTTATAATTATTATTATAAATATATATATATAAATAAATATACGTCTTTAATGAATATATATATATATATATATATTTAAATAATGAGAAAACTATAAATAATACATTTATAATAATTATAATTTTATAAATATATATAATTATAGAAATATATTTATAAATATATACAAATATTTATACATATATAAAAATATTTATAATTATAATTATAAATAATATATATATATATATATAATTATGAAATTATAATAAATATATAATAAATTTATTTATTTTAATTTCAAATGTATTTATATATATATATTTATGACTATAATTAAAATATATATTTAATAAATATATATTTATAATAAATATGTAATAAATATATATTTATAATAAATATATAAATTTTTTTAGTAATTAAATAATTATAAAATTATAATAGATATATAAAAATATAATTCTAAATAAATATAGATATATTTAAATAATTATAAAAATATAATAGATATATTAATTATATATAATTATAAATATGATAAATATATTTATTATAATTTTATAATTATAAATAAATAAATAAATATTGAATATATAAATATAAATAAATAAATATTTATTTATAGTTATTATTGTAAATAAATATATATTTATTTATTATTCATATAATTTTATAAATATATATAAAAATATAAATAATTTATTATTATTATAGTTTTATCAACGCTTTTTTAGCACTGATAAAGATTGACCTTTATTAGTGCTAAGAAAATGCTGATAAGATGTCTATTTATTAGCACTTTTTAGTGTTGATAAATTCATGTTTTATCAGCACTTTCTATTTTAGCACTCATAAAACATACCTTTATCAGTGCTTTTTAGCTAGTGCTGATAAAAGGTTTACCCTGTTTTATAAATAAACCCTAACAGTCTCCTCCTCCTGTCGCATGACTCAATCTCTCGTGGAAGCTGAACCCTGTTGATGAATCCTTCTCCTCCTTCTCCTCCTCCTCCGCCACCACCACCTCCTCTTCCTCCTCCTCCTCCGTTGTCGCAAAGACCTCCTCTGCCATTGTGAAACCCTCCTCCTCCTCTGCCGCCAACTCCTGCTACTACGAAGCCCTCCTCCGCCGCTACGAAGCTCTCCTCTGCCATGAAGCTCTCCTCTACATACCCCACCTCTTCCTTCAAATCCCACCTCTGCTGCAAAGCCTACCTCCTTGGTGAACCCACCTTCACCGTGAACCCAGCTCCTCAGGTGCTACCACTATGAGTATTCTTGTAATGATCTAAGTATATTTTTGTTTCAATAAGTGTATGGTTAGCTATTGGATGCCTGTGAACCAATTGATATTTAGTGGAATGGGAATTGGTTTGTTTGTTAAGTGATTTTGAGAATGGAGACCATGTTTGGATGGAGGTCATGTCATATAATATAACCCATCCATTTTTAGTTAAGTTTTTTTAATGTAGTTTCACATGTTTTTCATCATCTGTTTACATATGGATATAGTTTATTGTTTCTGACTGCATTCATATAGTGATATTGGTGTTTCTTTTATATTTTTATTCAATTATAGAGGAATGTATTGTTTATTTTTCTCGAGAATTTATGGCATATGAATTTTTTATGTCAGTTCTTAGGATATTTTGATTATAGCTTATCAATTTACACAAAGTAGGAAAATTATGCCCCACATATTAAACCAATACACTAAGTGATAGGCACCATCCCTAGTGAAGCGATGTACACTCTTGGGGTAGTAGTGAACTAATTCATCTATTTTGAGATTAGTTCATTATACTTTCACCCACATCTCATCATATTGTCACCCATAATCATCAACTTTCATGTCCATGTTGGAGGAGTAGATTATAGATATCATTATATACATGGATAATAAACAAGATTAATTATCATCCAAAGGAATTACCCCATCTAGTAATATACTTTCATCCACTATTCCACCAACCCCAACCCATGAAAAAGATTCTCTAAAAGATTTGGAGTAGTAGAATAATGAAAAATAGGACACTCCAAAATGTGAAAATGGAGGTATGTAGAGAAAAATACTAAGGAAGAAGAGAAGGAGTGGATATAGGAAGAAAAATAGGGAAAACATTAATGAAGTAATGATGAAACTATTCTTGGAGGCTTATCCTGACCACTTCATGCACCTGGTGGAACATATTCATGTACTTGATCCACTTACTGATTAGGTCTGAGATGAATTTTCTATTGAAGATAAAGAAATACTATAATGGATAGAACAATTCATATAACTCAAGTACCCTGAGCTCCTATAAAAATATGTATGTTTTTGGTACACCTTGAAGGGACAACCCCAGTCTGGAGGAACACAATGAAGAGATTTGGATCATTGATAGAGGGGTCAAATCCCTTTACCCTTAAAAAAAGTGTTCAATAATCAGGTTACTTTTTTTAATATACATCATGTTGCCTCATGTTATTATCCATTTACTACTAAATTTATGTACTCTGAATTAAATATTAAACCACTTCTACATATAATGACTTCCTCATGTGATGGTGCTCCCAATACTGAGTAACAACATGTCTCTCAACCTGTTGCTACTCGTAGTGCATAGGAACGACATTCTGCACGTGTTGGTGCTCCCATTCTTGAGGAACAATGGATTTCTCAATCTTTTGTTACTCCCAGTGTAGAGGTACCATGACTATCTACACATGACGATGCTACCGCTCCAAAGGAACATATTGACGATGTTGATTCCAGGGAAATGGTAGGAGATGAAGGACCAATGATGCCGGAATAACAGAAGTGCCATAGCTTGATGGTTTTAGCAAAAATCATCAAGGTGAAAGACAAAGGCATCAAATATGAGGTCGAATGGAATGTGTGGGGCCAACATGTTAACCACAAAAATTCCATGTTTAGCAGTTATATTGGAATTTTCACTTGGAAATACGTGCCAATTGATGTAGATTCGTGGCACCATGTTGTGATCGGGCTTAAGACACTGATCTGGGAAGAGATTACGATAACATTATGACATCATTTATTTATTTTACTAAAAAAATAAAATAATTAAACATTGAATTACTCTTCACCATCCATTGTATAGTGCATTTATAATATATGACTCCCACAAGAAATATGCATTAATTCTTGCTGGAAGGATTCATAGAGGATTTATCACAATTCTAACAAGAGATCATCTTAAAGACACTGAATAGAAAATAAACCTTCACCCACCACTTATCTATGCACACCTGATAGCCCAATAAGTGTGGGATGCATTTACTGACCGTCATACATATGTGCCTTTTCAAGTACATTGTGTCTAGTAATATGTTGTTTGATGATACATGTATTCATCACTTTGATTGGAAATTTTTTATTTATGAAACAACAATTGAGTGCTGGAAATAAGGAAGGAGCAGCAACACCGGTGTACCTCTACCGTAAAGCAAGGATGGGGTGCGCTTCACTTGAAAAAAAATTGGTACATATTTTATATATACCATAATACTGTTATGTGACATGAAATAATACCATAATTATGTTCTTCTATTTATATGTGGATTGATGACTCCAAATCCAAATTCACTTCCATCCCATTCCATGTACCATGGAAGGAGCTACATGTAAATAAAGACGGGATAATAATAGATGAAAACACATAAAAAGTGTGGGAAACATATATAAGTATTACATAATAAAAATTTATTTTGTTTTAAATTTCTATTACATAATAATGATCACTTATTTTCCTATATTTTCTATCTGACTCAGTTATAGGAATCAGCAATACCTACACATACTATTGGTGGCCTTGAAGTGGATTGAACAATATGGCTATGTTAGAGGTGTGGATTTTGGGGTGACACCCCGAACATATTTTGAGAAAAAAACAAGAGGAGGGTCAAAGTGAATTAATAAAACAGATGAGAGAAAGAATATATATCCTTGAAGAAGAATTCTAATGGAAGAGAGAGATGATGACAACTTTAATGGAGGAGTCAAAGAGAATAATAAACTCAAGAACATCCACCATGTGGAGATCTCACCCCACCCCCACTAGCTATGGGGCTAGCCATTCCCCTAAAAGATATGTCTTAGCCGAGGTAATCAATTTTCTAATAAATGTTTTTGTGAAATGCGAATCATACAGACACTGATACCTTTTCTGTATTGATATTATATAGGGTGATAATGACTGTGATTTATATCTAACAACGCCTACCCATCACCTTGTACCAAGAGATATGATGTTCAATATTCAAAACGAAATGCTACACAAAAGACCACTTCCAATAGGTCATGTGTGAGGGTCGATTAGCGTATCCCATGAGCCGACCATAGATCTACATGTTCCAATTGATGAGGAAGATATTCATATGGTCTAAAAAGATGTTGGAACATTCATCACATGGCCATCATATCTTGTAAAAAACATGTCGATAAGGAGGTATTCATTTCCAATTTACTTTTCAAGTTAAACCTTTAACAAATAATGAAAAAGGTCTGAAATGATGAATGTTATTATAGAAAAACAAAGAGAAGGGTATGAAACGAAAGACTGCCTCAAAAACATCTAAAGGATCGACCAACCATTCAAAGAGAGCTACCAAAAGCACCATTACCCTGCCCATTCTATATTCGTATTTACTATCATGAAAGGTTCATGTGGATACAAAGTTAAAAAAATGGTGGTAATCACATAATTGATTTTGAAGAAAATATGTACAAATAGAAAGATCAATACTTCATTGGTATTGGGAGTGTAAGTGAAATACTCTACTATGATTGGCTAGGTGGCTCAGTTGTAAATTTATAAATGAGGTATGTTTTCATGATTTGATTTTCCAACAGCTGATATACTGTGTTAATTATGACTAAATAAATTTCATATTTTTGGAAGATGTATATATGAAAGACAATTGAAGGGTATTTTCCCATGAAATAAAATTTTGACTCGTTATTCCTCACATATCCTCTACAGAATAAACAAAAACCCCAAAAAGTGTGAAATAGTGGTAGGTCTGATCAAATCGTTTGAAAGAAAAATTTTGGATGACAGACTCTATTTAATACTAACGATGCAGGGGTAAAACTATGAAATTTAATCATATCAAATATATTTTAATTTCTTTCATTACTTATTCCATTTTGTGTTTTTAGGTATCATTGGATGCTCATTGCGGTAAATTTGGATACTCCAAAGATTTATTTCCCGGATTCAATGCATGGATACCCAAAAAATCGTCCACACGTGATGGATTTTTTCAATAAGTAATACACTACATCCAATGATTTAGAACTAAACATCAAGTTATATTATTTATATCATATTTTAATGAGGATTCTGTTATGATAGGGTGATGTATGATTATCGTGAAAAATAAGGAATGAGGCTAGGGGATAAGGAAGAGAAAGAAGACAAGTTCTAGGACTGGATAAATATCAGGGTATATATAATAAGATTTCACTATCCAAGCATATATTAAAACAAATTACTTATTCTACTCAATGTTTTTGTAGTGTCCGAAATAAACCAATGGAAAATATTGTGGTTATTATATTTGTAAATTTATGAGAGAAATCATATTCCATGAACAAACTAGCATCCCTGAAGAGGTATTTTAGAAGATAATTACTATTTCATTTAAAATATTTATTAATCCTTTGTGTATTTATATTTTTCCAATACTACTATGACTGTTGAAAAAATTCATATTCACAAGATGATATAGATGTGTTCAGAAATGAATAGGCAATATACCTGATGAATAAATTTACACAAATAGCATGAATATGTGACTTCTATAGAAGTAGGGGATTGTTTCATATTTATTTTAATTTAATTATTTTTAGTATTACTAACATAAGAATTTTTTTTCTTATACAGGTGGATTCCTTTGTTCGAGTTGGGGCGGTTTGTTCGAAACTAATCATGCTCGTGAGAGATTGGACCTTGAGGCTGCAACTCGGAATTCAATGAGAAGGTAAAGTTTTTTTAATATACTATGTTTTTCCTCATAATATTATTTATTCTCTACCTAAATTAAATGTTTGACTACTCATACAAATAATGTCTTCCAATGAATTACTCTCCCTCAAAACCTCATCACCCCTGTATTATCAGCATTTATCACTTTCCTTTAAAGGCAGTGGAGGGAACTTGAAGGAAAGTAATACATTTCGACAATGCAGTGTTTCCATTTCAAAAAAGAAAGAAAATGGAAAGCATGTTAACGCAAGATGTGGATGATATGACTCAAAGTATTTCTTTTTATGTAATTAATTAATTTTTTCATCATTTTATCTACTATTGGTAAGTTAATTTCCTTATATGATAATTGATATCTCTGTTGTTTACACCTATTGAGAATATATGATCACCCTTTCTTATGTTTCATATCCTTAGGTTGTTAATAATGATTTTAGAAATGATATGTCTAGGAAGGTTTATAGTAAAGAATAACTTAATGAGAGATTCTTATAAACTAGTTCTTTATGTTTCCATGTTTCCAAAAACACTGGACCTAAAATATTCTAGTATGGATCATTATATTATGTAAGGAATATTAATCTACTAAGATGTTATATCTATATGAAATGTTTGGGTCAATATAATTGGTATCCAAGAAACTAACCTACTCAAAACTGAGCAAAAAGAACAAGTGACTGATATCACTCAAAGTGTCTCTTTTTATTTAAAATTGAAATTACTATTAGTAAAAAGAAAAAGTGACATACTGAAAAGTGGAAAAATACATTTGGATTTTTTTGATACTTTAGGAAAAATATCCATAAGTAATTTTTGATGTGTAGGAATTAACCACATCTCAACCCGACGCACAATATGACCGATATGACTAAAAGTGTCCGGTATCAGTTTAAAATTGACATTTTAGTTCAAAACATGTCACTTAATGAAAATCAAGAAAACACACTCTGATTGTCTTGATAATTTAGTAAATCAATTCATCAATCATTTGTGACGTGTATGAAGTAGTCTCGTGTCAAAACAATACACAATGCGACCAGTATGACTCATAATGTGTTTTCTGGTTTGAAATGACATTTTAGTAAAAAAACACAACTGACATACTAAAAACTGAAAAAAATGCATTTGGATTGTTTTTATACTTTCAAAAAATAATCTATAAGTCATTTTTTATGTGTAGGAATCAGTATAACCTCAATACACCACACGATGTGATCGGTATAACCCAGAGTGTCTCTTTTTATTTAAAATTGACATTAATTTTAGTAAAAACAACAAGTGACATATTTAAAACTGATCAAACACATTAATATTGTTTTTGATATTTTAGTAAAATGATATATATGTCATTATTGATGTGTAGGAATTAGATGAACCAAAATACAGTGCATGGTGTGGCCAGTATCACTCAAAGTCTCTCTTTTTATTTAAAATTGATATTAATTTAAGTAAAAACAACAAGTGACATACTGAAAACCAAGAAAACACATTCATATTTTTTTGATACTTTATAAAAATGATCCATTATTTATTTGAGACCTATAGGACTCAACCATGCCTCAATCCAATGCACAATGTGACTAGTATGACTAAAAGTGCCTGTTATCAGTTTAAAATTGTCATTTTTGTTCAAAACGCGTCACACACTAAAAACCAAGAAAACACGCTTCGATTGTCTTGATAATTCAAGAAACTTATTCATAAGTCATTTTTTACATGTATAAAGTAGTTTCACATCAAAATAATGTACGATGCAATCGGTATGACTCATAATGCGTGTTTCCAGTTTGAAATGATATTTTAGTAAAAAAACAAAACTAACATACTGAAAACCAATAAAACACATTTGGATTATTTTGATACTTTAGTACAATGATATATAAGTCATTTTTGATGTGTATTAATTAGGTACACCTAAATATGACGCATGGTGTGGTTGT
The DNA here is from genome assembly GCA_963277665.1 of Viscum album. Taxonomy (NCBI): domain Eukaryota; kingdom Viridiplantae; phylum Streptophyta; class Magnoliopsida; order Santalales; family Viscaceae; genus Viscum; species Viscum album. Next base: position 1,560,506,507 of record OY728129.1, read on the forward strand.
TATAACTCATATTATCTCTTTTTATTTAAAATTGACATTAATTTCAGTAAAAACAACAAGTGACATACTGAAAACTGAGAAAACGCATTCAGATTATTTTGATATTTTAGGAAAATGATATATACATCATTTGTGATGTGTAAGAATTATCCACACCTAAATACAATGCACAATGTGTCCGATATCACTCAAAGTGTATCTTTTTATTTAAAATTGTAATTAATTTAAGTAAAAACAAGTGACATACTGAAAAATGAGAAAAAGCATTAAGATTGTTTTAATACTTTAGGAAAATGGTCCATGAGTCATTTGTGACTTGTAGGAATCAACCACACCTCAATCCAACCCAGGGTGTGACCGGTATGACTAAAAGTGTTTGTTATTAGTTTAAAATTGACATTTTAGTTCAAAATATGTCACTCACTAAAAACCAAGGAAATGCTATCTGATTGTATTGATAATTTTGGACAGCGATTCATGAGTCATTTTTGATGTGTATGAAGTAGTTTCACATCAAAACAATGCACGATGAAACTGGTATGACTCATAATGCATGTTTCTTATTTGAAATGACATTTAAAAAAACATAACTGGCATACTGAAAACTGAGAAAACATATTTAGATTGTTTGATACTCTATAAAAATGATCCATCAATAATTTATGATAGGTATGAATTATCTATACCTCAATACGATGCATGATGTTGCCAATATAACTCCAAATGTGTCATTATTTAAAATTGACATTAATTTTAGTAAAAGAACAAGTGACATAGTCAAAACCGAGCAAACACATTCAGATTGTTTTGATATTTTAGGATAAATATCCATAACTCATTTGTGACATATAGTAGTCAAAATCATCTCAATATGATACACAATGCGATCAGTATGACTCAAAATGCATGTTTCTAGTTTTAAATGATATTTTAGTAAAAAAATAACTGACATACTGAAAACTGAGAAAACACATTCATATTGTTTTTATATTTTAGTAAAATGATCTATTAGTCATTTGTGACATGTAGGAATTATAATATCCTCAATACGAAGTATGGTGTGGCCGGTATAACTCAAAGTTTCTCTTTTTATTTCAAATTGACATTAATTTAAATAAAAATAACAAGTGACATACTAAAAACTGAACAAACACATTCAGATTGTTTTGATACTTTATGAAAATGATCTATTAGTCATTTGTGATGTATAGGAATCAACTGAACCTCAATATAATGCATGGTGTGACCAGTATAACTCAAAGTGTCTCTTTTTATTTCAAATTGACATTAATTTAAGTAAAAACAATAAGTGACATACTAAAAACCAAGCAAACACATTTAGATTGTTTTGATATTTTAGGAAAATGATATATTAGTCAATTATGATGTGTAGGAATAATTCGCACATCAATAATATGCATGGTGTCTCTGGTATAACTCAAAGTGTCTCTTTTTATTTAAAATTGAAATTAATTTAAGTAAAAACAACAAGTGACATACTGAAAACTGATCAAACACATTTAGATTATTTTGATACTTTAGGAGAAGTATCCATGAGTCATTTGTGACATATAGGAGTCAACCAAACCTAAATATGATGCATGGTGTGACCAATATGACTAAAAGTGTCAGTTATCAGTTTAAAATTGACATTTTAGTTCAAAACGTGTCACTCACTAAAAACCAAGAAAACATGCTCCAATTGTTTTGATAATTTAGAAAAATGATTCATAAGTCATTTATGACATGTATGAAGCAGTATCATGTCAAAATGATGCACAATGCGACTGATATGACTCATAATTCTTGTTTTTAGTTTGAAATGAAATTTTAGTAAAAAAACAAAACTACTATATTGAAAACTGAGAAAACACATTCAGATTGTTTTGATACTTTAGGAAAACAATCCATTAGTAATTTGTGACAGATAGGAATCAGCTGCACCTCAATTAGACGCACGGTGTGACCAGTATAACTCCAAATGTGTCATTGTTTAAAATTGACATTAATTTTATTAAAAGAACAAGTGACACACTCAAAACCGAGCAAACACATTCGAATTGTTTGGATATTTTAAGACAACGATCCATATCTCATTTGCGACGTGTAGGAATCAACTCCACCTCAATAGGATGCACAATGTGACCGTTATAACTCCAAATGTGTCATTTTTATTAAATATTGATACTTTATTAATGTATTCTTTCATATTAATGTTTCATTTTGTTAGGTCCACTAGGCTGAATACCCTGAGAGGGGGGGTAAATCAGGGTATGACTAATTAAAAATTAATTCTCGTTCTGATCTTGTTTCGCTGTTAAGCAAAACACTCTTCTCTCTCTTTCCTGCTACACAATATAAATAGAAAGTAAAGCAAGAGCAGGACACAAAAATTTTACTTGGTTCACCACTAAGGGCTACGTCCAAGGAGCATACGCCGACAGGTTGCCGGTCGTACCAAATTCCACTAATCTTCACTAGCTGTGGATTAAAAGGTTCGGGCTAGATCACTTCTATACCCAGGCTCACTACCTTTACAAATTTAGGGTCAGCTCACTGCTTTCCCAAGGGTCACTCCCTGTCTCTCTCTCTCTGGCTCACTGCCGGTGGAGAGGATCACCTTCTTCCTCTTCCTAAGCTCACTGCTCTTGGAAGGAATCCACTCACAGTTTATGGACCTGTAGGTCTCTTCATTTGCATGAATGAATGCATCTTCTCCTGTATGTAGATGCTCTGTTGAAGTTCAACTTTCATCCGTAGATGAATCTATCTTTGCAACAAAGGTATCGGGCAAACTTCCAACTTCCACACAGCCTGAAAACCACTACTGGAACAAACCCTTACTTGGCGCGCAAGTCAATCTTGGTGCACAAGTATCGGCGCACAAGTATACCTCAGACACTTGCGCGACTGAAGCTTCCTCAACTCCAAACTTGCGCGACTCTCTTCCTTTTACTCCCAAACCAACATTGGCGCGCAACTGCCAACCGGCGCGCAACTTCTAACACCGGCGCACAACTTCAACCACTGGCGCGCAACTTCACCTGCGCGACCACACACACCACCTGCGCGACCACCACACCTGCACGACGGGAGCTCTGATTTCTCAAAGAGTTGAACTCCGGTGAAGAATGAAGAGGGGTGGTCCAGTATTTATATGAAAATTGACCACCCTGCGTGACGGCGCACAAGTCACCTGCGCGACCCAGTTTCGGCGCGCAAGTCCCCTGTCATTTTAGACACTTGCACGACCAACTCCCAAACTTGCGTGAACCTCTTTACTTTGCCATAATTTGATCTTCTGATCTTGAAAAACATGTGGCGCGCAAGTTTCCTATACTCCAATTCCTCGGCGCGCAAGTCCTTTTGCCAAAAACACTTTTCTTCATTTTCCGATTTTCAGGCCCTAAAATTTGGCAAACACTGGAAAACAGCGCCATCTTGTATTTGTTCTTTTGTACCACCTCCAGATCATCCATTCCTTTTATCGACGTTCTTGAATCAAACATGGATCGTTGAACTCAACTCTTGAACTTGACATTCCACCATGAACTCCTCTTTGTCAACAAACTTGTATGTCATTGTTTTGCTTTGTCAACAATCACTACTCAGATGTCCACTTTGTCAACAAACACAATCACCTGAAAAATGCGTCAATGATACCTTGAGGGATTTTTTCCCAACAATCTCCCCCTTTGGGTTTGTTGACAACTCTTCCAAAACAAAGATACATCGTTTATTCTTCAGCCTCCATTCGCCTCATTGCGATTCTGATAGCGATCAAGGATTTACTCAACACATACTCTAAGCCCACATGAGCAATGCTCGGCGTGAGAAACAAGAGTAAATGAAAAGTTCATCAATGAATCACTTTATCTCTGACATCCACTGTTGACACCACACTGATACCAATCTGTACTAAACTGATACCAATTGTCGATGGACTTGTTAGAAGACCAATGTTTGGTTTGGAAATATTTGTACCACTTTCCAACACCTCTCTTCTTCTTTTATCACGATCCTCAGCTGTCGTGATATCCATTCTTTGATCGATCACTTCTAGCATCGTCAGATTTAATACACTCCCCCTTTCTCATTGCTCCCCCTTTCTGGCTGCTCCACCTATCAGCTTCTCCCCGTATCTGTCAGAATTTCTCAAATAGCCACACTGTCTCCCCCTTGAACAATCACTATTTTCTCATCCTTTAACAAACAATTTTCTCCCCCTTTGTCAATGAACCCAAAGGACACTCCTTTGTAGTCTGTAACATAGTAGAGAACACATATCAACATATTAGGGAAAAACACATCATACCGCGGGGAGAGGGGGAGGATCCCACATCCACACTATTTCAAGTGCGGGGAATCGACTGAACTCCCAGAGCCAGTCGATGCCTTTCAAATGCTTCCTTAGGTAAGGCCTTTGTTAGAATGTCTGCAACTTGTAGCTCTGTAGGCACGTACTTCAACTTCACAATTCCCTGCTCAACCTTCTCCTTGATAAAATGATACTTAATCTCAATGTGCTTTGTCCTTGAGTGATGGACGAGATTTTTGCTGAGATTTATAGCACTTGAGTTATCACACTGGATTCCGATCGGAGACTTCACTTCAACTCCCATATCTTCAAGCTGCTGCTTCATCCACAATAACTGTGTGCATGCTTGAGTGGCCGCAATATACTCAGCTTCTGCGGTGCTCAATGAAATGCAATCTTGTTTCTTGCTTAGCCAAGAAATACGCAATCCACCAAGATAGAATGCACCACATGACGTTGATTTTCTATCATCTGCTGAACCGGCCCAGTCTGCATCAGTATATCCCAATAACTCTGTCTGAGATTTGTCGTTGTATGTCAAGCTGAAGTCCACCATGCCCTTGATATACCGAAGTATTCTTTTCACTGCAAGCATGTGACTTTCCTTGGGATTACTCTGATATCTCGCTGCTTGGCATGTGGCGAAAACAATATCAGGCCTTGTTGCGGTTAAGTACAACAGACTTCCGATGATTTGCCCGTATTTTGTGATATTAACTGACTTGCCATCCTCATCTTTTGATAATTTCATCCAGGTAGCAACCGGAGTCTTCATCTCCTTGGGATTATCCATTCCAAACCTTCTTAGAACCTCCTTGGCATATTTGGATTGAGAAATGAAAGTTTCATTCCTTCCTTGTGTCACCTGTAGACCAAGGAAAAACGTTAGATCTCCAATCATTGACATTTCAAACTCATTTTTCATGAATTCGGAAAACTGTCTGCACTGAGATTCATCTGATCCGCCAAAAATTATGTCATCGACATACACTAGCATCACCATCCTTTGATTACTGTCATTGCTGAAATAGAGGTTGTAGTCAACTCCTCCACGCTGGAAACCAAGCTTCTTCAAGTACTGATCAAGCCTTGAGTACCATGCCCTTGGTGCTTGTTTCAGCCCATACAACGCCTTCTTCAGCCTGCAAACTTTGTTCTCATCCTCATGAATGAGAAAACCATCTGGCTGCTCAATATACACCTCTTCTTCTAGAACCCCATTCAAGAATGCGGATTTGACATCCATCTGGAACACTTTGAACTTTCTTTGCACTACTATGGACAAAAATAATCTGATTGTCTCCAGCCTTACAACCGGTGAAATTGTCTCATCAACATCTATTCCCTCTATCTGGGAGTATCCCTTGCACACTAGTCGTGCTTTGTTCCGAATCACTGTGCCATCTTCATTCATCTTGTTGTGATAGACCCATTTAGTCCTGATGAAATTCTTGTCTGCTGGCCTCGAAACAATCTCCCATGTCTGGTTCTTCTCAATCTGATCAAGCTCTTCGTTCATGGCCTGAACCCAGTTTTCATCTTCAGCTGCATCAGAAAAACATTTCGGCTCCACTTGAGACAAAAACGATGCTTGCTGTGATGATTTCATTCTTTGAGTCTGAACTGGATCTGTTTGATCACCAATGATATTCTGCCTATCAATTTCAGCTCGACTCTTTGGCTTCCTCGCAGACACCGACTTGACATTTTCCTCTTCATCATCAGTATCTTCTTCTGAGTCAGCTTCTGCCACTTCTACTCCCCCTGGGTTGCTTACCTCATCATCACTTTCATCCAGGAACTGTTCACTGGATCATTGAGTATTCTGCTCATTTTCAACTATAGTGACATCATTGCTTTCAATGATTTTTCCCAGCCTTTTTTTGAAACATTTATACGCTTTGCTTTTCCCGGAATAGCCAAGGAATATCCCTTCATCTCCTTGTGCCTCAAACTTCCTATGATGTTTTTTGTTGAGAATGAAACACTTACTTCCAAAGATTCGAAAATACTTCAACGTTGGCTTCTTTCCGTACCATAGTTCATACGGAGTCTTCCCTTGCTTCGGACATAACAGGGACCTGTTTGAAACATAGACCGATGTCAAAACTGCTTCCTTCCAAAATTTCTCTGGCAGGTCCTTATCAATAAGCATTGTTCTGGCCATGTTGTTGATGATCCGATTTCTCCTTTCAACTACTCCATTCTGTTGGGGAGTTCTTACTGATGAAACTTGATGCCTTATCCCATGTTTCTCGAGATAGTTTTCAACCTGAATATTTGTAAATTCCGTACTGTTATCAGTACGAAACTTCAGAATTTTCTACCCAAGCATCTTTTCTGATTCCCTCCTGTACTGCTTTATGCAACTGAACACCTCTGTCTTATGGGTTATGATGAATACCCAGGCCATTCTGCTATAGTCATCAATGAAAAGAACATAGTACCTTTTCCCATCTATAGCTTGTGGTGAGATAGGTCCACATACATCAGCATGCACCAATTCGAGCACTCTAGTTGATTTCTGTTCCTTTGGCCGGTAGGTCTTTATGATGATTTTCCCTTGTTGACAAGCATCACACGTATGAGTGAGATCACATGATAGTTTGGGAAGGTCTCTAGCAGCATCACATTTAATGAGATCCTCCATAGATGGTTGGCATAGATGACCAAGTCGCTTATGCCACAGCTGGTTTTCTTCCTCTCTGGATAAAAGACAATTATCTTCTTCCCCACCTACAAGGTAGAGATTTCCCTTTGACCTTTTTCCCTGCAGAACAGCTGCTCCATCTTTTCCTTTCACAACACACATCTTCTTGGTAAATTGGATAGAGTGCCTAGAGTCACATAGTTAACTGACACTGAGTAGGTTATGACTGAGACCCTCTACTACCAAGAAATCAGCACGTCTCATCTCTTTGCCCCCAAACTTGGCTTTCCCTGAGCCAACAATCTTCAGGCCTTCATCATTTCCAAATTTGACAACTCCTTCTTTGTCATATTTGATGCCTGTAACAAGATCCTTATTACCCATCATGTGGGATGTGCAACCACTATCAAGGATCCAAACACCAGATCGATATGATGCTTTAAGGGAAATCTCCGCCACCACAGCCTTCTCATTTTTCTTCTTCTTGGTCCATACTTTTTCTTTCACACTCGGCATAGATTGAGACTTCTGTTCTTTCTCAGAGTATGATGGACCACCCTCATCTTGTAGAGCTATAAATATGTTCTGAACTTTTAACTCACTTGTTGGTTTATTGGTCTGCTGCTTGCGAACATTTTGATTCTGCTTTGACACATTTCTCTGAATGGTTGAAGTGCAATACCTAGCCATGTGTCCAAATCCTCTGCACCAAAAACAGTGTCCTTCAAAATGTGTTCTAGAAAACCGTTCTCTGTTTGACTGCCATCTCTGTTCATGTTCCCTTCTGTATCTCTTGGCTATGGAACACACATACTGTGAATGTCCCATTTTCCCACATCAATAACACCTGATATAGGATGCATTCCCTCGTGATATTTCAGCACTATGATTTTCCCTTTGAGATCTCTGAATATTCTGATTCTGTTTTGTGCCCAAATCAACCTTCACTTTCGGGATGAGTGCTTGCGGTATGACTGCAATTGTCGCAAATTTTTGTTCTTGACTAAGCCCAGAAACGACCTTAACATCTGAGCTCAATTGCTGCTTCTTCCCTACTGAACTGCTAGGATCTACTTTCATCTTCTCTGTCTTCTGAATGGCCTGATTTTCGGATATCACATTGGGGGTCAAGAGTTTATCTTGATCCTTAAGTTTTTGTCGCAGACTGACCACTTCTTCTTCAAGCTCTTTGATACGTCTAACCTGCTCCTTTCCTATGTTAGTCAAACAATCAATTTCCTTCTTTTGTTCCTCAATTTTAAGCTTATACTCAACAATATTTTCTGAGCTCTCTGGTGTTGAGGATTTTAGTCTTTCAATTTCTTCTAACAGCTCAGACATTTCTTCATCCTGTTGTTGCATATAGAGTTTGGAATCACGAACCACTTTATTGTCTTTCTTCGTTTTGGCTCTCCAAACATCTATCTCCTCAAGAGCTGCTTCCAATTTGGATTCCATATCAATTCTCCCTTCAATTTCTTCTTCTTCTTTAGCATCAGCTTCTTCTCCCTTTTGAGAACTACCAACAATTACCACCAAGGCATTTACCCCACGATCTCTACAATTTTCTATTTCCTCAACTTCTTCATCCTCAGACTCATCTGAACTTTCAAATTCTTGTGAAAGAAGATTCTTTTTCTTGAAGAAATTTCTCTTGAATTGCTTCTTCCCTTTCACAAAAGCTGAAGTCTTCTTTTTGGGAATTTCAACGTCATCATCATCATCATCATCTTGAAACTTCTTGGGGCATCTTGCCGCAAGATGACCAACCTTTCCACATCTAAAGCATGCTAGTGGAAGTTTACCTTTAAACTTTCCTCTTCCTCTTTGCAGATTTGAAGAAAGGAATGACATCACCCCATCTGTCTCTTCTTCTTCATTAGAATCTTCAATGGTGAGCTTCTTCATGGCCTTAAATGCCACCTCTTTAGACTTCCCCTTTTCCACAACCTCATTATCATCGTTCCTCATTTCATATGCAACCAAGGTACTGTGCAAATTGTCCAATGTCAGCTCTTTTGGATCTTTATCTTCTAGTACTGAAACTTTCGGATTGAACCAAGGTGGAAGTTTCCTCAAGATGCGCTTTACAATCTTTATGTCTTCAATGACTTCTCCAAGACCTCGCATATCTTCCACAACAATGTTTACCCTGTCAAAGAATGCGTCAACAGACTCATTCGGGTTCATTTTCATATCTTCATATTTGTTCCACAACACCTGTAGCTTTGCCTCTCTGACTTTTGTGTCCCCTTCATATATATTCAAAAGCTTTTCCCACATGGGATGTGACTTTTTGCATGACATCACCTTCGTGTATATGGGATTGGAAAGGGCTCCCCCTAAGGCATTAATTGCTTTGGAATCAGCATCCAACTCTCTATGCTCAGTTTCTGATAAAGCACCACTATTAATATCAGCTGTGATACCATGCATAGCTGCTGAAAACATATCCATTCCCAAGGATCGGAAATAGTGTTGCATCCGATTCTTCCATATCTAAAAATTATATCCGTCGAAGATCGGAATCCCTTTATGATTGGTTACCTCCATTGAGAGAAGAACAACTTCCAACCTTTCCCTTTGATACCACTTGTTAGGTCCACTAGGCTGAATACCCTGAGAGGGGGGGTGAATCAGGGTATGACTAATTAAAAATTAATGCCCGTGCTGATCTTGTTTCGCTGTTAAGAAAAACACTCTTCTCTCTCTTTCCTGCTACACAATATAAACAGAAAGTAAAGCAAGAGAAGGACACAACAATTTTACTTGGTTCACCGCTAAGGGCTACGTTGAAGGAGCATATGCCGACAGGTTGCCGGTCGTACCAAATTCCACTAATCTTCACTAGCTTTGGATTACAAGGTTCGGGCTAGATCACTTCTATGCCCAGGCTCACTGCCTTTACAAATTTAGGGTCAGCTCACTGCTTTCCCAAGGGTCACTCCCTGTCTCTCTCTCTCTGGCTCACTGCCGGTGGAGAGGATCACATTCTTCCTCTTCCTAAGCTCACTGCTCTTGGAAGGAATCCACTTACAGTTTATGGACCTGTAGGTCTCTTCATTTGTATGAATGAATGCATCTTCTCCTGTATGTAGATGCTCTGTTGAAGTTCAACTTTCATCCGAAGATGAATCTATCTTTGCACCAAAGGTATCGGACAAACTTCCAACTTCCACACAGCCTGAAAACCACTGCTGGAACAAACCCTTACTTGGCGCGCAAGTCAATCTTGGCGCGCAAGTATCGGTGCGCAAGTCACAACGGGCACGCAAGTATACCTCAGACACTTGCGCGACTCAAGCTTCCTCAACTCCAAACTTGCGCGACTCTCTTCCTTTTACGCCCAAACCAACATTGGTGCGCAACTGGCAACCGGCGCGCAACTTCTAACACCGGCGCACAACTTCAACCACTGGCGCGCAACTTCACCTGGGCGACCACACACACCACCTGCGTGACCACCACACCTGCGCAACGGGAGCTCTGATTTCTCAAAGAGTTGAACTCCGGTGAAGAATGAAGAGGGGTGGTCCAGTATTTATAGGCAAATTGACCACCCTGCGCGACGGCGCGCAAGTCACCTGTGCGACCCAGTTTCGACGCGCAAGTCCCCTGTCATTTTAGACACTTGCGCGACCAACTCCCAAACTTGCGCGAACCTCTTTACTTTGCCATATTTTGATCTTCTGATCTTGAAAAAAATGTGGCGCGCAAGTTTCCTATACTCCAAGTCCTCGGCGCGCAAGTCCTTTTGCCAAAAACACTTTTCTTCATTTTCCGATTTTCAGGCCCTAAAATTTGGCAAACACTGGAAAACGGTGCCATCTTGTATCTGTTCTTTTGTACCGCCTCCAGATCATCCATTCCTTTTATCGACGTTCTTGAATCAAACATGGATCGTTGACCTCAGCTCTTGAACTCGACATTCCACCATGAACTCCTCTTTGTCAACAAACTTGTATGTCATTGTTTTGCTTTGTCAACAATCACTACTCAGATGTCCACTTTGTCAACAAACACAATCACCTAAAAAATGCGTCAATGATACCTTGAGGGATTTTTGCCCAACACATTTATTTCTTTATAGTATTACTAACATAATATTTTTTTTTCTTATATAGGCGGAATCTTTTTCTTGGTTTGAGATGATTTGTTTGCCAGCTAATACCATGGGTGGACATTTTTGAGAGGGGATCGCACAAGTCAAAAGATGAAATATTAATGTTTTAGAATGTTTATTGGATAATTGTAAATGTAATTATATAAAATATTGTTAGAATTGAAAATAGCAGTGTTTTTTTGTATAAACCATGGGTGGATATTTTTGTATTCACGATGTCAATTAAATGTATATAGCATTGTTCAAAATTATAGCATTGTTTGAAATTAAAAGTTGTATATATCATTTGAAATTGAAGGTTTTTGCTTCTGGGTGTGCTGTTATATTAACAACACATTACAGGCAACTAGGCCTTTATCAGTGATTTTTTAGCACGGATAAAGGACCCCCTTTAACAACGCTTTTTTAGTGCTGATAAAGGGGACCCCTATCATCACTGCGATTAACAGCGCTATTAGAATCCAATTTGCACGCTGTTAAAGGGCATATGTGCAGTAGTGCCACCATAGTGAATATGGATCACCTCTTTGGTTATGAATTCCTACGCAGTATATGTCTCTATAACTCCTCCTCCCACGAAGCTAAATAGAGTCCAGTATTCCTATGCTAACTCATGTACATCTAGATCCTTAGCCTATAACAATTAAGTCTTCTCCCACTATCTCTATATAGAGAGGCTTCCTTTATAAAAATATAGTTGATCTTGACTAGATGTTAATATCCTTAGTGGTTTTATGATCATTAACTAAGATTCACCTTAGTGTTTTGATGTTTGTTTGTGGCTAAGGCCAACTTTTAAAAACGTTTTTCAACAAACACTTGTGGTAGAATTCTAATTGATTCTTATCATATTGCATTTGATATAATATCCATAAGACAATATTGTCGGCATATGGTTAGTTGTTGCACTTCTATTTACAAAATATGTCTTGAAAGGGGATTATAGAAGATTTGAAATATATATAAGACTCATCATTGATCTTCCTTTTACTGCTATCATAACATTGATGTATATAAGGAAATGTGAGTTAAGGATAACCTTTACCCCACATATATGATCAATGATTACTTGGATAAGATATACCCTGATAAGCCAGATCAGAGATTCCTTTTACCAAGTGCACTCATTTACTTCACTGATCATTTCTAAAATTTCTCATGAAGTTTATGAAGTTACCTTTAGCTTTAGAATAGTTCACATGGCTATGTTAAACTAACTCTAAAAGTTTTATGATGTACCTTTATTTAAAAGGTTTGTTTATCTGAAACATGATAAGTAGTTTTTCTGTATATCCAGTATCTTAGCTCAATTGAGACAAAAAATATTTTAATGGAAATAAACAAGTCAACTACTTTCATTTTTATTTGAAAAAGAATTAACTTTCCATAATTAGGTAAGAGTCTTATATTTTATATTCATCATTCATTGTAATGGATATTTGTGATTCAAGGGTTACTAAACCATTAGTTTAGTATTAAAGTACCATAACAACATTTATTCTAAAAATAAATAATGTCTCATTGTATCTATTCGGACACTGAGATAAATGTTTTGTTAAAACTTATTACAAATTTGAATCAATCCATTTAACAATGAGAAATATTGATATCCCCTTGGCTGACATAGGAATAATCTCTTCTCTACTCCTTTTGATTTCACTCTATAACCTTTCTATTTTGGCTCTTTTCTTGTATTCAAATACATGTATGTTGTAATCATATTTGTATTTAATACATAAGTGGTGAATAGAGATTTTGATGAATATAACTAAAGTAAATGAAACCGTTTTCTTCTTCAATTCATTGCAATTTATTTTATAGTGTCCAAGCATTACACATAAAAAGAAAATAGTCTCTTGTTCATTCTTCAACCCTTGAATCCTTTGTGTGACGTCCTGATCTGGAAGTCACTAAACAATGCTCTGAGCCGGTAGGTCACACGACCTCAAGCATGGTTCCCTGTACGTAGCAATGCAAAACGGGCTGCAGGCCCGCGGGCTAAGCGGACTTGGGGCGGGTTTGGGGTGGGGCATGATTATTAAAAAAAACCTCATTTTAAATGGGTTTATACAGACAGCCCGCACGGATATGGGCTGACCCGTGAGTTCTTTTAAATTTTTTTACAATAATTATTATAACATTAAATTTTAAAATATAATTTCATTTACGAGGCAGTGTAGAGTAGAAGTCGTTAAATGCAACTCCTCCTTTTCCCAACATCTCCTAACCCAAAGCTGCCTCGAAACCCAGCATGCCTCCTCTTTATTTTAATTATCCAACCAAACTCCGGCCTTGCCACCTCGTCACCTCGCGACCCTCGACTTCGCCGCCCTCTGATCCTACCCCCCCCCCCCCCCGTTTGGCATACTCCTCGACCCCCGCCACCCCCTACCGACCTCCTCGCCTTCCCCACCGGCGACCCCCCGTCAGCCTCGCCTCCTCAGCCCTCGACCCTGTCACCCTCACCCGACATCCTCCGCCTGCGACCCCCTTCACCCTTGCCTCCTCTGTTGGCTACCCCGCCACCCCTGCCCGACCTCCTCACCTCCTCCACCCGCGACCCTCGTCACCCACCCCCCGCTCGGCCTCCTCGCCTCCTCCGCCGACGACCCCTGTCACCCCCTGCTCGAACTCCTCGCCTTCTCCGCATGTGACGGTGCGACCCCCGTCACCCTTGCCTCCCCCGTCCGCGACCCCCGTCACCCCCCTCCCGGCCTCCTCGCCTCCTTGGCCGGCGACCACCGTCACCCTCGCCCGACCTCCTCGCCTCCTCCGCCAGCGACCCCCGTCACCCCCTGGCCTCATCCCCTCCTACGCCCGCGACACCCCGTCACCCCCGTCCGGCCTCCTCCGTCTGTGGGTTGCCCGCGAGCTTGCCCGCATCCGTTGTGGGGCGGGGCACGCTTGATAAATCTACCCGTTTTTTATGTGGTCATTTGCAACCCGCATGGGCTTAACCTCGCTCAGGCTTGGCCAGCCCCGCCACACCCCACCTGTTTGGCTACCTGTACGTCAAAGACCACCGACTACGACTAGTAATGAGGGTCCAAGGTGCACCAAATGGATGCACCGTGCGTGCGTGCACACTCCATATGCCATACGTGAGTCGTAGTGGATAAGGGGGGCAGGCCTGAATATTGAAAGTGCAGGGGGCGCAAAATAAATTCACGCCCACCGCCCCACACCGAAAGCTCCTACCGCGCCGCATCGCTGTCCGGCCATGTGAACCCTCTCCCTCAACTGGCAGATGCTTCGTCCCCCTTTCCTTAAAGCACTCCCCGACAAATCTCGCCTTTCTTCTTCATATTCCCCTCCTCTCCTCCCGACCCACCCCATCTCCTCTTATTTCCGGCATGGAGGCGGCGCCGTCGGAATACTCCACCGGATGCGATTCCGGCTGGACTCTGTATTTGGACCAGTCGTTGCTCTCCGGCGCAGACGACGACGGCGATGACCAGTCCATGGTTTCCGATGCGTCGTCAGGCCCGCCCGACTTCAATGATGACGCTGCCGCCGCCGCTCCCGTTGCCGTTGCCGCCGACGCCACAGCTCTCCGAACCCGGCGTTGCCGCCGTGGCGGGTCGAGTCTCCGCCACCGGGCGTCCCCTCTGGACGACACCGCCAGCAGCCACCCCGAGGTAACGACTGGGCTGACCGTCAAACATATATAATCGTAGGGCTCCTAAAACGAACGCGTCCATGGCGGGTTTTGCAGGGAATGGAGGCGGCGGCGGCGGCGGCGTAGGCGGGGAGCGTGGGGGGATATCTACAGCAAGGATTCTCTGCCGCTCCCGTGGACGTGGGTGTGGATTAGTGTCTATTTCCGGCTCCCGATGGATGGTTTGCGTTTGTGTTCACTGTAAAGCGGCGGCGGGTTGGTGGCAGGGGAGCTCTGTCTTGGTTGTATTAAGATGTTGATGGGGATGACCGGCAATTAAGGATGTAATCAAGTTGAGTGAGACATGGGTTATGTTGGGGCTGAAGGTTCACCCTCTCATCGCTCACAAAAACATAGAAACAAAAACAAATTGAGACACAAATTTACGTGGTTCGGTCGGATGGACTACAGGAAGACAACATAAAATTCTCATTCAAACGGGAACAAATTACAAATTCCCTCTCTTTCATATCTCACAGAGACACATCATATATAGCACCAGATGCAGAATAGAAATCAAATGATGGTGCAAGTTTTCTCCAAGTGTTAACTAACTTCTACGGGATTGTCATCATGGGTGACCACCAACTGCTACAGTAGGTTTCCAGCAGCTAGTCATCAAAGGCGATCACCCACTCATGTTGCAGTCTTTTTCAGCGTCCACCAACTATGAGGCGGTGATATTTTTGTCAAAAACTCAATAATCTCCACTTTGACTAAAAATATCACCATGTTGTCGCTCAAACAAATCATCATGTAACTGAAACAAATTTTCATGTTGTTGCTAAAACAAATCTTTCTGCCAGCTGCTGCCTTCCTGATGCCCTTAGGCATCTCAAGTTTGAGTCATATTGATCAAGTCCAAACAATGTTGGGACTTGATCCCTCTATCAGCTTTCTTGTCTTTCGGAGGAGGAACAAGATCTCATATCATATTCTGATGCAGTGAATTCATATCTTCTTCCATAACAGACTTCCACTCATTGATTTCTTTGCTATCCAAAACATTTCGATAGCAATCTAAAACACCATCTTCAACCACAGAAAGAGCATAACTAACCAATTTTTCATACCCGAAAGGTCTTCGTATAATCCTTCGTGTTCTAACAGTGGTGATACTCTTATCTGATGTCACTGCTCCACCTGTAACAGTATCCGCATTCAAATAATACAAAGTACCTTTTCGAATACCTTTCATCGCAAAGAGTGCACCACGAATAATTTTCATGAATTCATCTTCAATAGTTATCCAGTGACCAAGCTTATCCAAAACTCCAAGCGATATGAGGTTTTTCTCCAATTCTGGTACATATCTCACATCTTTAAGGCGTCGAGTTGTACCATCATGCATTTTCAACCGTATTGTTCCAATACCTCTCGTATGACAAGAATGGTTATTGCTCATAAGCACCAAACCTTCATCCGACTCATCGAGGTTTGAAAACCAATCTCGATTCCTACACATATGGAATGGACAACCTGAATCAAGAATCCAACCTTTTGAATGGTTGATCGTCGAGCAAACGAGGATAGTATCTTCAACATCTTCAACATCCTCGGTTCTCCGTACAACATTTGCCTTTGATTTCCCAATTTGGGATAATCCTTCTTCCAGTGCCCCTTTTCATGACAGTAGGCACACTCATCTTTTGCTGGACGTCTAAAACTGGACTTGTTTTTTGACGTCGATCATGATTCATCTCTTCTGAATCTTCCAAATTTCCTACTAGATAACTGTCCTCTAATTGTCATCAATCCCTCTGATGCGGAATCCCAATGGTTATATTTGTCCTTTCTCCTGTACTCATTGTTAACTAAAGCATTTGAAACATCAACAAATTTCACCTCATCTTTACCATACAACAACGTTGTAGTAAGGTGATCATAACTCTCCGGTATAGAGTTCAACAACAACCGAGCTTTATCTTCATCTCCAATTATTACCTCTAAACACTACGGGAAAAATGGGTATTTGCGACGGGTTATTTGCGACGGGGATAAATCCCGTCGCAAATAGCTTCGTTAAAAACTTATTTGCGACAGGGGTATTTTCCCGTCGCAAATAAGTTGCCTTTTGCGACGGGATTGCTTTTCCCGTCGCAAAAGAACTGGCGTGCGTGCGCACCACATTGCAGGAAACTTATTTGCGACGGGCGGTTTTTGCCCGTCGCAAATAACCGGCGGCGGTAAAAGGTATTTACGACGGGAATATACCCCCGTCGCAAATAGTATGTCGGCAGGTGGTTATTTGCGACGGGTCCCGTCGCAAATAACTATTTAACTGTTGACCGTAATAAATGATGGCTAAGGTATTTGCGACGGGTACCATCGCAAATAATCTTATTTGCGACGGGATACCTGTTGCAAATGGGCCCGTCGCAAATAATCTAACCTATAAATACCTCCATCCGTTTTTTTCATTTCATTCTCATTCTCCATCTTCTCCTTCTCTCAAAATTATATTTCTAGAGTTCAGTGTTTCTCAAGTTTAATTTTTTTCTCCGGAGTTAATATTGAAGTTTTCAAGAACGATCAGAGATCAAGCTCAGATCAATTTTCAAGGTATTTATGTTCATTTTAATTTAATATTTATTTTAAATTTTTTATTAGTTTCAATTATTCTTAATTAGTTGTTATTTAATTATGTTTACATTGTTTTGTTACTTAATAAATTTAAATTATTAGTATTGTTCATAGTTAATGGTAATTAGGAATAATTAGTAATAATTTTATATAATTAAGAATAAATATTAATAATTAATAATAAATACCAATAATTAGGAATAATAACATTATTAAATTATTAGTATATTTTATTATTAATATTAAAATAATATAATTTTTTATGTTATATACAAATCTCCTTTCATCTGTGTGTTTTCTTTCTCCACATGTATTATTTGTATGTGGAGACCGAAAACACACAGATGAAAGGAGAATTGTATATAATATAGAAAATTATATTATTTTAAGATTAATAATAAAATATACTAATAATGTTATTATTCCTAATTATTGGTAATTATTCCTAATTACTGGTAATTATTCATATAATTACTAATAATTAGGAATAATTAGCAATAATTAGGAATAATTAGCAATAATTAGTAATAATTAGTAATAATTAGTAATAATTACCAATAATTAGTAATAATTACCACTAATTAGTAATAATTACCAATAATTAGTACTAATTACCAATAATTAGTAATAATTATCAATAATTAGTAATACTTACCAATAATTAGTAATACTTACCAATAATTAGTAATACTTACCAATAATTAGTAATAATTACCAATAATTAGTAATAATTACCAATAATTAGTAATAATTACCAATAATTAGTAATAATTAGTAATAATTATCAATAATTATCAATAATTAGTAATAATTAGTAATAATTACTAATAATTACCAATAATTGGTAATAGTTAGTAATAATTACCAATAATTAGTAATAATTAAAAATAATTAGTAATAATTAGTAATAATTAGGAATAATTAGTAATAATTACCAATAATTATCAATAATTGCCGATAATTACCAATAATTAGGAATAATTACCAATAATTCGGAATAATTACCAATAATTAGTAATAATTACCAATAATTAAGAATAATTATCAATAATTACCAATAATTAGTAATAATTATCAATAATTAGTAATAATTACCAATAATTAGTAATAATTACCAATAATTAGTAATAATTAACAATAATTAGTAATAATTACCAATAATTACCGATAATTAGTAATAATTAGTAATAATTAGGAATAATTACTGATAATTAGTAATAATTAGTAATAATTACCAATAATTAGTAATAATTAGTAATAATTACCAATAATTACCGATAATTAGAAATAATTACCGATAATTAGAAATAATTACCGATAATTAGGAATAATTACCGATAATTAACAATAATTAGTAATAATTACCAATAATTACCGATAATTAGTAATAATTAGTAATAATTAGGAATAATTAGTAATAATTACCAATAATTACACATAATTACCGATAATTACCAATAATTAGAAATAATTAACAATAATTAGGAATAATTACCAATAATTAGGAATAATTATCAATAATTACCAATAATTAGTAATAATTACCAATAATTAGTAATAATTAGGAATAATTAGTAATAATTACCAATAATTAGTAATAATTAGTAATAATTACCAATAATTAGTAATAATTAGTAATAATTAGTAATAATTAGTAATAATTACCAATAATTAGTAATACTTAACAATAATTAGTAATAATTACCAATAATTAGGAATAATTACCAATAATTACCAATAATTACCGGTAAATAGTAATAATTAGTAATAATTAGGAATAATTACCAATAATTAGTAATAATTACCAATAATTAGTAATAATTACCAATAATTAGTAATAATTACCAATAATTAGTAATAATTACCAATAATTAGTAATAATTACCAATAATTAGTAATAATTACCAATAATTAGTAATAATTAGTAATAATTAGTAATAATTAGTAATAATTAGTAATAATTAGTAATAATTAATAATAATAATTAGTAATAATTACCAATAATTAGTAATAATTACCAATAATTAGTAATAATTACCAATAATTAGTAATAATTACCAATAATTAGTAATAATTACCAATAATTAGTAATAATTACCAATAATTAGTAATAATTACCAATAATTCGTAATAATTCGTAATTATTACCAATAATTTGTAATAATTAGTAATAATTAGTATTAATTACCAATAATTAGTATTAATTACCAATAATTAGTATTAATTACCAATAATTACCAATAATTACCAATAATTAGTAATAATTAGTAATAATTAGTAATAATTAGTAATAATTAGTAATAATTAGTAATAATTAGTAATAATTAGTAATAATTATCAATAATTAGTAATAATTATCAATAATTAGTAATAATTACCAATAATTAGTATTAATTACCAATAATTAGTATTAATTACCAATAATTAGTATTAATTACCAATAATTAGTATTAATTAGTAATAATTTGTAATAATTACCAATAATTCGTAATAATTAGTAATAATTAGTATTAATTACCAATAATTAGTATTAATTACCAATAATTACCAATAATTACCAATAATTACCAATAATTACCAATAATTAGTAATAATTAGTAATAATTAGTAATAATTAGTAATAATTAGTAATAATTAGTAATAATTAGTAATAATTAGTAATAATTACCAATAATTAGTAATAATTAGTAATAATTGGTAATAATTACCAATAATTAGTAATAATTAGTAATAATTACCAATAATTAGTAATAATTACCAATAATTAGTAATAATTACCAATAATTAGTAATAATTACCAATAATTAGTAATAATTACCAATAATTAGGAATAATTACCGGTAAATAGTAATAATTAGTTATAATTAGTAATAATTACCAATAATTAGGAATAATTACCAATAATTAGGAATAATTACCAATAATTAGGAATAATTACCAATAATTAGGAATAATTACCAATAATTAGGAATAATTACCAATAATTAGGAATAATTACCAATAATTAGTACTAATTAGTAATAATTACCAATAATTAGTAATAATTAGTAATAATTAGTAATAATTACCAATAATTAGTAATAATTACCAATAATTAGTAATAATTACCAATAATTAGTAATAATTACCAATAATATTAGTACTATGAAAATAATAAAAAAATTTATATAATATTAAAATTATCAATATTTGTAACAGGTTTTGCTTTATTCTCAACATATTTAATTCTTAAAGGGTCAATTTTTAGGTCTATCTCAATAAAAAGTTTGCGTCAGTCGTGTATGATGTAAACTGTATAATTATGCTAGCTTGAGTGTTTTTTCTAAAAAATTATTCAAAACCAGTAATGCTTTTATATTTTATAGAAAAATATGGAACAATGAGGTTGTCAACAATCATTATTAGGTGACCGCATATGGATAAATCAACGTAGAAATCCAAATGGTTCTGGTTTAAATCCATTATATGTAGAGGGTGTGGAGACTTTTTTATCATTTGTGGCATCAAATCCAGAATTTGTTTCAGAAGGTAAAATAAAATGCCCTTGCAGAAAATGTGCATTGAGAACGTTTGACACGTTTGAAAAAGTGGGGGAACATCTCTTGCGTTTTGGTTTTCAACCAGATTATGTTTTTTGGTATCAACACGGTGAACGCAGTTCCAGAGAAGGTGATACCAACTTGATTCCGGATCCATCCCAGTTTCAAGATTTAGTACATGATGTTGCAGGTTCATCTGTTCAACATACAGAAACTCCGGCTGATATAGCTTCAAATCCTGAGTTGGCACCGTCTGAATTTTATGAGTTGTTGAGGTCTGCTGAGGAAGTATTATATCCCGGCTGCAAGATGAGCAAATTAGAAGCAGTTGCAAAATTTATGGCTATCAAATCAGATAACGGAATGTCAAACACCTATTTTGACCAGATATTTTCTTTGCTTAAAACACTGTTACCCAAAGGAAATGTTTTTCCTGCAAATTACTATGAGAGTAAGAGGCTGGTTCGAAATTTGGGACTTACTTGTCAGAAGATTCATGCATGTTCAAATGACTGCATTTTATATTCTGGGGAAAATGAGTCGTTGGATAGTTGTCCCACATGTGGGCAACTGAGATATAAATAAGGACAACACGGGAAGTCTGGTTTGATTTTTGTAAAACAGTTGAGATATTTTCCACTTACATCCAGACTTCAGCGTTTATTCATGTCTAAGAATACAGCGACAATGATGTCATGGCATAAAGCGAATATTTCAACCGATAAAAGTTTGAATCATCCAGCCGATGGTGATTCATGGAAACATTTTGATAGAGTGCATCCATCCTTTTCTTTAGAAGCTAGAAATGTTCGACTGGGCCTTTCCACTGATGGTTTCTGTCCATTTGGATCTTATAGTAGTCAATATTCATGTTGGCCTGTTTTTTTAACTCCGTACAATTTACCTCCATGGATGTTGATGAAGGAGCCATATATCTTTTTGACTTTCCTAATTCCAGGACATCCGAAGGAAAATATTGATGTTTATTTGAAACCATTGATTGATGAATTAAATTTATTGTGGAGTATTGGTGTCAGTACATATGATGTTGCAACGAAACAGAATTTCATACTGAGAGCAGCATTGATGTGGACAATTAGTGATTTCCCGGCTTATGGGATGTTATCTGGCTGGAGTACACATGGTCAGAAATCATGTCCTTACTGTATGGGAGAGAACAAAACATTTATGCTCATTCATGGAAAGAAACCTTGTTATTTTGACTGTCATCGCAGATTTCTTCCAGCTGATCATCCTTTTCGCAGAAACAGATCTCATTTCAGAAAAGGAACAGTTGAAAGGGATGGACCTCCAAAAATGCTATCAGGTTCGCAGAAACAGATCTCATTTCAGCAGATTATGATGCTCTAGGAAAACTTAAAAAAGATGTTGTTGTAATTATATGTAAACTGGAAAAAATATTTCCTCCGTCTTTCTTCGAATTAATAGAACATTTGATGTTACATTTTCTATATGAAGCCAAATGTGGAGGTCCAGTACAGTTTCGATGGATGTACCCATTTGAAATATGCATGCAAAAATTGAAAAGAAAAGTACGTAACAAAGCATCTGTTGAAGGATCTATTGCAGAAGCTTATTTGCAAGAGGAAATATCTTTTTTCTGCTCCCATTATTTTGAATCTGAGTATCCTTCAAAACACAACCGAATGGGACGGAACGAGAGGAATATTGATGAAATTGACAATCAATTATCTTTTTTCAACCAGCCAGAGTTTAGTTTTGGTGGATTTTATGAACGCTGGCTTTCGGATGATGAACATCATAGAGCTCATACGTATGTTCTGCTCAACTGTGAAGAGATGACATCAGTTGTACTGTAAGTGTTTATATCACTTATTCTATCATTTATGTTACAGTAAATAACTTTGGTTTTTATAGGTTTTATGATAATAATATCAAGAAACAAATTCCACAAATTACAGCAGCTGCTCTCGAAGAACGTCGACTGAAAAATTTCTCTCAGTGGTTTCAAAAACTGGTAACATAAATTCTTTATCTTTTAGCAACTCATTCAATGTATAGTTTACTATATTGATAATTATTTCACAAATTTTCAGGTGTCTCGACATGCTGATAAAATTGACAAACGGCTGTGTGTATTAAGTAAACCACCTTCCAAACTTGTTAAAACTTATAATGCATATGTGGTGAATGGATTTCGATTTCACACACATGCATATGGGGAATCGAAAAAAACAATGAACAGTGGAGTTAACTTGAGAGGATCTCATCATCGAGAAAATGAAGTTGACTTTTATGGCATACTTGATGAAATCATTGAACTCTGTTATCTTGGACAACATTACATAACCATGTTCAATTGTCGGTGGTTGGATACAGAGAGAGGCGTGCATGTTCATCCGACTCATGGAATCATCGATATTAAATGTAAAAGTGTTCTCGCAGTAAATGAACCATTCTTATTGGCTCAACAGGCACATCAAGTTTATTATGCAAAGTACTGTGCTACATCAAGAGACTTGACTGATTGGTGGAGTGTAATAAAAATCAAAATTTGAGACAATCAGTTTAGTCAAAGTGAATTTACTTTCACTGATGTGCAAAGAATTGAAGTTTTTCAAGAGAGTACTCAAAATCAATCTTTTTTACAAAGAGACATGAGTATCGATGACGACACCCCACATTTAAGAGTCGGTGATGACGATGATGTTAATGATGTCACATATGAATTTGAAATGGTAAGAGATGAATCAACTGTAACTCGAATGGATATCGATGATGTTGAGGAGGAATATGAAGATGACATTGACATATATGAAGATGGTGATAAAGATGAACACTGATAGAATTCCATGGTATTTATATACAATCATAATATGTATATATGTATATATAATAGTAATTATCAATTATTTGCTAACAACATTAACATTTTCTATTTCAGATGGACGATGCCACATTTCGTGAGTTGGCGGATGCTGACCTGCCTTTCGATGCGGATGAGTTGCTGGCAGATGACCCTCAGCCTGCAGGTGCTCTAGGGAGTACGTGGAGGGGGCGCGGTCTTGCACGATTGATGATTCCTGACCCCGTCCCCGAGCGACGTCCACGTCTTGGGTTTGATCCACGCACACGGAGGTGTGATAACCTGTGTGATAACCTGTGGATTTGACTAAGATTTCATTAATCTATTCACATAATAAATGTTTATTATTTTTACAGTTTTCCGCATATAGCAGTCGGACAGGGCAGTGCTATTTTGCGCAACTATTTCTCTCAGCTGTGGACCACATGGGAGCAGATTCCCATTGATGTGCAGCAGGCCATGTTCGGCCATTGGTTGGTACATACGTAAATAAATAATTTTTATTTTGAAAATTATTTCATTTCTAACTTGATATTTTGATTTATTTGTAGGGTTTATGGTATCCGATCGAGGATACCATGCGTGACGCCATCCACGAGGCATGGGAGGTGGCCATGCGTGATCGCCTTCGTCAGTTTTTGCACAATTTAAGAAAAGCTGCCATGAAGAAAGCAGGAGTGTCAGATTTTGACGAGTCATGTAGAGCACACCGACCAGAGTACATTTCATCCCATGTATGGGATGGATTATGTGCGCACTGGTTGAGTGGTGCCTTTCATAGGAGATCATCGGTGGAGAGGCAGAATCGGGGGAGACAGGAGGTGACTCATCGAGCTGGGAGTCGTTCTTTCAGTACTAATAGACGGCATCTGGTACGTATATTATTTATAAATATTTTATATAACTATAAATATTAACAGTTTATTTTTTATTCTTATAGGCTGTCGAGCACCTCGATATTACAGAGTACGACGTATATCAGAGGATGTATAGTGATCCTGCTACTGGGGAGCTCAGAGGTGATCGTCAGCATCACATCGTGGTCAGTATTATTTTTTTTCAAGTTTAAAAATTAACTGCATATAATATATTCACAATTTTAATTTTAAATTGCAACTACAGAAGTCATATGAGGCCGCAGCGTCACAGACCCGTCCTGAGAGTCAGGCCGAGTCATCAGATCAGACCACTGGCCATCAGTTTGATGAGGTGGCATGGATGCAGGCCACCCAGTATGCCTTCAAGAAGGGCCGGGTAGTTGGTATCAGCTCTCGACTGACTCCCGGAGGTTATTATGGCAGTGCTGTGATGTCGGCGTCCAGCTCGAGAGGATCTCATGCATCTTCTTCTACAACACAGTATGAGGATCAGTTGCGATCTCAGACTGCACTGATAGAGAGTCTCCGATAGGAGCATGAGCAGATGCATCAGCAGCATGAGGAGGAGCGTCGACGCCAGCAGCAGCTGTACGAGGAGCAGACGAGTCGGTGGCAGCAGCAGCATCAGGAGCAGATGGAGTACATGCGCCGACTCACTCATGCTTTAGGGATGGAGTTTCCTCCACCACCATCTGCAGATCCCCCACTCCCCCCCTCATTCAGATTAGAGTTTGTTTTTATGTTATAAAATTTGTGAAATCAAAATATGATTTTTTTTTCTATTCGTAGTTTCTGTCTCATTATAAAATATTAATAATATTATATTTTGAAATAAAAATATTAATATGAATAATAATATTATTTATATTTTATAATATTAAATTATATATATATATATTAAAATTTTATAATATTAAAATTTAATTATATTTTTTTGTAATACTTGAATTATTTTAATATTTGAATGTAAAATAATTCTATTATTTTTATATTAATTAAAATAACTTATTAATATTTTTTTTATTTATGAATTATAATTCTAATATTATTATATTAATTAAATCATTTATTAATATTCTATTATTTTTTATTTTTGAATTATAATTTTATTATTATTATATTAATTAAAATAATTTATTAATAATTTATTATTTTTATTTGTGAATTATAATTCTATTATTATATTAATTAAAATTATTTATTAATATTTTATCTTTTTTTTTGAATATAATTGGATTATTATTATATTAATTAAAATAATTTATTAATAATTTATTTTTTTTATTTTTTTTATAGTATTTGCGACGGGATACTATGCCCATCGCAAATAGTATTATTATTATATGCATTAAAATAATTTATTAATAGTTTTTTATTTTTTTTAAAAAATAGTTTTTGCGACGGGACCCGTCGCAAAAACTATTTACGGCGGACCCGTCGCAACAGGTATTTGCGACGGGACCCGTCGCAAACACTATTTTAAAAGTTTTTACCAATATACAGAGTACTATTTGCGACGGGGAGAATACCCGTCGCAAAAAAGGGCTTTAGCGACGGGCCCGTCGCAAATAAGTGTTGTTGCGACACCGTTTTCAGCAACGAGCCATTTGCGACGGGCCCCCGTCGCAAAAAGCCAGTTGCGACGGGATCCCGTCGCAAATGACCCGTCACAAATACCTGTTTTTCTAGTAGTGAAACTTTACAAATTTTCCAGGATTTTATTAAACGAATCAAGATACCTAATCATAGACATGCCTTTCTTGTACTGAAATTTGAACAATTTCTTTTTTAGGTACAACCAATTTTCAATGATTTTGGCCATATACTTGTTCTCTAAAATACTCCACAAACATTTTGTTGAAGTTTCTCGCATCACACTATATTTTTTTATCTTTAGCCAAACAAAGTCGGATCATACCGCAAGCTTGACGGTTGAGTCTTTTCCAATCACCATCCAAGATGTTGGCGGGATTTTATTCCAAAGTGATATCTAACTCCTGTTGAGTTAGAATATCCAAAAATTCACATTGCCACATACTGAGGTTGTTCATTCCATCAAACTTCTCCACCTCAATTTTGGTACTGGACACCATACTTCTATATCCGGAAGTATTTGCAGTACCGGCGTGTGTAGCTGGAACAGACTCCTGGGGCTCCTGGGGTGGTACCAAACTACTTTCGATTTCAAGATTCTCCATCACAAAAACTGATCAGAATTTTTAAAAAACAGACACCACCGATGAATCCAAAATAGTCAAAAATACTGAAATCAACTATTTAATTTTCCAAATCGTATTCCAAATGAAAAATAAAATTTTTCCCCAAGTATTTATTCCTTTTCTTCTTCAAAAAGGAGAAAATTTCAACTTTAATAATAATAATAATAATGACTAGAAACCTCACTTAAACATATCAACGCCCCACTCAATTTTTTTTAAACAAAAAAAAAGTCTCCCTATTTTTTGGTTGGGGTGGGCCTCCTTCAATGAGATGAAATCTTAATCACTCCTTTTTTTAACATGCACACACCCCCACCTTTTGACTTTTATATCAATCAAAAGACAAATTATTTTTACTTTTTTTCATTTGTCTTCCATGAACCTTTGTCCCCTCCCCTTTATTTATTTATTATTCTTCTTTTCTTAATCTCAAACAACACCCTTTCCTCCCTTATTCATCCTCACCACGGATGCAAACAAAAAATATAGGGGTAAGGGGAAATCAAACCAAACAGACAGATTTGTATACACCAGTTTCAGGGAGGAATTGCGGACACCAGCAGATTCGCTGGAGTACAGACAACAGCTTCCAACAAGCGCCAATAGCAGCTTGTTCAGGCGTGCAGACAACAGATGATGTGTTGTGGAAAGATTCAAATTCGCACAAGAGGACAACAACAGATTCGTCGAAGTGTGGATAGTAGCTTCCAATAGGAATCAGGAACAATAGGGGTTCCCAGGTGGCTCGGACAACAACAGTCTAGGGGTTTCATAGGCCTCGACAAGCAGTAAAGAGGGTGTGGAGGCCTAGATTTCTTCTCGGGTAATTAAAACTCAAACCTATGATACCACTTTGTTGGGGCGGAAGGTTCACCCTCTCATAATCGCTCACAAAAATAGAGAAACAAAAACAAATTGAGACACACAGATTTATGTGGTTCAGTCGGATGACCTACATCCACAAGGAAGACAGCATAAAAATCTCATTCAAATGAGAAGAAAATATTACAAATTCCCTCTCAATCTCTCATATCTCATAGAGACACAACATATATAGCAGCAGATGCAGAGGAGAAATCAAATGCTGCTGCAAGTTTTCTCAGGGTGTTAACCAACTCCTACAGGATTGTCATCATGGGCAGCCACCAACTGCTACGATAGGTTTCCAACAGTTGGTCATCAAAGGTGGTGACCCACTCCTGTTGCAGTATTCTTCGGCGTCCACCAACTATGTGGAAATTATATTTTTGTCAAAAACTCAACAGGTTCGAGGTAAAGTTCCAATACTAAGATCCAACTATGATACTGAAAGATGGAGCTCAACTCGATTTTTAAAACAATCTTTTTGAGCTTCATTGATGCTCTATTAGTGAGATTGAACTTTCATGATATGATATGAATGAATAATTAAACTTGGATATTATTTAAATTCATATCAAACAACTTGATTAATAGAAAATATATAAAAATATTAATTTATATATTAAAATATTTATTACTAGTTAAACCCATCTTAATGCCAACCATTAAAAACTGAGTCAAATTGAAAGTTGAGTTGAGGATAAATGATACCAATCACTCAAAATTAATAATAACAATAATAATAACCTAAAAAATAAAATATATCCAACAACAATAAACAAGTATTAAAATCAATTAAATAGGGGCACCTACATGGATCAAACGTTGCCTATTAGTTATACTAAAAACCATATTCTCATTGAAATCATTTAGAATAAGATTTGAAGATTCTAAGGTGCAATGGAAGCGGTACAATACATGCCAAACAATTGAAATTCATAAACTTCTTTATATTTATTCTCAATACTTGATGAATATCTACTTAAGGATCCACAAGAAATGATTATCAAACATAATTTATAATTAATTTATATTAATAAAAAATTATCTCATGTTGAAATTCTTTTTTCGTTGATGATCCAGATGAAAAACTATGTTTAACAAAGTTAAACAAGGTAAATCCACAAGACCTCTTCTAGTTCTAGAAGCTTGCTAGGTTCCGGAAATATGGTTCCAGAGATGTAACTTCAGAAAAGTTTATAAGGAAAAATATTCTACCTTAAAGCGTATAGAATCTTACTAATCCGAGTATACAAGTACAAGAAAGTATAAGATAGTTATACTTTCCTTATTAATAAAAATGAAACGAAAATAAAATTGAAACAAAACAAGTAACAAGTATGAAATCTTTTAACCCAAAGAGAAGGGTATCCAACAACCTTGGATAAAGGTCCCTTGATTTATACTTTCAAGAAAATTCTGTCTTACCCACACCAGGGTAAGCGCTCGATAGGAATATCAGAATCTGTCTTGCTATCCCCACAATCTCTTGAACTTCAAGTTAGTCGGTACCTATGTCTTCCTTATCATGGAAGTCCTCAAACTTTAAGGTAGTCAGCACCTTTTTCTTCCTATCCCTAGAAGCCCTCGATTGTACACAGCAAAAATCGGAGTCGCACGAAGAAAGCTAAACAAGATGTTCATTACGCACAAGGGATGGGATTCTCTCTGTAGAAATCACTTCAGTAGCATATAATCTCTAGATTTATGGATTGGTCTCCATTATTTTTGAGCTCGTTAAAATGAGCTCCTATTTATAGGTATTTCTTCAACAGTCGTCTCCCTCCTCCAACGATCATATTTTTCCTTGAATCTCAGAGGGACCTGTATACGTGTCACTCAAAAAACGGTTAATTAGAAACAGAATGTACGACATAGTTTCATAACTATAACAATGTATGCAAAATATGGTTTCTTAACCAAGTCCAATTTTTCAGAGTCTAAGGAAAATAAAGTTTGGAGTCTAAGAAAATAAACACTTGGAGAATATAAAACATAGATGTTCGGATTCTATTTTCCAAAGGATTTGGAACCTGAATTCTATAGTCTTAGGAATCTGAATTCTAATGAATTTTAAGTCTGAATTCATAGAAATTTGGAATCTGAATTCTGAGGAATTTGGAATCTGAATTCTGAAGAATTCGGAACATAATTCTGAGGAATTCGGAACTTGAATTCTAAGGAATTCGGAGTTTGAATTCTGAAGAATTCGGAACCTAAATTCTGAGGAATTTGGAATCTGAATTCTGAGTAATTCGGAGTCTGAATTATGAGAAATTTGGAGTCTTAATTTCAGAGAATTCGGAGTCTGAATTTCAAAGAATTCGGAGTTTGAATTTCAGAGAATTCAGAGTCTGAATTTCAGAGAATTCAGAGTCTAAATTTCAGAAAATTCAGAGTCTGAATTTCAGAGAATTCAGAGTCTAAATTTTAGAGAATTCAAATATTGAATTCAGATCCTGAAAACAGAATACTCTTTATCTAAGTATTTATAGAGTTCTAAGGTTTTAGATCTGAAACCAAATTTTACACTTAGAAATAAAATGAGTTAGATTTAGAGAAATTATAATATGAACGATGAATAAAATGGTAAGGAGAAATTTCCTTGGGGAAAGAAAATTTTCCTTATTAGGATAAATCTTAGGGAAATAAAATTTTCCTTGAGGTAAAGTGTTTGTGATTTTCAAAACATAAAAGAACTGAAAAGTCATAAGGAAACCTTATTGACTCAACAATCTCCCCTTTTTGGAAAGTGAAAACATCCTTATAAAAAAGAATATAAGGACTTATAATTTTTATGGACTTGAAAATAAAAACTTATCTCCCTTTACTTATGGATCATAGTGAATATAACTAACTCCACCTTAGGATTTGAAATCCCTAAGGATCATATTCTTGATTTTCTGAATGAGATTTTATATTATCTTGTATACAAAAATATTCATTGATAAGAAATTTCCCTTAGATGAGCTCCCCCTTACTTAGGAAAATATATTCTTATTTAGTATTCTTTTTATCATTCCTTTCTCCCCCTTTGTGATTTTTAAAAAGAAATAGAGGAAATGAAAAAATGGATGGTACCTGAAAAATTAGTATAAAATAGGAAAATATATGGAGGACAAATAGAATTTCATTAATATTGAATGAATTTGTACAATGAAAAACTCAAAAAAAGATCAAAATTGGAAAATTATCCTTCTTTCTTCTTCGGCACTAGCTTATTGACAGTGGTTTTCAGCTTCTTGAGCTCCTTGTGATCTTCTTCTAAATTCTTAAGCAACTGATCTTGATCTTCACTTTTCTTTTCTAAGGATCTAATCTTTTCTACCTAAGCCTTAAGAAATTATGCTTGAGAATTTAACACTTCTTCTTACTTGAATAGCTTCTCTTCAAATTCTATTCTGAGATCCCTTTCCCTCTTCTAATTCATGGCCACAGAATTAAGCTTTCCATTCAGATCCTTAACTTCTTGCTTTCGAGAAATCTGTTTGAGACTTAGCTTTTCCTCAAAATTCTTAGTAAGATCATTAATCTTGCTATCTTCGGTGTCAAAGGCATCTTTCACGTTATCTTGAAATTCATCAAAATATCTCAGGTCTTCGACTGTCTTCCTTGAATAGCACATAATCTTCTTTCATGAACTTTTATAATCCTCATAGCTGATGATAAATGATTTGAAATCTACCTCAAGTTCAACAAAATTTTCCATAAGCATTGAGACTGAATCTGATTTCTGATTGAAAAAATACTGAAGCAATTGACACCTTTAATACATACTTGGAAATAAAGGAATAGTTCCAACCAGCTTTTTCAAAGACTGTACCACAAAATCATGTCAAAGAGAGGACGATTATGAATTAGAAAGTTTGGTTGGTGATGATTCTTTTTCTAACTCATCAGCTTTCCTCTTTGACAAACTTCCAAAAACTTTCTTTTTTACTACAAATTTTTTAGGTGTATGGACCAACACCTACTTTACCTTATCAAATGTCTAAATGATCTCTTCTAGTTTAGGTGATTCATGCTCACTATCCGATAGCTGAAAAATTTTATCTTCCTCAACTTACACTTTCTCTGCATCAACCACTTGATCTTCCGGATGAATGAAATCGTGATTACTGATTTCTTCTTCAGAAGGTTTGTTTACTTCTTCCTAATCCTTCTCTTCATTCCCTAGAGTAGTAAGTTTTGAGGATTCGGCTTGGGAAGTCCAGATTGATAATTTTACAGAAGGAATTTCCTTCTCATGGTAATCTTTAACTTGCTTTATGATATCATCAGTTTCATTCCCTTCTTCTTCTTCTTCTATTTCCTCTTCCTCTTCCTGAACAATTTCTTCTTCTTGTTCTGGATCTGGAATCACCACCTTTTTTCCCAGAGTCTCAGAAAGTGATTCTATCAAAAACGATTCTAGCACTGGAATTTGTTCATATGATTTCTCAGCATCCTTGAGAAGTGATTGTATAATTTTGGCTTCAGAAAAATTCTTCCTTTTCTTCTTCTCTTTCTGTTGCTTCTCAAGTTCTTCATCGGCCTTTATCTTTAACGCTTTTTCCTCTACAGGGTTCAAGCCAAACTTAGGCTCACCTTCCTTCTTGTTATTCTTATCTTCTTCCCACTTAGCCACTACTTCATCAGGATAATACTTTTTTTTCTTTGGCTTCAGAGGTGCAGACTGAGTTTCCTTATCCACAAGAGTTTTTCCTTTTTCTTATGGTTCCTTCGCCTTCCTCTTCCTTCCACCCTTTTTGGAAGTCTCGACCACTTCCTGTTTCTTTGAAAGAGCTTGGATTTTATCTTCTGACAAATCATAAAATTCTCTTGAATAACTGGAAAAACAACTTTCATTCTCCTTATAGTATCTCACTTATCAACATCACTTTGAAATTCCTTATCTTAGAACTGCAAGGAATTTTGAATGAATGAAGGCAAGAACTATAATATTGGAAAGAATAGCTGGATACATGATAATCCGAGACTTCAGATTTCCATTCTTGATATTATCAATCGTAACCAATATGTACTTGACCAGGTTAATCTTCCTAAGGTTCACCAAGAAGTCCAGAATATAGATATAATTTTTCTCCAGGGCATCCTTATCTTCTTTTCTCGGAATGACAAAACCTTGGACCCTTAACTCAAGAATCCGAAGGTTTGTGGATAAATGAATAATATTTGGAGTCTTCACTCCTTTCAAACCAAGAAAATTTAGAGCCTTCTCATTATAAAAAGATCCTGAAGCATTTAGTAATTTGTGAGTACAAAATTCTGCTTCTCCTTCATAAGGAATTCCAATCAAACTAGCTGCCTTGCTGTAAGAAAGAGAATAAGTCTTACCATAACTATTGAAATAAAATTTATCTCTTCATTCTTCTTTGAAAAAACTTTCCATCTCATAAAATTCAATCAACAAGTCTGGATAGACCGGATCCTGTGCCTTTGGTTTTGATATACATAGGATCTCCCATCCATTCAGCTTTATATTCTTTGAAATGATACAGCCATATTTAGAAAAGAATTTGGGATCAACTAACCTCTCTCGGTATATCTTCCATTCACAAATTTACTTAACAATTGACATTTCTTTATGAGGAGAGGCTTCAAAAAACATTAGGAACTGAGGTAACTTTGGAGAATCAGAATGACCTTAAGTACAGGGGCAGAGCTTCAGCACACAAAGGCTTGGAATTTGATATGGGACAAACATTAGGGGGGTCCTTATATAGGCAATTGAGGCGACAATTAAACTTCTTTGTTTGATCTAACAGTTGAAATACAATTGATCAAATCTAATGGTTGAGATGATAACCGAAGAAGGATTTTGAGAGATTATGATCTTTTGAGGTTTTTAATATAAACATTTGGATTTAAGGAAAAGTGAATTTGAAAAATTTAAAACAAAATGAAAATACTAGCAAGTAAAAAGATTATTACAAAAACTTAGGAAAGGAAACATACCTTTCGGATTGCTTAGGGAAATTATCTGTAATAAGGGAAATTCTTATTGAAGAACTTTAGATTCTAAAAAAAATGATAACAAAAAATTTTAGATTACAAAAAAATTTAGATTATGAAAAAATTTCGATTACAAAAAATTTTAGATTACAAAAAATTTTAGATTACGAAAAATTTTAGATTACGAAAAATTTTAGATTAAGAAAAATTTTAGATTACGAAAAATTTTGAATACGAAAAATTTTGACTACAAAAAAAATTTTGACTAGAAAAAAAAATTTGACTATAAATTTTTTTTGCTAACAGGAAAATGTAATCCCCCTATGAAAATTTGTTTCTTACTATAAGGAGATTGGTTTCAACAGGAAGTTAATATGGAAGATTACCTTACAGTTATTATTCCTAACTTTTGTTTAATATATTCAAATCTATCGGAGGGTAAAGATTTTGTGAAAATATCATCAAGTTGATCTTGTGTTTTGATAAATTGAAGAATGATATCTCCTTTCTGTGTGTGATCCCTAAGAAAGTGATGCCTAATATATATGTGTTTTTCATGAGAGTGATGTGCAGGGTTTTTACTTAAGGTAATGGAACTAGTATTATCACACAATATTTTTGTTTTGGTAAAAATCATACCATAGTCTGTGAGTATGTGTTGCGGCCACAATACTTGAGCACAACAACTTCCAACTGCTACATATTCAACTTCAGCAGTGGAAAGTGCTATTGAGTGTTGCTTTTTTCATGACTAAGAAACTAATGAATCTCCTAGGAAATGAAAAGTTCTGGATGTACTTTTTATATCCATTCTACATCCACCAAAGTCAACATCCGAAAAGATTTTTAAAACAAAATCATTTCCAGAAGTATAAAAGAGTCCTAAATCCAAGGTTACCTTTAAGTAGTGAAAAATAATTTTCACCACCTTTAAATGAGATTCTTTAGGATTGGATTGATATTTGGAACATAATAATACTGAAAACATTAAGTCTAGATGACTAGCTATCAAGTATAGTATACTTCCTATCATACCTCTAAATTATGTTTGATCTATTGGTTTCCCAGCTTCATCAAGATTAAGTGAACTTGAGGTACCAATGAGAGTACTTATAATCTTAGTGTTTTCATATCCATACTTTTTAGAAGATATTTGATATACTTATGTTGAGATATATAAATTACTTCTGGTTTTTGAGAAATTTGAAAACCGAGTAAAAACATTAACTCACCCATCATAATCATTTTAAACTCATATTTCATTAGATTCACAAATGAATCAATTAAAGATTGCTGAGTTAAACCAAATATAATTTCATCAACATAAATTTGAACAATCAAAACAATTTTCTTATCTTTCTTTATAAAAAGGGTTGGATAAGAATTTCCCTTAACATAATTGTTTTGTAACAGAAATCCTGTAAGTCTATCATACCAGGATCCGGGGGCTTGTTTAAGTCCATATAAAGCTTTGGTAAGTTTGAAAACATGTTCAAGATGTTTTGTATCTTCAAAACTAGGAGGTTGTTCAACAAAAACTTCCTCTTAAACATAACCATTAAGGAAAGAACATTTAACACCCATTTGACAAAGTTTGAAATTAAAGAATGCCGCAAAGGCAAGTAGAATACGAATAGATTCAAGTCCAGCTACTGGAGCATAGGTTTCTTCATAGTCTATTCCTTCTTGTTGATTATAGATTTTAACAACTAATATAGAATTATTTATAACTATGATTCCATTTTCATCACACTTATTTCTGAATACCCATTTTACTCCAATAACAGAAGTTTCTTTAGGTCTTTCAACCAAGGTCCATACTTTATTCCTTTTGAATTCATTTAGCTCATATTGCATAGATTTTATCAAATCATTATCACATAAAACATCATCAGTGATTTTAGGTTCTAATTGAGAAAGGAATGCTAGATGTTCTACTTTATTTCTTAAGGAACTTATAGTCCTTACAGGTTTATTTACATCACCAATGATGCTATCATTGGGATGATTCTTAAGAAATAACTGATTTGGGTTTTGTAAAACCTGTTCATCAACATATGGTAGGAAATATTCTGGGGTAAATGTCTCATAAACATTTTCTTGTACATTTTTCTTATTAGAAGGTTCTTCTATCAGGGGTTGAAAATCAGTTTTTGAAAACACATCAGAAGACGTAGGTTGTGGTTGTTTAAAAACAAAGGGATTTGTTTCATCAAATTTAACATGTATTGTTTCTTCAATAGTACAAGTATTTTTATTGAGAACTCTATAAGACTTAGAAGTTTTGGAGTAGCCTAAGAAAATTCCTTCATTAGATTTGGGTGAAAATTTATATAAATTATCTTTAGTATTCAGAATGAATACTTTGCAACCAAATACCATGAAGTAGGAAAGTATAAGTTTTCTACCATTCCATAACTCATAAGGGGTTTTGTTAAGAAAAGGTCTAATCTAAACTAGATTTATAGCATAACAAGTAGTACTTATAGCTTCATCCCAAAAATTTTTGTCCACCGAATATGCACTCAACATGGTTCTTGTTATTTATTGAAGAATTCAGTTTCTTCTTTCAACAACACCATTTTGTTGAGGGGTTCTTGGTGCTGATAAGTTATGAGTAATGCCTTTTCTACTACAAAAGGTTTCAAAATCAGAATTTTGAAATTCTCCTCCATGATCACTATGAATAGTTATCAATGGAAGATTTTTCTCATTTTTAACTTGGGCTCTAAAAATTTTGAAATAAGAAAAACCTTCATATTTCTTTGCTAGAAAATAGACCCATGTAAATCTAGTATAATCATCAACTAAGAAAAATACATAATATTTGCCTCCAATGCTTCCAGTTTTTGTTGAACCAAAAAGATCCATATGCACCAACTGTAATTCATTAGTAGTTGAGACTTCACCGATTGATTTAAAACTTGATTTATGTTGCTTTACATATTGAAAAGGATCACAAACTTTTGAAGAATCAAATCTAAGCTCTGGTAGATCCTTAAATAGTCTTTTCTTAGAGAGTTTTCATAGGTTCCTAAAGTTATAGTGTCCTAACCTTGTATGCCATAACCAAGAATGATCTTCCATTGAACTAAGACAAGGTATATTTTGGCTCTTAAGGTCTTCTAAGTTTAGTGTGTATACATTCTCTTGCCTATGGGTAGAAAGAATAAACTCTTCCTTGGAATTGTGTACTAAGCACTTGTCATTCCTAAAAGTTACAAGGTAACCTTCATCACATAATTGAATTATGCTAATGAGATTGTGCTTAAGACCCTTAACAAATAAAAAATTTGAAAGAAAAGTTTTTCCAAAAAGAACAATGTTACCTATACCAATAATTTCTCCCTTAGCATTATCTCTGAAAGTTACTTTTCCTCTTTTCATCTTGTTAATCTTTTCAAAGAAGTTTTTATTACCAGTCATGTGCCGGGAACATAAAATATCCATATACCATGTATTTCTGTTGGTACTATCTTTAATTTCCTAAAAATAAGAGCGTTAGACTTTCAGAACCCAAAATTTCTTGGATCCGGAAACTTCAGAAAGAAATTTTTTAGGAATCCACATTTTCTTAGAAAAATAAGCTTTATGAAAACCTAAATACTGAGTTTTTTTAAGGAACACTTTTTTGCCCAGTGCTCACCACAATAACACTTAGTGTAGAATGGAGCACTTTGAGGAACAAAATAATTATTACTAAAAACCGGTTTTGAATGAGTATAACCAAATCCAAAATTATTCCTTAGAGGTTGAATTTGGGAATACATCTTATCAAAGTTTTCCTTACCTAAGGTAAAGTTTGACGAACACTTCCTTAAGGAAAATATTTCCGACTTTAGTTTAATAACTAAGTTTTTATCGTAAAAAAAATTAGTTTTAGCACTAGAGTTAGACTCTAAAATATTTTTCTTAGAAATTACTTTTTCTAGATCTTTAGAAAGTTTATCCTTCTCAGAATTAACTTCCTCAAGGGTTTTCGAAATACTTTAAAAATCATAAATTTTCTTATAAATATTTTTAGAAAGATCTAATACTTCTTTAGTAAGAATATAAATTCTAGAATTTTCCTTATCAAGTTTTCTCTTGACTTTAGAATTTTCATTCTCAAGAATCTTAGCAAACCTAGACACTTCTTCATAAGTAAGTAAAGTATTATCTTCATCAGAAGAAGATTCTTCATCCTAAGATTCATAATATTTATTATCACTATAATTAGCATTCAAGGATACATTGGTTATAGATTCAACATTGTGTACCTTATCCATTATAAAATGATTTTCAATGGGTAACTTGGAAATTAAACCAAGATTCTTCTGACAAGAAGATTCATACTCTGAGGATTAATCAGAAGAGTCTCCACCACTAGCACTCCAAGTGTCATTAGCTTTCAAAACTTTCTTAGATTTATCTTTGTAGTACTTATTTATATTATTCTTAGAATTCTTTTCCTTTCTATCCTTTCTCTTAAGAATAGGACAATCTGACCTTATATTCCATGCTCTTTTGCATTCATAACAAGTAACTTTAGAGTCTTTATTGTCCTTTCTTTATTTATTCTTAAATCGATACTGAAAGTATTTATTCCCAAATATCTTGTTCATCCTTTGAGAAAGATTAGATAGCTCATTCTCATAATGTTCACTTTCCCTAGATTCAGATAAAATAATGACTTTCTTTGACTTGGATCTAGTAACCCTTTCAGGAGTCTTGGCTTTAGTAGTAGTAAAGGATACACTTCCATTGCCATTATTCTTTTTATTCAAATCAGCATCTCTTTTCATTCTTGTATCATGTTGAAGAAGAGTTCTAAAAAGATCATCAAGAGTAATCTGAGATACTTTTCTATTCTCATCAATAGCTATTCTCTTAGATTCCCACTCATTAGGCATGATATCTATAATCTTGTCCACAAATTCCTCATCATCTAAACCTTTCCCACCCATTGATTGTAAACTGTTAACAATATTCATAAAACTTTGTTGTACCTTTCACATTGGTTCTCCATTAGGAAATAGAAATCCATGATATTATGCTCTAATCATAGCTCTTCTAGTTTCTATAACCTTGGATGTACCAAAATGAGTAACCTCCAATTTCTTCCAAATACAGTTTGTAGCTTCACAAGAAGAAATCAGACTACATATATTCCTGGTCATGGAACACAACAAAGTATTACGTACCTTGTAGTTTAGTTGATATTTTGACTTTTCTTGATTAGTAAAAGTTTTGACTTCCTTATTAGGAATCTTGTAATCTCCAATAATCATAACGAAGTTATCCACTCCAGTATTAATAACAAAATTCTTCATACGACCTCTCCAATATTCATAATCATTCCCATCAAATATAGGTGTTCTAATAGGATTAAGAATGTCAATCGAACCAACATTCATTACTTCCATTTAAAAGAAAATATCTTTCCACAGAAACTTGTTAATAGTAAAATCTTGTAAACAAGGATAAAAATCCTAAGCAATAAAAAAATATAGAACAATGAAAACTGATCAAGAAAACTTATATGTGAATATAAGTATTTTAAAGACCTACTCTGATAGCAATTGTAGGATCGAAATATGAATGAAGATGCTCAATATAGAAGATGGGGTGAATTTTATACTTTAAAAATTCCTTTGGAACATTTAATGTTGATATAAAACTTTCATTTTTAATCTTAAGAAAAACTATGTTTAACAAAGTTAAAAAAGGTAAATTCACAATACCTCTTCTATTTCTACAAGCTTGCTAGGTTCCAGAAATATGGTTATGGAGATGAAATTTAAGAAAAGTTTACAAGTAAAAAGATTCTACATTAAAGCATATAGAATCTTACTAATCAGAGTATACAAGTATAAGAAAGTATAAGATAGTTATACTTTCCTTATTAATCAAAATGCAAAGGAAATAAACTTGAATCAAAATAAGTAACAAGTATGAAATATTTTAACCCAAAGATAAGGGTATCCAACAACCTTGGATAAAGGTCCCTTGATTTATAATTTCAAAAAAGTTTGTCTTACCCACACCAGGGTAAGCCCTTGATAGGAATATCGGAATCTGTCTTGCTATCCCCACAATCCCTAGAACTTCAAAGTATTTGGCACCTCTGTCTTCCTTATCACGGAATTCATCAAACTTTAAGGTAGTCGACACCTCTGTCTTCCTATCCCCATAAGCCCTCGATTATACACATCAACAATCAGAGTCGCATGAAGCAAGATGAACAAGATGTGCAGTATGCACAAGGAATGAGAGTCTCTCTCTCTATAAATCACTTCAGCAACATGTAATCTCTATATTGATGGATTGGTCTCAGTTATTTTTGAGCTAGTTCAAATGAGCTTCTATTTATAGGCATTTCTTAAAGGGTCAACTCCCTCCTCCAACGGTCATATTTTTCCTTGAATCTCGGAGGGACCTGTACACATGTCACTCAAAAAACGGTTAATTAGAAACAGAATGTATGAAATCATTTCATAAATATAACAAGGTATGAAAAATATAGTTGCTTAACCATGTCCAATTTTCTGGAGTCTAAGGAAAATAAAGATCAGATTCTAAGAAAATAAACACTTAGAGAATATAAAACATAGATGTTTGGATTCTATTTTCCAAAGGATTCGGAACCTGAGTTCTATAGTCTTCAGAATCTGAATTCTAATTAATTCGAAGTCTAAATTTAGAGGAATTTGGAATCTAAATTATGAGGAATTCAGAGTCTGAATTTTGAGGAATTTGGAATCTGAATTCTGAGGGATTTGGAACCTGAATTCTAAGGAATTTGGAATCTAAATTTTGAAGAATTAGGAGTCCGAATTTCAGAGAATTCGGAGTCTGAATTCAGATCCTAAATACAGAATACTCTTTATCTAAGTATTTATATAATTTTGAGGTTTTATATTTGAAACCAAATTCTACACTTAGAAATAAAATGAGTTAGATTTAGAGAAACTATAACATGAATGATGAAAACAAAGGTAAGGAGAAATTTCCTTGGGGAAGGAAAATTTACCTTATTAGGATAAATCTTAGGGAAATAAAATTTTCCTTGAGATAAGAGTGTTTCTGATTTTCAAAACATAAAGGAATGGAAAAGTCATAAGGAAACCTTATTGACTCAACAGACAATTCTAGGGTTATAGAATGACATAATTGGGTATTTATATACTTAGGGATAGAGAATTTAAAAGCTCATGTGTGTATGAGAGTTCAAAATTCAAGGGAATTTTGATTTTTCAAATTAGTTGTTAAGTCGATTTGAGAATCGAGATTCAGAATCAAGTTACAAGGCTCTGAACACCTCAATGGAGGTGTTTTAGACTTGTTTGGAGGCTCAAGAGCTATTTTGGGGGCTCAGAGGAGCTGTGGGAGAGGTTGGGTGGTTGCTGCAAAAGTGTCACCAATAGGCCAGTGACCTCCACTACCTAGCTGATGGGGGTATTAAAGGGCTAAAATGACCCTTTTACCTCATTCAATTTTTTTTGGGGAAACCCCCCTCCTTTTTTCATGTGGATGGGGTTTTCTCCTTTTACCCTCCTCCTTTAAGCCCTATCAAGGGGGTGTTCTGGGCATTTCATGAAGAATCTAGGTATGTCTTTACCTATGTTGCTATCCATTTTCCCTATCCTTCTCTAATTTTAAATTTTGGTTTCTCAATGTAGGGTTTTTGTGTTAATTCCACTGGATCTTGGTGAAATCAGTCTATTCTTGTCAGGATTTCATGCAACCTAGGAAGAGGATTTCCAAAGATATCATCTTCACATCGCTGCACACCGTTTCAGTGAGGTATGTTGTCATAGTGATTTTTGTAAGCTTCTCAACTTAAATTAAATAAATTTTCCAATTGTCTTATCATCACGTGATAGGGATTTTCCTAAGAATGGTGTTGGGAGTTCCTAATGGACCTCTCATATAAGTATTGAGGTTCAGTTTTTTAAAGTGTCAGTGACTACTCATACGATGTTTTCCTATATTAGCACTTGGCAACATTCTACTCAGCAGAACTAACTTGTATTCATATTTCCTTTTGATGGTAGGTCATGTGGATCTATGATGAGAGGCTTGTTGATGATGAGGTCAGTGATGCAGTCTCAGTGCACAGGAGGTATGGTGACTGTTCTAGGTTAGCATGACATTGGATTCTTAACAGTAAACCCCTTATGGGGTATTGTTGTTTAGATTCAGTTACTTAAAGTTATAGTAACAACCTATACATAATTTTCCCTCATAGCTTGGAATGAAATTCCACTTAAACTAGCCATGTATTGTGTTTCCCTTGGTATGTATCATCTAGGATGATGTCGTTGGTTATGATAAGAATCAACTTGTGAGACACAATTATCTAAGGAGCAGTCTGATGTGTAGATGCTTGGAGTGGATGGGTGCTCTAGTTGTGGGTGGTGTTTGGCATGTGATTTCATCATATGTGAGACCCCGTGAGTGGGTGTTTGGAATGTTGATGCCATGGGTTGAAATGGGAGCATGCATGACGCCCCATGAAACATAACCTTAGTGAGAGGCTTGACCCATGGGTTAGATGGTTGGACCTAGTGACCCTTCATGAGTCCTGACCTGGTAGGGATTGATGGGAGACCTACAAAACTTTATTTTTGACCTGAACCTTACTGGGTCAATGATTTACGTTGTTA
This sequence comes from Viscum album, assembly GCA_963277665.1. Taxonomy (NCBI): domain Eukaryota; kingdom Viridiplantae; phylum Streptophyta; class Magnoliopsida; order Santalales; family Viscaceae; genus Viscum; species Viscum album. The sequence goes on from OY728129.1 coordinate 1,560,548,787, forward strand.
TAGGGGAACTCATGAGAGGGGTTGGCTCAAGTCTTATAGTGACTTTAGAGTTGGAGATCACGATTGTACGCTTTTCATGAGATTAGTGAATGTGTGGTCCTAACAAGAATGTGACCCAGGCATGATGATGCCTTGGGTTTTTTTTTGGTAATGAGAACCTTGAGTACTAGTGCCTCAGGTGTCAAGGATTGGTTATGAAGTGCATGACCAGGGTGATGTCTAGCCTTGTGTGTTTTGGATATGCTTTTAGCAGTGTGATCAGAGCATGGATGGATGCTCATGAGTGGAACAACGTTGGGTGGCAGTTGAGAGTGTGGATGAGGTTGACATGCCTTGGACCGAGAATGGGCACCTGTAGTGATAGAAAGACGTCGTGAGGTGGGCGGTCATGACATAAATCATGGAATAAGAAGGTTCCCAATTTTGATGAGGAGTTCCATGGGATCTCCTAGAGTGATGAGACCGACGTGCCGTGGAGCATGGTGAGCAAGGACTTGGCGGTGCACAACTTACAAGCGCTTGAGTCAGGTTTCGTGCTTTGGTGGTATGTGAGTGTGTGCCCATTACAGAGCTAGAGGTGGAACACAATGGTTACGTGTGGTGTCATTGGAGTATGGAATCGATAATGGTTGGGTGTGGGATGAGGGCCAATTAAAATTAATGAGATGCCTATGGGCATGGCGGTTCGGGGTTTTGAGTAAGAATTTAAGATGTCCCTTCACAATAGAGGGGATGTGAGTATAAATCAGGTTCCATGGAAAGGAAGAACCGAGGGTGTACTTTACACACATTGTTAGGGATACATGGTGACGGGGGTTGGTAGTAGGTGATCCTAGCTTGAGATGAGTGATATGCATGTGTAATTAGAACCTATTGAGAATATGCTCGAGGATTAGTGTATGGGATGTCGTAAGGTAGAGAGTGCACCATATACTATTGGAAGGAGAGGGCCTTATGTTGGACCAGATGTCACCAATATCATAAAAGTCATTTTCAGAAGGTGGGAATAAATGTAAATTATGTTTTGGGTTGGCGCTTGAAAATGAGAGGGTTTGGCCACACCGGTGAAGATGACTGGTGATGGACGGAGCATGGGACTTGGTGACTAGGAGCTTGTTTTAGTAGTGTGTCAACAACGATGCTCCTAGGGCAGAGAGTGTGATGTTGGTTGGGGGTGATGTGACCCACAAGAAAAAGGGGCATGGGTGTATAAGACCGGTCATTGGAAAATAATTTTTGGCATTCAAATATTGGGGAATAAATGGACCAATTACTATTGGATCACTTAGTGAATTCCAGGAATAATATCAGATACAGAATCAGGTGGAGTCTGAGCATGGACGTTAGGCTCATGATTACTTGTGACAATCCAAGAAGGTGTCAGATCAGAGGTCTGTTGGAATGTGTTTCAAGACCTGATAATGAATTTAGTGGATTAAGGATCCAAGTGTGGAGTTACACTGGGAGTCAGGTGTGGACTTTGGTGGGAATGTTTGAATTATCAAGGGGGCGTCTCTTAGAGCAAGGGCACCGAGATTGGGTGTTGGAACACGCCAGTAGGGGTAACTGAGCATTTTAAAGATGTGCCATTTAATTTTCAGTGGCTTCCCAATCTGTTACATTGTGAGTTTTGGTTGTTTGAGTGTTCAGAGGAGGCTCAGAAGGAGTCTGGAGAAGTTCAGTTGCTGAAGGACAGAAGAAGGGGGATTACATGTTGTGTAACTAGATCACATGACATGAAAGTAGGCTTCACATCTTTTCTAGGAAGTTTCACGGTGTGTAAATATTTTACATGGTGTGAATAAGAGTTTCACAACATGTAATATTTTTAGGTTATAAAATAAAATAAAATGAAGAGGTGACATTTTTTTCAGTGAAAACTGAACCCCAGGTATTACATGGTGTGAAAGGGGATTACACGACGTGTAATACCCCAATCCAGTTTTGTTTTAAAATTATTTTCAATCAAACTTTCATTCATCCATCCATTTTATCTCCTTCCTCTCATTCCAGATGAACCCCAGATGCCCCAAGGATTCCTTTGAGCTCCACTCCTCCTTCCTTGATCTATCAATCCTAGTGGTTGTTTTTTGGCGATCCGTGATCGATCCATGGTGAGTTTTCTCTTATTTCTCATTCGTTTCCTGTTGTTATTCCCTCAAGATTCATTTTTGTGATATGATTTGGCTTGAGTTGGATGTTTGGGAAGCATTTTGATAATCTTCTGGTGTAGAATAGGTTGACCCGCATTTCTAGCGGTATGATCATCACTTGCGGGCATTCTTCTTCTCCATGCGGTGCACAGATGAGTTGAAAAGATTTTTTGAGGTAGGATTTACTTTGTTTCTATTCAATTGTGAATCATGTGGGAGGTATTTACTTTTGTTCACCTATGAATCATGGTTGTGTCAGGATAATAAAAGATAATAATCAGTTAAATGAAATTGAAAGGGTTATGAGGACCTGTTTTTCATTCCCTTACACAATCGCATGGAAGATGCTTCGTCTCCCTTTCCATAAAGAACTCCCCAAAAAATATCACTTTTCTTCTTCATATTCCCCTCCTCCCGACCCACCCCATATTGTCTAATTTCCGGCATGGAGGCGGTGCTATCAGAATACTCCACCAGATGCGATTCCAACAGGACTCTATATTTGGACTAGTCGTGGCTCTCCGACACAGATGACAATAGCGATGACCAATACATGGTTTCTAATGTGTCCTAAGGCTCACCCCACCTCAATTATTACACCACTGCCATCACCGCTGCCACCTATGACACAACACCTCCCCGAACTCGGCGTTACCGCCGCGATGGGTCGAGTCTCCACCACCGAGCATCCCCTCTAGATGACACCACCAATAGTGGGGAGCGTGGGGGGATTCTCGGTGGCAGAATGCGTCTATGGTGGGTTTTGTAGGGAATGGAAGCAACATCAACATCAGTGGGGAGAGTGGGGGGATATCTACAGAAAGGATTCTCTGCCGTTCCCATAGACGTGGGTGTGGATTCGTTTCTATTTCCACCTCCTGATGGATGGTTTGTGTTTGTGTTCACTACAAAGAGGTGATGGGTTCGTGGTAGGGGAGCTCTATCATTGCTGCATTAAGATGTTTATGGGGATGACTGATAATTAAGGATGTAATAAAGTTGAGTGAGACATGGGTTTGAGGTAATGTTCTAATACTAATATCCAAGTATGATATTGAAAGATGGATCTCAACTCGATTGGCCATCACAAAATGAGAAATGGAAACCATGTGACCTTCTCTGTTCCCTACAACCTACGATGAGGGTCGTCTAGTCCTATCCTCTTTGGTGGTGATTTCAACGAGATTTTTTTTAGAGTGAAAAATGTGGAGGAGCATGTTGGTCTTATGCCTCGATGTCTAGCTTCCGGGATGCAATTGCTAGATCGGACCTGGATGACCTTGGATTTACAGGTATCCCCTTCACCTGGTTTTGTGGGAAAACGGAATGCACGCGCATTGCCGAGTGCCTAGATAGATTCTTGGGATCAACGGAATGGACTGATATTTTCAAAATGTTCCATATCACCCACCTACTGCCGAATTCTTCAGACCACTTCCCTATTGTCATTAACTTCTCTCACAATGGTCTCAACCCAAGATTTGAGAAACCATTCAAATTTGAAATCTTTTGGGAAAAGTATTGTGAATGTGAAGCTTTTATATGTTCATGTTGGGGGGGGGGAGTAAACACATACATTAGTTTTAACCTCCAGCAGGCGGCTACTAAACTGAGGTCATGGATCAAAAAAATTTCTCAACTCGACAAGCAATGTGACTCATTAGAGAGAGAGCTTAACGATCTTCTTATACAGTCTCCAACTGATTATATTCTCTCCCGAATTGGTTCTCTCCAAAGTGAACTGGATGTGGCTCTTCGCATTAAGGAAAGATTATGGGAAATGTGCACGCGCGAAGCCCATATTAAAGAAAGGGATGAAAACACCCAATACTTTCATCAGAAGGATTTCTCTAGACGTCATATAAATTTTATTTGTTGCCTCTATCACCCTAATGTAAGAACTATCTCTAATATTGAAGGTATTCATGACATTATTTCTTTTTATTTTCAAAAACTTTATACTATAGGGGATCCCACCATTTCTGCTGAGGTTGTGTCATGTATCAAACTCATGATCACTGATGAAATGAATATCCAGCTCATAAAAGATTTTTCAGATGATGAGATTTTACGGGATCTTAAACATATCCATTCCAAAAAGGCCCTGGGTCCTGATGGATTCCACGCTCTTTTCTTTAAGAAATATTGGCATATTTTTGGCCCTAACATTTCTTCCCTTATGAAAGGTATTTGGGTTGGGGATATCAACCTTTTCTCCCTTAACGAGACAATTCTTACCCTCATCCTAATATTTAAGAAACCCCTTTTGGCTTTGAACTTCTGGCCAATCAGCTTATGCAATGTCTCCTACAAGATTTTCTCCAAGATTTTGGGCAATAATTTGTGCATGTGGTTACCCGCTATTATTTCTAAAAATCAAAGTGCCTTTGTCACAAAAAGACTTATAACATATAATGTCATTGTATCCCATGAGGTGTTTCGTTCTATGAACACACGATCAACTACAAAAATAGGTATTATGGCCTGGAAACTAGATATGACCAAGCCTTATGATAGAGTGGAATGGCACTTTCTTCAGTTTATTATGACAAAAATGAGATTCTGCTCAAAATGGTCAGATATAATCATGCAATGTATTTCTACTGTCTCTTTTAAGATTAATGTCAATGGTGGACTTACCCAAGGCTTCTCACCCACTCGAGGCCTTCTCCAGGGAGATCCCCTTCCCCCCTTTCTCTTCATCTTAGTGGATGATGTTTTTTTAACCTCCTTTCATTGGCAACTTCCTCTAAGTTAATTCACAGGGCAAAGGTTTTCCGGATCATCCCACCTATTTCACATATTTTCTTTACAGATGACTATCTATTATTTTCAAGGGCTACAAATGAGGAATTCCATGATATCTGCAATATGATTCGCCTTTATGAGAGGGATTCTAGACAAGCAATCAATCAGGGAAAATCAGAAATTTATTTCAGTACTAGGGTCCTATCGACCAAGAGAGTGGAGTTCTTCCTCATTATAGGTATTCAAATATTATATAAGAATAAAAAATACCTTTTAATACCCACGATTGTCAGACAATCAAAAAAAGAAATTTTCTCATCCATGGTGGATCGAATTAAGAAAAAAAATACAAGGCTGGACTCTGAAAATAATTTCTAAAGAGGGTAAGGAAACTCTCATCAAGGTAGCTCTTCAGTATATCCCTAGCTATATCATGTCCCTATTCAAGCTTCTTGGTGTGATTATTGGACAAATACACTCCCGCATTGCCAACTTCTAGTGGGGCCATAACAATGGAAGGAATAAAATTCATTGGATTGCCTAGAAATCTCTATGCACCCCTAAAATAGGTGGTGGAATGGGTTTTTGGGATCTCTGTCTTTTTAACGATGCTCTTTTGGCCAAATAGGGGTGGAACCTCACGATTCACTATTCTTCTCTCTGTGCACAGATCCTTCATGCAAAATATTTTCCCCACTTAGATTTCTACAACTCCTCTCTTAGCCCCCATCCCAGCTTTCTATAGATAAGTATTTGGGGAGCACAAAAATTACTTGATAAGGGTTTGGGTTGGAGGATCGGGGATGGATTGAAAGTCAACATTTGGAATGATCCTTGGTTAATTGATAAATATAGCATATTGGATACTTCCCCATCCATTCTAGGATTTGAGAATGCCACTGTCCATTGCTACTTTTATGACTCCGGGAGTGGTTGGTGTTTGGAAAAAATTAATTCATGGTTTAAAAAAAGGGAAAAAAGAATTATTCTTAGCATCCCTTTTGTGATAGATACGGTACATGAATGCCTTTACTGGTGTAATGAAATTTCCGGATTCTATACGGTGAAATCAGGTTACATGCTCGCTCTTGATGCTCACTTTGAGGAAAGGGAGGGAATTTAGAAAACACTATGGTATCTAAAGTTCCCTCCGAAAATCCGCTATTACTGGTGGAAGGTGTGCACCGGTATTCTTCCCACTCTGGAATTCATCTCTTTCTCTATGTTACAAACGATAAGCAATGTCCCCTTTGTTTGGGTATCATGTAATCTTCCATGCGTGGTATCATCCAATGCCCTGGGGTGGAGGAGATCTGGAAAGCTTGGGGATCTCCTATGGAACTTTTTCTGGATACAGTGCTAGACCTCCCAACACTGCGGATGAGGTGGTATTATTCATTCACTACTGATAAAGTGGTTTTATTGTGTGTCATGACTTGGATCATCTGAATTAGATGAAATGACTTCATCTTTAACCACACTTCAAAGCCTTCTGGATTTTGGATTGAATGAGAAACCTCATGGATTGAGGGGTGGAATTGAGACCCTAATTAGAATGGGATCTTTGGCACTCACACAACTGTTACATGATGGTGTCCCCTTAAAAGGAATCCTTAAGATCGATGTGGATGCATCTCTCTCCATGTATGGAATTGTTGGAATTGGATTGATAGTCCGAAACCACTGGGGCCAAGTCATTGCTGCTAAATAGAAGTCTTACCACACTCTTTGGGAGCCCGCTGTTGCTGAGGCCTATGCTATCCTTGCTGGGTTGACTTTTGCTAAGGATTTTAGATGGTATACTATTCACATTGAATTGGATTGTCTCACTATCATCAATTATATCAGGTTTGATAATGGAGGCCTCCAATATTTTGGCTCCCTTATCAAGAAAATCCAGTCTCTCAGTCAAAGTTTCGCAGCCTTCTCTTTCTCCTTCATCAAATGGGAAGGAAACGAAGCAGCCCATCATTTAGCTTCTTCTGGTCTTTCTGGTATGAACCATCTCTAGCTCGATCATTTACCTTCATGGGTGCATGAATTTGTAACTAAAGATCTCTGAGATTAATATATCATCTTTCATTGTCAAAAAAATACCAAACAACTTGATTAATAAAAAATATATAAGAATATTAATTTATATATTAAAATATTGATTACTAGTTAAACCAATCTCAATGCCAACCATTAAAAACCGAGTCAAATTTTAAGTTGAGTTAAAGGAGATTGTAAATATCATTTCATCATTTATCCTCAAGATCAATCACTCAAAATTAACAACAATAACAACAACAACAATAATAAAAACCACCTAAAAAATAAATCATGTCTCAACAAAAATAAACAAGTCTTAAACTCAATTAAATGGGGCACACTACTAGAAAATTTCCCTATACCCATGGTTTGAAACCATGGGTATAGCTTATGAAATAGTGGGTATAGGCTATACCCATAGTTTCATGAACCGTGGGCTCCCAAGGCATCGGGATTGCCCTATACCCACGGTTTTGTAGAAACTGTGGGTATAACCTACTGAAATTTCATATTACCCACGGTTCTAGTAAACCGTGGGTATACATTTCTATAGTATAAATTATATACCCATGGTTAAGTAAACTGTGGGTATAGATAGTTTTCTTCACAGAACACATACCCACGGTTCAACAAACCATGGGTATAGATAGTTTCACAGCAACATATATACCCATAGTTTAAAGAACCGTGGGTATAGATGGTTTTCCCAAAAAAAGTAGCTGCCCACCTTGGTTTAACCTTGATCCTGAAAAATAGAATGCAATGTGAAACAATGGAAAAGTTCTTATCAGAAACAATGGAACCACTGTGAAACCACACCACCTCCCCCCTTGCACACCCCACTCTCCCCCTAGACAGAACCCCCTTAACCCCCCTGGACAGCCCCTACCCCTGGATGTAAGATTGGTATAGAGTAAGAGGTTTCCAACCTCTGATACCAATTGTAGGATCGAAATATAGTATGATATGCTCAATATACAAGAGGGGGGGTGAATTATATACTTTAAAAATTCCTTTAGAACCTTTAAAGTTAGTTAAGAATAACTATGTTTTCCTTAAGCAAAGGAAAAGGCTAAGTTTAACAAAGTTAAAATAAGTAAATTCACAACACCTCTAACACCGAAAGTAAACTAGGAAAGAGATTCCGAAAGTAGGTTCCGGAAATATGGTTCCGGAGATTGAAACTTAACAAACAATTACAATATGAGATTCTACCTTAAAGCATATAGAATCTAAATGAATCAGAGTACAAATAAGAAAGTATAAGAAAGTTATACTTTCCTTATGATACAAAATGAAGCGGAATAAAAACAAGTAGTAAAACTACTAGTAACAAGATATAAGTCTTTTAACCCAAAGAGAAGGGTATCCAACAACCTTGGATAAAGGTCCCTTGATTTATACTTTCAAGCAAGTCGGTCTTACCCACACCAGGGTAAGCCCTCGATACAAAGATCGGAGTCTCTGTCTTGCTATCCCCTCAAGACCTCAACTTCAAGGTAGTTGGCAACCTCTGTCTTCCTCAACAAGGAAGCCCTCAAACTTCAAGGTAGTCGGCACCTCTGTCTTCCTATCCCCGGAAGCCCTCGAATGTAATCACCAACATTTGGAGTCGCACAAAGCTTTGAGAGTTAATAAGAGCCTCTCTCTCTAGAATTCACTTCAACAGCATGTATGCACAAAACCAAGTTGTTCATCTGTCATCAGTTCCGAGCTCTTTCAAATGAGCTCCTATTTATAGGTAAGGTCGTCTCCTTCTCCAGCGGTCATATTTTCCTTAAAGATCGGAGGGACCTGTACACGTGTCACTTAGACAACGGTTAGTTTAAAACAAAACAGACGACATCATTTTATAACAAAACAAATGTAACAGAATGTACGACATCTTTTTAAACTCTAACATAAAAGTTCGGAATGAAAACTTCGGAGTGAAGGTTCGGAGTGTAAAGAACAATAGTAAAGAGTAGACAAATTTTAGAAGTGTAAGCAATATAAAAGTTTGTAGTCAAACAAAGATATTTTTCGGAGTCTAAATTAATTCAGAGTGTATAAAACAAAGATACTCAAATTTTGTTTAATAGGTGAATTCGGAATGAGAATTCGGAATAGGAATTCGTCATCAGAAATCGTAATGAGAATTCATCATCAGGATTCGTAATGAGAATTCGTCATCAGAATTCGTAATAAGAATTCGTCATCAGAATTCGTAATGAGAATTCGTCATTAGAATTCGTAACGAGAATTCTTTATCAGAATTCGTAATGAGAATTCGTCATTAGAATTCGTAACGAGAATTCGGAATGAGATTTCTTCATTAGAATTCGTAATGAGAATTCTTCTTCAGAATTCGTATCATGAATCTGGAATAGAACTTAGTTAGAGTTCATATCCAGAATTCGGAATGAAACTTCCTTATATTTCTTATCCAGAATCCGAATCCTAAAACAGAATGCTTTATATCAAAGTTTCAATGATTCCGAGAAAATGAATCTGAATCTTATACTTAAGAAAAATATGGATGAAAATATGATAAGGATAATTTTTCTTATAAAAGAGATTTTCCTTAAGAAAGCAATTTTCCTTATAAAAGCAAATTTTCCTTAAAGATAAGGTGTTTGTGATTTTCAGAACAAGAAGGAATGGAAAAGTCATAAGGAAAACCTTATTGACTCAACAATCTCCCCCTTTTTGGAAAGCACAAACATCCTTACGAAAAAAAATCTAAGAAGAAAGAAACATATTAATGATTATCTCCCTTGTTTTAAGGATATAGATGAATACGACTAACTCCCCCTTAGGCTTTGAAACTCTAAGGATCGTATTCATATTTCCGGAGTGATATTTCATAAGAAGGTCTTCTTTAAGAAAAAAAAACTCCCCCTTAAACAAAATCTTATTAGAGTTCTTTTTCCTTGGGTATTTTTTCTTTCTCCCCCTTTGATAAACTCTTATTAGAGTTCCTCTTTTTCTTAAGGATATTTTCCTTCTCCCCCTTTGTGATTTTCAAAAAGAATTGGAGGGAATGGAAAAAAATAACAAAGTACCTAAAAGATTAGTAATGACAACAATGGAAACGAGATACACAATTTTCATTAGATTTGGAATGTCAGTAACAAAAAGAATACAATAAAAAGATCGGATTTGGTTATTTCGGATCTTTCTCCTTCGACATGAGCCCCTTAAGAATAGTCTTGATCTTCTTTAAGTCTTTATGATCTTATTCAGCTTGCTTCTCTAAGACCACTATTCTTGCGGATTGAGCTTCAATTTTTTCTTCCTCAGCTTTCAGCTTTTCTTCCTGAGCTTGGATCTTTTCTTCCTGAGCCTTCATCCTTTCTTCAAAATCGATCCGATGATCCCTTTCAAATTTCCAATTCTGAGAAACAAAATTCAACTTCCCATTCAGATCCCTGACTTCTTGGATCCGGAAGTTCTTTTCTTCTATCATCTTTTCTTCAAAGGAGGAAGTCAGCTCATTTATCTTCTTGTCCTCGGTCTCAAAGGCATCTTTAACATTGTCTTGAAACTCATCAAGCAACCTCATCTCTTCCACAGTCTTCTTCGACCAGCTTTTCATCCTTTTTCAAGATCTTTTATGAGCTTCGTAACCAACAAAGAAGGTTTTGAACTAAGCCTCAATCTCAGCGCACTTATCCATAACCATAGATACGGAGTCGGTTTTTTGATTCAACGCATGTTGGAGCATCTGGCATCTTGAGTCAATACTAGAGAAGGTCAGAATGGTTCCCACCAACTTCTTTAAGGACTGAACAACAAAGTCATGCCCCAACGAGGTTGACTCCGAATCTGAAATCTTGCTTGGAGAGTTTTCTTCCTCAACAAGTTGAAGCTTTCTCTTTGAAGAGCTACCAACTTCCTTTCTCTTCCTTACTTCTGAGCTCGGGGTATCAGCAAGAATTTTCTTTCCCTTGTCTTTTTCCGGAATTGAATCCTGTTCCGGAGTTCTCTTCTCACTGTCAGAAACTTGAACGACAAAATCTTCCTCATCAGTAACTTCCTGAATACCATCCTCTACGTTTTTCATCTGAGAAATAACATGTAAAAGTTGTTCTTCTTCTCCATGATAGGAAACTTCTTCTTCTACTTTCTCTTCTTCCATTGCTGGAGTAACTAGCTTCGAAGATTCAGCTTCTGAAGTCCGGAGTGATAAGTGTTCCGAAGGTGTCCCTTTGTAATCATCTATTTGTTTCAGTACATCTCCGGTTTCACCACTTCCTTCAGCACCCTCTTCTACTTGTTCCACTTGTTCAACTTGCTCTACCTCCTCAGTATTCTTAGCAACAACTTCTTCCGGAGCAACAAGATTTCTTCCTGGAGTATCAGGTAGAGATTCCAAGGAGAAAGATCTCGGAACTGGAATAGTTGCTGAAACCATTTCATTGAATTTCAATAAATCCTGAGCTACCTCAGCCTCAGACATCTTCTTCTTGAGCTTCTTTTGCTTTGCTTGTCTTTCAAGCTCATCAGCAGTTTTCTCCTTCAAGGCCTTAGCCTCCGCAGGGTCCAATCCGAACTGCGGATCCCCTTCTTTCCTTTTCTCTTTATCAGCTCTCCACTTTGTAACAACCTCATCAGGATAGGATTTCTTCTTCTTAGGCTTTGGAGGTGCGGAATGAACTTCCTTAGACTTAGGATTCTCTGCTTGTACTTCCACTTCTTTCAGCTTTCTCTTCCTTACTGGCTTAGATGATTCCGGTTCAGCAGCTTTCGGAGCCGTTTCTTCTTGATTTGGCAAATCGAAGAATTCACCAGTTTCCTTGTTGAAAGCCACATTCATCCTTTTCAGAGTACCATCGATGACCAGCATGATCTTGAAAACTCTTGGCTTAGATTTGCAAGCCTCCTTGAAAGAATCAAGGCACCGAACAATCAACTTGGAGAGGATTGCTGGATACATAATAATCTGAGCTCTCAGATTCCCCTTCTTCAAATTTTCAATATTAAGAAGAATATGCTTCATCAAGTTAAACTTCCTTAGATTTATCAGGAAATATAAGATATAGATCTCACTCTTCTTCAAGCTATCTTTATCACCTTTCCTCGGTACGATAAGTCCTTGCACCCATAACTCAAGAATCCGGAAGTTTGTAGATAGAATTGCAATCTTCGGAGCCTTGTCATCAGCCAATCCGAGAGTTTCTAAGGCCTTTTCCTTGTTGAAGCTACCCTTAGAGTCTGGCAACACATGCGAAATAAACTCGGATTCTCCTTCATAAGACATCCCTACCAAGCTTGCAGCCTTGGTGTGAGAAAGCTTGTAAGTCTTTCCATAAGACTTAAAAGAGAACTTCTCCCTATTATCTTCCTTGAAGAAAGAAACTGACTCATAAAACTCGACAAGTAAATCTGAATATACTTCATCTTGGTTCCCGGTTTTTGATACCGCAACATCTTCCTAGCCATTCAACTTAATATTCTTTGAAATGATAGAATCGTAGTTGCTGAAGAAAACCGGATGGACTAACCTTTCTCTGTAAACTAACCACTGAGAAATAGGCTTAGTGGATGACATTTCTTGAGAAGCTAACTCCACAGACATTCGGATCTGAAGTTCTCTGAGAAGTTCGGAACGGAGACAACTGTAGTTCGGAACGGCCTTAAATCAGAGAGGCAGAGATTCGGGACGCGAGAGCTTGAGATCGATGTGGGACGAGAATTTGGGTCCCCTTTATATAGGCAACGAGATGACGGTTCACATTCCACAGTTGATCTAACGATTGGAAAGAGCTGCGATCAGATCTGACGGTTGAAAACTTGAATCCGATCTTTTTGAGGTTTTTATTAAAACAAAGATTTAAGAAAACTATAATTCGAAAACTTAGTACAAGAAAATTCCAGCAAGTAAAATATGACTATGAAAACATGAGGAAGGATATCATACCTTTCGGATTGGCTTAGGGAATTATTCGTAATGGATGATTTCTCAAAAATTTTACTATGAAAAATATACTTAGTACGAAAAACTCATTACGGAAAACTCAGTACGAAGAACAAACTTAAGAAGAAAAAACAGTACGAAGAACTTAGTACGAAAAATACATTACGAAAAATACATTATGAGTAAAAACATCAATACAAAAACCTGGTTATGAAACTGCCAGTACGTAAATTTTCATTCCGGAAATTTTCAATAAGAACACTTCCATTCCAGAAGTATTCTATACGAAACTGTCCAATCAAAAAATTTAGTTCCGGAAGTTCCATTCCGGAAATCTTCGTTCCGAAAAGTTTGAAAACAAATTTTGAAAAACTTTGTTAAATAAACAATCAAATGTACTCCCCCTATGAAAAGGAGTTTATTACTGTAAGGAGATTTTTTCAACAGAAAGTTAATTAAGAAAGATTACCTTACGGTTATCATTCCTAACTTCTGTTTAATATATTCAAATCTATCAGAAGGCAAAGATTTTGTGAAAATATCAGCAAGTTGATCTTGCGTTCCGATAAACTGAAGAATAATATCTCCTTTAAGTGTGTGATCCCTAAGAAAGTGATTCCTAATATCTATGTGTTTTGCACGAGAGTGATGTGCAGGGTTTTTACTTAGGGCAATGGCACTTGTGTTATCACACAAAATTTGAGTTTTAGTAAAACTCAAGCCATAGTCTGTGAGTGTGTGTTGCATCCACAACAGTTGTGCACAACAACTTCCAACTGCTACATATTCAGCTTCAGCAGTGGAGATTGCTACAGAATGTTGCTTCTTGCATAACCAAGAAACTAAAGAATCTCCTAAGAAATGACAAGTTCCGGATGTACTTTTTCTATCCATTCTACATCCACCAAAGTCAGCATCAAAAAAGCTTTTTAGAACAAAATAATTTCCAGAAGTATAAAATAATCCTAAATCCATGGTTCCCTTAAGGTAGCGAAAAATTCTTTTTACTGCCTTTAAGTGAGATTCCTTAGGATTGGATTGATATCTTGCACATAAGCATACTGAAAACATTAAGTCTGGTCGACTAGCTGTTAAGTAAAGTAGACTTTCTATCATACCTCTAAAAGATGTTTGATCTACTGGTTTCCCAGCTTCGTCAAGATCTAAAGAGTTTGAGGTACCAATGGGAGTAATTATACTCTTAGTGTTGTCAAAACCATACTTTTTAAGAAGATCTTTAATATACTTATGTTGAGATATGTAGGTTCCTTCTGGTTTTTGAGAAATTTGAAAACCAAGGAAAAATGTTAACTCACCCATCATACTCATTTCAAACTAAGATTTCATTAGACTTGCAAAAGAGTCAGTCAAAGATTTCTGAGTTGAACCAAATATAATGTCATCAACATAAATTTGAACAATCAAAACATTTTTCTTATCTTTCTTTATAAAAAGAGTTGGATCTGCATTTCCCTTAACATAGTTATTTTGAAGCAAAAATCCAGTGAGTCTATCATACCATGCTTGTGGGGCTTGTTTAAGACCATACAAAGCTTTGGTAAGTCTAAAAACATGATCAGGATGTTTTGTATCTTCAAAGCCAGGAGGTTGTTCAACAAAAACTTCCTCTTGAACATAACCGTTAAGAAAAGCACATTTCACATCCATTTGGAAAAGTTTGAAATTAAATAATGCTGCAAAGGCAAGTAGAATACGGATAGATTCAAGTCTAGCTACTGGAGCATAGGTTTCTTCATAGTCTATTCCTTCTTGTTGATTATAGCCTTTAGCAACAAGTCTAGCTTTATTTCTAACAATGACTCCATTTTCATCACATTTATTTCTAAAAACCCATTTTACTCCAATAACAGAAGTTTCCTTAGGTCTTTCAACCAAGGTCCAGACTTTATTCCTTTCGAATTCATTTAGTTCATCTTGCATTGCTTTAATCCAACCATCATCACCTAAATCTTCATCTGTGCTTTTAGGTTCTAATTGGGAAAGAAATGCTAGATGTTCTACTTCATTTCTTAAGGAACTTCTAGTCCTTACAGGTTGATTTACATCACCAATGATACTATCACTGGGATGATTCTTAAGAAACACCTGATTTGAGTTTTGTAAAACCTGTTCATCAACATAGGGTAGAAAGTCTTCTGGGGTAAATGTTTCAGAAGTATCTTCTAGAACAATTTCCTTATCAGAAGGTTCTTCTATCAAAGGTTGACAATCAGTTTTTGAAAACACATCTGAAGATGTAAGTTGAGATGGTTTAAAAACAAAAGGATCTGATTCATCAAATTTTACATGTACTGTTTCCTCAACAGTGCAAGTATTTTTATTAAAAACTCTATAAGCCTTAGAGGTTGTGGAATAACCTAAGAAAATTCCTTCATCAGACTTTGGTGCGAATTTATGTAAGTTATCTTTAGTATTCAAAATGAATACTTTGCAACCAAAAACCTTGAAGTAGGAAAGTCTTGGTTTTCTACCATTCCATAACTCATAAGGAGTTTTATTAAGAAAAGGTCTAATCAAAACTCGATTTATAGTATAACAAGCAGTACTTACAGCTTCAGCCCAGAAATGTCTAGCAATAGAATATTCACTCAACATGGTTCTAGTTATCTCTTGAAGAATTCTATTTCTTCTTTCAACTACACCATTCTGTTGAGGAGTTCTAGGTGCTGAAAAATTGTGAGTAATACCTTTCTTACTACAAAAAGTTTCAAAATCAGAATTTTGAAATTCTCCTCCATGATCACTATGAATAGTTTTCAATGGAAGGTTTTTCTCATTTTTAACTTGAGCTCTAAAACTTTTGAAATAGGAAAAAGCTTCAGATTTCTTTGCTAGAAAATAGACCCAAGTAAATCTAGTGTAACCATCAACTAGAAAAAACACATAGTATTTGCCTCCAATGCTTCCAGTTTGTGTTGGACCAAAAAGATCCATGTGCACTAACTGTAATGCATCAGTTGTTGAGACTTCACCGATTAATTTAAAACTAGATTTATGTTGCTTTCCATATTGACAAGGATCACAAAATTTAGAAGAATCAAATCTAAGCTCCGGTAGATCCTTAACTAGTTTCTTCTTAGAAAGTTTACATAGGTTTCTCATATTACAGTGTCCTAATCTTCTATGCCATAACCAAGAATGATCTTCCATTGCACTTAGGCAAGGTAAATCTTGGCTCCTTAGGTCTTCTAAGTTTAAGGTGTAAACATTATCTTGCCTGTTGGCTGAGAGAATAAATTCTTCCTTGGAATTGTGAACTAAACACTTATCATTCCTAAAATTCACAAGGTAACCTTCATCACATAACTGACTTATGCTAATGAGGTTGTGCTTAAGACCTTTAACAAAAAGAACATTTGAAATTAAGGTTTTACCTAAAATAACAATATTACCAATACCAACAATCTCTCCCTTAGCATTGTCTCTGAAAGTTACCTTTCCTCCTTTCGTTTTGATAATCTTTTCAAAAAAACTTTTGTTACCAGTCATGTGCCGGGAACATCCACTATCCATGTACCATGTATTGTTGCTGGTACTTTCTTTATTATCCTGAAATCAAGAAGAAAATTAGACTTTCGGAATCCAAACTTGTTTGGATCCGAGATTTCCAGACAATAAAATTTTAGGAACCCACATTTTCTTAGAAAAGTAGGCTTTATGAAAAGCTAGAGATTGGGTTTTGTTTAAGGAACAAATTTTTGCCCAGTGACCACCACATTGACATTTGGTACAAAATGGGTCACTTTGAGGAACAAAATAATTGTTACTGAAAACAGGTTTTGCATGGGTATAACCAAATCCGGATTTATTTCTTAAAGGTCGTATTTGGGAATACATCTTGTCAAAATTTTCCTTACCATGGGTAAAGTTTGATAAAAACTTCTTTAAGGAAAAAATTTCGGACTTGAGTTTTACAACCAAGTTTTTATCCTCAAAATCATTAGTTTTAGAACTAGAGTTAGGCTCGAAAACATTTTTATTAGAAATTACTTTTTCTAATTCTTTAGAAAGTTTGTTCTTCTCAGAACTTACTTCCTCAAGATTTTTTGAAATATTTTCAAAATCAGCATTTTTCTTATCAAGATCTTTAGAAAGATCTGATATCTCTTTTGTAAGAATAGAATTCCTAGAGTTTTCCTTACCAAGTTTCTTATTGAGTTTGGAATTCTCAATCTCAAGAAGTTCAGCAAATCTAGAGACTTCTTCATAAGTTGGTAAAGTATTTTCTTCATCAGAAGATGATTCTTCATCAGAAGAGTTATAATACTTACTATCATTAGAATTTAAAGAAACATTGGTCAATGATTCATCATTTCGTACCTTAGCCATAAGACAATGATTATCAATAGGTAATATGGCTATAAGACCAAGATTCTTCTGTCCTGAAGATTCATAATCAGAAGATTCATCTGAAGAGTCACCACCACTGGCACTCCAGGTGTCATTAGCTTTCAGAACTTTCTTAGCTTTAGCTTTATAATACTTCTTTCTGTTCCTGTCTGAATGTCTTTCCTTCCTTTCTTTCTTTTTGAGCATAGGGAAATCTGGTCTAATATGTCCAGCTCTTTTGCATTCATAACAAGTAACTTCTCCATCTTTCTTATCTTTCCTGTCCTTTTTCTTATACTTAGATTGAAAGTTTCTTTGTCCAGCTATCTTGTTCATCCTTCGAGCAAGATTGGCTAATTCATTTTCTGAAACTTCACTCTCACTAGATTCAGATTGGAAAATGACTTTCTTAGACTTGGATCTAGTAACTCTCTCAGGAGTCTTAGCTTTCATCTGATTTGAAGTTGTAGTAAAAGCAACAGTACCATTTCCATTCTTCTTCTTGATGTTGTCAGCATCTCTCTTCATTCTTGTTTCATGTTGTAGAAGAGTTCCAAATAATTCATCAAGAGTAATTTGAGTGACCTTCCAGTTTTCATCTATAGCTGTTCTCTTGGATTCCCACTCATTGGGCATAATGTCAATTATCTTGTCCACAAGAGCTTCATCATCTAAGACTTTCTCTCCCATAGATTGTAGACTATTGACAATGGTCATAAATCTTTGTTGAACTTTACAGATAGGTTCTCCATAAGGAAAATTGAAGCCATGATATTCAGCTCTAAGCATAGCTCTTCTAGTCTCAATCACTTTAGAAGTCCCAAAGTGTGTAACCTCTAACTTCTTCCATATACAATTAGCTGCTTCACAAGAAGAAATTTGGATATATATATTTCTAGTAATTGAACATAGTAAAGTGTTGCGTACCTTATAGTTGAGTTGATATTCTTGCTTTTCCTGGTTAGTAAAAGATCTAACTTCCTTGTCAGGAATTTTATAATCACCAGTAAGCATGACAAAGTTGTCTACTCCAGTATTGATAACAAATGTCTTCATACGATCTCTCCAGTATTCATAGTCATTACCATCAAATATAGGTGGTCTTGTCGGATTTAGATTGTCAATAGATCCAACATTAATTCCTGCCATACTAGAAATAACTTTGCACACAAACTTGTTAGTAGCAAAGAATCGTAATTACAAAGTTCGGAATGAGAAAGTCCGGAATGGAAAAATTCGGAATGACAAAGTTCAGAAGGATAAAGTGAGCAAGAAAAACTTGTATGTGAGTACAAGTATTTCAGAGACCTGCTCTGATACCAAATGTAATATTGGTATAGAGTAAGAGGTTTCCAACCTCTGATACCAATTGTAGGATCGAAATATAGTATGAGATTCTCAATATACAAGAGGGGGGGGGGTGAATTGTATACTTTAAAAATTACTTTAGAACCTTTAAAGTTGGTTAAGAATAACTATGTTTTCCTTAAGAAAAGGAAAAGGATAAGTTTAACAAAGTTAAACTAAGTAAATTCACAACACCTCTAACACCGAAAGTAAACTATGAAAGAGATTCCGAAAGTAGGTTCCAGAAATATGGTTCCGGAGATTGAAACTTAACAAACAATTACAATATGAGATTCTACCTTAAAGATTATAGAATCTAAATGAATCAGAGTACAAATAAGAAAGTATAAGAAAGTTATACTTTCCTTATGATACAAAATGCAGCGGAATAAAAACAAGTAGTAAAACTACTAGTAACAAGATATAAGTCTTTTAACCCAAAGAGAAGGGTATCCAACAACCTTGGATAAAGGTCCCTTGATTTATACTTTCAAGCAAGTCTGTCTTACCCACACCAGGGTAAGCCCTCGATACGAAGATCGGAGTCTCTGTCTTGCTATCCCCGCAAGCCCTCAACTTCAAGGTAGTTGGCAACCTCTGTCTTCCTCAACAAGGAAGCCCTCGAACTTCAAGGTAGTCGGCACCTATGTCTTCCTATCCCCGAAAGCCCTCGAATATAATCACCAACATTCGGAGTCGCACAAAGATTTGAGAGTTAATAAGATCCTCTCTCTCTAGAATTCACTTCAACAGCATGTATGCACAAAACCAAGTTGTTCATCTATCATCAGTTCCCAGCTCTTTCAAATGAGCTCCTATTTATAGGTAAGGTCGGCTCCTTCTCCAACGGTCATATTTTCCTTAAAGATCAGAGGGACCTGTACACGTGTCACTTAGACAACGGTTAGTTTAAAACAAAACAGACGACATCGTTTTATAACAAAACAAATGTAACATAATGTACGACATCGTTTTAAACTCTAACATAAAAGTTCGGAATGAAAACTTCGGAGTGAAGGTTCGGAGTGTAAAGAACAATAGTAAAGAGTAGACAAATTTTAGAAGTGTAAGCAATATAAAAGTTCGTAGTCAAACAAAGATATTTTTCAGAGTCTAAATTAATTCAGAGTGTATAAAACAAAGATACTCAAATTCTGTTTAATAGGTGAATTCGGAATGAGAATTCGGAATAGGAATTCGTCATCAGAAATCGTAATGAGAATTCATCATCAGGATTCGTAATGAGAATTCGTCATCAGAATTCGTAATAAGAATTCGTCATCAGAATTCGTAATGAGAATTCGTCATTAGAATTCGTAACGAGAATTCTTTATCAGAATTTGTAATGAGAATTCGTCATTAGAATTCTTAACGAGAATTCGGAATGAGATTTCTTCATTAGAATTCGTAATGAGAATTCTTCTTCAGAATTCGTATCCTGGATCTGGAATAGAACTTAGTCAGAGTTCATATCCGGAATTTGGAATGAAACTTCCTTATAGTTCTTATCCAGAATCCAAATCCTAAAACAGGATGCTTTATATCAAAGTTTCAATGATTCCAAGAAAATTAATCCGAATCTTATACTTAAGAAAAATATGGATGAAAATATGATAAGGATAATTTTTCTTATAAAAGCGATTTTCCTTAAGAAAGAAATTTTCCTTATAAAAGCAAATTTTCCTTAAAGATAAGGTGTTTGTGATTTTCAAAACAAGAAGGAATGGAAAAGTCATAAGGAAAACCTTATTGACTCAACACTGGACACCCCCCTGCACACCCCCACTGGACACCCCCCCCTTGGACACCCCCCAGACACCCACCACCGGACCCCACCGGTCACCCCCCTTAGACACCCCCACTAAACCCCCCTGGACCCCCCTGGACCCCCTGGACACCCCCACTAGACACCCCCTTGGACACCCCTCCCCACTAAACACCCCCTACCCATGGACACCCCCTGGACCCCCCTGGACCCTCCTTACCCCCCACCTTCACCCCCACCACCCACTCCTGGACACCCCCCTGCACCCCCACTACCCCCGGCACCCACCCCCCCCCCCCACCCAGCCCCCCTGCACGCAGCCCCCTACCCCCTACACCCAGCCCCATCCCTCTACAACCCTGCCCCACCCCCCTGCACCCAGCCCACCTCCCCCTACACCCAGACCCCCTACACCTACCCCACCCCTGTACCCATCCCCAACTCAAACTAAACAATGAATCAAACTAAACAATGAATCAACAAAACTCAAACCATGCTAGAAAAACTGTTGGGTGAGGGAAAGCTCAAACTAAACAAAGAATAGAGACTTGAACTAAACAAAATGAATAACCGAACCAAAAAAACAAATCAGAAAAATATTAACCCAAACTAAATAATGAATCAATTAACCATTCCAGACAAGTTGTGGTTTCGTGCACAGTATGGGACACACGTATTCATCCTTAAACACCATCCAATCCAACAAAGGGAACTAAATACCAGGTATGATTTCTAAGTAATGATAAAAACTCTTAATGAATCACTTGTTTCCACTAAGGTTGAAACAAGGCATCCTTAAAATATATAGGTTCCATAGAAGCAATATAAACATTGGGTTTGAAAATACCAGCCTTGAAACATATGGTCATAGGATGAGAATTATGAGGAATGGAATGAGTTGTGACTATCCAAAAGATTGCTCTGAGGTAGGAGCATCAACAAGAGATTGTCTCAAAAAATTATCACTAAGAGGATGTCCAAAAAAACTATGATGAGGTGGGATGAGCACGAAGAGACTCATCAAGGGAAACTGAATTAGCAATAGGTGAACTAGGCTAAGGAGAAGAGGAGAAACCAGCAGGCAATGAATCATAAATTGAAATTGAAGAACCTTGTCTATTAGCCGCTTTAGTGATGGGACACAAATAATACACTAAAAGAGAAAAACAACAAGATTTGGATCTAGTTGTAAAAAAATTTGATGATGATAAATATGAGTGCCAATGCTGAAAAGGAAACCACGATTCTTTAAAGACAACATGTCGTGAGATAAAAACACTGCCAATTGAATCCAAACATCTGAATCTGTTTATCCACTTTGTGTTTATTTTGTATTTGTTGTCAATGAAGGAGGAAATATGCATGATTTCAATATATGATGAAGATAGGATTCTTGGAAGGAATTTGGTGTCCCTAAGCTGGTTTATGAGTTGAAATAGAGTTCTGAAGTCTTGATACAAAAAATGTGTTGAGCTCTAAAAAATGAAAGAGGATTGTTGATGCATTTTAAAGCTTGGAAGTTGGTAGGTGTCACCAATGGTTCCTCCATTATTTACATGATAGAGAAATGAAATTAATTTTTGACATTGGAATATATGAGATCAATCTTATGATAATGAAATGAAGTTCTACCCCCTCTCCTCCCCTCCCCATCCCCCTGCACTGCCTCCCCCACCCGCCCCTCCTGCCCTCCCCATCCCCTGCACTGCCTACCCCCCTCCCTTCCCCAGCCCCCTGCACTGCCTCCCCCACACCCCCAACCCACTGCACTTACTTCCCCCTCCCCTCCCCTCCCCTCCCCCATGCATTACCTCCCCCACCTCCCCCAACCCCCTACACTACCAGGCCCCCTCTCCTCCCCCAACCCCTACACTGCTTTCCCCCCATCCTGTTATCTTCCCATACTGGTGTTTCATTCACCACACCTAGGAATAGGTTAAACTCATAACACCTATAGTGCTCCTTCCAAGCTCAATTTAACTTAGTTAGGTTCCACCATTGTTTACGTGAAAGATAAATGAAATTAAGTTTTTCTATTGGAATAGATGAGATCAATTTTATGGAAATGAAATGAAGTTATACCATTGGAAAGATAAGATTAGTCGTATGAAAAAGTTGGATAAAGAAATTGCTTGAAATTAGATGCTAAGTATTCTCTTAGATCATCACGTACTATAAATAAATAACAAAAGGTGAAGTAGAAATTGAAGAGGTTGATGTAGAAGACTGGAAGTAGGAGAAGTTAGTAATGTTTTTTAGGCCCTCCCATGGTTCAGACATAGACTCTAATATAGGAATACTATAATGGACTAAGGTGGTTGGGCTATACCCACGGGCTGGCACAAGTGTCTAAGAATCAAGGAATCACCACTTGGGAACGATTTCACCCACAAAAAATTAATTAAAACAATAGTATAAAATAAATAAAATTTCATCACAACTCATCCGTATGCCAGATTTCCATATCTAAGGAAAAGAAAATAAGCAAAAACAACACAGTAGAATGTTAGAAAATAACGAAACACACTAATTAATCCCTCCACTGCCCCAATCTCCCTCCCCTGTAAAGAAAACTGTGTAGTCGCCTCCAGTGCCCTTCTATCTCCATTCACATAATATGACTACCCTTTATCCATATAAAGTAGTAAAATGCCTAATTGGCTGATGTGATAAAGAAAATAAAATTAAAACTAAACTAGAACATACCTACCACTTGTGACTATACAAGTCATTGTCCCAATATAAGAACCACAATGCCCCGTGGGTCAAAACATGTTCCTGCAACCAATGAGAAAACAAATTATATTGGAAGGACTATTTAGAAGAAAATAATTCACATCATACCACTACCATGATATTGTAGGAATACGCCTGTAGAATAGTGTACATGTTTAGCGACATCAAGAAAAAATTCCCTGGAATAAATATAAAAAAAATTGATGAGTAAATAAGAATAAGATTACACTTCCTTTAGAAACTAATTAGTGTATGAATCACTAAATAAAATCACCAATTTCATTGAATATGTGTAATGTCAACAAAACAACGTTAAGTACTGAATAAGATGTTGGGGAAGAAGAAAATACAGAATAAATGCTCATATCTAAGTTAGAGGCCCAAATTTAATTGAATACCAAGTTAAACAATGAAGCTATAACTTTAAAGAAAGATGATGTGAAGAATGTTGAACTAAATGAGGAATCTCTCAACATAGAGAGTAAAACCTTTGATGTGATTAAGAAATTTAAGATAAAGGTGACTGAAAATCTAAAAATAGAATCATTCTCAGGATGAGTATAAAGATGAGAAAATATCAAATTACCAACAATGAAATCAATTAATAAATTTTCATGTAATTTATTTCTTTAACATTGAGGACTTTAAAATTTAGAAAGATTATCATTTCTCAAAATAGGTGTAGTATTAGAGGAGATAAAATTTGAGTTAAACTACTTGAGGATTGTTTCAATATATTTTTCTATATAAGAATACATGATTATCATAGGACCTACCATTATGAATTTGGATGCCTAAAACAACATAAGCATTGGAAAGTATTTTTATATCAAATTACTCACTCAACATCAATTTTTTCTCATTAAAAAGTTTAAAAAAACTACTAGCTAAAAATATTCCATCAATATAAGAAAAATAATTATAAATTTTATTTTACTAGATTTTAAATAAATTCATTAATTTTAAGATTATTTTAAATAAAAAAAGTAATCTGAATCACTCTATTTAAAATAAAAATAAGTTACCACCTATAAAAAATTCAGATACCATTGTCCTGAAGCATATCTTATCATATAAATGGACTTATTTATCTTATAAACCAAATTTCAAAAAACCTTTTTAATAAAATCATCATGATAAACCATATAATTTTTTTTACCAAAATCACCATTCAAGAAAAGTTGATTTAACAATCATTTTAGGATGCTCTAAATCAATATGAGATGCTAAGAACATAATAACACAAAATTCTTCTTCAGTAGAAACTTGTGAAATTTTTTCTTTATAATCAATACCATCTCTTTGATTATATACCTTTACTTATAACTTATATTTTTATCTCTAAATATTAACATTTCAATCACACTTGGTTTTAATAACTCATTTTCATATAACATTTTTAAAACTATATGAAAATTCCTGAATATCCCATATGCTATTATGAGTCATATAAAACATCTCCTCATGTATCTAATTTAATCACTATAAAGTATCAAAACTAGAATTATCATCTTTAAAAGTGACCAGATCATTTTTATTATTCAAATTAAATTCATGATCTTGATGTTACAATATAGTCATTAGGTATAGAAGTCTTATGAATCTTTTGGTATCTATTCAAGATAATTTCTTCAGTAAATTCATCAAGTTCATATTCACACAATGATATTTTAATGACACTATCTTATCCATCAATAATAGCTCTATTATCATCAATATAGATGGGGATTGAAACAACACTTGGAAATGAAGTATGTGACACTAGAAATTCATCACAATCCTCTTTAAAATTTATTAGGTGAGAAGAATAATTAATACCGTCTATATCATCCTCAATCAATATGTAATGATAAAATTAATTGATTCTCACAGATTGGTAAGGATAATAAAATATTATAGCTATAGAAACCTATAGGGTAGTTAATAAAAATCACTTAAAGTTTTAGGATCAAAAGAAAAATGTGGCTATATCTGTAGCCCAACTTCTACTTGTGTGTGTTGATTTACTCTCTATCAAAGAATAAATTTCATAGTTCAAGATAAAATAGAAAATATTTAACAAGTTAATGTTTATTTACTTATGGAAACATACTTTTTTATTTTAATTTCCAAGATGAAGTTTTCATATCTATCTTTGCCAGCTCTTTATGGAAAGAGGATATTGTTCACCCCATGAAAGTAGAGTCGACCCACGCAACCGACCATAGAAAAAATCAACCTGTTTGATTAGCTGAAACCTCCATCGATAAACATGGTTTTGTTGTACTAGGATATAAATAGTCAAAAGTTCCAAAAAGTCACCTGGTATAACCTCAGACAGAATATCTTGGTCAAATTTTTATATAAGAAAAATAATCACATGTAGAGATGTTGGATGTTATCACCACTCGATTAGAGGCTATTGAAGTCTAGTGTGCACCAATATAGTTAGAGAAGAAACCATATCATGATTGAGTGTACTGGAATCAACCTATGTCCAATTTTTGAAATCCCTATTTCTCAATATTTAATGGAATAAGAGATCTAGAGAAACATCTAACTCATTTTTTCCCCACTGTGGCTCGATATTGGGAAATCTAGAACAACAAGAAGCAACTAAACTCAGATATATCACACTGACTATAGAAGGTGTTGGGACTAATGTAACTTCTGATTATACTACCTGATGTTATGCATATGGAACTTAATAGGTGGAAAAAATTACCTAAATAAACCCAAATAAAGCACGAGAACTTAGATGAAGTCCATCTATTGCAACCATGCTGGTCACTATAGAAATGGTCATGTGTTTTTCTATCAAAGAAAATATTTTGGAAAAATATACACCTTCATTTTGTTAAAAACACTTCCTGAATATCCTATCCTTGTATCTTTGTCTACTACCCACTTCTTCCTTCTGCTAATAAAACCATTTATTCTAAAGAACATTATTCTTAGAATTCATTTTCGTTATATCCCATGTTCCAGACACATTTGAATAATCAATCTAATCCCACATGGTTATATCCAACTAATTAGATACTTTTATATTCATAGCCTCTTCTATTCTCTCAAGTTCTATATCATTTAAGAGAAGAAAATAATATAGATCACTTACATA
The DNA here is from genome assembly GCA_963277665.1 of Viscum album. NCBI lineage: Eukaryota > Viridiplantae > Streptophyta > Magnoliopsida > Santalales > Viscaceae > Viscum > Viscum album. The sequence goes on from OY728129.1 coordinate 1,560,574,919, forward strand.
CCTCTATACTCGGAGAAAAATCCTTGTAGAACTCCAAATATATCCCTATTGATTTGTGGTAGGTGGAGGCAGATGCTGGTAGGTGGAGGCGAATGTAGACGCGGAGGTAGGAAGGTAGAGGGAGGGAGGTGGGGTTTGGGAGGTGGAGGTCGGGAGGTCGGGGAGGAGGTGGAGGATGGGAGGTTTATGTGGAGTCGTGGGCCGAGAGGTGGAGGTCGGGAGGTTGACCCGGAGGCAGAAGATGAGAGGTCGATATGGAGGTCGGGAGGGAGAGGTCGAGGCGGAGGCGAGGAGGGGCAGGGAGGCTGGGTAGGATGAAGCTCATAGGAGGGGGTGATTAGGGCTTATTGAATTGGGAGTGGGAGGATTTTACCAAGTTAGGGTGGATATGCAAGGGGGTGTACCCATGGTTTTTTTAAAAACCGTGGGAATAGGTTCAATCAAACACTCTATACCCACAGTTTCTCTAAACTGTGGGTATAGATCCATTGGCTTAGAACTCATTTCTATTAGTGGAAGCTACATGGATCAAACATCGCCTATTAGTTATATTAAAGACTATATTATCATTGAAATCATTTATAACAAGATTTTAAGGTTCCAAGGTGCAACATAAGCGGTACGAACTGTGAACAACAATGTAAATTCATCAGTTTCTTTGCATTTATTCCCAAAACTTGATGAATATCTACTCAGAAATCCATGAGACACGATTATCACACATAATTTATAATTAATTTATATTAATAAAAAATTATCTCATGTTGAAATTCTTTCTCTGTTGATGAACCAGATGACAGCTTCACATCATATAATTGTTACGTTGAAGGATTCAAGGGTAGAATCCCTCTATTAGTGATCCACACATGCACCAAAAACCTTTGAACATTTTTTTGAAATCCTAGAGTGCCAACACCAAAGATTCTAACACTTGCGTCATTCATCGATGATCTCCACAAGGATCACTTCGAGGTGGAAGGAATATTATTGTTCTTTTTTTGACTTGAGAGGGTGGTACAATAGGATCACTCTATGTTATTGAGTGTGTTCTAGAATAATAGCGTTCTAGAAGAAGTGATTTCTAATCCTTGAGTGGATTCTCTCTAGAATTCATTATGAACAATAATAAAAATTACTATTATAGGGTTAGAAAATGACATAATTGGGTATTTATAGACTCAGGGATAGAGAATTTAAAACCTCATGCCTGTATGGGCGTTCAAAATTCAAGGGAATTTTGATTTTTTCGATTAGTTTTTGGGTCAATTTGAGAAATGGGATTCAAAATAGAGTTGTAAGGATTTTAACACCTCAATGGACGTGTTTTAGACTTGGTTGGAGGCTCAAGAGCCATTCTGGGGGTTCATAGGAGCCTCGGGATAGGCTGGGTGGCTACTACAAAAGTGTCACCGACTAGTCGGTGACCACTATTGGCTAGCCGATGGGGTATTAAAGGGATAAAATGACCATTATGCACCACTCGAGTTTTGGGGGGGAAACCCCATACTTTTTTCATGTGTATGGGGTTTTCTCACCCCTCCCCTCCACCTTTAATCCCTATCAAGGGGGTGTTCTTGGCATTTCATGGTGAATCTAGGTACGTCTCTACCTTTATCAGTATCCACTTTACCTCTCCTTTATCATTTTAAATTTTTGTTTCTCGGTGTAGGTTTGTGGTTCTGATTCCACCAGAGCATGGTGGAATCAGTCGATTCTTGTAGGGATTTCATGCAGCCTAGGAAGAGGACATCCCAAGATATCGTCTACACATCTCCACATGCCATTTTAGTGAGGTATGTTGTCATGGTGATTTTTTCTGAGCTCTTAAACTTAAATTAAATTAATTTGGAAATTTTTTTATCATCATGTGATAGGGATTTTCCTAGGAATAGTGTTTGGAGTTCCCAATGGACCTCTTGTATAAGTATTGAGGTTCAGTTTTTTAAAGTGTTAGTGACTTCTAATATTCTGTTTTTTCTATATAAGTACTTTATGGAATTCTACTCAGTTGAGCCTACTTTTATTCGTATTTCCTTTTGATGTTAGGTCACGTGGATCTACAAATAGAGGCTTGATGATGAGGACAGCGATGCAGCCTCAGTACACAGGAGGTGCGGTGACCGTGATGGGTTGGCATGGAATTGGATTCCTAATGATGAACCCCTTGTGGGGTGTTGTTGTTTAGATCTGGTTACTTAAAGTTCCAGTAACAACCTATACTATGTTTTCCCACATAGATTGGATTGAAATTCCACTTATCCAAGCCATGTGTTTTGATTCCCTTGGTATGTATCATCTAGGATGATGTCATTGGTTATGACAAAAATCGACCCATGAGACATGATCCTCCATAGAGCTATCTGATTTGCAGATGCTTGGAGTGGATGGGTGACCTAGTTGCGAGGAAGTGTTTGAAATGTGATGTTGTTGTATGTGAGACCCCATGAGTGGGTGTTTGGCATGTTGATTTCATGGGTTGATATGGGAGCATGCATGACGCCCCATGAGACATAACCTTAGTGAGAGGATTGATACATGGGCTAGATGGTCGGACCTAGTGACCCCTCATGAGACCTGAACTGGTAGGGTTTGATGGGAGACCTAAAAAACCTTAGTTTTGACCCAGAACTTATTGGTTAAATAGTTTACATTTTTGGAGGGAAACTCATGAGAGGGGTTGGTCCAAGTCTTGTGGTGACTTTAGAGGTGGTGAACACGACTGTACGCTTGTGATGAGATTAGTGAATGTGAGGTCCTACCAGGAATGTGACCCAGGCATGGCGATGCCTTGGGTTTTTTTTGGGTAATGAGAACCTTGAGTGCTAGTGCCTCAGGCGTCAAAGATTGGTTATGAAGGGAATTACAAGGGTGAAATATGGACCTATATGTTTTGGAAATGCTTTTAGCAGTGAGGTCAGAGCACGGGTGGATGCTCATGACTGGAACAACGTCGAGTGGCAGTTTAGAGTGTGGAAGAGGTTGAAATTCCATGGACCAAGTATGGGAATCTATAGTGATAGAACGACGTTGTGAGGTGGGAAATCATGACATAAATCATGGCATAATAAGGTTCTTGATTTTGAAGAGGAGTTCCAAGGGATCTCAGGGAATGATAAGAACGATGTGTTGTGAAGCATGGTGAGCATGGACTTGGTGGCACATGACTCACAAGAGCTTAAGTCAGGTTTTGTTCTTGGGTGGTACGAGAGTGTACACCCATTACATTTAGGGAGATATAGGTGGCACACAATGGTTTCATGTGGTGTTATTGGATTAGGGAATCAACGATGGTCGGGTGTGGGCCGAGGGACGATGGAAATTAATGACATGCCTGTGGGCATGGCGTTTTGGGGTTTTGAGTAACACTTTGAGATGTCCCTCCATGATAGAGGGGATGTGAGTATAAATCAAGTTCCATGGAAAGGAATACCTATGGGTGTACTTGAAACACATTGTTAGAGAGATATGGTGATAAGGGTTGGTAGTAGGTGAGCCTAGATCGAGATGAGAAACACACGTGTGTAATTAGAACCTATCAAGAATGTGCTCAAGGATTAGTGTATGGGAAGTCGTATGGTGGGGAGTTCACCATCTACCACTGGAAGGAGAGGGATTTATCTTGGACCAAATTTCACCAATGTCATAGAATTCATTCTCAGAAGGAGGGAATAGATGTAAATGATGTTTCAGGTTTGTGATAAAAAATGTGTGGGTTTGGCCATGCTAGTGAAGATGTCCGATGATGGATGGAGCATGGGACTTAGTGACCAGGAGATTGTTTTAGTAGTGTGGAAACAAGGATGATCCTATGGCAGGGAGTGTGACATTTTTCAGGGGTGATGTGACCCACATGAAAAAGGGGCATGGGTGTATAGGATAGGTCATTAGACAATCATTCTCAGCATTCTAATACTGGTTAATAAATGGACCAATTAATATTGGATTACTCGGTGAATTATAGGAATAATCTCAGATATATAATCGGGTGGAGTCTGAGCATGGGGGTCGGGATCAGTATGAATTATGACAATCCAAAAGGTTTGAGATCAGAGGTCTGTTGGCATGTGTGGCAAGACCTAATAACAAATTTGGTGGATTAAGGATCCAAGTAAGGAGTTACACTGGGAGTCAGGAGTGGACTTTTATGGGCATGTTTGAAGGATCAAGGGGGCGTCTCCTAGAGAAAGGGCACCAATATAGGGTGTTAGAACACATCAATAGGGGTAACCAAGTTTTTTTGGGATAGGTTGAATTGAGGAGGTCTGACCACCATTCCCATGTATAATTGAATGCGATGAGCTAGGAGCCGCATCAGACATGTCATTTTGCACTCGACTAGAGTGTTTCAAGGATCAACCAAGTATTTTCAAGGGAAGTTCAGCGGGATCGGGTTTGGGGATCGACCGACTAGAGTTTGACCAATTCAGATCACAACTGAGAACCAAGAATTTCATTCTCATATATGATTGGGTGTGGTGAGTTGGGAACTACTTGGAGCACATCGTTGGAATTTGAGTGTGGAATGCCAGTAGGTAATTCCAACGGTGGAAGATCCATAGCGTCAAAATTGGTTTTTATAGCCTAATTTCTATGTAGGAAAGAGACATGGTTTGGGTGATGTTTTGGATGGTGACATGATCATGATTCAGGTTAGATGGGCTCCAGAAAATGATGTCTCAATTTTTTGAAGAAATAATTCAAGTCTTGGATTAGGTTTTGGTGATTTAATCACCATATTTTCAAGTGGATCTTTAAAATAAAATTGCATGTTTAGATGTGGAACTCAACCATTTGAGTGGGTTTTGGTGATTGAGGTAGGTCCGGATGTTTGTTTGGAAGACCACTAAGACTTCTCAGGTATGAGAAGCAATAAGGCAAGGAGGATCTAAAACCCCGTGTAGAGACCCAAAGCCTGACGTACATTGACATTACATTACTTTTGCGGAATACTTAGTACATAACAAAAACACACACACAAGGATCGTAATAGTTTAGTGTCTTTGGAAACTCGGAATAAAATCTTCTAATCGTGGTGAAAGATCTTCAACATCTCCCATAAAGATCTTCCTTTTTTTTACCTAAAACCTTTCTTTATATCCTGGGGAAAAGAAAACATAAAAGGGTGAGCTCAAATGCTCAGTAAGGGTAAACAAAAGAAATATCAATCACATCGTATTCATAAGAACATAACATTTTGGAAATCATAACCTGCAAAAGAGAGCATAATTTCATAACATGTGATAAATCATGGTAGTGAAATGTAATCACAATAATCATAACTTAAAACATGAAACTTTGTGGCATTCACACATAATCATAGAGAATCATTTCTTGTTAGTCAAGACTCATTGCCAAGACTATCTTAGTGGACAAAGTCCCTTTCTGAATCGAGTAACCCTCGTTTCAGTCCTGTTTCACTGAACCGGTATAACCTACCATTCCAGCCATGTCTATCTCATGAGATATAAAATCTTTACCCAATGCATTGGAGGGAGATATAGGTCCCACCCATCTCATAATGATACCATTCTTATGTGTGCCACAAAATCATAAACCATACATCATAGCATAACCCATGAAATAAAATGGGATTCTTAAACATCATTCCATCATAACATAATCCATAAACAACTGATATCATTTCATCATAAGAAAATTGAAACCAATTAAATCATAGAGGAATTTTACTTGAAACATACACATATGAAATAATGTCATCTTATATGAAAAATATTTTTGACAAAACACTTGAAATGAATTCTTGAGGAAAATATCCTTTCTTCTTTAAAATCAATTTCTTTTCACAAAACATCAGGCAATTTTAAAAGAAAGAGATTTTATTGAAAATAGTCATGAAATATTTTGGAGGAAGCTTCATGAAAATAAGGCTTTATAAGACCGTAAAAATCCGTTCGTGCTGTATAAGTTAAAAAAAACATTCTTCGTACTTTTGTCGGAAAAGTCAAAAAGTACCTCGTACGACAAAAGATTCCTTTCATAGATATTACTAAAAACTCACCGAAGGGTAAAAATGGATTTAAACAATTGTAGGTGGATGGAAATAATATTACATATTGATGAAACATGGATGTGGATGATAAAATACACCCCAGTAAATACTTACGAATAAACAATCTCGGATAAAAATGAGATTGTGATATTTCCCTTACCTTAGGTCCGATTTGCTTCGTAAGTGTCCGAACCCCCTGTATAATGATTTAAATAATGTCATTTACTTATTACAGAATCATATTCATTGTTATGATATCATATATGGTTCACTTATGACATTATATTACCCGTTCTTTTGTAAATTCCATGTTAAAGAAGCGTTTTGGGTAAAATCGTTTCTTTTATCGTAGGTGTTTTGACTTGTTGTTCTTGACATTATTATTACTTATATCATGATTTACTTACTTCCAGAATATAAAATATGATTTATATATCATATATATTCAGTATATATATATATATATAATGGATAGATAAATGAAATGAAAAACACCGTTCATGGAGACGGTAGTCCGTACGTACGCATGAATGCTGTTTTCCTTTCCCTATTGTCTTGAATGGAAGTAAGTAGATGACATACATATATATATATACATAAATCCAGTAGCTTTATAATGTCATATATTTCATTATTATTTCTTATATATACTTTATAATCATTCTTAAATGGTTAACATGGAGAATGAATCTCATCGCGTCGTGGAGACGGTAGTCCGTACGTACGCACGAGCGATGATATCATTTCCATAAATATTGAATTGAATTGGAGTGGATTATACAATATATCAGAATCAATATGATGTTTTAATAACTATGTATAGTTATTCTTTACACCATTATACCCATCCATGTAAGGTGGTGGTGGAAAATAGATTACACCACGGCGTGGAGACGGTATTCCGTACGTACGCACGCACGGTGATTTCTTTTTCCGTAGGATAGATAGATGGTGAAATAGGTTTGTTTCATACTTATAATAACATATCAGTATATGAGTGATACTGATGTTATTACTTCATAATGAAACAACCTAAGAAGAAGAAGTGGAAGAAGAAATAAAGATGAAAGAATTGGTAACGGTAATTACCTCTTCTTTGAAGTGCCTCTTTGAGACCTCCTCTTAGGGCACTAGAATTGGTCTTTGAGGAAGACCAGAACCTCTAGGATGTTGCTAGGGAAGTGTAGAAGGAATTTTGGCAGGGGTTGGCCGAGCTTGAGTGCTCAAATTGGTGTGAGGAGGAGGGGGAGGAGGTGTACTTTTATAGGGGAGGAGAGGGGCACCTTAGGAATATCTCAAAATATTATTTTATATTAAAGTCAAAATCGGTTTATAATGGTTACAAAGGGTCTTATTTCGAAGCTAAAGTGGGGATGGGTCGAAATCCTATAAACCAATAGAATTTAGACAAGTTTAGGATATTATTTTAACCTTATCAATTAGATTTAACTCTAAGTTAAATAATTTAACTTTTACCATGTCTTTTTGTTTTCTTTCACTATATGGTTAATACACTTACTATAACATGCCAAACGAACCCCAAATTGTTTATTATTAATATATATATCCTTATCTAAGTCATTTGGCCGAACCTTAGATTTTTAGGAATACAATAACAATTAATAATATAATATTTGATTTAAAAACTATTTTGTGTCAATTTTGACACTATTTGATATATGATTTTTGTGAAAGTCATAACAGAATTAAATGTTCAAACCAAGTTGATTAAATCAACATTAATATATCATAGTAACCTAGGAAATTAGTGGAATTCATAAAAAATCTCAAATTACATTTATTTTGGTGTTTATAACATCAATTATGTCAATATTTCATTAATAAGATAATTACTGCATCATCGTTGTGTCATAAATAAATTAAATTATTTTATGTCTAAAAATTACAAATAAAATGCCATCATGTAGGATATCGTTTTAGATTTCTAATGAATATTTACAATCGAATTTATCTTATGTATAACCCCATATGAAAAATGATTTACTTATTAAACTTTGATTTTAACTATTTTAACCTTTCTTTAAATAAATTAATAATAAATGTCCTAATCTAATCCAAGTGGGCCTAAATGGTCATATTTTATTCCTAAGTTTGTTTTTGGTCGAATTACACTTGTCCAGTAGAATTAGGACATGTGTTAGGGTAATAGTAATATCATATTTACCCTTAGTTACCCTATTTACTATTAACCGCGGTAAAAAAAAGTAAAAAGTTACTATTCACCAAAAAATTATTTTCATCTCATTGAACCACATTTTAGTCCTTGATATTAACCGTGTCTCTCGGATTTTCGAAATTCCATTCACAGAAGCGGCAAAATTAAGTTTTATGAAAAATTCAGTTTTTTTAACTACCACTTAGTAGTTTCACTATTCATCAAAAATTGATGTTTTTCAGAACAATGCCAAAATTTCATCCTAAGCTATATTTCATATTCCGAATTCAAAAATGAAATCTATTTTACCAAATTCATAACATAGAAGTTGCATTAATTAATTTTATAATTAAATCCCGCTGTTAAAATAAATAACGTGTTTTTAGGAAACAATATATATCAAAAGATTGACACTTGATTATGTCTGGTTTAAATGTGAAATTACAACCAATGACCAACATTGTATTAAATTGTAAAAATATATTCTAAATATACTTTAAAACCACTCAAATTAATAATTTATCACTATTAATTATTTCGATTAAAAAAGTTGTTTTTAATTATAATTTAGTAATTTTTCACTATTCATCAGAATATGAAAGTTATCCGAAAAGTACCAAAATTTCCCCTTAGGCTAAATTCGATACTCCGAATCCAAGAATGAAGTTCATTTTGAAAAATAAGATTTACAGAATTTTAAAAAGTGGTTATTACTATTCATAACGGCTAGTTTTAATAATATTTTAATAGCACATCGTTGTTTAGTGAAACTCGGTATTGCGTATTACACACGCTATCGAGGAAGGTCGCGATTGCGTGTAATGCAAGGCAAGACAAGGATGCGTGTTGTGCAAGCTCCTTTTGGTGTAGCGTACAACACAAGACATTAATAAAATTAAAAAGAATATTTTTTTATAAAATCTTGGGCTGTTACATTCTACCCCCCTTAAAATGAATTTCGCCCTCGAAATTCGTCGGGGTTATAAATGGTTTACTATTCGAAAGTTTCTTTAATAGAGACCCACATCGTAAAAAGGAATATCAAAACCAATCTTTAAAAACAAAAGTATGAAACGTAATGGTTACCCAAATAAACTAATCATTGGGTTTCCACATAGGTGAAAATATGAATATGGAAGAGAAATCTAACCATCATGTTCTGATGGAGAGTGGTAGAGAACATGGCTATGGAAAAGCCAGTAATCACAAATCCATAGATTTGTGATGATATAAGGTACCATCTGATTCATCAGGTATAAGATCACTAGGACAACATTTTTGGTTTTCAAGATCATTTCCCCTAAAGTTGAAAATTTGAATTAGAATAAATACTTACTTTATTTTGGTACAATCTCACTGTTGTTCGTGCCTTGAACAATTTCCACTTCATCTCTTAAATAAATGAAGTTGAATTTGTTATTCGTGAAGTGTTAGCAGATCATGTGATAGAATGACGGGTCATTCCATCTGTCTCAAACAAAAGGTTAGCAAAAATTATATGCATAAATCGATCTATAGTGAGATTAATCATATATGGTTCCTAAAATGGACTTATACTTCATATATCATACTGCTTAATATAATAAAACAAGTTTCTACTAAACAGGGACTTCCTGTAGGCCAGTGGTAGGCGATAAAGGCCAGTCGCACTTCGGTTGTGGGTTCGATTCCTACAGCCTTGTCCGAAGCGATGGGATGTTGCCCGTCCTGCAGGTTGTCCTTTTTCCAAAACTATATTACTATAACATCCCATCAATAATATCGAAAAAAATTTCTATCCTTAAACAATACTAACTTAAGTCCAACACAATCCATTCCAATCTTTAGGCTTATCCATAATATTGCAGTCCACTCTCATAACATAGTGAAAACAATTACCAGAGATTTAATATCATCGTTGATCCCCATATATCATAAGATATGTTTTGTTGGTCACATTCCAAACATTCAAAGTCCTTAATCATGTATACTCTTGAATACCCATTGAACCTTAGTGAAAACATGAATGCAGTTAAAAGTTAACACTTTACACATACCAAAATCCTCAAAATTATTTATACTCAAACCATGATATCACTTAGTCCTTATATCAATCATGAGCTCATGAATACAATCAAACATCTCATTATCTTCTTATCCTTTCATTATGCACTTATCATCTACTTTCCAAAAGTATCTGAATAACCTTTCATGGTTACTGGTAACATTAATCAGACAACAATGTAACAATCCTTACATGTCTCTTTATTCCATAGTACCATGAGATTACTTATACAACATTACACATGATAAACATGTAATCATTCCACTACATTCTTAAACCATTAACCGAGCTTCAACAATTCTTTCATCTCACATATCATTTGTAGTCTCTTCATCATCATCCACATAAATACTACCCATATGGCCATACTGATTCTCTTCATGAGTCTTTCCCTTAGGACATTGGTTTGCATAATGCCCATACATTCCACATTTAAAACACTTAACCATTTTTGATGTCGTAGCAATACCATTATCCTCATCCATGGTGTTAACTGAACCTTTTCCTTTGCACTTACTTGCTTTGTGTCCTTCTTTTCCACACCCAAAGCATCTTCCAGTTCCTTTGAAACATTCTCCTTGATGCCTCTTCCCACATGAATTACATAGGGGAAATTGAACTTTCTTTCCTCTCTGATCATCATGAAACTCCATCTTTCTCTTATTAGCCGAGTCAGGAAACTTACCAAATTTTACTTTATTGATCATATTATGAGATTGCTGATTCGGCATAATAATTATGTTTGGACTTCCAAATCCCATTTCATTATGAATAATATCATTCCATTGTCCATCATATCCTCCATTATCGTGAATCATCTTCTTTCCAGCCATTTTCTAAAACCCAAAAAGAATAGTGTGAGAGGCAAAAATCATGCTAGGGAAAACAACATAATAAAGGGGGAGTACCTTCAATATCTAACATCTTAGGTTTAATTCTATGATCATTAGCGTAGTTCTAGTACTATAACTTATACGTCTACTTAACCTTAGGGACATCCCTAGACATACCGTAGAAATATCTCTAGGGATCTCACTAACGTTTTCGCATCCTAGTTTCCAAAGGTTGACTAAACCTTTCCTCTGATACCAACTGTAGAGACCCAAAGCCTGACGTACATTGACATTACATTACTTTTGCGGAATACTTAGTACATAACAAAAACACACACACAAGGATCGTAATAGTTTAGTGTCTTTGGAAACTCGGAATAAAATCTTCTAATCATGGTGAAAGATCTTCAACATCTCCCATAAAGATCTTCCTTTTTTTTTACCTAAAACCTTTCTTTATATCCTGGGGAAAAGAAAACATAAAAGGGTGAGCTCAAATGCTCAGTAAGGGTAAACAAAAGAAATATCAATCACATCGTATTCATAAGAACATAACATTTTGGAAATCATAACCTGCAAAAGAGAGCATAATTTCATAACATGTGATAAATCATGGTAGTGAAATGTAATCACAATAATCATAACTTAAAACATGAAACTTTGTGGCATTCACACATAATCATAGAGAATCATTTCTTGTTAGTCAAGACTCATTGCCAAGACTATCTTAGTGGACAAAGTCCCTTTCTGAATCGAGTAACCCTCGTTTCAGTCCTGTTTCACTGAACCGGTATAACCTACCATTCCAGCCATGTCTATCTCATGAGATATAAAATCTTTACCCAATGCATTGGAGGGAGATATAGGTCCCACCCATCTCATAATGATACCATTCTTATGTGTGCCACAAAATCATAAACCATACATCATAGCATAACCCATGAAATAAAATGGGATTCTTAAACATCATTCCATCATAACATAATCCATAAACAACTGATATCATTTCATCATAAGAAAATTGAAACCAATTAAATCATAGAGGCATTTTACTTGAAACATACACATATGAAATAATGTCATCTTATATGAAAAATAGTTTTGACAAAACACTTGAAATGAATTCTTGAGGAAAATATCCTTTCTTCTTTAAAATCAATTTCTTTTCACAAAACATCAGGCAATTTTAAAAGAAAGAGATTTTATTGAAAATAGTCATGAAATATTTTGGAGGAAGCTTCATGAAAATAAGGCTTTATAAGACCGTAAAAATCCGTTCGTGCTGTATAAGTTAAAAAAAACATTCTTCGTACTTTTGTCGGAAAAGTCAAAAAGTACCTCGTACGACAAAAGATTCCTTTCATAGATATTACTAAAAACTCACCGAAGGGTAAAAATGGATTTAAACAATTGTAGGTGGATGGAAATAATATTACATATTGATGAAACATGGATGTGGATGATAAAATACACCCCAGTAAATACTTACGAATAAACAATCTCGGATAAAAATGAGATTGTGATATTTCCCTTACCTTAGGTCCGATTTGCTTCGTAAGTGTCCGAACCCCCTGTATAATGATTTAAATAATGTCATTTACTTATTACAGAATCATATTCATTGTTATGATATCATATATGGTTCACTTATGACATTATATTACCCGTTCTTTTGTAAATTCCATGTTAAAGAAGCGTTTTGGGTAAAATCGTTTCTTTTATCGTAGGTGTTTTGACTTGTTGTTCTTGACATTATTATTACTTATATCATGATTTACTTATTTCCAGAATATAAAATATGATTTATATATCATATATATTCAGTATATATATATATATATATAATAGATAGATAAATGAAATGAAAAACACCGTTCATGGAGACGGTAGTCCGTACGTACGCATTAATGTTGTTTTCCTTTCCCTATTGTCTTGAATGGAAGTAAGTAGATGACATACATATATATATATACATAAATACAGTAGCTTTATAATGTCATATATTTCATTATTATTTCTTATATATACTTTATAATCATTCTTAAATGGTTAACATGGAGAATGAATCTCATCGCGTCGTGGAGACGGTAGTCCGTACGTACGCACGAGCGATGATATCATTTCCATAAATATTGAATTGAATTGGAGTGGATTATACAATATATCAGAATCAATATGATGTTTTAATAACTATGTATAGTTATTCTTTACACCATTATACCCATCCATGTAAGGTGGTGGTGGAAAATAGATTACACCACGGCGTAAAGACGGTATTCCGTACGTACGCACCCGCGGTGATTTCTTTTTCCGTAGGATATATAGATGGTGAAATAGGGTTGTTTCATACTTATAATAACATATCAGTATATGAGTGATACTGATGTTATTACTTCATAATGAAACAACCTAATAAGAAGAAGTGGAAGAAGAAATAAAGATGAAAGAATTGGTAACGGTAATTACCTCTTCTTTGAAGTGCCTCTTTGAGACCTCCTCTTAGGGCACTTGAATTGGTCTTTGAGGAAGACCAGAACCTCTAGGATGTTGCTAGGGAAGTGGAGAATGAATTTTGGCAGGGGTTGGCCGAGCTTGAGTGCTCAAATTGGTGTGAGGAGGAGGGGGAGGAGGTGTCCTTTTATAGGGGAGGAGAGGGGCACCTTAGGAATATCTCAAAATATTATTTTATATTAAAGTCAAAATCGGTTTATAATGGTTCCAAAGGGTCTTATTTCGAAGCTAAAGTGGGGATGGGTCGAAATCCTATCAACCAATAGAATTTAGACAAGTTTAGGATATTATTTTAACCTTATCAATTAGATTTAACTCTAAGTTAAATAATTTAACTTTTACCATGTCTTTTTGTTTTCTTTCACTATATGGTTAATACACTTACTATAACATGCCAAACGAACCCCAAATTGTTTATTATTAATATATATATCCTTATCTAAGTCATTTGGCCGAACCTTAGATTTTTAGGAATACAATAACAATTAATAATATAATATTTGATTTAAAAACTATTTTGTGTCAATTTTGACACTATTTGATATATGATTTTTGTGAAAGTCATAACAGAATTAAATGTTCGAACCAAGTTGATTAAATCAACATTAATATATCATAGTAACCTAGGAAATTAGTGGAATTTATAAAAAATCTCAAATTACATTTATTTTGGTGTTTATAACATCAATTATGTCAATATTTCATTAATAAGATAATTACTGCATCATCGTTGTGTCATAAATAAATTAAATTATTTTATGTCTAAAAATTACAAATAAAATGCCATCATGTAGGATATCGTTTTAGCTTTCTAATGAATATTTACAATCGAATTTATCTTATGTATAACCCCATATGAAAAATTATTTACTTATTAAACTTTGATTTTAACTATTTTAACCTTTCTTTAAATAAATTAATAATAAATGTCCTAATCTAATCCAAGTGGGCCTAAATGGTCATATTTTATTCCTAAGTTTGTTTTTGATCGAATTACATTTGTCCAATAGAATTAGGACATGTGTTAGGGTAATAGTAATATCATATTTACCCTTAGTTACCCTATTTACTATTAACCGCGGTAAAAAAAAGTAAAAAGTTACTATTCACCAAAAAATTATTTTCATCTCATTGAACCACATTTTAGTCCTTGATATTAACCGTGTCTCTCGGATTTTCGAAATTCCATTCACAGAAGCGGCAAAATTAAGTTTTATGAAAAATTCAGTTTTTTTAACTACCACTTAGTAGTTTCACTATTCATCAAAAATTGATGTTTTTCAGAACAATGCCAAAATTTCATCCTAAGCTATATTTCATATTCCGAATTCAAAAATGAAATCTATTTTACCAAATTCATAACATAGAAGTTGCATTAATTAATTTTATAATTAAATCCCGCTGTTAAAATAAATAACGTGTTTTTAGGAAACAATATATATCAAAAGATTGACACTTGATTATGTCTGGTTTAAATGTGAAATTACAACCAATGACCAACATTGTATTAAATTGTAAAAATATATTCTAAATATACTTTAAAACCACTCAAATTAATAATTTATCACTATTAATTATTTCGATTAAAAAAGTTGTTTTTAATTATAATTTAGTAATTTTTCACTATTCATCAGAATATGAAAGTTATCCGAAAAGTACCAAAATTTCACCTTAGGCTAAATTCGATACTCCGAATCCAAGAATGAAGTTCATTTTGAAAAATAAGATTTACAGAATTTTAAAAAGTGGTTATTACTATTCATAACGGCTAGTTTTAATAATATTTTAATAGCACATCGTTGTTTAGTGAAACTCGGTATTGCGTATTACACACGCTATCGAGGAAGGTCGCGATTGCGTGTAATGCAAGGCAAGACAGGGATGCGTGTTGTGCAAGCTCCTTTTGGTGTAGCGTACAACACAAGACATTAATAAAATTAAAAAGAATATTTTTTTATAAAATCTTGGGCTGTTACATTCTACCCCCCTTAAAATGAATTTCGCCCTCGAAATTCGTCGGGGTTATAAATGGTTTACTATTCGAAAGTTTCTTTAATAGAAACCCACATCGTAAAAAGGAATATCAAAACCAATCTTTAAAAACAAAAGTATGAAACGTAATGGTTACCCAAATAAACTAATCATTGGGTTTCCACATAGGTGAAAATATGAATATGGAAGAGAAATCTAACCATCATGTTCTGATGGAGAGTGGTAGAGAACATGGCTATGGAAAAGCCAGTAATCACAAATCCATAGATTTGTGATGATATAAGGTACCATCTGATTCATCAGGTATAAGATCACTAGGACAACATTTTTGGTTTTCAAGATCATTTCCCCTAAAGTTGAAAATTTGAATTAGAATAAATACTTACTTTATTTTGGTACAATCTCACTGTTGTTCGTGCCTTGAACAATTTCCACTTCATCTCTTAAATAAATGAAGTTGAATTTGTTATTCGTGAAGTGTTAGCAGATCATGTGATAGAATGACGGGTCATTCCATCTGTCTCAAACAAAAGGTTAGCAAAAATTATATGCATAAATCGATCTATAGTGAGATTAATCATATATGGTTCCTAAAATGGACTTATACTTCATATATCATACTGCTTAATATAATAAAACTAGTTTCTACTAAACAGGGACTTCCTGTAGGCCAGTGGTAGGCGATAAAGGCCAGTCGCACTTCGGTTGTGGGTTCGATTCCTACAGCCTTGTCCGAAGCGATGGGATGTCGCCCGTCCTGCAGGTTGTCCTTTTTCTAAAACTATATTACTATAACATCCCATCAATAATATCGAAAAAAGTTTCTATCCTTAAACAATACTAACTTACGTCCAACACAATCCATTCCAATCTTTAGGCTTATCCATAATATTGCAGTCCACTCTCATAACATAGTGAAAACAATTACCAGAGATTTAATATCATCGTTGATCCCCATATATCATAAGATATGTTTTGTTGGTCACATTCCAAACATTCAAAGTCCTTAATCATGTATACTCTTGAATACCCATTGAACCTTAGTGAAAACATGAATGCAGTTAAAAGTTAACACTTTACACATACCAAAATCCTCAAAATTATTTATACTCAAACCATGATATCACTTAGTCCTTATATCAATCATGAGCTCATGAATACAATCAAACATCTCATTATCTTCTTATCCTTTCATTATGCACTTATCATCTACTTTCCAAAAGTATCTGAATAACCTTTCATGGTTATTGGTAACATTAATCAGACAACAATGTAACAATACTTACATGTCTCTTTATTCCATAGTACCATGAGATTACTTATACAACATTACACATGATAAACATGTAATCATTCCACTACATTCTTAAACCATTAACCGAGCTTCAACAATTCTTTCATCTCACATATCATTTGTAGTCTCTTCATCATCATCCACATAAATACTACCCATATGGCCATACTGATTCTCTTCATGAGTCTTTCCCTTAGGACATTGGTTTGCATAATGCCCATACATTCCACATTTAAAACACTTAACCATTTTTGATGCCGTAGCAATACCATTATCCTCATCCATGGTGTTGACTGAACCTTTTCCTTTGCACTTACTTGCTTTGTGTCCTTCTTTTCCACACCCAAATCATCTTCCAGTTCCTTTGAAACATTCTCCTTGATGCCTCTTCCCACATGAATTACATAGGGGAAATTGAACTTTCTTTCCTCTCTGATCATCATGAAACTCCATCTTTCTCTTATTAGCCGAGTCAGGAAACTTACCAAATTTTACTTTATTGATCATATTATGAGATTGCTGATTCGGCATAATAATTATGTTTGGACTTCCAAATCCCATTTCATTATGAAGAATATCATTCCATTGTCCATCATATCCTCCATTATCGTGAATCATCTTGTTTCCATCCATTTTCTAAAACCCAAAAAGAATAGTGTGAGAGGCAAAAATCATGCTAGGGAAAACAACATAATAAAGGGGGAGTACCTTCAATATCTAACATCTTAGGTTTAATTCTATGATCGTTAGCGTAGTTCTAGTACTATAACTTATACGTCTACTTAACCTTAGGGACATCCCTAGACATACCGTAGAAATATCTCTAGGGATCTCACTAACGTTTTCGCATCCTAGTTTCCAAAGGTTGACTAAACCTTTCTTCTGATACCAACTGTAGAGACCCAAAGCCTGACGTACATTGAAATTACATTACTTTTGCGGAATACTTAGTACATAACAAAAACACACACACAAGGATCGTAATAGTTTAGTGTCTTTGGAAACTCGGAATAAAATCTTCTAATCGTGGTGAAATATCCCATAAAGATCTTCCTTTTTTTTACCTAAAACCTTTCTTTATATCCTGGGGAAAAGAAAACATAAAAGGGTGAGCTCAAATGCTCAGTAAGGGTAAACAAAAGAAATATCAATCACATCGTATTCATAAGAACATAACATTTTGGAAATCATAACCTGCAAAAGAGAGCATAATTTCATAACATGTGATAAATCATGGTAGTGAAATGTAATCACAATAATCATAACTTAAAACATGAAACTTTGTGGCATTCACACATAATCATAGAGAATCATTTCTTGTTAGTCAAGACTCATTGCCAAGACTATCTTAGTGGACAAAGTCCCTTTCTGAATCGAGTAACCCTCGTTTCAGTCCTGTTTCACTGAACCGGTATAACCTACCATTCCAGCCATGTCTATCTCATGAGATATAAAATCTTTACCCAATGCATTGGAGGGAGATATAGGTCCCACCCATCTCATAATGATACCATTCTTATGTGTGCCACAAAATCATAAACCATACATCATAGCATAACCCATGAAATAAAATGGGATTCTTAAACATCATTCCATCATAACATAATCCATAAACAACTGATATCATTTCATCATAAGAAAATTGAAACCAATTAAATCATAGAGGCATTTTACTTGAAACATACACATATGAAATAATGTCATCTTATATGAAAAATAGTTTTGACAAAACACTTGAAATGAATTCTTGAGGAAAATATCCTTTCTTCTTTAAAATCAATTTCTTTTCACAAAACATCAGGCAATTTTAAAAGAAAGAGATTTTATTGAAAATAGTCATGAAATATTTTGGAGGAAGCTTCATGAAAATAAGGCTTTATAAGACCGTAAAAATCCGTTCGTGCTGTATAAGTTAAAAAAAACATTCTTCGTACTTTTGTCGGAAAAGTCAAAAAGTACCTCGTACGACAAAAGATTCCTTTCATAGATATTACTAAAAACTCACCGAAGGGTAAAAATGGATTTAAACAATTGTAGGTGGATGGAAATAATATTACATATTGATGAAACATGGATGTGGATGATAAAATACACCCCAGTAAATACTTACGAATAAACAATCTCGGATAAAAATGAGATTGTGATATTTCCCTTACCTTAGGTCCGATTTGCTTCGTAAGTGTCCGAACCCCCTGTATAATGATTTAAATAATGTCATTTACTTATTACAGAATCATATTCATTGTTATGATATCATATATGGTTCACTTATGACATTATATTACCCGTTCTTTTGTAAATTCCATGTTAAAGAAGCGTTTTGGGTAAAATCGTTTCTTTTATCGTAGGTGTTTTGACTTGTTGTCCTTGACATTATTATTACTTATATCATGATTTACTTATTTCCAGAATATAAAATATGATTTATATATCATATATATTCAGTATATATATATATATAATAGATAGATAAATGAAATGAAAAACACCGTTCATGGAGACGGTAGTCCGTACGTACGCATTAATGCTGTTTTCCTTTCCCTATTGTCTTGAATGGAAGTAAGTAGATGACATACATATATATATATACATAAATACAGTAGCTTTATAATGTCATATATTTCATTATTATTTCTTATATATACTTTATAATCATTCTTAAATGGTTAACATGGAGAATGAATCTCATCGCGTCGTGGAGACGGTAGTCCGTACGTACGCACGAGCGATGATATCATTTCCATAAATATTGAATTGAATTGGAGTGGATTATACAATATATCAGAATCAATATGATGTTTTAATAACTATGTATAGTTATTCTTTACACCATTATACCCATCCATGTAAGGTGGTTGTGGAAAATAGATTACACCACGGCGTGGAGACGGTATTCCGTACGTACGCACGCGCGGTGATTTCTTTTTCCGTAGGATATATAGATGGTGAAATAGGGTTGTTTCATACTTATAATAACATATCAGTATATGAGTGATACTGATGTTATTACTTCATAATGAAACAACCTAAGAAGAAGAAGTGGAAGAAGAAATAAAGATGAAAGAATTGGTAACGGTAATTACCTCTTCTTTGAAGTGCCTCTTTGAGACCTCCTCTTAGGGCACTAGAATTGGTCTTTGAGGAAGACCAGAACCTCTAGGATGTTGCTAGGGAAGTGGAGAAGGAATTTTGGCAGGGGTTGGCCGAGCTTGAGTGCTCAAATTGGTGTGAGGAGGAGGGGGAGGAGGTGTCCTTTTATAGGGGAGGAGAGGGGCACCTTAGGAATATCTCAAAATATTATTTTATATTAAAGTCAAAATCGGTTTATAATGGTTCCAAAGGGTCTTATTTCGAAGCTAAAGTGGGGATGGGTCGAAATCCTATCAACCAATAGAATTTAGACAAGTTTAGGATATTATTTTAACCTTATCAATTAGATTTAACTCTAAGTTAAATAATTTAACTTTTACCATGTCTTTTTGTTTTCTTTCACTATATGGTTAATACACTTACTATAACATGCCAAACGAACCCCAAATTGTTTATTATTAATATATATATCCTTATCTAAGTCATTTGTCCGAACCTTAGATTTTTAGGAATACAATAACAATTAATAATATAATATTTGATTTAAAAACTATTTTGTGTCAATTTTGACACTATTTGATATATGATTTTTGTGAAAGTCATAACAGAATTAAATGTTCGAACCAAGTTGATTAAATCAACATTAATATATCATAGTAACCTAGGAAATTAGTGGAATTCATAAAAAATCTCAAATTACATTTATTTTGGTGTTTATAACATCAATTATGTCAATATTTCATTAATAAGATAATTACTGCATCATCGTTGTGTCATAAATAAATTAAATTATTTTATGTCTAAAAATTACAAATAAAATGCCATCATGTAGGATATCGTTTTAGCTTTCTAATGAATATTTACAATCGAATTTATCTTATGTATAACCCCATATGAAAAATGATTTACTTATTAAACTTTGATTTTAACTATTTTAACCTTTCTTTAAATAAATTAATAATAAATGTCCTAATCTAATCCAAGTGGGCCTAAATGGTCATATTTTATTCCTAAGTTTGTTTTTGGTCGAATTACATTTGTCCAATAGAATTAGGACATGTGTTAGGGTAATAGTAATATCATATTTACCCTTAGTTACCCTATTTACTATTAACCGCGGTAAAAAAAAGTAAAAAGTTACTATTCACCAAAAAATTATTTTCATCTCATTGAACCACATTTTAGTTCTTGATATTAACCGTGTCTCTCGGATTTTCGAAATTCCATTCACAGATGCGGCAAAATTAAGTTTTATGAAAAATTCAGTTTTTTTAACTACCACTTAGTAGTTTCACTATTCATCAAAAATTGATGTTTTTCAGAACAATGCCAAAATTTCATCCTAAGCTATATTTCATATTCCGAATTCAAAAATGAAATCTATTTTACCAAATTCATAACATAGAAGTTGCATTAATTAATTTTATAATTAAATCCCGCTGTTAAAATAAATAACGTGTTTTTAGAAAACAATATATATCAAAAGATTGACACTTGATTATGTCTGGTTTAAATGTGAAATTACAACCAATGACCAACATTGTATTAAATTGTAAAAATATATTCTAAATATACTTTAAAACCACTCAAATTAATAATTTATCACTATTAATTATTTCGATTAAAAAAGTTGTTTTTAATTATAATTTAGTAATTTTTCACTATTCATCAGAATATGAAAGTTATCCGAAAAGTACCAAAATTTCACCTTAGGCTAAATTCGATACTCCGAATCCAAGAATGAAGTTCATTTTGAAAAATAAGATTTACAGAATTTTAAAAAGTGGTTATTACTATTCATAACGGCTAGTTTTAATAATATTTTAATAGCACATCGTTGTTTAGTGAAACTCGGTATTGCGTATTACACACGCTATCGAGGAAGGTCTCGATTGCGTGTAATGCAAGGCAAGACAGGGATGCGTGTTGTGCAAGCTCCTTTTGGTGTAGCGTACAACACAAGACATTAATAAAATTAAAAAGAATATTTTTTTATAAAATCTTGGGCTGTTACATTCTACCCCCCTTAAAATGAATTTCGCCCTCGAAATTCGTCGGGGTTATAAATGGTTTACTATTCGAAAGTTTCTTTAATAGAAACCCACATCGTAAAAAGGAATATCAAAACCAATCTTTAAAAACAAAAGTATGAAACGTAATGGTTACCCAAATAAACTAATCATTGGGTTTCCACATAGGTGAAAATATGAATATGGAAGAGAAATCTAACCATCATGTTCTGATGGAGAGTGGTAGAGAACATGGCTATGGAAAAGCCAGTAATCACAAATCCATAGATTTGTGATGATATAAGGTACCATCTGATTCATCAGGTATAAGATCACTAGGACAACATTTTTGGTTTTCAAGATCATTTCCCCTAAAGTTGAAAATTTGAATTAGAATAAATACTTACTTTATTTTGGTACAATCTCACTGTTGTTCGTGCCTTGAACAATTTCCACTTCATCTCTTAAATAAATGAAGTTGAATTTGTTATTCGTGAAGTGTTAGCAGATCATGTGATAGAATGACGGGTCATTCCATCTGTCTCAAACAAAAGGTTAGCAAAAATTATATGCATAAATCGATCTATAGTGAGATTAATCATATATGGTTCCTAAAATGGACTTATACTTCATATATCATACTGCTTAATATAATAAAACTAGTTTCTACTAAACAGGGACTTCCTGTAGGCCAGTGGTAGGCGATAAAGGCCAGTCGCACTTCGGTTGTGGGTTCGATTCCTACAGCCTTGTCCGAAGCGATGGGATGTCGCCCGTCCTGCAGGTTGTCCTTTTTCCAAAACTATATTACTATAACATCCCATCAATAATATCGAAAAAAATTTCTATCCTTAAACAATACTAACTTACGTCCAACACAATCCATTCCAATCTTTAGGCTTATCCATAATATTGCAGTCCACTCTCATAACATAGTGAAAACAATTACCAGAGATTTAATATCATCGTTGATCCCCATATATCATAAGATATGTTTTGTTGGTCACATTCCAAACATTCAAAGTCCTTAATCATGTATACTCTTGAATACCCATTGAACCTTAGTGAAAACATGAATGCAGTTAAAAGTTAACACTTTACACATACCAAAATCCTCAAAATTATTTATACTCAAACCATGATATCACTTAGTCCTTATATCAATCATGAGCTCATGAATACAATCAAACATCTCATTATCTTCTTATCCTTTCATTATGCACTTATCATCTACTTTCCAAAAGTATCTGAATAACCTTTCATGGTTATTGGTAACATTAATCAGACAACAATGTAACAATACTTACATGTCTCTTTATTCCATAGTACCATGAGATTACTTATACAACATTACACATGATAAACATGTAATCATTCCACTACATTCTTAAACCATTAACCGAGCTTCAACAATTCTTTCATCTCACATATCATTTGTAGTCTCTTCATCATCATCCACATAAATACTACCCATATGGCCATACTGATTCTCTTCATGAGTCTTTCCCTTAGGACATTGGTTTGCATAATGCCCATACATTCCACATTTAAAACACTTAACCATTTTTGATGTCGTAGCAATACCATTATCCTCATCCATGGTGTTGACTGAACCTTTTCCTTTGCACTTACTTGCTTTGTGTCCTTCTTTTCCACACCCAAAGCATCTTCCAGTTCCTTTGAAACATTCTCCTTGATGCCTCTTCCCACATGAATTACATAGGGGAAATTGAACTTTCTTTCCTCTCTGATCATCATGAAACTCCATCTTTCTCTTATTAGCCGAGTCAGGAAACTTACCAAATTTTACTTTATTGATCATATTATGAGATTGCTGATTCGGCATAATAATTATGTTTGGACTTCCAAATCCCATTTCATTATGAAGAATATCATTCCATTGTCCATCATATCCTCCATTATCGTGAATCATCTTGTTTCCAGCCATTTTCTAAAACCCAAAAAGAATAGTGTGAGAGGCAAAAATCATGCTAGGGAAAACAACATAATAAAGGGGGAGTACCTTCAATATCTAACATCTTAGGTTTAATTCTATGATCGTTAGCGTAGTTCTAGTACTATAACTTATACGTCTACTTAACCTTAGGGACATCCCTAGACATACCGTAGAAATATCTCTAGGGATCTCACTAACGTTTTCGCATCCTAGTTTCCAAAGGTTGACTAAACCTTTCCTCTGATACCAACTGTAGAGACCCAAAGCCTGACGTACATTGACATTACATTACTTTTGCGGAATACTTAGTACATAACAAAAACACACACACAAGGATCGTAATAGTTTAGTGTCTTTGGAAACTCGGAATAAAATCTTCTAATCGTGGTGAAAGATCTTCAACATCTCCCATAAAGATCTTCCTTTTTTTTTACCTAAAACATTTCTTTATATCCTGGGGAAAAGAAAACATAAAAGGGTGAGCTCAAATGCTCAGTAAGGGTAAACAAAAGAAATATCAATCACATCGTATTCATAAGAACATAACATTTTGGAAATCATAACCTGCAAAAGAGAGCATAATTTCATAACATGTGATAAATCATGGTAGTGAAATGTAATCACAATAATCATAACTTAAAACATGAAACTTTGTGGCATTCACACATAATCATAGAGAATCATTTCTTGTTAGTCAAGACTCATTGCCAAGACTATCTTAGTGGACAAAGTCCCTTTCTGAATCGAGTAACCCTCGTTTCAGTCCTGTTTCACTGAACCGGTATAACCTACCATTCCAGCCATGTCTATCTCATGAGATATAAAATCTTTACCCAATGCATTGGAGGGAGATATAGGTCCCACCCATCTCATAATGATACCATTCTTATGTGTGCCACAAAATCATAAACCATACATCATAGCATAACCCATGAAATAAAATGGGATTCTTAAACATCATTCCATCATAACATAATCCATAAACAACTGATATCATTTCATCATAAGAAAATTGAAACCAATTAAATCATAGAGGCATTTTACTTGAAACATACACATATGAAATAATGTCATCTTATATGAAAAATAGTTTTGACAAAACACTTGAAATGAATTCTTGAGGAAAATATCCTTTCTTCTTTAAAATCAATTTCTTTTCACAAAACATCAGGCAATTTTAAAAGAAAGAGATTTTATTGAAAATAGTCATGAAATATTTTGGAGGAAGCTTCATGAAAATAAGGCTTTATAATACCGTAAAAATCCGTTCGTGCTGTATAAGTTAAAAAAAACATTCTTCGTACTTTTGTCGGAAAAGTCAAAAAGTACCTCGTACGACAAAAGATTCCTTTCATAGATATTACTAAAAACTCACCGAAGGGTAAAAATGGATTTAAAAAATTGTAGGTGGATGGAAATAATATTACATATTGATGAAACATGGATGTGGATGATAAAATACACCCCAGTAAATACTTACGAATAAACAATCTCGGATAAAAATGAGATTGTGATATTTCCCTTACCTTAGGTCCGATTTGCTTCGTAAGTGTCCGAACCCCCTGTATAATGATTTAAATAATGTCATTTACTTATTACAGAATCATATTCATTGTTATGATATCATATATGGTTCACTTATGACATTATATTACCCGTTCTTTTGTAAATTCCATGTTAAAGAAGCGTTTTGGGTAAAATCGTTTCTTTTATCGTAGGTGTTTTGACTTGTTGTTCTTGACATTATTATCACTTATATCATGATTTACTTACTTCCAGAATATAAAATATGATTTATATATCATATATATTCAGTATATATATATATATATAATAGATAGATAAATGAAATGAAAAACACCGTTCATGGAGACGGTAGTCCGTACGTACGCATGAATGCTGTTTTCCTTTCCCTATTGTCTTGAATGGAAGTAAGTAGATGACATACATATATATATATACATAAATCCAGTAGCTTTATAATGTCATATATTTCATTATTATTTCTTATATATACTTTATAATCATTCTTAAATGGTTAACATGGAGAATGAATCTCATCGCGTCGTGGAGACGGTAGTCCGTACGTACGCACGAGCGATGATATCATTTCCATAAATATTGAATTGAATTGGAGTGGATTATACAATATATCAGAATCAATATGATGTTTTAATAACTATGTATAGTTATTCTTTACACCATTATACCCATCCATGTAAGGTGGTGGTGGAAAATAGATTACACCACGGCGTGGAGACGGTATTCCGTACGTACGCACGCGCGGTGATTTCTTTTTCCGTAGGATAGATAGATGGTGAAATAGGGTTGTTTCATACTTATAATAACATATCAGTATATGAGTGATACTGATGTTATTACTTCATAATGAAACAACCTAAGAAGAAGAAGTGGAAGAAGAAATAAAGATGAAAGAATTGGTAACGGTAATTACCTCTTCTTTGAAGTGCCTCTTTGAGACCTCCTCTTAGGGCACTAGAATTGGTCTTTGAGGAAGACCATAACCACTAGGATGTTGCTAGGGAAGTGGAGAAGGAATTTTGGCAGGGGTTGGCCGAGCTTGAGTGCTCAAATTGGTGTTAGGAGGAGGGGGAGGAGGTGTCCTTTTATAGGGGAGGAGAGGGGCACCTTAGGAATATCTCAAAATATTATTTTATATTAAAGTCAAAATCGGTTTATAATGGTTCCAAAGGGTCTTATTTCGAAGCTAAAGTGGGGATGGGTCGAAATCCTATCAACCAATAGAATTTAGACAAGTTTAGGATATTATTTTAACCTTATCAATTAGATTTAACTCTAAGTTAAATAATTTAACTTTTACCATGTCTTTTTGTTTTCTTTCACTATATGGTTAATACACTTACTATAACATGCCAAACGAACCCCAAATTGTTTATTATTAATATATATATCCTTATCTAAGTCATTTGGCCGAACCTTAGATTTTTAGGAATACAATAACAATTAATAATATAATATTTGATTTAAAAACTATTTTGTGTCAATTTTGACACTATTTGATATATGATTTTTGTGAAAGTCATAACAGAATTAAATGTTCGAACCAAGTTGATTAAATCAACATTAATATATCATAGTAACCTAGGAAATTATTGGAATTCATAAAAAATCTCAAATTACATTTATTTTGGTGTTTATAACATCAATTATGTCAATATTTCATTAATAAGATAATTACTGCATCATCGTTGTGTCATAAATAAATTAAATTATTTTATGTCTAAAAATTACAAATAAAATGCCATAATGTAGGATATCGTTTTAGCTTTCTAATGAATATTTACAATCGAATTTATCTTATGTATAACCCCATATGAAAAATGATTTACTTATTAAACTTTGATTTTAACTATTTTAACCTTTCTTTAAATAAATTAATAATAAATGTCCTAATCTAATCCAAGTGGGCCTAAACTGTCATATTTTATTCCTAAGTTTGTTTTTGGTCTAATTACACTTGTCCAATAGAATTAGGACATGTGTTAGGGTAATAGTAATATCATATTTACCCTTAGTTACCCTATTTACTATTAACCGCGGTAAAAAAAAGTAAAAAGTTACTATTCACCAAAAAATTATTTTCATCTCATTGAACCACATTTTAGTCCTTGATATTAACCGTGTCTCTCGAATTTTCGAAATTCCATTCACAGAAGCGGCAAAATTAAGTTTTATGAAAAATTCAGTTTTTTTAACTACCACTTAGTAGTTTCACTATTCATCAAAAATTGATGTTTTTCAGAACAATGCCAAAATTTCATCCTAAGCTATATTTCATATTCCGAATTCAAAAATGAAATCTATTTTACCAAATTCATAACATAGAAGTTGCATTAATTAATTTTATAATTAAATCCCGCTGTTAAAATAAATAACGTGTTTTTAGGAAACAATATATATCAAAAGATTGACACTTGATTATGTCTGGTTTAAATGTAAAATTACAACCAATGACCAACATTGTATTAAATTGTAAAAATATATTCTAAATATACTTTAAAACCACTCAAATTAATAATTTATCACTATTAATTATTTCGATTAAAAAATTTGTTTTTAATTATAATTTAGTAATTTTTCACTATTCATCAGAATATGAAAGTTATCCGAAAAGTACCAAAATTTCAGCTTAGGCTAAATTCGATACTCCGAATCCAAGAATGAAGTTCATTTTGAAAAATAAGATTTACAGAATTTTAAAAAGTGGTTATTACTATTCATAACGGCTAGTTTTAATAATATTTTAATAGCACATCGTTGTTTAGTGAAACTCGGTATTGCGTATTACACACGCTATCAAGGAAGGTCGCGATTGCGTGTAATGCAAGGCAATACAAGGATGCGTGTTGTGCAAGCTCCTTTTGGTGTAGCGTACAACACAAGACATTAATAAAATTAAAAAGAATATTTTTTTATAAAATCTTGGGCTGTTACACCCCGTGTCTATATGGGTATTTATAATTCAAGGGAATTTTGAATTTTTGAATTAGTGGCTAGGTATTTTTGAGAAATAGGATTTGGAATAAAGTTATGAGGCTTGGAAAACCTCAAGGAAGGTGTTTTGGACTTGGTTGGAGGCTCATGAGTCATCCTAGGGGCTCAGAGGATCCTCATGAGTGGTTGGGTAACTATTGTCGCCAAAACTGTAGTAGTGCCACCGACTAGATGTTGGGGTCATTAAAGGGTAAAAATTACCCTTATACCCCCTCGAGTTTAAGGGGGGAACCACCCTCCTTTATCCTCCTATGGATCATGTGGCTGGGATTTTCTCCCCCCTTACCTCCTTCTTTAACCCCCTTCAAGGGGGTTTTCTTCTTGGTGTTTTGCAAAAAATCTAGGTATGCCTCCACTTTTGTTGGTATCTTATTTTCATCTCCCTCTCTCATTTTTAATCTTGGTTTCCGAGAGTAGGATTTTGTTGCTGATTCCACCAGAGCCTGGTGGAATCAAACAATTCTCATGGGGATTTCATATAGCCCAAGAAGAGGACATTCCAAGATGCCATATGCATGATGTCATGCACCGTTTCAGTGAGGTGTATTTCCATAGTGATTTTCTAAGCTTTTTGGCTTAAATTAAATTAATTTGGAAATTGTTTTATCATCACATGATAGGTATTTTCTTATAAATAGTGTTGGTGTTCATTCCAGGTGAAATGATTCTCTATTATCAACTTTTTTATTAACCCTACCCAATAGACATAAACACCAATTTATAGAGTTAGGGTTTATGTTAAAATATTAATTAATTGTGTAGTGGACCTTAAATAATATAATTATCATTATAAAACCCCATGCCATAAAATAATTATAATAATAATATTATTTTATAGTGTGTGCTAACTTATGCAGTGATGGATATTATTTATTAGCTTGGAAATAAATATTCATCACCGGACACGATCTTGATCAGTTCAAACTCCTTGATATTTATTGAATACCCAAATAAAATTATTTTATTTACTTAAATAAAAATTTTATTCACAAACCAGCAAATAAAAATTTATTTAATATTTAATAAATAAAATAAATATTTTATTTACAAACCAGTGAATAAATATTTATTATATATATTTATGCAATCAAATAAATTATTTATTAATAAATAAATAATTATTTATTACCTTGTGAATATCAGTGATTAATAAAACTTAAATAAAATTATTTTTTGGTCTCAAGAATAATATTTATTCCAATAATTAAATTCAAGTAGAATTTTATTGAGGTAAATAGAAACACTTAGTGTGTTACCCTCTAGGATTCATTCACATTAGCATTAGGTGGGATTTCCTAAAGTCCAAGATTACTATCTAGCAATAGATCAAGGCACCCAAGAGAAAGAATTTAATGTTGTAATTATGACAACCACATATGAATAATCACTATGTAATATAATCCATTTGTCTTAATATCTCATCAAGAAGGTTGCACATCCGTGTCATCAAGCTATTTTCTCAATAAGTCTTTCTTTAACTATATGAAATAAACATCGTTACACCATGAACATGGAATTTATGCGATAACTATATTTTAATCAAAGTTTTGAGATATTAACTTCCATAAAGATGGAAGGGAAAAATCCTTTATCAACTTATACATTAATAGCATGTCATTTGTGATGCACCCAACATACCCTACCTTGCTGTGAACATATGTCATCATGGTTTTCATCAGTAAATCTAAGTGAGTGATTCATGACATGAATTGATGATAATATTAAATTATAAGGTCCATTACACACACTCATAGATAGGAATATCCAATGACACTAAAACATGTGAAATTCCTATTGGATGGTCTGTTCTCATAACCTCCCATCTTGGAGATTGCTAAGTACGAAATTCATGAGATGAAGTTTCATCCGTTTATGAGTACTTGAACCTAATAGTATATATAATATGTTCCTCATCATAGTATTTTATTTGATCATATAACTATTTTTTAAGAATATCATCAGGGAATTTCAAGGTTCTCATCATAGCGGGGAATAAATATGACCTTATCAATGCAACAGATACCCTATAACATTATCACATCAATTTTATGAAAAATAACTATAAATTTGTGATAAGATATTTAAATTAATATTCACTTCACTGAATATACATGTAATATGAAGTATAAAGTAGATGTCTCTAGGGAACTGAATCCAATAAACTACCACTTTAAATAGAGACAACTACTAATGACCGGTTAATTCTCACATGCAAAAACATGCTTCCACTGAGTATGGCTATAACTACCAGGCCTTTCACATTTTCATGTATAGGGTTGGAAAATACACATGTCTTTGTAGAGAATCTATTTCTAGCTGGTTATGATGGATACCTACTATGTCTTGGGGTGGTCTGTTTCCTGCATCTTTTGGGTTTCTGTGTTTATGATATGGCTTGTGCCATATTATTCATGATTATTAATAATTATAGATATTTTCTTCTTATGAAACTGCTCAGCATATGATCCAAGAAGAATCATATCCTCAAGTGGGATGAATTCTTATTAGGGTTATGGACCTTCCAATCCAGTTTTGAGCTGATTTTTTTAGACAGACCTGCCAAAGCCTTAACTCTTAGATAAAATCAGATGTGGCCCATACCATGCTAAACATCCTATAGATTAATTCAAGTGTTAACAGTTTTCTTGAAGAATACTTATTTTCCAAGATGTCATTGATTTTTTTGGATATTCCCAATGTCTATAGAATGCATAGGGAGACCAGTTTAGATAGATTTTCAGACGTGGATTTGAACATTTTCAGAAAAGTAAGGAGAGGATACATAAAGCTCATTTCAATCATATGGAGTTCGTGCACTGGTTGATGACAATATGTTTCAAACATTTTTTACAACTGAAGCTTTTGCTTGTCTTTTTTGTTGTTTTCCCCTCACTCCATGATGGTGTAATCTAGTTACACCTCATGCTTGTATTGCTCTTTTGATTTTAATAAATCTCTTTGGGGCATGAATTGGGTGACTAATTCATGTCACTGGTTTCATAAAAAAAATTTCCTTTATATTAAATATCTCAATATTATGATCATATAAGTATGTTTTGATAAGTATAATTCAAAAAGGATATTAGTCATGATGAGAGGTGAATAATTTTTCTCATGGAATAAATTTTTGATAATAAGTTAGGATTTATTGGTACCTTCTTGTACCATCCATGTCCAGTTTCTCTTGAATACTCTCCAGCAGTATCAAGTCTTAGAAACATTCAAAATACTAAGTCTTGAATATTTATATATGGATTCCATTACTTGAAGTTATATATACTTTTCAACCTTAGAATATTACCATTTACTGCTTATTTTTAGGAATCATTATTATGAAAGAATAATAAATGTATCACCCAATATAGTGGATATGGACCACCTCTTTGGTTATGAATTCCTACGTAGTATGTGTCTCTATAACTACCCCTCCCACTAAGCTCAATGGATTCCAGTATTACTATGCTAACTCTTGTGCATCTAGAGCCTTAACCCATAGAAGTTAAGTCTGATCCCACTATCTTTATATATATAGGCTTCCATTATGTAAATATAGTCAATATCAACTATAAGTTAATATAATTAGTGGCTTTAGGATCATTAACTCAAATGCTTTAACACCTTGATATTTTAACAGAACACTATGTTCGATAGCTTATATCACATAAAACAGTGAGTTTAAATGAACTCCAAGATATCATTATTTTAATATTATCACAAAACAATTTCTATTAAATTGGTGGGTGTGAATAGGATTAACTATATTATAAAATAAATAGAAAATAAATATTCAATACAAATTTAATTAATCTTATTAAATAAACACATAATTTTTAGTAAAGTCATTTTATTCTTCAAATAAATGTTTTCTTCAAAAATTGATTTTTAATCCTTTATATTATAAAATAAATAAAATTAATTGTTTAAACTTTTAGAAAATTTATTTTACAAAATGAAATTCATTTTTGGAACCATCACATTTAAATTATCTTAGGGTAGTTTTTTTGTAATTTTCTAGAAAAGTTGATTTTTAGGTTAAAAAGTGAAAATACCATTTTTATAAACTTCCATAAATATTATTAAATAATTATTATATGTTCATTAAACCTTATTATAGATCAAAATTTATCTAATGTATAATTTGTTACATTTAGAAACGCATATCAATTTTAAAATTCATGATTTTAACCTTAAAAAAACTGTTTTTATGAGCTATACACGTAACATATTTAGAATTGATATTCATAAATTTTTTAAATTTAATAAATTAAAATGGATTACATATTTGGAATAATTATTTACAAATTAGTTTATAAGTTAATTTTCATTTTTAGGCATGAAAGAGTTACCGCGGTAAAGAAATATTTACCGATGTAAAGGTAAAATAATGTAAGAGGTTAAAGTTAAAAGGTAAAGGCTTAAAATACCTAAAAACTAAAACATTAAATGGGTATATGATGTGTTTATAGACCTTAAAAAGACTTTAAAAAATTAATTATCAATCTAATTCCTTTTAATTAAATCCACCAAAATTTGGTTGGATTTAAATATAAGATAATCACTATTTAATCACTTTAAAGCACCACTTCTCAATTATAAATACCACTAATCACCACCCCATTTATCCTAAAAAAGCTTAAAGATCTTAAAATATATTTAAAAACCTATCCTACCCACTCTACCCATTTCCAATTACTTCTGGTCTCACCCAAATACCAATTAAATTTTTCTTAAGTGGTTCTTCAAGGAGGTGATATTCAAGAGGTAACTTTCTCAAACAACCTCTCTTAATTTATTTTATTTTTATACCTTATCTTCACATCCTTAATACATCAAGGAATAATAACTCCAGTATCATTTATATACTGTAATTTTATATTTATAATGGAATATCTTATATCCTTCCCGGTTATTACATCCTCTTATTCAAAGAAATGAAACCATTGTCCAAATTATGGCGGTTAACCGTCTCTATGGATAATGATTTTTCATTTTCCATTACCACCATCAAGGCTGGTCATAAAAGTATTATTATGGTTAAATAATATTTTAATAAGTATACTATAACCTATTTCATATTATATAACTAATATATATACATAATATTAAATAAAATGAAACTAGATCATGATGGTCGGGAAAAACCGCCAAACTAAACTAAACATTTATCATTAACTTTTATCAAAAGAATTATCATCATGTAAGAAATAAAAATGATATATGAGACCATTTAAACTTATTTGTTTTCATTAATACCATTCCATTTCACTTTTGGAGTTATTATTCCATTTGAAAATAATATCCATAATTTTACATAAGTGAACCGACCATGAAACCATGAAACAAACGCACCCAAAACAATGGAAACAATGAAATATTACTAATTAAAGGGTGGTAAGATGTTATAAAAGTATCATATAAGGTATTATAAATATGAATATGGTTATTTAAAAAACTAATAACATTCTTTAAACCTTTATATAGGAGGTTAAAGTACGCAAAACTAAAGGGAAGTGTGAGGTAAGGATTTCTCATCTCACTTTTACTTCTATGAGATATATGCCTTATTAACCACTAATTTATTTTGTGTAGTGTATATACCTCCATTTTATATATCATATCACGAATCTTATTATATTCATGGTATTAAATTTTTCATTTTATAATTATTAATTTTATGGGGTATACGATTTGACTGATTACAAGTGATATGGAATGTCTTAACTCAATTTCCATTCATTGGGTTAAAATTCTACTTTATTGATTATGTCATGCTAATATTATGTGTGAAATGATTTTTTATCATATTATGTTTCATTTACACTTTTTATGTGGATTTAAATATGATAAACGTAATCAAATCATTTTATTAACACTCACTTCAATAATATGATATTTTAACAGAATTTCTTTTAAAAAATTATTATTTTAAAATTATCCTTAAAACTATAATTTTCCTCCATGTCCATGTTTTAAAAAATTGTTTCCAAAAAAATATTTTTAATATTATCATATTATTGTTTAAATTCATTTTTACTCATGTTTGAATTTTTAAAAAATGGTTTGAAAGGTATATTTTTTCATTTTCTAAATAGGGTTCTTTGAGAGTTTTTTGAAAAAAATATGTAAGGAATGTTTGTTAAACTTATATGGCATGAGTGGATTTTCCTGAAGTCATGAAGCATTAATTATTTGAATCTTCCTTTACTAGTTTACATGGTTATTTTCAAAGAAGATTTTTTCTTTCATAATTGTACAACAATTTTAAAATAAGTGGGTTTCAATGTAAAAAAGGATATTTTCATCAAGAATTTTTCAATGATATAATTTAAATCATTTTCATCTATTACAACATCCTATATTCAATATTTTTTTTGAATATATACTCTAATAATACCATTCATCATATAACTTTGTATGGTTTATGATCATTTTGACTGAGGAAGTATTGATATTCCATACGACTAGTTCGTCCAATATAGATAGTTATTGATTTTGCTAAGGTGTGTTGATTTAGTTGTATTATTTATTCATGTGAGGAATGAATTGAAATTAGTAAATAATGGGTTTGACCAGCTATATACCCTCGATGCATCAATATATCTCATGAGACAAACCAGATTGGGTTTTGGTTGAGGTCTTACCCATTTATTTTGAGATGTCTTGGTTGAGGCCTCAATGGTAAGTTTTAGATGTATGGAATTATTCATGACATCATTATGATATTAGTTATTTATTTCCATATGATTATTTTATTAGTAGAATATCCAAGGTTAAGTTTTATAGCTCATGTTACTATTTATATGGCATTATTTGATCAACTTTTATTTCGACCATATTATTCCCAATTTATTGATTTAATGGATTGTGTTTCAGTTATTTACCTTTCCATAGTTATTTAAGCTTATTTATGATAGATTCCACTATACTTAACCCTTATCGAGCATTTTAGGTAACCCCTTTTTTATGTTTTATTTTCCTCTAGGATTCCAAGAAGTTTATTATGGTTGATATGTAGGATTAAGCTAGGGTAATAATGGTGTTCTCAAAGGATTTACCATGTTATATTTTTTATATTTTCAATTGTAATGTATGATTCAATTATGTGTTTATGCCCTCCAAATGAGCATCGATAAATTCACAAAGAAAGAAATACCTGGATAAGGGTATTATTCTCCCCACAAAAGAAAAGGAAGGAGAAGGTGGTCGAGACCCACGGATCGCGTGAGCCTCCAAGGGATACACGATCATATGACCATCATAAGGTCATTCAAAAGAACCATGTGCAGCACATAACCTACAGAAAATCCCATGGATCCCATTTTAACAAGTCCTCATACTCTTTTGAAGGCACTACAGACAATCAGTGGTCACACGATGATAGCCGGATAAGATACCCCATGTCATACTGCATTTCAACTGATGGGCACCTGAAAATCCATCAAAAAATCATCTAAAAGTATGAGTAAAACATAAAAAAGGTGGAAGACTATTTCAATCACAAAACTTATGCAATGGATCACCGATGGAGAGGATTATTTTCCTTGACAACATCCAAGAAAACCCATGATACCCCCAATTTTTTCACAACAAAACAAAAGAAATAGAAGGAAGGAGGTAGAAGCCTCTTGTGGTCATAAAATACACAAGACACGCCTTTGGAAATCTTCCTAGAGCCACAAGACTTCGGTGACATGTCTTCCTCACCTCACAAAATCCCTTGGTCTTTTCATCCTCATTACATAAAGGGACTTGGGTATGTACAGGTGACCTCATGCTTCCCCTTTGGCTCCCTAAGAAAAAACAGATGGGATTTTCCATGAAATGCTCACGCATCCCCATGGGACCTTATATTGGTCACACGATGCATCACTAATAGGTAGAGTGATTTTCCTTGAAAACGCTCAAAGAACCTTGTGAAACCTCCAACCTTTGAAACATAAATAAAGGAAATAAAAAGGGGAGGATGTGGGAGCCTCTCGCAGTTGTAAAACTATCACGATGTGCTAAGGATATCCACATCATGGTCTCACAAGACCCCTTTAAAAGTCATAATAATCCCATGAATGTCCCTTGAAAATCCATCCTTGTCTCGTGGAAAGTCCCAAACAAGTCACCCAAGATCACAAGAAGGCATTTCAACAGGCACTCTGATCTCATTAAGGCCCTTGGGCATGTTAAAATGACAACATGGAAGTCATTTGGCATGCCCACATGATTCAAAAAGTCCCCATTAATTTTAAATAATCCAATAAAGGAGGTGTTGATGGGAGGGACTCATGGTCGCTGAAAATTAGGCAACACCCTTGGACTGATCCGTAGTAGAGACTCAGGAAGGAACATGACGTCGAATCCATTCGCCGACTCCGAACTAGATTCGTGCGAGATATGATGTGCAAAGAGATGAACAACTGGGGTGGAGAGGCCTATAAATCCACCACCCCAGCATGAAAAAAGGCACCCATAGACTCTCTAAATCAATGGATTTTTCATATTCATATGCACCGATGCTAGAGCAGATTTATTGGAACGAATGATCTCACGAATGAAAAGTATTCAATTAGTTAATGTACCAGTGAACTGTCAGAGCAATCATGAGACATGCATAAATACATCACATGATCACATATAGATCACATGATGGAATTCTATAAGGACACATAAAAAACATCACGCACATATTCCAGATCATGAGAGAATTAAAACAAGCTAACATTAAATAAATTTAAGGAACTCATGATAAAAGGCTGGAACAAAGAATAAGAAAATGGGAGGATTATGTGAAAGACATGTATGTCAATCCTCATGTGATTTACGTGAACCATCCAAGACAAGTGATAGAACTAGGACATGTCATCCAGATCTTGAAAAACTTCTTTGGTATACTATTTGGATCATATAAAGTCCTCTGGACATGCCAAAGAAAGTTTCATAACATCCCCTGGGCACGCCACTTTAGTCTCACGAATCCCTTTGGGATCACCGTCCAAACCTTGTGATGTCCTTCAGACATGTTTCCTAACTCATATAAAGACACCCACTCATGTCAGATGAGTCTCACGATAACACCCAGGCATGTCAATCGGATCTCACGACATCATCCGGGAAAGCCATATAGGTCTCGCAATGCCCTCCATATATGTCATCTCGGATAAGCGACACCCTCCAAGACATGTCATCCATCTCTCACAATGACATCGGGGTATGTCAGATGGATCATGTGACACCCTCTAGACAATTCAGGCAGGTCATGTGATGACTTCCAGGGTTGATCAGCCAGGTCCTGCGATATCCTCTGTATGAGTCATCCTTGATCATGTGACAATGATCATACATGCCATCCAGGATACGTGGAATATTTCGAACAAGCCAATTGGATCATTTGATTGTCCTAGGATATGTCTAGAAAGAAATCCTTTAAAATTTCAAGTAGGCCATCAAGGCATGTCAAGCAGACAGTCAATGCATGTTAGGTAGGAAAGTAGGCTAGGTCTACCAAGGCATCCCAGGATTTGATGACCTTGACCATCCTCGGTGTGCAAGCCCCAATTATCAGGTCAACGTTAGTGTGTAAGACCCAATGAGGGGAACTGTGAGGACTCTAATTTCTGTTATAACTAGGATATATAGGACTCCTCTCCGAGGCCTAGGATCCATATTAACCATACAAAGGGTCATCTCAGTACATAATTCCCGCATCCATAAGTAGTTAGAATGGTTATTTTTCATCCCTTGTTTCTCACATAGAGCATAGCTCATGCAGGATTATGGAGCTATAATGATCATATAATTTTCATCATAAGCCTCTACCAAGGCAAGGACAACTTCATTGTGTAATACCCAACCAACTAAAATATGATAACTCTAATTCCTATAGTAACTAGGATACCAAGATTCATTCCTAATGTCCAAGCTCAAATAAACATCCATTTCAATGTAAGAACCATGTATCTGACATTTATACCACTAAGACCCAATCATTCCCATGGGATAATCATTCACTCTCACCCCTCAGCGGAATAAGAAATCAACTGAACCATGATGACTCTGATTCCTTCCAAAATTAGGATATGTAGGGTGTCTCTTTGAGGCCTGATCTCTACATTAAACATCCCAAGGGTAGTCCTAGCACATAAGCACCACATCTATATGTAATAATGCTGATTACTTGATATCCCCTGTATCTCACACCAAGTATAGATTACATGGGCATAGGGAGCTGTAGTGAACACCTCATTGGAATCATGAATCTCCACCTTCCAGGGAAATCTCAGGACGTAATCCATGATGAGTGGTATGATATAAACTTCTCACATATGAGGACATCTACCTTGGGGCTAGTCCCAAGGGCCTGATTGAACTACGATAAACCTGATTCCTACCATAACCAAGATATATAGGATATCTCCTTAAGGATCGAGGTCAAAAACCCAGTGCCTCAATTCCCACACATATATCCTCTACGCATGACATTAAACTGAATGGGTTTAATGAAGTATGTGGGTTTTGATTCCTACAATAACCAGGATACATAAAATTCCTCATAATGGATGAATACTCTCCTCAAAATATTATCCACCTCCTTTCATGGTAGTAAATCCTGAAACACCTGATTATATGGCTTTAGAATATAGAGAAATAATATATCACTCAAAAATAGATGAAGAACCTTGGATACATACAAATGGATTCACTAAAGAGTTCTCCTTT
Organism: Viscum album; assembly: GCA_963277665.1. NCBI lineage: Eukaryota > Viridiplantae > Streptophyta > Magnoliopsida > Santalales > Viscaceae > Viscum > Viscum album. Next base: position 1,560,614,078 of record OY728129.1, read on the forward strand.
CCTCTATTCATTAATGAGACCCCTTTCCTTTGTATATAAATATAATTGAACTATAATCATTTTTTAGGGTAACTGATAGAGTATCGATATTAGGAAGAGATTCAAGGACATATTTTAAATCTATGAGAGGGTCCTGAAGTAGGAAAAAATTCCCATAAAAAGGGTGCGATGATCCCGAATTCCCATCCTATCGATCAATACGAGTCCCTAAGTGTCACTAGTTCTGAAACCCCAATTGAACACCTTCCTTTAGAAAGAAGGTACATACCTAATTATGGATGAGGGAACCATTGAGAGTTTTTATTAAGAACAAAAATTGTAACCCAGTATTAATGATTGTGCAAGAAATGAATCCCCCACAGTCAACCATCATACCAAACCAAGCATGCATCACGATCGCCTCTTCCCCATCAAAACAAAAATAATGAATCTAACGTTAATCTCTCAAATAAAAAAGGGTTAGGTTATTATCTATCAGAACATATTGTTTACCCACTATACACAAACAAAAATTGTAAACCCAATGTGAATCTATTAAATAATGGAATGATTAGGTTATTATCCATAAGTACATTTTGTTTTACCACTATACATAAACAAAAATGGTGAATCCAATGTGAATCTCTCAAATAGGAGAATGACTAGTTAACCATACGCCATGACACTTTTTTTCATTCCTACACAAACAAAGCTAGTAATATTGGAATGATCTTATAGATGATCCTCTGTAACCGAGATTCTTAGGAAAAAATTCCATCCTTGTTTTGACAAGTCCAAATGAGTAGAATAGTCGAATCAGGAATAAAATTACAATTGTGTTAACCATTAATATCAAATTGAGCACATAAAAACTACAATATTGAACTAATTAGTGACCTTGTTACATGTATTCATTATGAATATAGATACTTATCTCATCTGCAACATCCCGATATGATACAATGTCTTCTTCATCCAACAATCGCTCTGATAAACCACCTACGACTGCAACCCCCATGGGTCGCAAAATAATCTCACCTGATCAATAGCTCCAATGGCAAGTAGTGAACATGATGGTCCGGGAATACCACCAATGTGGTAAAATCATGACCCTGGAAGTTTCCCGTAAGGGTATCCAGGCATGAAAACTAGTGATTCTACACCATCCAGGGAAAGCTGTAGCTAAGTCTGTGGCCCTCATTTCCACAACCAACCGCTTTGAGGGCTTATCCATAGAGAAAAAAATCACTACCTTAAATATCTCATGAAGGTGGAACAGGGATCCAAATACAACTATCATATGGTTTAGGTGCCATAAAGGAGAGAACCTATCAACCGTCGTCTCCAGCACCATCCCATCTGTACCCACTAGTTTCCTGCTGAGGGTACCACCCAACACACTGCCGCCTCTAACACCCATGTACGAGTAGTAAGGAAGGATAATTAGGTGAGTAAGGTGATGTACATCCAATAGAGAGCTTATATCCTCACTCCAGTTGATGATGTCTACCGGTATATTCCAATAGTAACCAGTAAGTAGGATCATACCCCTACTTTCTTGGAACAAGTCTGGAGGAAATTTCCCGTAGCAAGAATGGGAGAGGTGTATATTCCTACCCCATGCATGAATTCCATCAGCATATTCTGGTGGTGGAAGGAGGAAAGAAGTAGCATCATACCCCTACTTGCTTAGAACAAGTATGTGGGCATATTCTAGAAACATGCATGGGGGAGGCGCATATTTCTACCCTTGTGCATGAAGTTTATCGGAATATTTCAGTGGAAGAAGGAGAACAGAAGTGGGATCATATCGCCACTTCAATCAAAGACATATGCTAGTACATAGTAGAGTTTGAAAATGTGAATTATTATAACATTGAACACAATTTTCTAAAATAACAATATATTTTATCAACAATTGAAGAACTCCACCAGCATATTCTGGCACTATTGTAGATAAAGGGATAGATGCATATTCCTATCACTACATCCAGGAAAACTCAACACTCTGATCATCGTGAATAAGTAGATGCACTAGAGAGAACACACATTCTTTCTTTCATCCAGGAGTATTATCGACATAATCTAATAAAGTATGAGGCATCATACCGGGCTCATACTTCCATTCCAACCATGTATCACCAGGTGAGAGCAGCACATGCCTCAGGACAGGGGAACATGCCTATCGAAGAAGTCTAGTGGCATATTCCAAAGGCCCAGGATCAGGTTCATATCCCCATTCTGGTCAGGTATCACCAAGTGAGAGGGGTACATGCCTTAGGACCGACTCATATTCATATCAAAGAAGTATAATGGAATAATCCAAAGGCCCAAGATCAGGCATATATCCTTGTTCTGGTTAGGGCTAACCAAGTGAGAATGACACAAGCCCCGAGATAGACTCATATTCCTGTTAGTGAATTTTTCTACCATATTCTACCAGATCATGAAATCCAGACACATATTTCTACTTCTTCCAATGAACGACTACACCAACATTATTTTGAGGCAATATAGAAGGAGGCTCATATCCCTTCCCCCATATCAGAGGTCCATCAGAATATTTATGGTAGGGAATTCATATTCACACCATGCTCATATTACTACTCCAATCAGGGATCACTGAGTGAGAGTGGAACATGCCTCAGGGCAGGATCATATCCCTACCAAGAAAGACCAGTGTAATATTCCAAAGGCTCAGGATCAGGCTCATACTACTGTCTTAGACAAGACTTTCCATGTGAGAATTAAACATGACTCGAGATAGGATCATATTCCTATCAATAATGATACATCTCATTGATATATTCTAGTAGCTTCTTAGTAGTGGGATCATACTCCCACAACACTAGACAAATATAAACAAGTTCTGAAAACTGTTGTATAGTAGGAACATATCCCAACACAAATCCAAAAGGAAAGTCAGAATATTCCAACCATGATATAGGACATGACCCATATTACTAATATTCTCAATGATAGCATCCTTATGGTCATTTGAGACACATTATCAACACCACAAGGATCCATAAACTCTTCCACTGAAGAAGAAGATGATCATTATTGTGATAGTCCTCCTCTTGGTAGTGTGTAGATGGATCATAGGGACTCTACTCCTGACATCCACCATGGTCAACCACCCCATGGAGATATTTCCCACAGATAAGGAAATACTCCCCTTTCCTAAACACCTTCGTATAGAGAGGTATTTAAAGCTTAGATATATTATTATATAGAGGTGTTAAAATCTATTATTCCTTTATATAGAGAGGTTCTCAAAACATTGAGGTCAACTGCATATAGTTCCCCACAAACTTCTAGTGGCACTCCACTATAGTCAGTAGGTGACCCTCAGAAGCATCTTCTATGGTCTAATCAAATGGAGGCATGTAATTTTGATAAAGATGAGGTTGACATTAACATATAGAGAGAGTTGGCTGGAAAAAATCTTCTCATCATGTTCTATCCCCTTGCTACATCTGACTATGAGATCCAAGATGAGCTAGAGAAGTAGTGCATGACTTATCTACACCAAAATATGCAGGCTTCTCATTAGCGGCTGAAGGATAGACACCTCCCTTATCCAAGATATGAGGGTCACCTTCAGACCATAAAAATACTCTATTGTCAGTTGGATTTGGCTACCATCTCCATGGCCCAGGATCCAAAACCAGAAAAGCACAGTGAAAATATGCAATATGTTTTCCACCCTTGCATTGTGACCCTTCAACAACTGGTCTCTGAATCCACATCATGAATTCTTATTCAATGATGGAGAGATTATAGAGTGTTACACTTTGTTTCACCCCTGGAATAATAGAACCCCTTATATATGATGTCCTGTAATGAAATATCTTTTCAAAAAACCCAGAGACCAGGTAATGTTTAGGCTAGTTGGTCACTAAAACAGAATGCCCCTACTTTAACAGTGCCCATACATCACAAACCAAGGGATAGGATAGCCAAAAAGACTTTAAAATAGGACCCTAAAAGTAATATGAATACATTTCAGAAACAATGGAAACATTTTCGATCAACCAAACAACTTCTTGTAAAGAATGATTCCCATCATGGGATGCCACCACACCCAACTTTCACATGAGCATAGTTGTGCCGTGTCAAATGAGACGCAATAGCCGCCTCCATATCATCCATCCAAAAGCGGACCCAGCTCACTAGGCCAGAGAAATTTCCACCACTACCTTCACCTCTCAGATCATCAATTCTCAAGAGGAATCAAGACATATTGGCAGCTGCTGCAAACAAACCCCAACCCACTAAGCTGAGAGAATTTATATCTAAATCACCATCACCAGGATCATCATCCCCTAAGGGGGTCCTAAGGAAATCAACGATGATTCTAGATCAACCCCACCCCACTAATATGGGGTAATTTACATCTTCATATCCATATCAGGAGTCATAAAATCCCTGACAGGAATCATTATATCCTCAACAAAAAGACCAATCGATGCCAATTGTAGCCCTGAATAGCCCCAACCCCATAGGGCTTGGGGTATTTTCATCACCATCATCACCATAGAGAGAATAAATCTTCTCTAGGTTAGGAGGAAACAATCAATGGTCGGAATCCCACTTGTTCCCCCCACCACAAGACAAACCTTTTCTAGTCAGGGACTACATGGCAATCATGACAAGAAAATCCATCAAGGTTACTATTCATAGACCAAGTCTGGAGGAGCGTATGAGAAGGTGATAAGAGCCTACCGATTTCACAAGCTAAAATGGCCCAATATGGAAAAGGGTTTGAATAACATCCCTAAAGAGGGAAGTGAAGAATCAACTTGTTCGTCGAAAGTAATGGCATAACCACCATTTCCCGATATTCCTCTATGAATGTTGTCACTATCAACAAGACATACACTATGGATGAATACACACATGTAGAGGTCCATAACATGTAAAATTTACCCTGAGATGAGGGTGATATGGATGCACCAACTGAGGATGCTTGCACCCAGAACCAAATAATGTTTCAAAATCTGGCACCTTCGAGTACCGAGTTTCCACCTATCTGGCAGAATGCTGCCAAAGAAAAAGGTAAAGGTGCAGATATATCCCAATCACCATCCAGAAGAGTTGAGGTTTCTTTGATGGAGGAACAATTGTCTCAATATGAGAGTGAGATACAAACTCTCAAATGACTCAAAAAGGAGATACTTGGGGGAAATATTCCCACTGGGTATCATCTTCAGGTAGAGATGAATATTGTCCCTCCTATATTTGATTCTCTAGTGAGAGTGGTATTTGAGCATCAGACAAGATCTAGATCTAGGAATCCAGTCTATATAAACAAGAAAGTAGAAAATGATCATGAATTCTATCCATTGTGGAAATAAAATCTCCCTCAACAGGGTAATCATTCAGTCTTGGGATGAATTGAGAACTAGAGGGAGATGAAAGAGGGGCAACCTCATCGACCCCACCCGCTCTCTATAGACGGAAGGTAGCTCAGAAAATGGTGAATTTCGAGCTTCTTAACACCACAAAGTTCTTGACTACTCAAATGGAAGCCATGGAAGGGCGACACATGCCTATGAGGCCTGAGAGGAATCCATATTCTGAATGGGTGGATGACACTTTTCCTCCACCCAATTTCAACAATCCTACCTTCTCCACTTTTGACGATGAAAATGACCCTAAATAGAATCTAAAAAACTTTGTATCCCAATGCAGGCTAATGATGGGACCTCGAGATTAATAGGAGGCAACAAAGCTGAGAAATTTTGTATGGAATTTGATAGGGAAAGCTTTTATATGGTATAACAGCCTTCCAGTAGGATCCGTTGAAGGATGGGAAGGCCTTCTTTGACAATTAATTTATTAGTTCAACTACACATTGATGAAAGTAATGATTTTTGACCTGACTAATTGCAAACAACATGAAAATGAGAGGTTTTCTTGACTTTATATCCAGGTGGAAGAGTTTAACCTATTCACTCAAAATTTATCTCTCATAGGAATGACTGCTGGAACTTTGGGCTAAAAATATTTGGGATGATTTGAAGACACCTATAATCATAATAAAGTATCCAGGTGGGTTATTTGAGTTTTTATAAATGGAGAAACATCTTGAGGAATCCATTCAGTGAGCCCGATCCAAATCTCACATCATGACCACAACATAGGAGAAAAGTCAAAGAAAAGTAGAAACTACAACTATCACTCTCAAGCCAGCAATAGTGCCTTTCTAGGCACTTAGGCATGCCCCAAACCACCCAACACCTCTCGTCGAGTGGCGAAAACCATAGAATCACCCTTGACCAGAAGTATAGATAAATTGGGGTCGCCTGATATTTGAGGAAAGGATGAATAAAGCATACTCATTCCAAAATGTACTAGTCCCAGGTTATTTCTTGGTATCCATGGAAAATAACCTACTAACACTCCACAGCCCAAGATTCCCGATGAGGTCAAACCTCACTGACCATCCTGATTACTCTCCTTTCCATAGAATGTTGGGTCATAATATCTAGAACTATTTCATCTTCAAATACTTCCTTCAAGTCATGATCAATTATAGATAAGTGGTGTTAGATAACTCCTCAAAGCATGTGGCCTATATAACTGTTTCCCATCTAGAAGAAGAAGGTAATTTGCTGAAAGTTTTGGCCATGCGTGAGAGGAAGTTCAACAATTGGATGGCTTGAAAATCAGTTGATTGAGCTCATGCAAACCTGAGATCACAGCTATGAAATCCCAATGTATCTCCACAACCTAAGAAGTAGAAATCAGATATAAATCCCAAATTTGGGCGTGACCATCAAAAGTAGGAAGAAAAAGAAGGGGATGAGTCATATTGAAGCTCCAATGTAGGCTCTTACGTTTTCATATTTCTTCCCTATAACATATGTATCATGGGGACTACCCCACCAAATGGAATCATGATCATATTAAGAGCTCATATTTGGTTCTATCAATGTTATAAACATGGAAAACCCCTTCTATGATGATGAATATTCCTCAAAATATAAGTTTCCCACACATAAACAAGGAAAAGGAGGTCACATGCGTAGGAACTGAGGATACAGGGGACAACACGGGTCTGGTCGAACCCAATATTTCATCCATACCCCCACATAGGATATATATGTAGCTGAGAATCATGGTAAAGTGCTCTAGTTGGATCAAAAGAGTCATGAAGGTGTATCAGAACCCTCTAGAGGTCGTCCACATCCATTTTTCTTGCATGACCACCTTTTGGGGGTTCGATTATCCAATTAACCTAGGAAAAGTGGAAGGTCAACATGACCTTCACCACTAGTAGCAGATGCTCCCTCAAATTCTACATAGGAATTAGAACCATCCACCTCAAATTCCTTAGCTCCTGAACCACATATTCAGAAGTATCCCCATACCAGGAAGCGCTGACCTATGGCATAAAAGTATGATGTTATGAAATAGTTGGTGATTGTCCCAACCAAGTTCTCAATCCTTGATACATTCCATCATTCAAAATAACTTAGGGAGTCACTTGTTAAAGACCTCTAGAGACCATAGGAATTTTAAAAAGAATTCACCATAGCCGAGGTTTATCGAGTGGAGACCATGTCAGCAGAATGTCATGTCGTCATCTCATTCACTAACTAGGATCAAGAAGAGGTCATTAAAGGGAACATCAGACCCCTACATATTTTCGAAAGATTAAATAATATCGATGTCCAAAGTTATTTGATTAATAATGGTTTCAGGATCAACCTCATCCTAGTTCGAACCCTCTAGCATTTTGGATATAGAGAAGGGTATCCATCTCCCACAAAAATGACCATTCAAGGGTATGATACGCATGAGAAAAGACCTCTCTAGAAGATCAAACTCGAAGTTTAGTTTGAGCATCTCATATATGATACTGAGTTTATGGTTATCTAATAAGACACCACATACAATGTCCTGCTAAAAAGGCCTTGGATCCACAACTACATGGTGGTACCTTCAACATTCCATCAGTGTTTGAAATACCCCATTAACAGAAAGGTCGTCATACTACATGGTGACAATTACTCCATCTAAACTTGCAGAGCCACATATTATGGAGAAAATTTCTATAAAAGGGGAGGAAAATAACCAATAGTGGATGATGATACATAGTTTTCAGCCCCCAAAAGCTTGGGGACCACCCCTTAAAATCCCTAGAGTATGATCAATAGTGACTATGTGCTCTTTATAAATCTATTTGAGGTTATAGACCTGACCCCATATGTCCAAGACACTTCTATACCTAGTGACAACATAAAAGACAATTAGCTCTGACATCTCTCTATGATGACTTAAGAAGTAGGGGATGGTAATGTGTCTTCTCATGGCCTCTATCACTCTAATAGTGATAGAGATGCTCCCAGATTACCATCTTCATTGGAAATGTATCCACAGACTCGGTGGTGGAAGAATATGAGGATGACCTCAGGAACAACCCTCTCACATTTGAGGAAGGTGTATCCACCACCATCGATGATCTTAGATAGATAAATCCAGGAACATAAGAAGACCCATTAACTACACTAATTAATATCACTATTCCCCTTGAAGATAAAGGAATGTAGATATGTGTATTACATTTCTGAAGCAACACCGATATGTGTTTACTTGGAACTACACAAAAAATACCTATACTGAATCCAAATACGGCTACAAACCATCTCAGTTTACCCGATGAGCACCAAGGTTTCAAGTAGGAAGATAGAAGGATGAACCCCTCTCATGACACCAATGTAGAGGCAGAAGTTGATAAGTCAATCAAATACAACATTGTTTGAGAAGTTCACTATCCAATATTGCTTAAAAACATTGTCTCAATCAAGAAAAGGAATGGGAAGATTAGGGTTTTCATTGATTTTCGTGACCTTAATCAATATTTCCCAAAGGATGATTTCCCATTACCGATCATAGAACTCTTGATTGATGCAACTGTTGAATTCCAAGCCCTTTCCTTGATGAACATGTATTCAGGGTACAATCAAATTAAGATTCCCCATAAAGATGAAGAATTCACTATCTTCAAAGAACCTCAAGGTATATTTTTCTATAATGCCATGCCATTTGGCTTAAAGAACGTTGGAACCACATATAAATGCATCATGTATCATATATTGAAGTCATTACTGGGAAGAATATCCAAATGTCATGTCAACTATCAGGTGGTCAAAACCTGATAGTGAAGTGATCACTTCACAGATCTTCAAACAATCTTCAATAAGCTGTAACAACACAATCTAAAGATGAATCTCCTAAAATGTCCATTTGGGGTAACATAAGGGAAGTTCCTTGGATTTTTGATATTCTACTATAGTATCAAGGTAGACCCAAATAAGACTAGTGCTATTCTAGCACTGTCACCCCCAAGAAATCTCAAAGAACCTAGGGGGGATCCAAAGTCACCTCACCTACATTCGAAGTTTCATATCCAACTTGGACAGAAAATATCTCCCCTTCACCAGGATAATTGATAAGATGACCACTTATCAATGGGATGGTGGATGGTAAGAATACTTTGAAACTCTTAAGTAGTACCTATTGAAGCCACCCATTCTGATGCCACTAGTGGAAGAGAGACCACTCATCTTATATATAGCCACCATGGAATTCTCAATAAGTGCCCTCCTCGCATAGAAGAATGGTGCAGGGAGCGAAAAAAGTCTCCAATACCTCATCCAAAAAATTATAGGTACTGAAACTTGATTCTATGATGTCGAGAAGAACTTCATTGCACTCATCTTCATAGTGAAAAATTTGAGGCATTACTTTCAGAACCATGAAGTCCATCTAGTCTCTCATATTGATCCTCTCAAGTACATACTAGGCCATCCTATTTTGATCGGTCACTTGGACTGATGGGATATCATTCGATAGTAATACAACATTTATTTTTTATCACATAAATCGGTGAAAGGGAAAGACCTAGATGATTTCCTTATAGCACATTCTTCCCTAGAAAATACACCAGTGGAAACTGAGCTTCCAAATGAGGAGGTATTCTATTCCCATGACACTTCTAGGAAATGAGGGATGTTTTTTATGGTACATCCCGAATTCCTATTGGTAAAAGGATAGAAAATCCAAAATCCAATCGATTTGTCTTTGGGATTGTATTTATATCTCCATAAAAGGTAGTTTTTCCATACTCTTTCTCAATATCTGAAGGATGCACAAATAATGAGGAAAAATACCAATCCCTCATCGCTGGACTAGAACTATCCCTACAGTTTCACATAGCCTACCAGAATATCAAATGGGATGCATAACTAGTGATAAAGAAGATCAATAGTGAATATTCAATCAAAAAGGAAGAACTTCCCCTTCTCACTGGCTACATCAGAGGACTGATGTAAAAGTTCCCTTTTGATCCCACATTACTCCATGTTCCTTGATCAAAAAATTCTCATACTGACACCTTGGATAATACAACCATAGTCCTGGATGACCCAAGTCAGGAGGAAGCAATCTTCTATATCATACATCGAAGAATAATCTCATCAATCATCATATGTGATATAGAATAAATCAATCAGGTCAAAACCACCCTAGATAATGATGAACTGAAATCCTCTCCTAGTTAGATAGAGCCCATAGTCGTTTATCTCTAAAACGAGAGTCTCCTTAAAGATTGATCTGTAAGGAAACAAATTTAGTACTGTGCAGTGAATTTTACCCTATAGGATGACCTAAATAATAAAAAAGTCCTCTATAATAGAGGCTTCAATGGAATCCTCCTAATATGCATAATATAAGGAGATAATTTGTCCATCATTGAAGAAGTCCATAAAGGTTTTTATAGTGATCATCAAACTGGGAACATGATCTCCCACCAAATTAGTGGTCTGGGTTACTTTTGGAAAACCATGATACAGGATTGTGTGGAATTCACCAAGAAATGTCATGTGTTCCAAATACATGAAAAATTAATCCATCAACCCCCATAATTACTACATACAACTAAATATTCCTATCCATTTTCTGTTTGGGGGATGGATGTTGTGGGGCCATACACCCAATCCATAATTAATCAGTTAAAGTAATCCTTACTACTACTGACTTCTTTTCCAAATAAGATAAGGTAATACCCCTCAAATAAGTAAGGATTAAGAATATCATCAACTTTATAATGTATCATATAATCACCCAATTTGGAGTCCCTCACACAATATTAACGGATAATGGCACCAACTTCTATTATATAGAGTTTAATAAACTATACTAGGAGTACAACATCGAGTCCAATCACTCATCTCACTACCATGAAACGAAAAATGGACAGATAGAGGCCTTCAATAAGACCCTATCAAATATACTCCAGAAGATGGTGAACAAGGATAAGAAGTCATGTTCAGAAAAACCCCTTCAGACTTTATGGGCCTACTGTACTACCACCCATACTTCTAGACAAGCAAAACCATACTCATTGGTGTATGATACTAAGGTAGTGTTACCCATAGAAGTCCAACTACCTTCATTTTGAATAGCCATTTGCAGAAAAATATCAAATGATGAGAAATCACAGAAGAAGCTAGATGAATTGGATCATCTTAATGAGAACAGGTTGCATACATTACAAAACCTTGGAGTCCACCAAAATCATATTTCAAGAGTCTTCAATTAAAAGGTTCACCTATGATCATTCCTACAAGTAAAACTAGTGTTGTCACTTAGGACCCCAATGATACCAGGAAAGAAGCCTCCAAATTTGAAACCAAAATGGAAAGGTCCTTATATCATACATAAGGTCTACCGTAATGGAGCTTACTCATTGGACACAATGGATGGGGAGTGTGTTACACCCCCCAATAATGTGATTTTTCTCAAGAAATACTTTGTATAGCTATCATCAAATGGGCATCCACGTCAGTATATGTCCCATTATTCATCCTGGTTACAAGATGTTAAACTATACATGTTTCATCCTAGTAGCAAGAATTTAAACTTCATGACATCCCTCATCCTTACCACATGACAATAAATAGAACAACTGATGCCCTTACTGCATGAAATTAAACTGCACGGGTTTGTAGAATTTTGTGTGTCTTGATTCCTATCATCACAGGATACATAACGATGCCTAAAACTCTAATATTGGGCCCAACAACAACATTCATTTTATTTCATGTCAGGTGACCCTCTTCATTACCACATGATGTAAAAATGTACAGGTCTACAATGTTCCCTACCTTATTTATGTCAAGTGATCAATGTACTTACCTCATGATGTTAAACTGCACAGTTTATGTCCTTTACACACAACATCTAAATACATGGGTTTTCCAAAACTAAATATAGATTGATTATAATTTTCAATGAGATACATAGGGATTCCTCAATCCTATATCATGTTCTTACCACCACATGATGCAAGATACCCTTTTCCTATCCTTAAACACCTCTGTATAGTGGGAGAAACCTTTTCCATTCCTTGTTTCTCACACCGAGCATAGCTCATGTGAGATTAGGAGTTTCAGTAAGGTCTTCCCCATATAAAAAAGGCATAATAGCTTTTGACAGGATCATAATGGTATTGAATATAAGACATTAAAAGTAATACCGTGATTCCTCATTGCATGATGTTAAACTGCATGGTTAATGTCCTTTGTAAGACATAAAAATACACATTATCATAGACCTCTCTTGAGAGGATCACTATTGTCGATGCTAGTCTCAAACCACACCTCTATTCAAGAACTACGTGTGATTTTATTCCTGTCATCATAGAATAATTAGTGACTCCTAGGTCTTAAATCTTGTGTCTAGTCACAAAAAATATAAAATTACCCTTCTCTATGTATAGGTCAGACTTGCACAAGAAGGTATTTCTTTAAGAACTACATATGGTTTGATTTCTATTAACATAGGATATGTAGTGAAACCCAAATTTATATCCTTAGGTCTAGCCATAATGACCCTTTTCACATTGGGAAGAAAAATTCCTTGCCGCATGATGTAAAACTGCACGGTTCTTCAAGAACTTTGTGTGGCTTGATTCCTATTATCACAGGATACGTAGTGACACCTAGATCTCCAATCCTGGGTCCAACTACAAAAATCTGTAGAAATAATTCCCACATCTACATATGATTCAGACCTGTGTAGATAGTTTCCCATTTAATAACTATGTGTGTCTTTATTCTTTCCATTATAGGATATGTAGTGATGCATGTATCTCCAATATTGGGCCTAGCTACCACAACTGATAAAAGAAATACACCCCAACTACAAAGGTGATGAAGCATACAAGAACACTTTTTCTATGTGAAAGTCAGATCCACATACGACCTGCTTTTGTAGGTAATATACCTCGTATAATTATTTTTTTCGGTTCCCACATCCTTACCTCATGAAATTAAACTACATGGAAAACGACTTAGTCATATGACGTCAAAACTGGACAACAAAAACATCCTTACCTCATGAAAATAAAATCCTCAAAAAATTTCCTTACCACATGATGATAAACTTCACAGTAAATGTATTTACTACACGAGATTAAACTGCATGGAAGTAAGTACAACCCCACTACATGATGACAAATTGTGCAGACCAAAACTCATCGTCATCCCTTATTGAAGGACCATAAGAGCCGTACCTCGATCAACCGGAGTACATGGTGCTTTCATCACCATTTAAGCGACCCCATCCATAAATCATGCTTCATGTGTTGAGTGCCTCAAGTTGTCATAAACCTTCCATGGTCCTTGTAAAAGATAACCAGATTCAAGGGACCCTTTTCTTGACTATGCATGTATGCATATGCCTCCTGCATATGTGCCTATAATCATCAAAAAAATGTGTCACTCTGCAAAAAGAACAGTCTGATCCTTGTGAGCCCTAACATCACTGTGGAAGAACCTCAACACCTCAATGTGATCTGAATGACTCCTAGTATGATTTTCCCATACCATTACTTATAACCCAAGAAACTTGATCCATTATTTAAAATATTTTCATCTCCTTCTCAAAAGGACAATGAAGCACTCTTGACCCTCGGTATCCTAATTAGGCTCTTGTGTATCATCCCTCATATTAGGCCCCTCTGCATCACACCCATAAATTTCTTGCACTTTAGTCAAATCTGCACGAACTTAAACTCTATCCTATAATAATCCAAATCAAAAGACCTTAAACTACTAGTGAAATAGACACCAAACTTTTCAGTTTGAAAACCCACAAAGGGTGTCCTGAGAAAAATTTTGGTGTTTGCTCGTTGAACTCTTCATCTCTAGAGTTTAGGAAAAAACTAGTGCGTGAATAAATGCAGCATAAAATCTCATAGGGTCTACTCTATAGACCTATTAAAATACAAGATATGATCGCTGTACCCCTTGGTTCAAGTAAAAGTTAGATTAATGATTTTTCATATCTCCTCACATGAGAATATATTCGTTAGGTGGTGACACAATTTTTAGGGTGTTCAAACTCTTCTTGAATATTACACTTTCCATAAATCAAAATTCAGGATTTGGGTGGCTCTAATCACTATAAACCTTCCATAGACCCTAGAAAAGATATTAGTCTTCTAGGTACCCTTTTCTTGACTATGCAAGTATGTATATGGCTCCTGCATATGTGCCTATGGTTGTCAACCAAATGTGTCACTCTGCAAAAAGAATATTTCGGTCCTTGTGAGACCTCACATCATTACAACAGCACTCAAAACCTCATTGTGTCTGAACTAATCTTGTTATGAATGTCTCATATCATCCCCCTGATCCAAGAACTTTGGACCATGACTTATAGTTTCTATACCAAACTATCCAAGCAGTTTTGATATCCTTGATGTTACATCACCATGTTTTGTACCCTTTATTAGGGATGGAATGCAAGACTCTATTACTGAACCTTTGACGGCCTAAAACTCATGATTTGAAACCCCTGGGCGTTGGGATTGAGCTTCATAATCAATAGTTTAACTACCCTAGGGTGGTCAAAAACCTTCCAAGATATCTTTCCTCCCACACCCAACCTCACCATCTAGATGTTTGAGTCTTCTCTCATAGACCTCGAAAAGGAGTGGAGATCATATTTTTATTGACCATTATACCGATGCATAAGGGCCATGACCCACCAACTAAAGGCATCTCCTACTTTCTAGAAAGGTTCTTTAATCCTTGTGATACCTAACACCACCACCTTGGAACCTAAAATATCAGAGTGTCATGGGACATACCTGACACGTCTTCCCTATCCCTTATTCACATACTTAAGATTTTGGGTTATGAATTAAATCACCCATATTCCAATTATCCAGATAGACCTAACATCCCTAGTATTTCACCCTTAACTGATATTACCCCCATAAATATCACATGGCCCCTGTAAAAGATACTCATCTTTAAGAGACCCTTTTCTTGACTATTCATGTATGCCTATGGATCTTGCATATACACCTATGATCTCTAACCAAATGAATCACTATAAAAAATTGATTTCTAATCCTTGTGAACCCCCACAACACCATAGTAGAACCCAACACCCAAGATTGTTTTGGGTCCTTCCTGGCATGTCTGCACCATATCCCATGATCATCGATCAAGTCCAAGAAAAAAGACCCTAAGATAAAGTAATAGAAGTTCTAAGATAAAATACCCTAAACTAAATAAATAGAAGGTCCGAACTAGAAGAACTTAAACTAAAACAATAGAAGGTTTGATATAAAGACCCTAAAATAAAGTAATGAAGGTTTGAACTAAAATACCTTAAACTGAAACAATAGAAGGTCTGAGATAAAAGACCATAGAATAAATTAATAGAAGTTCTAAGCTAAAAGACCATAAACTAAAGAAATAGTAGGTACGAGCTAAAAAACCTTAAACAAAAATGATAGAAGGACCTAGATAAAAGAACTTAAACTACAACACGACAACGAATTAATCTGCAATAATTAAAAAAATTGTTAGGCCCACCATATAGCCTTATCAATAAATCAAGATTTTCTCATCAAGCCTGTCAGTTTTGGAAAAGGAAAGAGCACTCTCCCCTGAACACATATATCCTACCCAGAAGATCCTTCTGAAAATTAAGTTATCTTAATAAAACTGGAACATATACATCAATAAATAATCTCATGTTGGCGGGCATTCATGAGAACTTCTTGAGAAGATTTTTTTGTGATCTAAATATCCAAATCTAGACATTCAGGTTTACTTGATATTATTCAAAGGATGGATAGTATTGGAGATTATCATAATATCAGAAAATGAAAGAATTTATGCACATCATGAATGAAGAAAAACTAGACAACACATATAAAGTTTAGAAAATCCATTAATTGATAAAGCATGAAATAAGAGTAATCTCCACATTTTTGAGTCTCTCTAAGGATCTTAGAAAAAATAGAGTACATCGAATTATAATAAGATTCAATCTACTGAGATGGAAAAGTTAGTGAGAGTCTAACTTTAAGCATCAATTGAATAATGAATAGCTTCTCATCCCTCCTCCTCTACTGCTACCCCAGAGTTTAGAGTCTCGACTAAGCTATTCTGACCATCAACTCTCTTTTGATCAGTTTCCAGTGAGGAAGATGAAATTGAAAGGTTAGTCTTCAGGTGATCTATTTTTTTTAAAGATTGAGGTGTTGTGACCTCTTTATTGAAACAAAAAATCATCCATTTAAAAGTAAAAAACAGAACCAAGTGGTACATCAGAAATAAAGAACAATAAATATTACCCTGTTCTAGAGAGGGTTCTCATGCAGTGGTAAGGAAGGCACCCACCTTTGCTACGGGGGTTTCAACCCCTTCTTCCAGGAATTGTTTGCATCCACACAACACCTTCATCATCCACATGTTCTTTTTCATCAATGGGAGTCATGATAGATGCAGAAAGATCATCATTTGATCCAATTTATTTATTATTAGTAGGGATCATATCAAATGGGTTAGAACTGCTAACATTAAAACGTACCTTCTCAAGAGGAGATGTGAATTCCTGCATGGGTATCAGTCCTTCTTTTAGCGGGGAGGCTTCAAGCTTGTCTAAATTCTTCTGTTCCTCCTCTTCTATCAAACTTCATTCATCAATTAATCCCATAGTGGGTCTGGACAATAGAGATTCAATCTGCAGTGGGGGGGGGGGTGCCCAAGTTCCGGATTAGAATTACAACATGTTTCCTCAGTAACATAAATAGGGACCTTAGAAATAGTTGATTCCTACGCTTTGGAATGGCAGTAATCTTTGAAATTAACCTTCTATGAGGTCGCAACATCTAGCACTATCTTACAATTTCTCCATTTTAGATCATGCATCTCCCACCTAACTCTATCATCGACCACTATTTGCAATAATATCTCCCTTTCCATTTGGATGTCCTCCGAGTCTGATTATTTTCCTTCACATTCCATGCCTTGGACCAGAGCGTCTTTGAATGACAGACCTCTTTTAGATTGATTCTTCCCTTCAGCAATATTAGCCCAGCTGACCTTTCTTGATCCAGACAATTGAGGGGTGAAAGGAAGACCTTCATCTTGTCTCAAAATCTGAGTTGCAGTATGTCCAAGAGTCTGCAACTCAGACTGAATTATCCCAGCCTGAGCATTTTCAGAAGGATAAATTCAGCCAGTAGAAACCTGAGGTTCACCTGGGTATTTTTTCAAATGTGCATCATTCCCTTGGGAAAGTTTGAGGATCTCTTTTCTTCTACATTGAGACTCATTGTTCCCTTTCAGCATGCAATTGGCACACTTCATGCTGGAGTGACAGTTGGACCAGGAGTGTCCTATCATGCATCACACTTCACAAAATGGAGGCAGTTTTTCATAGACAATTCTCAAGTTGATTTCATCTTGATACATGGAGAGAATCACCTTATCAACCAGAGTGGATCCTAAATAAATTTCAACTAATACTCTATAAAAATGGCCAAAGCTAGCATTCTCAGTGTCTAGGTCCATTCAGATTAAAATTCCTATTGCAGAGGCAATGTCAAATAGAATCTCATAGTGCCATAAGACCAAATGTAATCCATAAAACGTGATCCAGAATTGAGAAAAAGTGTCCTTAAAACCATAAAGTCGAAAATTCAGGTTCCATTCATAAATCCTAAGAGTTTTTGGTTTGAGGATTACTGACCCAAAACCCCATGCTCGACCTTTCAGTTCAACAGAAGGGAATATAAAATGGAAGAATCCCCTCCCCAAAGAGACACATTTAAAATCACTAAAGCCCCAAATCTTAGATAGTCGGGAAATAAGTTCAGAACTTTTCTAGGTTTGTATACCATTGGATAGAGAGTTTAGAGTGATGAAAGAGTTCTTGCAGAGTTCTAACCTTTTCAAGATCACCTCATCTGAAGCAAAGACATGCACTGTGGAACCCTTTCTAATAATACGTTGTGCAATGCGATTTTCTGAGAAGAAAAAAGAGCCAAAAGGAAATCCCGAAGAATAGAGACCACATAACTGTTATTCAAGGTAAACTTTGTCTGTGTCCTTCGAGATTAAGGGAGCATTTAGATTTCTAGAATCATAGTAGAAGAGGTTCAAACCTCTTGGGTGGGATAGATCTACCCAATCTCCATGCAGCGAGGGTTTCGTCTTGCATCTCTGTTTGCTTTCATCCATCATTCCCCTTTCAGGTGATCTATGATCTCCTCACATCTCCATATTTGTGTAGTCTAGGAACCAATTTGGTCCTGCAGTTTAAATATCAACTGGCGAACCTACTTTAGTGCTTCCAATGCATCTTTTATCTACTCAACAATAGGAGCCTCGTCTGCAAAATCATGAAAGTCCCTCTCATTGGAGGAAAAATACCATCGGGTTAAAACAATTTACTTCATGATTTTATATAATGGTTGGAGATCAAATCCATCTTCTGAAAATTCACGAAACAACTGATGAAGGTGTTCCCGTTGGACACAAAATGATTTTAGGGGAGTCTTAATGGTAAAGGAATGAATCTACTTCCAAATCATCCTACGTTGTTTCTAAGATTCTATGATAGACGGGACAGGTACCCCAAGAGGAGGAATAACCATATGGGATGGAAAGGGAATAAGAGAATACAAATCATATACTGAAAGGCATTATCGTGGGTGCTCTCAAATTATGTTTGAATTTAGTTTATTTAGGTGCAGTAGAGTGGATGGCCAAGGTCGTCTCTCAAAGGAGGAAGTAATTTAAAAAAATATATTAATTTTATTTTTAAAATAAAATAAGCACACTATTTAAAAGGATGGGGGGTTATTGTTTATAAAATAAGAAGAAGTATGCTGGAAGAAAATTGTAGTTTTTTTTTGTTTTTTGAATGGAACTTTATTATTAAAACACAACAAGAAGATGTTTTTTAGAAAATATTTTAAAAGGCGTAATCGATCTAACCCTACATATTAAATTACTTATTAATAATTATCATTTAAATTAATATTCACTTAATTATGATCCCCTAATTTTTTAATTCTCAAACCCTATGAGAAATAACTTTACCATAAAGATGAAGTGAATTAAGGCCTAGGATAGCTTCAGAACATACAATCGTAGCCCCCTGCTTTGATTGACGTTCTAAGTCTAGATTATGGTTAGTGGTAAATTATAGAACATATTCATTCTAGAAAGTGATTATGAGTTGTGTTTAGGAAATATATTTAAACTATACAAATTTATCCCATGTGCTTTTATTTCACCATTTAAGGTCACACTCTCACAATTCACACATTACTTGACCTTGCATGTTTTTTCATGAATCGTTCAATTGATTGATTAGTTTCTATTGAATTAAAAAATAAATTCATATATAATTTTAACTAAATTAAATTATCTCATTTATTAAAAATAAATTAATGAAGAATGTAAGTGGTAGATCGATTACTAAAAAGAACCACTCTTCAATGGGCAGTGTAGTCATCATAGAAACGTTTTTCATGTACAAAGGTTTAGAAAGGGTAGAACCCAATATCGTTTCTACTCTTGATTTCCAGCCCAAATAGAAAGATTAAAGAAGAATAAAATTGAACAAAACAAAAGAAACAAAAGAAATATAAGAGGAATTAATAAGTTTATTGAAAGAACAAAAACATTACAAAAAAGAAGAGGATAAGAAGAGCAATTTGGAGGAGATCCTAGCTTGGTATCATCCCATCATCCAATGGTGAATTTAAATGGAAATGAACCACTTAACCTCTTAGAACAATCCTATAAGGCACGTAAAAACCCATATAAATGAGAAAAACACCAGTTTATAGAGTGGAGGGGACGCTATGTTACAAGTGGTTTCAAGTGTGAATGGGGAAATTCGGCCAAATATTTTAGGACAATTTGAACCGCCTATTTGACCACCAAAATGCATGGAATGGATATTATTATACAAGGATGATTTGTGAGAAACTGTATTGTATATCTCCTCTCAAAATTTGGGCTGAATAAAATCATGTATGAAGAGGTTATGGCCCAAATATAGAAGTATTGTCCAATTTGTCATGTCTAGACCACCTTTGATTTAATGACCCATTTACTCCATCCAAATGCATGCTTTAGCTCTAGTGTCCTGAATAAAAGTTGTATTAAATTAAGTGAGGAACATTTATACAAAATGGTAAGTTCAAAGAAGTAAAATTAAAATATTTATGTGCGAAATACTACATTGAATTTTAAAAGGATAAAATTGTAATTTTCATCAAATTTGTAAATGAATGATCTAATCCTAAATATTCCATAAATGAACAAATTCACCAAAATGTGAGGAAATTATATCATTTATTATTAATAAAATATTCAATAAAATTGGTCTTTATCAATTCTCCCACACTTACCCTTTTTTCACTCCTGAGAAAAACCTCATATCTTGTATTCAAAAAAATTGTGACAAGATATGCATGTTTATATTTCTCAATCCACAGTGGAAATATAGGAAAAGTAAGAATCCTATCAAGAGTCAATATCAATAAATTTTAAATTCATTTTCTCATAAATTGTGTCAAAACAAAATCTAGTGGGATTCATAACACTAATCATAGTGAAACAATTCATCAGTCTACCATGCCACTAATTGCCCATGTGTGTGTGTGCCAACAATTTCAAGCTCATATCTCCACCCTTTATTCAGTATATTCAGATAGATTAAAACAATTCTTATTACCTAGTTTAATTCACCAAATCTATTCTATATTCCTTTGCAATCAGATTTCAAGACCCACTCACTTAAGAATTCTCGAAAGTCAAACCTTAAGCTCCCCACCTAGATATCCCCATATGTTGTACATTTCATTACTCCCCTCATTTATTATTATTATTTTTTAGTTGAACTTGGAAAAAATCTCACACTCAACTCTCAAACTATGTTTGATATCCTCAAAAAACTAATTTCAATAGTTATAACATGATCAAAGGTCAAGGAAGAGTGGTTTTTGACCTGCCCAAGACACAACCCATTTTTTGATTTTTTTTGTTTTTTGTTTTTTAGGGAATACAATAGTCAAATAATAGGTACACACACATAGGAAAATTTGGTATATTAATTAATATGATCAGAAGAGAGACGAACATATGGACCAACCAATGATTTTTTTACCTAACTTGACTATACCTTCAATTGAGTAGGAAAAATTTCACAAGTCCTGATTGAGTGAAAATTTGTGTGGAGAAATCAATGACACAATTTATCATGAAAAAATATAACAAATAATTATGTAAAAATCTAAAAGGTTTTATAATGACACAACTAATCATATCATCAACCACTTCAATTTTTATAAAAATCAACCCTTGGTGATGAAATCTTACTCATTCTTACAATTATACTAATGAATTTTGAAAAAAATGCATTTTTGTTATGTTCCACATGAAAATGTTTACATGATATATTTGTTTTTTTATTGATTTTTTTTGTTTTTTTTGTTTTTTTTTTGAAAATAATAACCAACAAATTAATTGAAAATACACACAAAACACACAAATAAAAATCCTAAAAATCTACCCCAAAATGTTGTCCCCTCCCCCACACTTAAAATATTGCATTATCCTCAATGTGAACCTATGAGATGATATATGCACATGAAATGTATAATTTTAGGTAGGAAAAGTAATATAAAAGTGAAAGGGTTAGGAACAACCTGTTTTTCTCAAGTGATGATTGGGTTATGTAGTGTGATGAAATCCACTGCATCAGTAGAAAGTCCCTCAATGTATTGCTTCAAGCATTTCCCATTGACTATAAAGCTCCTTCTAGTGTCCTCTTTTGTGATCTCCACTACACCATAAGGAAAAACATTAGATACAATATAAGGACCTAATCATCTGAAACACAACTTACCAGTTATCATTTTCAATTGTGAATTGTAGAGAAGGAATTTCTCTCCAACATGAAACTCCCTTTGTTGGATCATTCTATCATGAGTTTATTTTGATATTTCCTTGAAGATCCTTGAGTTCTCATATGAAGACAATAAAATCTTCTCAAGCTCTTGAATTTGCAGATTTCTTTGGATTCCAACTTGGTCCAAATCCATGTTGCATTTATTTATATCCCAATAAGCCCTATGCTCAACTTCCATGCAGAGATGACACGCTTTCCCAAAAACAATTCGAAATGGGTAAATACCAATGGGTGTCTTGTATGGTGTCCTATAAGACTAAAGTTCATCATTAAAGCACTTATTCCAATCCTTCCTATTTGGATGCATGATTTTCTCCAAAATTTGTTTTAACTCATGATTTGAAACTTTAGTCTAGCTATTTGTTTGGGGGTGGTATGGTGTTGATGTTTTGTGTGTCAACCCATACTTCCAAAGGAGGGAATCCAAATTCCGATTGTATAAGTGTGTCCCTTGGTCACTTATGATGGCCTTTGGTACTCCAAACCTACAAAAAATATGTGTCTTGAAAAATTCCACTACAACATGAGAATCATCAGTCATGGTGGCCTTAACCTCTACTAATTTACTCACATAATCAACAAAAACCAAAATATACAAAAAACCAAATGAACTAGAAAAAGGACCCATAAATCAATTCCCCAAATATCAAAAATCTCATTGAATAATATGGGTTTTTGGGGAATCTCGTGTCTCCTAGAAATGTTCCATGTGTGTTGGAAATGTGAGCATGACTTGAAAAACACATGAGTATAATGGAAAAAGCTAGGCCAATATAATCCAAAGTCTATGAATTTCCTAGCTTTCCGTTGGGGTCAAAAGTTTCCACCATAAGCAAGTGTATGAAAAAAATGTAAAACGGACTCAAACTCATGATTATGAACACACCTCTTAATAACTTGGTCACTACACATGCACCATATGTAGGGATCATCCCACACATAAAATCTAGACTCACTCTTTAATTTTTGGACTTGATGTTTCTTTAAATTTGTAGGGATTTCTGAGGCAACAAGGTAGTTAACTAAATCTGCATATCAAGGATGCATACCTGAGATGGAATAAAGATGCTTAGTGGGGAAAGTGTCCTGAAGTGGTACCTAGTCCGAGGTGTCATCCTCTAGCGTGTGTGTAAGCCTACTCATGTGGTCCAGTACCAGGTTTTTTGAACCCTTCTTATCCTTTATCTCGATATTGAATTCTTGAAGAATAATCATCCATAGGATAAGCCTGGGTTTCACATCTGGATTCTTTAAGAGGTACCTCATAGTTTCATGGTCATAAAAAACAACTACTTTAGAGCCCAATAAATATGAATGGAATTTATCTAAAGAAAATATGATGGAAAGAAACTCCTTTTTTGTGGTTGTGTAATTTTATTGGGCAGAGTCTAGTGTCCTCGATGCATATGCAATCACGTGTGAACGTCCCTCCACCTTTTTAGATAAGACAACTCCAACCATAAATTTGGAGGTGTCACACATAATCTCAAAAGGAAGCTCCCACTGTGGGGGTTGTATGATCGGTGGAGTGGTCAAACACTTCTTTATCTCATAAAAGTAAGTCCTGTAAGAATCATCAAACTCGAAATCAAAATTCTTTTGAAGTAATCGTGACATAGGAAGAGAAATATTACTAAAATCTTTGATGAATCACTAATAAAATCCTGCATTCCCTAGTAAAGATCTAACATCATGCACACATGATGGACAGGGTAGGGATGAAATAATATCTACCTTAGATTTATCAACCTCTATCCCATGTTTTGACACTACATTCCCTAAGACAATTCCATGCTTTACCATGAAATGAAACTTTTCAAAGTTTAAGACCAGATTCTTCTCAATAAAATGATTCAAAACCTTTCCCAAACTAGAGATACAATCATAAAATGAAGACCCATACACTGTAAAATCATCCATAAATACCTCCATGCAGGTCTCAATAAAATCAAAAAAAATACTTACGATGCATATCTGGAAGGTACCTAGGGAATTTCAAAGTCCAAATGGCATCCTTCGATAGGAAAACGTACTAAATAGACAAGTTAATGTTGTCTTATCCTGATACTCTAGAGCAATAGAAACCTGGAAATATCTAGAAAATACATCCAAGAAACAGTAATGTGTCTTTCCAGCTAGCATCTCAAGAATTTGATCAATAAATGGGAGGGGGAAATAGTCCTTGCGAGTGGATTGATTTAGTTTCATATAATTAATATGCACACACCAACTGTTTTGTGCCCTCATTGGAATTAACTCCTCTCTATCATTTCTAACAACAGTAACACCACTTTTCTTAAGAACAACCTGAATAGGAATCACCCACTGGGAATCTGAAATGGGATAAATTATACCTTCCTAGAGAAAATTTTCAACTTCTTTTTTAACAACTTCCAGAAGAGTTGGATTGAGTCTCTTTTGTGGCCGCCTAACCATTTTAGCCCCATCCTCTAAAATAATCCTATGAATGAAAATATAGGGGCTAATACCTGATATGTCAGGCAAGGTCCACCCAATTCCCCTAATGTTCTCCCTCAAAAGATTTAAAAAAAAATTCTTCATGATCAAAAGGGATATTGTTAGCAATTATAACAGGTAT
The DNA here is from genome assembly GCA_963277665.1 of Viscum album. Classification (NCBI taxonomy): domain Eukaryota; kingdom Viridiplantae; phylum Streptophyta; class Magnoliopsida; order Santalales; family Viscaceae; genus Viscum; species Viscum album. The sequence continues at coordinate 1,560,638,967 of OY728129.1, forward strand.
TTTATCACCACTTAAAAAAGTATGAGTATTTGAGATTAGGTTTCAATGGCTTGAGCTCCATTGTAGGGGGGTGATGTATGGATGGATAAATTGAAGGAACTAAAATATGTGCACAATTAAAATCAGTATCAGAATATAAATCAATAAAATTGGTGAATAAAGCCTCAAACACATCAGCATACTCAACAACCATGTCATAATTAGAGTTCACATGATCAAAATCAGAATATGAATCCATTTCAAAATCAAATCTAAGAGAGGTTTGTGCATTAGAAATGAGTTTGAAAGTTCTCTTAGACATCAAATTAGAACCAATACTCATAATATTCCTAATCATAGGACAATCAAATTACATGGGTTTTTTATTTGGTGGTTCAAAATGGGAGATAACAAAAGTATAATGGTCCTATGAGGGGTACTTCATGGATTCCATAACATTAAATATCACAACTTCATCTCCAAACTCTATAGATAGTGTACCCTCATGAACATTTATGATAGTTTTTGTAGTTTTTAGGAATGTCCTACCTAAGATAATGAGAGCATGAGAACTTACCTGATCATCCTCCATGTTAAGAATGTAGAAATATGTTGGAAATATCATGCCTCTTTCCTGAACAAATACAACCTCAAGGACTCTTGCTGGATATGTTGTAGCTCTATTCCCCAAATGCACCACTACTCTCGTCGACTTCAACTCACCAACCTGGAAAGAAGAGAAAACATAGTGATGCATCACATTTATGGAAGATCCTAAATCACATAAAGCATCAAAAAAGTGTAACTCCCCTATGGTTTATGGGATAGTGAATGTCCTGGGATCCTTGCACTTTGTTGGCATTGCTAGAGTTTGTGTAATGAGTGCTAGAACATTCATTCCAAGATTGATCCTCTCATTTCCATTTATCCCTCTTCAATTGGTATATAGTTATTTTAAAAATTTGGAATACCTTGGGATTTTCTTAATGGATTAAAGTATAGGGATGTTTATCTCAACATTCTTGAATATGTCCAAAACCTCTTTTTTCATCACCTGTTCAATTATATTATTGGTTCGTAAAATTCTATTTGGAAATGGAAGAGGTTTAAGATGAACATCATCAATATTTTTCTTAAATTTTTTATTCTCCTTGGCCTTCTCATCAGTGGTTCTTAAATGGGGCTTCTCCATAGTTGAGGTGAATCCTGGTTGAATGGTAGGTGTAGAAGTATTAGTTTTTTTCTGGTCGCTTCTCAATGTGATGACACTAACATTTCCTTTGGGATTTAGAGTATGTTGGGAAGGAAGATTTTTGTAGTTCTTACTTACCAGTTCATGGAGGGTGGTGGTAATCTGGATCATTTGAGTCTTCAACTCTCTCAACTCCGAACCTTGACTCTTTATCTCATTCTGTTGATTAAGAATGATTTGTTTCAAAAGTTCATCAGTGTTAGAATCTACCTTTGGTGGGGGATTCCCTTTTTATTGAATTGTTGATGATTGGGATTTAAATATCCCTTGGATTTATTGGAAACCCTAATTGTAAGGTGGAGGTTGCTGGAAGTTTTGCTGAAAATGGGGCCTTTTTTATTGTCTAGAGCCATACCTCATGTCTGATTGATCCTTCCACCCTTGGTTGTATGTTGGTGAAAAGGAATCATACTTCTTCTAGGTATGTTATTTTTGTTGCTATTGATATGGTCTCCCAGGGAATACCACCGAACAATCTTCTGTCTCTTGTAGTTGGGGGAAACAATTAGTCGGGTGGTCTGTTTTTGTAAAACTTCCACAAGGATTCACAGGAGTGGGTTGGGATGTATTTTGATCCAAAGAAATCTGTCTCACCATAGTGGTCAATTCTTCCAACTTGGTATCAATTAAATGACTCTCAATAGAATAAGGTCTTACCTTATGTACTCCCCTTACATGTGGTGTACCTTGATCTCCAAATTTTTGGGAGTTTTGTGTCATCTTGTTGATCAATGCACGTGCAGATACTAGTGTTTTTTCCACCAATACTCCTCTAGCTACGGTATCCACCATACTCCTTTCCATAGGTGTGAGTCCATCATATAAGTACTGGATGATGATTTTCTCACTAATTTGGTGATGTGGAAAGTTCACACACAACTTCTTGAATCACTCCCATTACTCATAAATTGACTCCCCTTGTTCTTTCTTGATCCCTAATCTCTCCTTACAAATGGAAGTAGTCCTTGATGCTGGAAAAAATATCTACAAGAAAAGGCATTTCAAATCGTTCCAAAATGTTACATCTTTAGGTTGTAAGTAATAAATCCAATCCTTTGTAGTTCCATCAAGTGAAAATGGGAATACCCTTGGTTTTATTCGATATTCAGAGACATTTCTTAGTTTAAGGGTTGAGAAAACCACATTAAATTATTTTAAATGTTTATTGGGATCCTCACTAGAGAATACATGAAATTTTGGAAGCAGGTTAATTAAACCATATTTTAGTTCAAAATCCAATTCGAGATTTGGGTATGCAATACAATTTGGTTGATAGTTAATGTTGGGTGAATCCAATTCTTAAATTGTTCTTTTTAAGTTCATTGTTATTTTTTCGGCCATTGGTTCTTGTTTTATGTTTGAATTTTAATTTCTTCCAATTTCAATTTTATTAGAATGGAGGAATTCTTCAACTAGTTGAATGTTGAAACTTATCGTAGACTGAGAATGTCTGATTTGAGCCACAAGGCTGCGTTCAATCTCAGGGTTAAGATCTAAGAGATCCTCAATATTATTTCGTGTAATAAATCAATGAAATAAAAAAATAAATGAAGAAAAGTGGACCATAATAAAATGATATGAAGTTTGATTTGATGGACCAATAAAAAGAAAAGAAGAGAAAAAAATGAAAACTTGAAAAAGGGGAAAGACGAAAGAACGAAGAGAAGAAAATAATAAAAATGAAAAATAAAACAAATAATTCTAATTGGTTGAATAAATTACTTGCCACCCAATAAATAATACCAATTTTAAAGGCACTATCATGGGTTCTCTCAAATTATGTTTGAATTTAGGTTATTTAGGTGCAGTAGAGTGGCTGACCAAGGTTGTCTCTCAAAAAAGGATGTAATTTAAAATAACACATTAAAGGTATTTTTAAAATAAAATAAAATAAGATAAACAAACTATTTAAAAGGATTGGGGGGGGTTATAGTTTATAAAAGAAGAAGAAGTATGTTAGAAGAAGATTGTATTTTTTTTGTTTTTGGAATGAAACTGAATTAATAAAACACAACAAAAAGATGTTTTTTTAGAAAATATGTTAAAAGGAGAAATCGATCTAACTCTACCTATTCACTTAATTATTAATCATTATAATTTAAATTAATATTCACTTAATTATGATCCAGTATTTTTTTAATTCTCGAACCCTATAAGAAATAACTTTACCATAAAGATTAAGTGAATTAAAGCCTAGGCTAGCTTCGGAACATGCAATCGTAGCACCCCGCTTTGATTGACATTCTAAGTTTATCTTATGGTCAGTGGTAAATTAAGTAACATATCAATTATAGAAAATGAGGATGATTTTTGTTTAGGGAATATATTTTAAATCTACAAATTTATCCCATCACTAGTAAAAAAATACACTATACCAATAGTTTGAAACCGTTGGTATAGGCCTCCAAACCATTGGTATATCTTATACCAACAGTTTGGAGAACCGTGGCCAAGTAAGTCGTAGGGATAGGTCTATACCAACGGTTTTCAAAACCGTTGGTATAAGTAATATGAAAAATCTATACCAAAAACTCCATAAAACCGTTGGTATATGTATTTTAAAAAAGAAGAATTCGATGGGTTTTGATCTCAGTACCTACAGTTTATGATTGAATGACCTAACCACTAACCTAACTTGACTTTGTGAACATAATTTCATAAATATATATATATATATATATTATCATAAATATTTTAAATTTTGATTTATTTAATGTTCTCTATAAGAAGATTCCATAAAAATTACATGTATCTATACCAACGGTTCTCAAAATAGTTGGTACAGACCTATACCAACGGTTTTGAGAACCGTTGGTGTAGGTTCTTTGATTTTGGGACCTATACCAATGGTTTTGGACAAACCGTTGGTATAGGGGGGACCTATACCAATGGTTTTGGGCAAAACATTGGTATAGGGTCTCTATTATGGACCTATACCAACGGTTTGGCCAAAACTGTTGGCATAGGTCCATATAATTGACCTATACCAATAGTTTTCTCCAAACTATTGGTATAGGTCCCCCCCCCTATACCAACGGTTTGTCCAAAACCGTTGGTATATGCCCAAATTAGTGACTTATACCAACGATTTTGGCCAAACCATTGGTATAGGTCCATATAAGTGAAATATACCACCGTTTTTCCCAAAACCATTGGTATGAATCTTATTTTCAGTAGTGCATGTGCTTTTATTTCACTGGTTAAGGTCGTGCTCTCACAATTCACACATTACTCGACCTCACATGTTTTTGCATGAATCGTTCAATTGATTTCTTAGTTTATATTGAATTAAAAAATAAATTCATATATCATTTTAGGTGAATTACCTTATCTCATTGATTCAAAATAAATGAATGAATAAGGTAATAGGTAGATTGATTACTAAAAAGAACTACTCTTCCATGTGTGTAGTCATCGTAGAAATGTTTTTCATTTGAAAAGGTTTAGAAAGGGTAGAACCCAATATCATTTCTAATCTTTATTTAAATACTAAATAGGGAGATTAAAGAATAATAAAATTGAAAAAAATAGAAGAAACAAAATTAATAGAATTGGAATTAATAAGTTTATTGAAAGAACAAAAACATTACAACAAAGAATAGGAGAAGAAGAGCAATTTGGAGGAGATCCTAGCTTGGTAGCTTCCCTCCTCCAATGGTGAATTTAAATGGCAGGTAACCAATTAACATATTATACCAATCCTATAAGGAAATTTTTACCCCATATAAATGAGAAAAATACAAATTTATAGAGTGGGGGGAGGCTAGGTTACAAGTGGTTTCAAGTGTGAATGGGGAAATTCGGAAAAATATTTTAGTCCAATTTTCAATGCCCGTTTGACCACAAAAACGCGTGAACCATCTATTTTTAAATAAGGATGATTTGTGATAAAATTTATTCTCTATCTCCTCTAAAAATATGGGCTCAATCTAAGCACTTATGAAGAAGTTATGGTTCAAATACATAAGTGATGTCTAATCTGGCGTGTCCAGACCACATTTGACTTAATGACCCATTTACTCCATCCAAATTCACGCGTTTGCTCCAGTGTCATGAATAAAAGTTGTATCCCATTAAGTGAGTAAAACTTTTAAAAAATGTTTTACTTAAAATAAGTCAAATTAAAATATTTATGTTCAAAATATGACAATGAATTTTAAAAGGGTAAAACAGGAAATTTCATCAAATTTGCAAATGAATGATCTAATCCCAAATATTCCATAAATGAATACATTTATCACAATTTAAGGAAATTATATCATTTATTATCAATAAAATATTCAATAAAATTGGGTTTTATCATATACCCTTCTCTTTGCAATAGCATTACCCATTTCTTGTGTCAGAGGACTGATTTCCTCAACAGATTCTGACTCGCTTTTAGGATGGTCATCACCAGGATAAGGGTGATTCCTAGAAGTCTGGAATAAATCTTAAATCAAACCTATTATTTCAATATATATAGGGTTTGGTGAAATGAATGGCTTGCCTACATGATGGACCATTCATCTTAGCATTCCATTTAGATAAGCTGCTACCCAAGCTTGGGTATAATCCCAAGTAAGAAATTCGAAAGTAGTGGCAGAAGGAATAATGATTTTAGTATCAATATCTTCAAATTCCAATATCATCAAAAACTAGTGGATGATCCTAGGGTGCCTCTATCCTTGTACACCATCCAAAGGAATGGGGATAACCTTTGGATATAGCTAAACTGATGAGCGAAATGATGAGGTGTATATGGTTCACAGATGGCCAGGTCGTCAACCTTGGCTATAAAAACTCCACCCCGAAGTGAGATCTTGTAAAACCTTTCATCGATAAAGCCACTATCGTGGTCAATAACCAACCCAGTTAGTGCATGATAATGGGTGAAATCAAAGTTTTCAGATCAGAACAGTGCATCTCTAACCTCTCCAGGGCTTAGTGACATAGCCCCAACCCCATATATGTTTAGAAGTCAAGGACATGATGAGGCATTAGGGATCTCAGTAGCATTATAATATTCATAACAATGGAAATGCTCCCTTATCCATAAAAATAAAAACTGGAAAGGGCCACTGATCCTATAAGGGATTTTACCTTGTTGAATATGGATCAAAAGATGATAAAGGCATGCAAGGACTGGAACTACCAAGTTGAGACACTACCCCTCCGCCACTCGCACTGCCATAACCAGTGTGATGACTCTGATTCCTATACATGCATCCCTAGCTGGGAAGAGCCATCCATTCAGAAACATGGACATAAATTCTGCCAGTCTAAGACTCAGATAGATCTCTGATTTCACTCAATAACCCCATGAGGCATAATACCCATCTTCCAGATGGGCCAATATGAGCCGAAACTATTATGAACTTTTTGAGAAGGGAATTGATGAGGGTGTATGGAACTTTCCTCTCCTCATTACGAAAAAAAACATCGATCCGGTCCTTAAAGGATATAAGCAATCACATATTCACATACTTTCTCAGCTTCTCCTTTACAATGAAGATCATTTCCCTCACCAAGACCGGAGTCTTCAAGGGATCAACCCAGACATCTATGTCTATGAGGAACTCATCGTACATCTCCCTGAGGGGGGTAATCCCATCTAGTTGGTAGATGTACCATAGGCTGATGCCCACTTCACCATTAGACAAGTGGAATGTGTTGGTGCTAGATCACCAATATCTAATTGGTTCTATGAGAAGATTATTCTAATGATAGATGATAAATTGGGAGATCCACACAAATTTATAAAGATGAACCCTGTATAAATAATCAGTGAAATCTGAGCATCTTTGACTGACCCAGAATGACCATGCCCATTTTTCAGAAAAATTACCGCCTAGACAGAGATCCCATTTCAAGCTCCATCTGCTACTCAAATTGTTCTTAGAAGAGGAAAATATAATCAATTAGCTCTGAGAAATAGGCTGATGAGAGAGATCATATACATCTAGACCCAAAGAATATTTTCCAACATATATGACAAACCATGGTGTTGGACTCCTTGTTTTAATGATCACAAAATCATGTTTATAAATGAGATTTTTGTTTTATGAAAACATCATACATTATAAAGAGGATTTGGAGAAAATATGGTTAATTCTAGGAAAGAATCACCATTGAGGTTGATTCACCACTAAGAAGTATCACCACCAAGGATGAGTCATTGCTGGGATAGAAATTTGACAAAGTATGGAAAAGAGTCACCGCCAAAAATGACTCACCATTAGCCATGAAATATCGTTGGACCATAAAATCAGTTAAGTACAAGGATGACTCAACATCATCATGAGTCACTGCCAGAATGAAGAATTGGTTAGGTGTTAGAAAGAATCACCGCTAGAGTGGAGTTACTGTTAAAGCAACCTTCCAATAGAAAGTAAATTTGGTAAAGTGTTGAGTCACCGCCATCCTGACATACTGCCAGACTGTCATACCACCAGCCTGGATCACTACCAGACTCAGTCACTGCCAGATCAAGACACCACCAGAGTGTGTCTCACCACCACATTCAGTCATCACTAGATCAAGACACCACCAAAGTGTATCTCACCACTAGACTTAGACACCACTAGATACTTAAAAGACTCACCACTAGTGTTTATGTTTATTTTGAATTAAATTTCTATAACAACTATTTTATGGAATTTATTGCTCAACATTATATTAATTATTGTTACTTAGTTTCTCAAAATAGATGTATTAAATATTTTATCATCTCAGAGTATGAAGATATGGGATATCTGGATGCTCATGCATGATGTTGTTAAAAGAGAAAGTAGACACCCTCATGAAAATAGAACAAAATCAACTCTGAACACATAGATACACAAAGAGAGATACACACGTGAAGAGATATGAAATTTATTAAAATAACTTAAAGAGTTTATACATGATTTATATTTCTTACACATGAATAAAAGAGTGAAGAATCATTGAAAATTTAGATCCTACAATCAGAATAAAGAGTTTATGACACTCTGTTCTATAGTAGATTTATGAAAGTTGACTTAAGATGCATTTCAAAATACATTCAAGGAGTCATGAGATGCATTGAATTCCAGATAGAAAAACACCTTTACTTCTACAACCTTATTTTCTTTGTTTATTTATTTTTATTTTACATTATGAGTAGTGTGTTCTTACTCAATTTTTATACACACACACCCTGTATCCTACACTCAAACTGTAAGATACTAGATATCTTCTCAACACCTTCATTACATATTTTTCCACGTGTGGTGAAAGAGGTCTCTGTGTGTACTATTTTATTTTTTAATCCCATGAATACTATGGAATAGGTCCCTGTGTGTCATGGACAGTTGTCATACTATTTTAAATTCCGATCCAGGTTGTGGATCAAAGTTTATTTTTATAAATTTCTTAACAGTATGCGATTTCCATGTGGAGAGGTCTAAGTATCAGCTTGAGATTTAACTTATTATATTCATTTCCATTATGTGTTTTGTTTGTTTTATCTTTAGTATTTAAGAATAAATTTGTTTTAAACTATAAATAAAACCACTACTTTGATATTTAACCTTAATTAGTGTTTATATAATATTTTGATTTAGTAAATTGATTTCAAAGGATAAATTAATTTTATATATTGTTTTAAATGAGACCAAATAAATATTTTGTAAGTATTTTAAAAGGTAAATATTTATATCAATATATTATTTTGGTTAATTGAGTTGTATTTAAAGTTAATTGGGGGATTTAATTTAAATTTGTTTTAACAAAAAAAAATTATTGGGTACTCAATTCACCCCTCTCTTGAGATACTCACTCTGAACAACACCTGGAATCAAGCTGCAACCAGATGTACATCCTCAACAATTGTCTTCTGAACATAGTTGAGAGAAGCGGATACCCAGTGAGATTAAATATTGAAGTCTGAAGTATGAATGGTAACATCATCCAGCAAGCCAAGCCCCTATAGAGGATGTTAGTGCGATAGAGGATAATCCTAGATATCAAATGAGAGGAACCTCTTCAAAATATCATTATCAGAATCCATGCAATATAGGGGGGGGGGGTCAATATTGTGATTTCTAGTGATCATTTCCCTTTGATTGGCTATAGAAGAAGATTTATGAGAACCAGAATCCATCTTAATAGAAGTATGTTGCATATGTTAGGTAGATAAAATAAAATCTTATCAAAACAAAGACATAATAAATGGAAAACATCATGCACATCACATGAATCAACAAATACATTCATGAATATCCTAGAGGGACCACGAATCATCTAACCCCTAGAGGTCTCACGGGTTTCATATACCTGCAAGGAATTGTGGAATCGCATAAACCTCCAAATACTTGCAATCACGTGACCTCGACATGGTCACATGAGCCACATTATAGTCAAAGGATCATGCAATCAAACCCCATAGATTCTGAAAAACCCTCAAGACAATCACAAATCCTCACAAAATTTTTTTTTTAAAATTATCGAAGTATAATTCATAGTTGGATTGAGAAGGATTCTAATTACAAATGGTCATGCAGAATGGTTTTCGCAGAATGGGATCACGATGAGGTCTCACGACTGGGTATTACAGAACGGTCTGGTGACTGGGACACGTGATGGAATAAGGGTGAGAGAGATATGAATTTCTAGTGAATGATTTTAGCCTCTTCTCCCCTATATATAAGTCACTTCTTGGAATACCAAGCATCTCCTAGTAGACCGAACTTCTCCCAAGACACTGACTCACGACAATGCTAAAGACTCAGGTAGACATTTACTATTCTCATAGCTAATACCATGTCCTCATAGATGTCTCCTAGGGGGGGGCATTTGTTTATTCCCACCAAATAAGATTAGGAAAATTCATAAAGGGAAAAATAAGTAGATATGATTATTATTCTCCCTACAAAAGAAAAGGAAGGAGAAGGTGGTCGAGACCCGCAGATCGTGTGAGCCTCTAAGGGATACATGATCATGTGACCATCATAAGGTCACGTAAAATTAAAATGTGAAATGCATAAATTGTATTTAATCCCATGGATACCTTTTTGAAAACTCCTCCTAATCTTAATAAGGTGTTCTAGACAACCATTGGTTGAACGGTGGCTTCCAGATAAGCTATCCCAAGTCATACATATTTTCAACCAGCAATCACCAGACAATCCATCCAAAAATCCTTCAAAAACCAGAGGAAAATGTCCAAAAGGTGGAAGCCTATTGTGTTCATAAAACTTATTTGATGGATCATCGATGTGTAGGATTATTTTCCTCTATAACATCCAAGAAAACTAGAAAGAATCCCAACCTTTAAAAAATAAAATAAAGGAAATAGAAGGAAGGATGCAGAAGCCTCTTGTGGTCCTAAAAGACACACGAAATGCCTCTAGAAATCCTCCTGACACTAAAAGAATCTGGTGACATGTCTGCCTCACCTCATGAAATCCCTTGGTCTTGTCATCCTCATCATGTGAAGGGCCTCGAGTATGTCCAAGAGACCTTACACTTCCCCTTTGTCTCCTTGGGGAAAAATATATGGAATTTTCCATGAAATGATCATGCATCCCCTTGGGACCTTATATTGGTCACACGATACATCACCAAGAGTTAGAGTTATTTCACTGAACAACACTCAAACAACCTCGTGAAACCCCCAACCATTGAAACATAAAAGAAGGAAATAAAAGGGGGGAGGATGTAGGAGCCTCTCGTGGTCGTAAAACTCTAGCAATGCACTAAGGTTGTCTGCAACATGGTATCGCAAGACCCCTTGACAAGTCAGCCTGATCCCATGAATTCCCCTTGACCATCCATCCTTGTATTTTGAAAATTCCCATATAATTCATCTGATATCATGAAAAGGCCTTTCGATAGGTGCTTTGATCTTGAGAATTCCCTTGGTTATGTCAAAATGACCATATTGAAGTCCTTTGACATTCCTACATGATTCACTAAGTCCCCATTAATTTCCAATAATCCAGTAAAGGAGGAATTTATGGGAGGGACTCACAATCACTAAAAATCAGGCAATTACCTCAGATTGATTCATGATAGAGACTAGAAAAGGCACGTGATAGTGATTCCATTCACCAACTTCTGCCTAGATTCACACAAGATATGCCGCTCAAAGTGGAAAACAACTGAGGTGGTGAGGCCTATAAATCCCCCACCCCAACATGAAAAAAACACCTCTTGACTCTCAGACGCATGGTATTTTTTTCATTCAGAAAAACCAGTGCTAGAGAGGATTTCTCAGACTAGAAGATCTCATGATTGATAAGTCTTCCATCAAGTAAGGTATTGGTGAACTGCCAGAGAAATCATGTGACATGCATAAATACATCACATGATCACATATAGATCACACGAAGGACTTCTAGAAGAACATGTGAAGAACATCCCATGCATATTCTAGATCATGTGAGACTTAAAATAGGCTAACATTAAATAAATATAGGGCACTCATTAAAAATGGCTAGAACAAATGCTAATAAAATGGGAGACTTATGCGAAAGGAATTTACATTGATCCTCATGTGCTTCACGTGAACCATCCAATACACATGACAACACCAGGACATGTCGTTTGGATATTATGACACTCCTTTGGCATATTATTTGGATCATATGAAGTCCTCTAGATATGTAAAAGAAAGTCACATCACACACATGGTCACACCACCTTATTCTAGAAATTACCTCCGGGATCACCATCCAAACCTGTGATGTCATTCATACATGTTGTCTTACTCATATAACGACGCCCACTCATGTCACCTGAGTCTCGCGGTAGCACCCAAGCATGTCAACCGGCTATCGTGACACCCTCTAGGAAATACAAACAGGTCTCATGATTACCTCCAGACATGTCAATAAGGACATGTGACACCCTCCGACACATGTTATCCAACTCTCGTGACGACACTAGGGCATGTTAGGGGGATCATGTAGCACCCTCTAGACAAGTCAGCCAGGTCATGTGATGGATTCTAGGGTCAATCAGCCAGGTCCCATGATGTTATCTAGATAAGTCATCCTTGATCATGTGACAACCCTAATACATTCCATCCAAGATATGTGGCATCCTTTGGACAAGCCAATTGGATCATGTGATTGTCCTAGGATATTTCTAGCATACATACTCCAACATGTCAAGCAATCCATCAAGGCATGTTGAGCAGACAATCATCACACATTTGGAAGGCAAGTAGGTCAGGTCTACCAGGGAATCCTAGGATTTGATGTTGTTGTCCATCCTCAGTGTGTAATCCCTGATTATCATGGAAATGTCAGTGTGTAAGCCCCAATTAAGTGAACTATGAGGACTTTGATTCTTGCCATAACCAGGATACGTAGGGAGCCTCCCTGAGCCCCAATATCTATATTAACCATCCAAAGGGATGTATCAGTACATATGTCCCATATACATAAGTAGTGAGACAAGTCATTTTCCATCACTTGTTTCTCACACTAATCATATATCATGTGGGCTTAGGAAGATAGAATGATCATATCATTTTCATTGTAAGCCTCTACCTATGAAAGGGAAACATCAGTGTGTAAGCCCCAACCAAATCAACTACAAGAACTATGATTCTTATAATAACCAGGATATGTAGGATTCCTTCTTAAGGCCTGATATCAAATAAACATCCATTTAGATGTAAGACCCATGTCCCTGACATTTCAACCATTGGCACTACAACATAAACAGTGTTTAGCGGCGGTTTTGTGGCGGCAGTTCACAAAACCGCCGCTAAACGTTATCAGTGAAAGATTTAGCGGCGGTTTGTTAAAAACCTCCGCGAAACCCAATCTATTTTGAAAAGCCGCGACGCTTTCCCCGACCCTATCGCGTACCCCTCTTCCCCAATCCCCCTCACAAACCCTCCCCTCTTCCCCGATCCCCCTCCCGCTACCTCCGGCGACACCCGCGCCCTCCAGCGACACCCGCGCCCTCCGACGACGCCCGCGCCCTCCGGCGACCCCCGCGGCCCCCGAGCCCCCCGGCGAACCCTACACCCCCCTCGACCGCCGGTGACCCCCGCGCCCCCACGCCCCTCGCGCCCCCCGCGCCCTCCGGCGACCGCCACACCCCCCGCGGCCTCCGGCAACCCCCGCACCATAATTTCAGTCCTCCCACCATAATTTTGAGGTTTATTTGTATATAATTTTTATTTTTTCCACATTTTAATTAGGGATATTGTGATTTTTATATTCCAAATATCGTTGTAGTGTGTTTTGGTCTTCATTTTGGCAGGTTTGAGCTGTCATCATCAAAGGATTACATGTGTATTCATAATTAAGAATATATATATAAGTTCTCCATTTATATATATTCAACCTTGAAAGTATTAATATATATCATGGGGCTATATGTCCTTATATGTGTATATGAAAATGAATATGTGTATCATTGAAAAGGGGTATATGAAAGTATAGTCAAATATGTATAGATCCCTTATACATATTTGTACACCTTAATATGTATATATGGACTAGGTATCATTACATATAAGTTAAGGTGAATATGTGTGCATTTGAAAATATTAAAATTTGAGATTCCATCATCTATTTTAGCATGGCTTGAGTTTTAGGTAGTTTCCATATTCATGTTACCATTATTTGAATTCCATGATAGCATGGATGTTTTTTAATCTATTATTCATTATTTTATCAATTGAATATTGCATATCTTTTTATATATATTATTGGTTTTATTTCTCGGAATGTATCTCCCAATGTGGTTGATAGAAATTATCCTAAACATTTAAAATGTGTTTTAAGGTGTAAAGCATGATTTCAAAGTGAGTTTTCTATCGTGTGATTTTTTGTTTAGAGATAATGTTTTGAAAAAATGGTAAGATGGTGTCAAGCGTTTTGAGTAATGTGTTGTGAAGAGGATCGGGCCAATGGGGAATATATTGGATATTCCATGATGGTATGACTTTATGTGAATTATTTCTTTATGTTTCATTTTAGGTGATGTTTCCTAGAATTCTCTATAGAGTCCATGTGGCTGAATTTTTTTTGGAGGTCGAATCATCCTTTAAGAGAATCTAGTTCATTTTATGGATCACAATGGGATGGTTTTGCAAGGTAGTATTGTACCTTTTGTTCTAGTTTTATCACTACATAGTACCATTAAAGAAGAGACATGGGAGGGGAGATGAATATGTAGGCATAGTGGTCCAATCTCTTTTTTAACAAAGCTTTTATTACTATATAGTACCATTAAAGAAGAGACATGGGAGGGGAGATGAATATGTAGGCATAGTGGTTCAATCTCTTTTCTGACAAAGCTTAGTGATATTTTGAAATGTGGCTCAAAGCTAAGACATTTCATGTTAGGGAGGGTATGATATTCTATGATTTTTTCAGGTACTTTATCATTTCAATTTTACTTTAAATAGATAATTTTGGGATATCAAAATGTTTACTGGATGTATGAACAGTTTTTGGGGTGTCCAGGGTTTTTAGGACACAAAAGGTTGAAAAAGTGCCTATCCAGCTCAAGTAATACGATCAGAGCCCAGTTAGTAGTTATTGTGTTCCCTAACCATGATTTACAAGAGGTGGGGTAAATTCAATGAAAAAATAAGGAAAGTGGGAGAATAAACCAAGTGGAAATGGATAACCCATTCCTCATGGTTATAGCATGACTTAACAAACCATACAGGCTTTATCGAAGATCATGTGACTAGCCCGCATTTCTATCCAACAGTCCAGCATTTCTAAAATATTACTTTTGAATAGCATGAATTGTCTTTAAAGTTTCCACATGATGAACTTTTTCCCAGCAATACTCATACACTGATCCTTTCTTTTCAGCTTCATTCCATCTCTCATAAATCAGATGAAGTGCCAAATGATCACTGTAATCCTTTGCAGAAAATCTAGATTTTACCATTACAGCTAAAGCACTTTTTTATCTTGAGGAAGAACTAAAGTATCCATGATGCTACGTCCGACCACAGTGGTAAGCACAGGATCGTAGCAATGAAAAATGGCACCCATAATTAGTACTTTCCGCAGTTTAGGATCCACCAGAAGGATTGACTGGGCACACCGACTGGCCGGTGGTGTCTCACCAGCTGGCCGGTGGTCATCCACTGGCTGGCCGGTGACACCAGGCAGTGGGAAAGCCTACTGCCTGGCTCCTCCGGCTGGCCGGTGGGTAGGAACCGGCTGGCCGGTGCCTATACCGGCTGACCGGTGGAAATCCACCGGTTGTCCGGTAGACTCAGTCAATCCATTTTCAGCTTTCTTGGGCGAGCTCCTAGGAAATCTTTCTCCTAACATCAAAAACACTTGAAAACAAG
The DNA here is from genome assembly GCA_963277665.1 of Viscum album. Classification (NCBI taxonomy): domain Eukaryota; kingdom Viridiplantae; phylum Streptophyta; class Magnoliopsida; order Santalales; family Viscaceae; genus Viscum; species Viscum album. Next base: position 1,560,654,482 of record OY728129.1, read on the forward strand.
TTAGAACACAAATAGAGTGATTGTGATCATTAAAATCCAAGAGAGAGGGGTACAACAACTATTGTTTGTTTTATATTCATGGACTAGATTATGCATTAGAAACCATTAGTGGTGGCCTACTTAATTTACCTCACACACCATATCGAAGTTCCACCTGGCCTTCCCTAAGAACCCCCAAACATGTCCCTTATAGGTTTCTATTTGGAACCTTGATTCCTCCACATCCACTCTACAGTTTTCTCCACATTTCCATGACTAACATAATTCTCTCCACCTTAGGAGGGTCATTATCACTAATTTATTCAAGAAATTCAAACACCATGTCTCATGCTTCCATCACAAGATGAACCCCAAAACTTAAATGTGGCCATTTAGATTTCCCTAGAACAATAAAACAAACATTAACCATTGTGAAAATGGTTTCAGTGAATGTAGTTAACTTGATTTAAAATGCATTATGATCAGTTTTGATCACACATAAAAGGGGTGTTGTTTGAGGCAACATAAATGTGTGATCGATGGTGTTATGATAAGTGTGTATCCCGATATTCTTATTGCTCCTCAATGAGGTGTTGACGCTGTCTCCTATGGACCAGACTTGTTCAGTTGGTCTGAAATGGTAAATGTGGTCAATGAATCATCTTTATTATATTATGCATACTTTATGGTCAATGGTTCATCTTTATTATATTATGTTTCTGTAATCTTACACTATCGTATATTTTGTGTAGGTACATTGTGATATACATGGATAAAAGCTGGATCACATTACCGAGGAACACATCTCAATATATTAAGGGTTTGAATGGGTTTTTAGATTTTGCAATTTCTAATCGATCTGTTGAAGGGAGAATAAGATGTCCATGTCCTAAATGTAAATTTAGAACATGGTTGAAGAGAGATGAAGTTTATGAACATTTAATACTGAAGCAATTCCCTGAGCAATATTTGTGTTGGATTTGGCATGGAGAATCAAACAATACAGAAAGATTGATGACTGATGTTAATCCACAGAATGAGGTCCCAAGTTCTTAGACAATGGAAAATGAAATGCAAAACCTCATAAATGATGCATTCGGCACTGCAAGACACCACTATGAGCATCAAAACATATCAGAACAACCAGAAGAGGGTGCTACAAATTGCAACGTGACAAGTGATGTTTCTGAGACTGTAACACAAGCAGATCAAGATTGTAACATATCATTGGATCCTCTTGATTCTGTGGAGCAAAATGTAAGGGAAAACTTCAGTGAGGAAAATGCATTTCATGATTTAGTTGACGATGGAAATCAAGAGTTGTATAGTGGGTGTTTGAAATATTCAAAGATTTCATTTCTACTGAAGTTGTACCATATCAAATGTCTATGTGGAATTACAAATAAGGCAATGTCCATGTTATTGGAATTGATTCGTGATGCATTTCCTGAAGCAAAAATCCCAGAATCGTTTTATGATATGAAAAAAGTTGTTAACAAGCTTGGTCTGAATTATACAAAAATACATGCGTGTCCCAATGATTGTATGCTTTACTGGGGAGAGGATTCAAGTAGACAGAATTGTAAGAAATGTTCTTCTTCTAGATGGCAGTCAAATGGTGATGTTGGAAGTATGACTGAACATAATTTCACAGAGAAGAAGAAAAGGAACACACCTGCAAAAGTTTTGCATTACTTTCCTTTGAAGCCTCGATTACAAAGATTATTCATGTCATCAAAAACCGCTGAACACATGAAGTGGCATGCTGTAGATAATAACAATGATGGGTTAATGAGACATCCACGAGATTCCCAATCGTGGAAGACATTTGATTCATTACATCCAGATTTCTCAGCTGATCCTAGGAATGTTCGATTGGGATTGGCTGCCAATGGATTCAACCCATTTGGGACTTTGAGTACGAGTTATAGCATTTGGCCAGTTGTTTTGATCCCTTATAATCTGCCTCCGTGGATGTGTATGCAAAAAACATATTTTATCATTTCGATGATTATTCCTGGAAAACAAATGCCTGGAAATGATATTGATGTATACCTGCAGCCTTTGATTGAAGAATTGCAGGAGTTATGGAGCAACGATGTTGAGACATTTGATGTTTCTTCTAAAACAATGTTTAAAATGCATGTTGATTTAATGTGGACCATTAGTGACTTCCCTGGGCTTGGGAATTTATCTGGTTGGAACACTTATACGGGTTTGGCTTGTCCCGTTTGTAACTTTGATTTCGAGCCCAAACGGCTACCTCACAGTAGAAAATGGTGCTTCTTGTGCCATCGAAGATTTCTTGATGCATCTCATAGATTTCGGCTGAACAAATCAAAATTTAATGGTTGCATTGATCGTAGACCACCTCCAAAGTTGTTAACTGGTTCTGAAATATTGACACAGCTTGAAAATGTTAAAACAGAATTTGGGAAGGTTCATCATTTGAATGATAGCGGAAAACGAGTGCGAAGTGCATCGTCAAGTGAAATCAGAACGCAACAATGGAAGAAAAAAAGTATATTCTTCAAACTTCCGTATTGGGAATTTAATTCTTTGCACCACAATCTTGATGTGATGCATATTGAGAAGAATGTATGTGATAATTTTATTTTCACATTACTTAATGAGCATGGAAAGTCGAAGGATCAACTCAATGCTCGCAAAGACTTACAAGTAATGAACATAAAACGTGATCTCTGGCCAGATGAGAATGAAAAGTATGCTCCGGCCATTTTTTCATTGAAAAATAGGGATAAAGATACGTTCCTTCAAATTTTAAAGAATGTGAAGGTATCTGATGGGTATTCGAGTAACATCTCGAGGTGTGTTGACTTGAAGAATCGTAAGTTATATGGATTGAAAAGTCATGATTCACATGTTTTGTTACAACAGTTACTACCATTGGCATTGAGTACATTATTACCTGAAAAGGTTACTGCTGTTGTACTCCATTTCTGCACATTTTTCAAACAGTTATGTGAGAAAGCTCTACATCCATTTCAGCTTGACAACCTACAGGAGAGGTTTGTATTGACCCTTTGTGCAATGGAGATGATCTTCCCTCCATCGTTTTTTACTGTCATGATTCATTTAACTGTGCATTTGGTTGACGAAGATAAATTAGGAGGCCCCGTTCATTATCGATGGATGTATCCAATTGAGAGGTATTTTATATATATGTTTCCAGTTAAGTAAACATTTTTTGGCATTTAAATAAATGCATAATATTATTATTTTTTTTTCACAGATATCTTGGGCATTTGAAAGCATACGTGAGAAAGAAATCTCAACCAGAAGGCTATATTGCTGAAGGCTATTTGGCCGAGGAGTGTCTCACCTTTTGTTCCAGATATTTGGATGATATTGAGATAAGATTTACTCGAGTTGGACGTGTTGACGACACATCAACTCAATCTCAAATGCATCAGAAATCAAAAATATTTCCTGTTATTGGACGATCAGTTGGGAGGACCTCATACGCGATACTAACAGAATTGGAATTATTACAGGCACATAGATATGTGCTGCTGAATAGTGAAATTGCAGATCCATTTATTGAAGAGTTTAGGATACAAACAAAGAGACGAATGAGAAGCCGAACACGAAATGAAAAAGATATAACGAAAGCTGTGAATAAAGAGCTGGTAGAATGGTTTGCACGACGTGTAAGTTTATAAATATTGCAATAAATACGAATATTACCTTGACACATAAAATTTGCAAATCTATTAAATTATATTTTTTTTCAGATCATGAATACTGATACTCGAGCTGACTTTTCAGAAGATTTGAAGTTTCTTGCTAGAGGTCCTATAAAACAAGTTAGAAAGTTCAATGCTTATAATGTGAATGGTTTTAGATTTCGTACAGTCGATCGAGAAGTGGGTTTGAAAACACAGAATAGTGGTATTTTTACATTTTATGAAGTGGAATACTATGGAAAGCTGCATGATATTATTGAATTAAACTACCACGGGCATTTTTCTGTTGTTTTATTCAAATGCAAATGGGTCGATTTTATCAGAGGTGTTAAAAGAGATTCCTTGCAATTTACTTCTGTAAACTTCTCTCGCTTGATGGATGTTGGTGATCGTGAACTGTATGATCCATATATCTTAGCATCGCAGGAAAAAATGGTATATTATGTGAATGATGTTGTGGATTAAGGGTGGAGTGTAGTTACTCACGTAATACAAAGAGATTTGTATGATATGGGTGATGAAGTGGAAGATTTGACCTCTGCAATTGAATTTCATCAACAACAGGAAGCAGAATTATTTGTCCATCATGATATTGAAAATATTGGTCTAGCAAGGATGAATGAAGTGGATGAAGCAATGGAGCAGGAAACCGACATGATTGAAGGGGAAAATGATTGTATGTACAATTATTTATTCATTCAGCAACTACTTGTTTCATTTCTGTAGTCATTCATTATCATTGTTATATATATTTTTTTTGTTAATACTGGGCATCTATTATCATTTTTAATTTTTTTTCTGCATAAATTTTTTGAAATATATATTCTGAACTTAATTTTATTTGATTAAATGACAGGAATGCCAAGGAAGAAGCGATACACTATTCCTTCTTCTTCTGCGACAGATGATGATCCGTCTATCCCCACGGCATCATCTCCCCCTGCACCATCTCTGACACCATCAGTGGATGCCTCATTAGAGGATGAGTCATCGCCTCCCCCTACAGGAGCTTCAGCAGCGGGGTAGCGACACGCCCCCTCCAGTTCATCACGGACATTCTGAAGGGTCGCAGTCATAGGTACAAATTTTAATTAAATAAATTTATTGCATTTTGTTTATAGTAATTTTTTGCTCATTGCAGATGAAGACAATGAAACCGTGGAAAGAGACATAAAAAGTTCTGATGTTTGGAACATGCATGGAAAGAAGATAGTGGTGCCATTTGATTCTTATGGGGTCCCGACGGATGATGCCGCAGGTTTACTTGGTCAGATTATAGGTCAGCTGGCAGCGGAGCCCGTTTCCCTGCCTATTTCGTATGATGATTGGAGGCATATGCCTCCAAACTGGAAAAATGAAGTTTATGATTCTCAGATAAAGGTAATTTTATTACTTTATGGTTTAATTGAATGTCATTTTACTAATATATTCAAAATGAATTTCTGTATACAGATGTTCTTCCACTTTACCGTTGCTGATGTGATAGCACGGAAGTGGACATTGAAAAATCTTGGAAAAAAATGGAAAGATTTCAAATGGAGGTTGTGGTGTGATGTCAACGATTCTTCGTTGACTGTGCAGCAGATGTATGAGAAGATACCCAGTGGGGTACCGAAAGAACAGTGGAAGGTTTTTGTCGATAGACATCGTGATGAGAAGCGGATGGTATTGAAATATATATTATTATATTATCCTCATTTTACATTTATACATGTACGTGAAGAGGAGATAGACATTGAATACAATACTGTTAAATTGAATTTTATTTATTTCAGGATCTCTCAAGAAAGAATGCTTCAAACCGGGCGAAGCAGGTAATCCCGCACACTGCGGGTTCAAAAAGCTTTTCAAGAAGACGAATGTCATTGGTAATATTTTAATTAGTTTAAATATTTATAAGATAATATTATCTATTTAACATATTTGATTGATGATTTATCTTTTTTTAATGCAGTCACAGAGTTTAGGGCATGAAGCATCCCGAACAGAACTGTGGCTGGATGTTCATAAAAAAACAGATGGAAATTTTGTTAATGAACCTGCCAGAGAAGTTGGGGTATGAAGTCAATTATTTATTATAATAACTTAATATCAGTTTTTACTGTGTTAATATATATTGATATTTGATTTATAGGTAAAAATTAAGGAAATATGGGATGCCAATCCTGGGCAATCCTACTCAGTCTCCCAGGATGACCCGGTTGGTCAAGTCCTTGGGAAGGAGCATCCTGGTAGAGTGCGCGGGATGGGTTTGGGACCCATACCATCTGAGGTCTTTCGCATGCCATCAGGGATTCCGGCCTCATCTACTCCTGGTTATAGTCATTTCATACCTGAAGATGCTCAGAGGGAGATGTCTGCTCTACGAAACACAGTTCACCAGTAGGGGAATCAGATATCTGATTTGCAGAAAGAGTTGCTTGAAATACATCAGCATATGAGCAGATATGCCTCCGGTGGTAGTGCATCGGGTAGTGGTGAGCAGGTAAATCACAAAAAAATCAAAATCATTTAGTTTTCAAACTTTTATTGGTTTTAATTTTTATTATAAATATGCAACATTATTTAATTTTCAATATAATGTTCTTACAGGTGGCAGCAGGTGGTGGAGATGAAGGTGGAGAGGGTGACGATGCAGCATCAGATGATGAGTAGTAGTATTGTTGATGTGTTGAACAAGTATGATAATAGTTGGTTTGTATATGTAACATTTATTACACATAGTTGTCACCAAACATTTCCATATCCTAACATTTTCTTGATTTCTCATGTTTCCTTATGTATACAATCATTAAATCCTTTTGGTGGAGGGTCAAATATTGTGATGGTCACAATGTATCCCCAATATTAGGGAGGATATGTGATCATATATTGAATAATGATTTCATAACATTATATAGAAATCAAGGAGTCCAGTTAAATACATTATTAAGAATGATTGTACATGGATGAGGTTTTAGGACTCCCCATGATACCATAATTAATTGTTTAGAATGTAATTCCTATTTCATATCATCATTATTGGGAGGAGTATGGAATCCATCCATTACCTAAACTCTCTTTAAAATGAATTTTAATCCCCTAATCGATGGAAATCTGGAATTGAATTTCAATAAGTTGTGGGATTTTTTGGGAACATTAATTTTGACCTAGTTGCATTATGGGTGAATAAAACACCAATTTTTTTTTGTTTTCCGATAAAAATATACATCATTCATCTGTTTTTGTGTATATATTCTATGAGTTGTGTTGGATGTTGTATACTTTTACATTGTGATGTGTCTATGTAAGGGAATAAAAAAATATTTTTCTAGTGTGGTGTAATGCATGACTTAAAATATCCTAATAGTTATAGAAAATATAAAATAAGATCAGGATCATTTCAATACCACTGAATAATATAGATGTAGACCCATGTAGTTATATTTCAAAGATCATGTGTTCTTGAGGTTGTTTCCATGATGGTGTAGGCATATTTTGTGTGAGGGAGTGTGGATTCTCCTAGGTTGTTCTGGATTTTTTAGGTTTTGGTGAACATTGGTGAGGTGTTATATCAGTTGGAGCTCTAACCACTGATAAAAATAATTCACAATATCATCCATGTATCCCAACATTACTGAAATAATCATGATTCATGGTTTTAAATGGTCAATTACCCATCATTTAAATGAAACCAAATTTGATGATACAAAAAAATGGAATTTTGACAAACATAACAACCCAATAACGTTTGGTAAATTAAATTTTGAATCTTAAATTAGGGGACTCCTTCTATATTATGTATTAACTTGTTTTTATCTTGTTTCATCAATCCTTAGATATGGTTTTAATTTTTTAGATCCACTATATGGGACATGGACTCCCCAAACATGCAATTCTAGGTATGTTCTTTACTACCATTCTTCATTTGATTGCACCGTGATGTGAAGTTTGATATTGTTTTTAGTCCCCCTCCATTATTCCTCCATTCTCTAAATGGGTTGTGTTACTGATCAAAGAATTACCTTGGTATATATAGGCTATTACATCTCCTTCTCATTTCCATTTTTTTGTGTAGAAATAATTATAGTATATTCTATTAGGGTGTCCTTAATCTCTATTGATTTTACCATTTATGAAATTATCGTGGTTTTCTCCATGTGGGTGGGTAATTGAGATAAATCAAAGAAAAAATAACTAATTGATTTTGAAATGGATTTTACGTGATCCGTGATTTCAAATATGGTTACTAGATATTTGGTTTTTCATTATTATTCCACAGTATCATTCTCTTCTTCCTTGTGATTCCTGAATGTATTATTTGTCTATTTATAAAATCTTCTTTTGGATGATTATTTTAACTCATCCATCGAAAAAGGAATAATAGGTATATTTTGATAAGAATCAATTACATTGAAAATTTTGATAATTATGAAAAAACAACCACATGAGATGATGAATTAATGTGAAATTGTCTTCATATATCTTGAAATATATTCTTGTGTACATTTGGTTGTCTGTTGTTCATCTTTTTTTGTGTGGGATTTAAGGGGTTTGAAGTATGATGGAACCAACAAGTTTGGTTTCACAATTTGTTTTTAATTGTGGACGTGTTATGGGTGAATTTGGTTCTCATAGTGAGATACATGTTTCTTGTTATGGTGTGGTTTTGTCTATGAGGGATGGTGTTTTTAATGTTGGTTTTTATTATGGTAAGAGATTTTATGGTCACTATTATGAGGATGTTGGTTTTTGTGTGTAGTGGTTTGTGGTAGTATTCTTTTAGTGATGGAATATGAAATGGTAATGATGTAATAATGTTGTAAGCTGTTGTACATTACAAATATGTGTGGATGTGATATTATGTGGGGCTGATGGGTGAGATGTGGCTGTGGTTTTGGAAAATTTAGGGCAGTGGTGGAGCAGATCCAATATATTTTTTTTTTCCAGTTCAACATTTAGCGGCGGTTAAAACCGCCGCTAAATAATTGGGAATCATTTAGCGGCGGTTTTAACCGCCGCTAAATGATGAACTGGGCAGAATTTAGCGGCGGTATTCACCGCCGCAGAATAGGCGCATCAAACGCCTGAATTTAGCGGCGGTTAAAACCGCCGAGAATAAGATACCCATATAACCGCCGCTAAATGAAGAGAAACCGCCGCTAAATGACGGACATACGACACATTTCTAAAACCGCCGCGGAATCGAAAAAACCGTCGCTAATAGATTGCCGACGCCAAACTTAGCGGCGGTTTTTGTAAACCGCCACCACACAATATAGCGGCGGTTTAAACCGCCGCTAAACTGGAAAAAAAACCGCCGCTAGGACCGGCATTTGTTGTAGTGTGGGACCCAATAATTCCCATGTACTGATCATTCTAACTCATCCCTCAGTGGACTAAGAAATCATCGGAACTATGATGACTCTAATTCATTCCACAATAAGTTACATATAGTACACCTCTTTGACTCCTGAGCACCATATTAAACATCCCAAGGACTTTCCCAGTACATAATCCCCACATCCATATGTAATAACCTCCACTTAAAATCTATTTTTGATTTTTTGAAATCCACTTTATGGGATAGTGGTACCCGCACAATTTAAAATTCAAAACAGAAAAATTCAAAACTTTTAAAAACAAGCACACATTAAACAACATGACCATATGTAATAACATTGATTACTTTCTATCCCTTATTTCTCACACTGAGCACAGCTCATGTGGGATTAGAGAGACATCGTGAAACCCTCATTGACATCATGAATCTCCACCAGCCAGAGAAATATCAGCACGTAATCCCCAATGAGTGGCATGATATAAAACTCCCACATAGGAGGACATATACCTTAGGTTCAGTCCCAAGGGCATGATCAAACTATGATAACTTTTATTCCTACCATAACCAGGATATGTAGGAAATCTCCTCAAAACTCATGATCAAACACCCAATGCCTCAATGGCTACACATATATTCTATCCACATGATGTTAAAATGAATGGGTTTAAATAAAAATATAGTTTTTTATTCTTATAATAATCAGGATATGTAGGATGCCTCATAATAGCTCAATCCTCTCCTCAGAATATTAACTACCTCCTTTCATGGCATCAAATCATGAAGTAGATAGTTATATGGATTTAGCATATATAGCATATATCTATCACAAATAATTTGATGAAGAGCCTCAGATATATATAGATGGATTCACTAATGAGTTCCCCATTCCTCTATTCATTAATGCGACCCCATTTATTTTTTATACAAAGAGAGTTGACCTATAATCATTTTTTAGGGTAACCAGTCCTGTATTGAGATTATAAAGAGATTAATGAACATATCTTAAATCTAAAAGAGTGTCCCAAAGTAGGGAAAAAATACCCTCAAAAGGGTGTGATGAGCACAACCTCCTATCCTCCCAACCAATGCGAGTCCCTACGTGTCACTAGGTCTGAAACCCAATTGACCACCTTCCTTTGGAAAGAAGCTCCATACCCAGTTATGGATGGGGGAACTGTTGGTATTTTCTAATAATAACAATAATGGTAATATGATATTAATGATTGTGTAAGAAATGAACCCCCACAATCAACCATTAGTCCAAACCTAATGCACATTGGAGTCACCTCTTCCCAGTCGAAACAGTATGCATATAGTTTTCCAAAAATTCTAAACTATTTGGTCCTTTGGGATATGATTCCTTATATCTTATGCTAATGTAATAAAGTAACCACCAACTCAGGGCTACTGGGGGAGGGTTATTTATAGTTTGTATCAGAGAAAGTTTAGTATAAACCCTGGGAACTAGATTTAGAAAAACATAGATTAGAGAACCAAACCCTATGATAGAATTTGGAAATACTCTAAAATAAACCAAACTTATGATTTAGATATTAGTTATACCTAAATTTTCAATTTACATTAAAATAGTTTTGAGATTATACATTATGTTTCATAATGTTATGATCTAATCTAGTGTATGTTTTTATTTATCAATGGATCCCAATGGAAGGAATGAGAACCATATCAATACACATAATCCATGTAGGGATTTCCCTCCTGGGTAAGATAATGAAGCTAGAGCTGGAGTTGTGGTTGCAGTTGAAGTTGAAAAAATTATAACTATATTGGGACAAATGACTCAAGTTATGAACAATAACATTACCTGTATGGAGTGGCATGATCCACAATACATTGTAACAATATTTGATCATTTAATGTGATAACAAAATACATAATTCAATGGGACCAAAAATCCATTTTTAGATGAGCAATGGATAAGTTTCTTATATAAGATATTTGCTACTTGGGGAAGTTATGAAAGGGATAATGTTATCATGATAGTTCATCATCTCTTAGGGGATGAGGATCAATAATGGTCATTGATTCAAAACACTAAGGATATAGAATAAATAGAAAGTATGGAATGGAAGGATTTTAAAGAACATTTCTCAGAAACATATTTTTCTCGAGAACAATGAGGGGATATGAAGATACAATTCATGGGTTTGAGACAAAAGGAAGAAGAAAATATTTTTAATTATTAATATAACTTTATAAAGTTATCTAAACATGTTATAGACTACGTACGTAATCCAAAGAGTAATATTGACTGATTATTTGATGAGATTAAACCAATCCTTCACAGGGAAATAGTCTCTTAAACATTTTCATCATATGAGGATATAATATCATGTGCTATCAATATTGAGAAAGAATTTTCCAAGTCTTATGGTTCTGAAGGAAAGAAGGAGAAGAATATAGAGGAATAGAAAAAAATGGATAAGGGGAAGAAAATAAAGAAGGATTTTCCCACATGTGATAATTGTGGAAAGAAACACCCTGATACTTTCTTGAAGGGAATGAGAGTTTGTTTTAAGTGTGGAGAGAAAGTCCACTAGGATTGTGATTGCAAGGGAAAGAAAAAAGTTGTAAATCTCCAATGTTTCAACTATAATAAGATGAGGAACTATGCATATGAATGCCCAAAGCATCAAGGTAATATACCTTAGAAGAATCTAAGGGGTCAAGATCAAGATTATACTATTTATATAGCTGAAATTGAATGATTATTTTGATCATGTTTTTGGATCCAAGAAATATATTGTATAAAATTATTGTTATAAGAATTATGAAACATATAAGGATTATACTGTAGTAATTTTCATTAAGGATTTGAGAGCATATGTTGAATAATACCAATGACCAGGAAAAGTGATTCAGTGGAAAGGTGATATTTTTGAAAAAACATGTTGGAAGGAAAGACAACCCTTAATATCTTACTGATGTTGAGATAATAATTTTGGGATGAATAGATGACATACCTTGGAGATGATTAATGATTTTTTTTACAAAGTGGTTTTTTCTACCATTGATGGAGTTGAAAACTTTTTTGGATTTAAGGAAAATATCCAATAATACGTGTTTTACTTTAGGAATAAGGAATAATTCATGTTTTCAATAAGGAATCATGGAAATTCATGTTATTACCATGTTTCAAGAGAATGCGTGATGAAGGTATTCACATGTTTGGTATGTGATGATTAAGATCTACTTCATGTTGTTTGAGAGATTAATGGTAATTTCATTTTGGAAATTCAACAACCTTATTTTTAAAGTTTTGGATCTTGATGTTTTGGAAGGTTTATAAGGTTAACCATTTATAACATGATTTAAGTTGAACTTTGGATGAGGTTTTAAAGATTAATGTGTTTATTCATATTTTATGCCAACCATATTGGTTTTTGAAAATAGTTTGAGATAGATGGAATGAATTTTTTCACTTTATGGATTTTACGATCCATTAAAAGTAAATTTTAGTGCTTTAGGCATAAAAATTCATTTTTGGGATATTTATTTCTTGGTGCAAGGGTTGATATTACAATGAAATTTTTCACTGAATTACCAAAGACTCTAAGAAAGAATGATGCAATATGGGTTATTATATTTTTTTAGGAATAAAAAATGAAATTTATGAGATAACCTATGTATTTAAAATCTTTTTTTAATGCTAAATATATTAAGGTTATTTTTTGAAATTTTATAAGGGTTATATTAATATAGTTTTAGAAAATGTAAAACCCATAGGTCGGGAGATAATCCATCACATCTGGAAAGGCTGCAAGGATTGAACCTATAACCGAAGGAAGACAAGGGTGAATCAACTACCACTGGCCAATGTGATGTCTTGGTTAGTATAACATAGTTTTCTTTATTTAAATGGTATTAAAAATAAAGTATAAGTTCATTTTGGTAACCCTATATGATTAATATAAATAGAATATTTTGTAAATTTATTTGAGGAATAAATGTTGAATTGTCTTTTGAAAAAGATAAGTTTGTGGTGAAAATTATATTAAAGGATGAACCTATAACTTTAAAGTAATAATATTTTCTTATGTTCTTACTCTATGAAGTAAAAGGATTCCTTAACTCTAGGAAAAATATTTTGGAACAAAAACATTATTCGTTTAATTTTCTTATCAAGAAATCAATGGCCTCTTTACCCATCACATATTTATGGTTTTCTGATTATAAACATTATAATGACCATTTTATCTATCACTATCTACCAGAACTTGATAGTTATATTTCTTTTCCATGTCTATTTTTTCACTTCCTATCAATGTTCTCCTATTCGAAAACCTAGTTATATGGTGACCTTTTCATTTTACTTTCCCTCTTTTTAAGAGGATGTTTTATTAACCCTTATTACGATGTGGTTTTCCCCAAAAAGGAATTTAAAAATATTAACCTTTGTTTTTTTTAATTGAAATTTTATATTTTGAGGATGAAATTTATTGAAATATGGGATAATGTAACACCTTGATATTTTAAAAGAACACTATGTTCAATAACTTACATTTCACTGAACACCAAGTTTAATAAAACTCCCAAATATCATTATTTTTACTTGAATATTATAAACTATCCATTAAATTGGTGGGTATAAATAGGGTTAACTATATTATGAATTAAATATTAAATTTATATTCAATAAAAATTTAATTATTCTTAGGAAATGAACACATAATTTTTAGTAATGTCATTTTATTATTTAAATAAATGTTTTCTTCAAAAAGTAATTTTTATTAATTTCTATTATAAAATAAATACAATTAATTTATGAAAATTTTAGAAAATTTATTTAAAAAAATAAACTTCATTTTTGGAATCATCACATCAAAATTATCTTAGGGTAATTTATTTGGGAATTTTCTAAAAAAGTTGGTTTTTTGGTTAAAAAGTGAAAATATTGTTTTTATGAAATACCATAACTCTTATTAAATAATAATTATATGATCATTAACCCTTATTATTAATAAAAACTTAATTAATTAATTACATAATACATAATGTGTTACATTTAGAAACACATATTTAGTAATTTTGAAAACCATGATTTTAACCTCAAAAAAATTGTTTTTATAAGTTATACCCATAACATATTTAGAATTATTTTTTATCAATTTTATAAATTTAATCAAGTAAAATGGATTACATATTTGTAATTATGATTTCCAAATTAGTTTATAAGTTTATTTTCATTTTTAGGCATAAAAAATTACCATGTTAAAAAAAATTACCATAGTATAGGTAAAATAATGTAACAGGGTTAAAGTTAAAAGGTAAAGGATTAAAAACCTGAAAACTATAACATTAAATGGGTGTTTGATATGTTTTTATACCTTAAAAACCCTTTAAAAGATTAATTATAATTCTAATTCATTGTAATTAATTCTACCCAAATGTGGTTGGCTTTAAATATAAAATAATCATTATTTAATCACTTAAAACCACCCCTCCTCAAGTATAAATACCACTCCTCAGCACCCCCTTTCTCCTAAAAATCATTTAAGATATTTAAATCTCTACAAAAACATCTCCTCACAAATCTCACCACATCCAATTTTTTTTGGTCTCACCCAAATACCAATTAAAAGTTCCTTAAGGGTTCTTTAAGGAGATGATATTCAAGAGGTAACTTTCTCCAACAACCTCTCTTAATTTATTTTATTTTTCAACCATATATTCACCTAATTCATCCATCAAGGAATAATAAATATAGTATAATGTATATAATATAATTTTATATTTATAATTTAATATATTATATACATCCCTTTTATTACCTCTTATTAAAAGAAACGAAACCATTGTCCAAATTATGACAGTTAACCGTCTCCGTGGATAATGATTTTTCAATTTCAATTAATGCCTTCTAGGTTGGTCATAAAAGTATTATTATGGTTAAATAAATTTTTAATAAGTATATTATAACCTATTTCATGTTCTGTAACTAATATATATATATATATATATAATATTAAATAAAATGAAACTAGATTGTGACGGTCGGAAAAAACCTCCAAAATAAACTAAACATTTATCATTAACTTTTATCAAATGAATCATCCTCATGTAAGAAAGAAAAATGATATATAGTACCATTTAAACATATGGGTGTGAATTAATACCATTCTAGTTTGATTCTGTATTTATTCTTACATTTGAAAAGAATAACCATAATTTTACACAAGTGAACCGACCATGAAACCATGAAACGAACACACCCGAAATAATGAAAATAATTAAATATTTTTAATGAAAGGGTGTTAAGACATTATAAAAGTATCATATAAGGTATTATAAATATGAATATGGTTCTATAACTAATTAATAAAATTATTTAAACCTTTATACATTCAAAACTAAAGGGAAGCGTGAGTTAAAAGTTTCTCGTCTCACTTTTACTTCTGTGAGATATAAGCCTTATTCATCACTTATTTATTTTCTATGATGTATATACTAACCTATAATATATCATATCATTAATATAATTATATTAATGGTATTAAATGTTTCATTTGATAATTATCACATTTATAGGGCATACGATTCTACTGATCACTAGTGGTAAGGTCTGTCTTAACTCAATTTCCATTTATTAGGTTAAACTTATACTTTTTTTATTATTTCATGCTAAGATTACATATGAAATGAATTTTTATTTTAGTATGATTCATTTAAATTTTTATGTGGATTTATATCTGATACACATAATCAAATCAATTTATTAATGCTCACTTCAATGATATGATATTTTTAACAGACTTTCTTTTAAAAAAATTATCTTTTGAAAATTTTCCTTAAAATTCTATTTTTATTAAATTTATAAAATTGTTTCCAAGAAATGTTTTTAATATTCTCCTATGATTTTTTAAATTCATTTTTACTCATGTTTTACTTTTTACTAAATGGTTTTAATGGTATATTTTTTCATTTTCTAAACATGGTTCTTCAAGACTTTTCCGAAACAAAATATGGATGGAATTTATTTTTAACTTATACAGCATGAGCATATTTTCCAAACATCATGAAGACTTAATTATTTGAAGAATAATTTAAATTTTTAAATTTTTATTTTCAAATAAAATTATTTCTTTTCTTAAAACCACATAATATTTTTAAAATAAGTGGTTTCAAAGTGAAAAGGGATGTTTTCCTCAAGAATTTAACAATGATCTTATTTAAAGTATTTTCATCTATGTAAAAATCCTATAATGAATATTTTGTTGATTATGTAATATAATAATACCATTAATCATATTCCTTTATATGGTTTATGATTAGTTTTATTGGGGAAGTATTGATATTCTGTATGACTAGTTCTTCTAATCTAGAGAGTTATTGATTTTGTTAAGGCATATTTATTTGGTTGTATTATTTATTCATGTGTGGAATGAATTAAAATTAATAAGTGATGGTGGGGTACCACTATATCCCCTTGACGTATCAGTAGGTCTCATAAGACAAACTATATTGGGTTTTGGCTGAGGCCTCACCCATTTATTTTCAGATGATTGGGATGAGGCCTTAACGATAAATTTCAGATCTTCGACAAAATGGATTCCATAATTATGAGATGAGTTATTGATTTCCATGTCATTATTATATTAGTAGAATATACATGGTTAAGTTATCTAGCTCATGTTACTATTTATATCGAATTATTTGATCAACTTTTATTCCATCCATATTATACTCAATTTATTGATTTAACGGCATGTGTTTCAGTTGTTTACCTTTCCATAGTTGTTTATTATTATTTATGGTTTCTTCCACTATACTTAAACCTTACTAAGATTTTTAGAATACTCATTTATTATGTTTTATTTTTCCCCAAGATTCCAAAAGGTTTATTATAGTTGATATACAAGATTTATCTAGAATAATAATGGTGTTCTAAAAGGATTCACCATGTTATATTTTTATATTTTCATTTGTAATGTATGATACAAGTATGTATCTAGTTATCCAAAAATAATAACCATTATATCCTTTGGTATGTGATTACTTATATATTAATTCAATATAATAAAGTAACCACCAACTCTAAGCTACTAGGGTTGGGGTATTTATAGATACACCTTATTTTTTTGATGTTTGTTTGTAGATAAGGCCATCTTTTGACAAATGGTTTTCAAAAAACACTTTTTGTATCATTTTAATTGATTATTATCATATTACATTTTATATGATATCCATAAGAAAATATAGTTTTCATATGGTTAGTTTTTTCACTTTTATTTACAAAAAATTTCTTGAAAATTAATAATTGAATATTTTCAATATATATAAGACTCATCATTGATCTTACTTTTACTAACTCCAACATAACATTGATGTATATAAGGAAATTTGAGTTAGGAATAACCTTTACCCCATATATATGATCAATGATTACTTGGATAATATATACATTGACAAGCCAAATCATATATTCTTTTACCAAGTGCACTCATTTACTTCACTGATCATTTCTAAAATTTCTCATGAAGTATATGAAGTTACCTTTAGATTTAGAATAGTTCACATGGCTATGTTAAACTAAATCTAAATTTTTTATGATGTGACATTATTTAAAAGGTTTATTTATGTAAAATATGATAATTAGTTTATCTGTATATCCAGTATATTAGCTCAATTGAGACAAAAATACCTTAATAAAAATATACAAGTTAACTGCTTTTAGTTTTATTGAAAAATAATTATATTACAAAATAATGTAAGAGTATTAAATTTTATATTCATCATTAATTTCAAAGGATATTGGTGATTCAAGAGTTATTGAATCATTAGTTTAGTATGAAATTACCATAACAACATTTATTCTAAAAAGAAATAACGTCTCGTTGTGTCTAGCTAGAAACTGAGATAAATGTTTTGGTAACACATTTTAAAAAATAAAATCAATCCATTTAGAAATGAGAAATAGTGATCTCCCCTTGGTTAAAATATGAATCACCCCTTCTTAGCTTCTTTTTAGTTCACTATATAACCTTTCTATTCTTTCCCTTTTCCTAAATTCAAATACATGTATGTTGTAATCATATTTTTATTTAATAGATAAGTGGTGAATTGAAACTTTGATGAATATACCTAAAGTAAATGAAACTACGTTCTTATTAAATTCATTGAAATTTATTTTCTAGTGTCCAATTTTTCCATATAAAAATAAAATATCCTCCTATTCATTCTTTATCCCTTCAATCCTTTGTGTGACATCCTGACCCAGAAGACACTAAATAGTGCCCTGATCCGGTGGGTCACATGGCCTCAAGAGCACTTTCCGTATGCCAGAGGATGCTGACTATCAGTGAGGGTCCAAGGTGGTACAATGGAGAGACTATACCCTCATGATCAGAGTATAATAATAGTGAAATAAATAGACAAATTGAAGAAGAATAATATCAATTGAAAGTGTAAGGTAAAGTGTCCAAATGAAATAAACAACCAACAACAACAATATTTAGTATCATATATAGAATGATGTAATGCCACGAATCTATAAAAAATAAATAGGTAGTCATTTCAATAGGAATCCAATACAATATATGTAACAAAAGAAAAAAAATACCAAAAAGTCCATCTTCAGTAGTGTCACAAGACATAGCTCAGTCCTGTGCTTCCCCGCTCCCATGATAAAATCACTCAGGAATCAACAATAAGGAACTTTACCTTTTACTTACCTACATCCACAAAATTTTCTCAGGTACCATTGGAGGCCCAGATAGGGTGTGAGATAAACTTAGTAGGACACCACCAATGGTGTCTATAAATATCCAGTCAGTGTATATAATATGAATAGTATGAAAATATGATAATAGTTAGAAATAATAAAAACTAAAAAAGGGGTTGGATCTGGTTCTTAAAGGACACCAGGATGACACTACTTGCTTTAGCCCATGCTATATAATCTCTGGATAAGTAACCATATGTATACATACATACAGTCTGTATATGTAATGACATATAAATCCATTTATAAGGATATTGTTACTAGTATGTACCTGAGGTATAACTCATTCATCCATGGGTAGTAGCATGAGTCTTTCAAGTGTCAAGGGATTCCATGACCATTCATCACAACAGTAGGTTTTCCATGCCCATTTATCATAATCCATAAGGGTTTCCATGCCCAATTATCACAGATGTAAGGGACACCATGCCCAATTATCATAAATAGGGTTTCCACACCTGGGTATCACATGTATAAGGGACACCATGCTCGTATCTCATAAAAATAGGGTCTCCATGCCCATATGTCATAGCATAAGGGATTCCATGCATGTATCTCATAAAATTAGGGTCTCCATGCTCATATATCACAGTGTAAGGTACGTCGTGCCCAAATATTGTAAAAGTAGGGCCGCCATACCCATATCTCATAGTGAAATGGATGTCATGCCTGTATCTCATAACAACAGGGATGCCATGCCTATATATCATAATAGTGATAAGTAGTCAAGGCTTTAGTAAAATCCATTAGATAGTTCATAGTTCATTATCATTCCTCTTTAACAGGGGCATAAATATTGTTCTATTTAAACACATGACATGGTCGTACCAATTACTCTCAATTTATTTTAATATAGTCTGATAAGTGTGATAGGCATGATACATCACTACAATTATCCATTAACATTTATTCTATCATATTTTAGAAGTCAATTTAACACATCGATGGGTGTTTTGGTTGTATAACCATGAAAGTCGAATAGGCATATAAAGGGAACACTTAAAAGGGTGTATCATGTTGAGGTTGACAAACTCCAATATCTTTTAGTGTCAAATAGAGTCATTAGGTTCCAAAAAAAGGAAACCAATTGGAAGCAGTTCATTTTTAGGGAAAAAACTCATTGAAACCAATGTGTATCACAATTACTCATATTTTAAAGCATCAAAACATTGAGGGATAATTAATATACCACCTACATTATTCTTGTGGAGGAACAATCATCCAGTATGATCCTACAGTTTGGTATAGATCGAAATAAAATGAAAAAAAATAGATGAACAACCTGGAAATAGAGTATTAGGGACTACACCAAAATAACATTACTGATAGAATAAAAATAATGAAAGGGTCCTAAGGAGTGGATCACTTACCGATAGGGATATAACACAAATATTGGAATTATAGTCAGATTCCAAATAGAAAAATCATCCAAGAACCTGGGTAGAATCTTGAGGATGCTCAATGGGGGAAAGGAGAGGGTTGTCTTCTAGAAAAAGAAAGAAAGAAGGGTTTTAAACATATAATACCTTAAGGAAAAATGGTAATTTTACCCAACTGAATGGGGTGTCATAGTTTGGATACATGGTTGGCCAAATCATTTGTCAAATGTGCATGGCTTACTCCCCAAAGAGGGAACTCAAAAGATTCATGCACACAGTTTAGGAAACCATGCACAAAATGTACTACTTAGATCTATTAAAACTACATAGCATTCATAAGATCATGCTTACTGGGTCATAAAATTAAGGAAAATTATGAGGAACATTTTTCTCACTGAATCACCCCATAGGGTTTGTAGAAACCGTGCAGACTAGGATGCACGATTTCTACTTACTGTGTAGCCAAGTTGTTTCTTCCACCAGCCTGGGTTCTAAGCTCCAAAAAAGCCTCAGACACCCTTTTTTCCTCTATATACTTTCTATTAATTCATATTAGATCATAACTAATGAATTAAACCCAAATTCAAAGGGCCCATACCTTATAGAAAATCTGAGTTTTTATAGTCTTCCCCCCTTAAAGGAACTTGTCCCTAAGTTTCCCTTCCAAGGGTGGTAGAACTTAGTTTGAGAATAACTCTAGCCACTGAGCATATACATTGGCCTCCTACTCCAAAGTCTCATTCTATACACATCTATTCTTCCATAAAACCCATACTAAAGGGATATACCAGCCTAAGAGAGCCTTCATTCTCTAATCAACGATGTGTATGGGATATTCCTCAAAAGAAGCATCGATATCGAATTCAACATCCTCAAGATAAAAAATATGAGATAAGTCATCCTGATAACAGAGAAGCTATGAAACATAGAAGAAGTAGTGCATGACATGGTACCTATGAAGTAATAGAAACTGATAAGATACCATCTTGACTCTATCCAAGACCTCAAAAGGCCTAAAAAATATGGTGAACACTTTCCTTACCTCTATATCCATCTATGCCAAAGTCTGGGTGATATCTGTAAGAAAACAGGATCCTTGAACTCGAAATCCAGAGTTTGTCAATGGTGATTGACATATGATTTTTTTCTAGACTGAGTAGTATACATCTACTTTCTGATCAACTACACCTGATTTGAGGTCGCTTGTATGAGATAATGTTCTAGTAGCACTGCCTCCCTTGCCTCTATCCATAACAGAGGTGAACGACATGGCATTCCATATAAGGCCTCATAAAATGCCATATAGATTATTGCTTGAAAGATATTATTGTAGGAAAACACAAAAAGGGGAACATGCTTCTCTCAAGAACCATTTACATCAAGGATGCATTCTCAAAACATGTCCTCCAATACTTGTATTGTCTGCTCTGACTAGCCATCGGTCTGTGGGTGAAATGTTGTGCTCAGACGCACCTGTGTATCCAAATATCTCTATAGACCCTGCCAAAACCTCGATGTGAAATGTGAATCCCTATCTAAAATGATAATATGAGGGACCCATGTAAATGTATAATCTCATGGATGTATAATATTACCAACACATCAAATGATAAATAATCCCAGATAGGAAGGAAGTGAGCTACTTTTTTCAGTTTATCCACAACAACCCAAAATAAATCTCTACCTAGAGGTGACCTTGGTAAGACAATCACAAAATCCATTTCAAAATATTCCAATTTCCATTTCGAGACCGGAAATAGTTGTAAACATCTAGTAGTCCACTAGTGTTCCTCCTTCACCTGCTGATAAGTGGAACACCTAGTGATAAAACCTATTATCTGACATTTCATCCCAGGTTGTCAATATAGGCGGTGCATATCATTGTACATCTTAGAGATACCTAGGTTCATTTCCCATTGAGAAGCATGTGATTCTCACATTATCTCCTCTATTAAATCTCTAGGAACCCAAATATGCCCATGTATATACATAATGTTGTCTCCATTAATAGGCCAATCTAGTGGAAGATACTCACTAGAAATACTTTCTCATAGGACCAAACCTTCAAGATCTGAGAGCTAATTTCTCTTCACCCTATCAAGGAGTGAAGATCTAACTGCTAAGATTCAATAAAATTTTACTCATGACTCTCTTGAAACTCCATATAAATTTCAGAAATTAGGTACATCAACTTCCATTCATCACTAGCTTCCTGAACGGCTTGTGCCTGAGTTTTCCATCTCAATATATAAGCTACCACATTTTCCTTTTCAGGCATATAGGTAGGATAAAAGTAAAAATAATGAATGTATTCAGCCCATATTAACTATTTGATATTCAATTAATTATATGTAAATATATATTTGAGTCTCTTATGGTCTGTATACACCAAAAATCACTCACCCATAAAATAATGCATCCAAAAATGAAATGCATGAATAACTACTACAAGATTGAGGCTGTGCGTTGGGTAATTATGCTCATGAGGTCTCAAATGTTGAGACCCATATGCAAAAACTCGATCCTCCTACATCAATAATTCACCCATCATAATTCCTGATGTTTCATAGAACACTGTATAACCTCTACTAGTCTCTATTAGAATCAATATTGGTGCTGAATTAATCCTTCCTTTCATCTCTTGAAAGGCCTTCTTGCACTCTTCAGACCACACAAACTTAAAAAAATTCTTAGTAAGACCAGTAAGAGGTTCCTCAAGAAATGATAAGTCCTATATAAAACGAAATTAATATCTATTTATCCCTAAGAAACTCCATATATCAAAAAAACTATTATGATGCTCCTAGGTAACAACAACACTCACCTTCTCTGGGTCAATTGATACTCCTGTCTCTAAGAAAATATGGCCTAGGAATTTAACCTTATCGATCAAAAAGTGGCACTTACTGAGCTTAACATATAATTTATTATCTCTTAATGCATTAAAAATGATCTCAAGAGGTTTGGTATGGTCACTCTAAGTATAATAATAAACTAATATATCATCCACAAAAACCATGAAAAATGAATCCTTGTAGGGGTGTAAAACCCTATTCATCAGATCCATGAAAACAGTTGACACATTCATGAGACCAAATTACAAAAAAAGACACTCATATAAACCATAAAAACTTTGAAAAGCCATATGTGGTATGTCTAAAGGCCTAACTCACGTATGATGGTAGCCTAATCTCATGTCGATCTTCGAGAAAACTCTAGCTCTTTTGAGTTGATCAAAGAGGTCATCTATATGAGGAAAAGGATACTAGTTCTTCATAGAAAGAGGGTTCAACTTATGGTAATCCACACAATGCCTGAGGGTTACATACACCTTCATGGTGAAAATTACTGGTGAACCGTAGGGAGAACTACTAGGATGTATAAAACCCATAGCTTCCAAATCCTCTATCATCCTTTTAAGCTCCTACAACTTAGTAGCATCCATCATGTAAGGAGAAGTAAAATATTGGTGCAGCACTAGGAACTAGATTAATAGTAAATTCTCTCTCTCTATCAAGAGATAGTATAGATAATTCATCAGGAAATAAATCCATGAAATTGTCTACTATAGGAGGTAATTTACCTTGATGTAACCCTTGATCATCCATATAAATGCTTGCAATATGGGCGGTTAATCCACCTAGCCCAAGATGCTTTGGTCCAGATCTACTTTCTGGGACATCCCATTCATAGTTGTGAAGGTAACTACTTCCCTTTGGTAATGTAAATGATACCCTACAATGATAACAATATATATTGTGATGATAGGGGACCAACCAATCCATTTTGAGAATAACATTAAAACCTATCATCTCAAGGATGAAGAGGTTTCATAAGAAATGATGACTTCCCACATAAAGGGGGAATTCCTTACATGATGCACAATCTATAGAATCCCCAATGGAGTATAAAGTGTTATCACACCATAGAAATACTTAATATCAAGACCAAGGCTTTTGACAATGGACATAGAGATAAAGGAATGTGAATCACCAATATCAAATAAGGAAAACATGATAGTAGAGGCTACTAGGATAGTACCTAAAATAGTAGATGGACATACCCCATGATCCTTTGGTATAGGCTACATTGAATAAATCTGGCCTGATCCATGACCCTAGGTTACAACCTGACTACCCTGGTTGGGTTTTCTCTGCTGGCACAGAGTATCTGAAGCCTAGATACCCCATCCATGACCTCCTCCTTGACTTGTAAGGCCAATAGTACTAAAAATACTTTCTTGGAATGGTTCTCCTAATCCTTTTCTAGAAAGTGGATATGATATGGACCCTCTCCCATTAGGCATAGATGGGAAGGTCTTATAAAAACACTGAAGATGCCCCAACCTTCCATAGACTCATCACTCAACAAGGTCTTTGGGAAATTGGGGATTCTTATTCCTTAGCTTCCCACATTGGTGAAAAACCACATAATTGTCATTGGGTTTCATTTGGATTCCACTGATCCCACGTTTAGTCTCAAAGAATTGGTTCCAACCACTAGTCAAACCACTTATGTATCTTAGTTCTGAACTTCCCTATCCCACACCATCAGATTCTCTCAAGTTCCTCTCAGTTATGAGAGAATATATTAATATATCATACAAGGTAGTCAACCATAAAAAATTCACCTAATATTAAATAGTATTCCTAAGAACATCCTTAAATAATCTCTCTTTCATTGTATCATTAGTAGTATAGATAAGCGCAAAGTGATGAAGCTCAGTAAAATGAGATGAGTAGTACATAAAAGACATAGACCCCTACTGCAAGTTTATGAACTCCCCTTACATGATTAACCCTTAGGGTATTAGGGAAGAAATAGTCATAGAATCTAGATTGTAAATCCCACCAAATCACTTCCTGATAATGACCTTCTTGGTTTAGAATATCCCACAAATTTTTTGCAGATCCTCAAAGCATATATGTAGTGAGCTTCAATCTCCTCTCAGAAGGTGTCTCAAGGTGATAAAAGATAGATAAGAACATATCAAGCCATAACTCTACAGCCTGGGTTCCACCATCCCCTAAAAAGGTAGGTGGATGATACTATTGAAATTACCACATAAACTCCCCCATAGAATTGGTAGGTTGTAGATCTCCCGATATAGTCTGTATACGCCGCAAAAACTCCCCTATAAATGGGAAATCTTCACCCACATCAAGGATAAAAAGAGGTACCATAGGTAGCAATATTAGATGTATCATTGGTAGATCAGGTCCCACCACCTCTAGAGCATGGTCATCACCACCATCCTAGCACACAATTAGAGGACATTGTGATGGCATAACTCTAAAAATTAAAAACACATACCTCAGATAGGATCGATAATGGTAAAGATCACAAATACCCTGATAGGATAGGTACTGGCCTTCCTATGTAAAAGTCACACCCATATTCCCCTTCCTAAATCTAGGTTTGGGTGATAGAATCGATCAAGAAGAACATGAGAGACACTTCCTATTTCCCACTACTTCATTGAGTCTAGGTCAATATTTGTGTTTAACTGTAAAGGTCCGAGTATATGGACTATTAATTGAATGTTATAAAGTGGAAAACCCTTTAATTTGAAATTGGAAACCCTATTTAAAATTAACTATATTTTAAATTAGTGATTTATCAATTCTCTTATTACATAATAGAACATTTAACTAAAATATCCTTCCCATTTTATACAAGTACATGCTTTATAAATGGCAATTGGTAGCACATTTATCTTCATCCAAAACCTTTACATTTGATAACATAATTTAAAAATTAATATGAGATGATTTTACTAAATGAATCATCATTCTAAATCTATAAAGGTATGTGTGCTCTTTAAATTAAAAATGGAATTCATGTATCTCAAATCAACTAATTTTTCAGTCTATATAATCTTAGTTACATAATCCAGACATGTGATAATTAATTAGTTAAGGTTAAATCATCAAAAGTTATAGGAAAATACCATTTAGGTTGATACATACACTTTAATATAATGCACGACATATTATCCCTATAATGGAAATGGAACCAACATGGAATGTCATAATGCACGACATATTAGCCCTATAATGTTCCTAAAATGATGCATGGTCAATGATTCCTTGTCGTATCATGCTAAGGATAAAATATAATCTAAATTTATAATAATAATAAACATAATATATCATGTGCATCACCCAATGGTGGAATTAAATAAACTATAACCAAGATAGTCCAGAACAACATTTCCCATCCTTGGAAATTTGGGGTTTTTTCCTATACATGGGTTAGCTACTCTTAGGAAAAGGCACATTACAAAATTCCGACTCTTCTTAATCTACTTTCTACCATCCAAAATTTTAAGGAAATGAAAAGAAGGCTCTGATACCACATTGTGACATCCCGAACCAGAATCCACTAAACGGTTCCCTGAGCTAGTGGGTCACATAGCCTCAAGGGTGCCTCCCCATATGCTAGAGGCTTATGACAAGTAGTGAGGATCCAAGGTGGTAAATTATGGAGACTATACCCTCATGATCAAAGTAACACATCAGTGAAATAAATAGATGAATAACAGAATCATAATATCAACTAACAACGAAAATTAAATAATCCAAATGAAATAAATAACCATAAAAAACAATATCCATCATCATATATAGAATGATGAAATGTCATGTATATATCAAAAGGAAATAGGAAGTCATGGAAATAAACATCCAATATAATACATGTATCAAAATAATAAAAAGACCAAAAATTCCATTTCTAGTAGCATCATGATCCATATCTTGATCATATGCTTCCCTACTTCCATGCTAAAATCAATCAAACATCAACAATAGGGTACTTTCCCCTATCCCTACTGACATCCACATAATCTTCCCAGGTACCATCGGCAACCCAGATAGGGTGTGAGATAAACTCAGTATTCCACCACTAATAGTATTTATAAATATCCAGTCAGTTCATTTAATATGAGTAGTATGTAGATATGATAATGGTGAGCAATAATAAAAACTAAAAAAAAAGAGCCAGCTCTGGTTTCTGAAAGTCACCAGGCTGACACTACCTACTTTGGCCCATGCTAGATAATATCTAAACAAGTAACCATATGTATACATATATATGGTCTGTATACATAGTGACTTATAAATCCATATATATAGATACTTCTACTAGTCTAGACTTGAGTCATAACTCAGGCATCCATGGGTAGTAGCATGAGTCTTTAAAATGTCAAGGTATGACATGCCTAGTCATCACTATAGTAGGGTCTCCATACCCATTTAATATAATTCATAGGGGTCTCCATGCCCATTTATCATAATCCATAAGGGTCTCCATGCCCAAGTGTCACATATGTAAGGGACGCCATGCCTAGGTATCACAATATAGGGTCTCCATGCCCAGGTATCATAGGTTTAAGAGACTCCATGTCTGTATCCCATAAAAGTAGGCTCTCCATGACCATATTTCATATTGTAAGGGATTCCATGCTTGTATCTCATAAAAGTAGGGTCTTCATACCCATATATCACAGTGTAAGGGATGTCGTGATTGTATCTCATAAAAGTAGGGTCATCATGACCTTATATCACAGTGAAAGGGATGTCATACCCATATCTCATAATAGCAGGGATGCCATGCATGTATATCATAACAGTGATAAGCATTCAAGGCTTTTGTAAAATCCAAAAAATAGTTCATAGTTCATTATTATTCCTCTTTAACAAGGGTGTTACAATTTTTCTATTTAAATATGTGACGTGGTGGTATGAATCACTCTCAATTTATTTTAGTATAGTTTGATAAGTGTTCTATCCATGCTAGACCACTACAATTATCCATTACCATTTATGGTATCATCTTTTAGAAGTCAATTAAACACACTAATGTTTGTTTTAGTTGTATAACCATGAAATTTGAATAAAAACCTAAAGGTCACACCCAAATTGGTGGATCATGTTGAGGTTTATGACCTCCAACATATTTTGGTATCTAATAGAGTCATTAAGTTCCATAAAAAAGCAACCAATTGGAAGAAGATTCATTTTTAGGTGTAAATCTCAATGAAACTAGTATGTGGCACAAGAATGAATAGTATAAAGCATCACAACTTTGAGTGATAATTACTATACCACATGCCTTATGCTTTTGGAGGAACACTCATCCAATATAGGCTTCCGATTTGGTCCAGATTAGAATAAAATAAAAAAATAGATGAATGACCTGAAAATAACACATAAGGGCCTTCACAAAAATAGAATCGTTGATAGGAAGATAAAAAATAGAAGGAGCTTAAGGAGTGGAACACTTATTGGTAGGGATCCAACGTGATGATCAAAATTCGAATAAGATTTCGTAAAGAATGATTATCCAAGAACTTAGGTGGAAGCTTGAGGATGCTCAACGAGAGAAAATGAGAGGGATATACATTGGAAAAAGAAATAAATAAGGGGTTTAAACATATAATACCTTAAGAAAAAAATGGAAAATTTACCCAACTTGGAGGGGTCACACGGTTTTTCTATATGGTTAGCCAAACCATGATCCAACAATGTGTGGCCTATTTTCCATAGAGGGAGCTCACATGGTTCATGCACATAGTTAGGGAAACCTTGTGCAAACCATGATACTTGGCTCTGTTAAAAACTACAAAGTATATGCACAGTCATACAGCCTGGGTCACATGGTTAGGGGAAACTATGTGTCACACTTCTTCTCACTAAAACACATTACATGGTTAGTAGAAACCATGTATATTGGGATGCAAAATTTCTACTAACCATGTGGCCCAACTATTTCTTCCATTGGATAGGGCTATGAGCTTTGAACAAGCCCCAAAAACCTTCAATTCCTCCATAGTCTTACTAGGAATTCATATTAGGTCAAAAATAAGGAATTAAACCAAAATTTAAAGGGTATTTACCTTATATAAAAGTTGAGTTATTACACTTTGTCTCTTTTAGGGATTCCAAAAATGATCTTTTGGATTTATATTATCCATTGGAGATATTTAGTCTGTTTGATTTGTGGCTCCCTGTACACGGTTTATGGGTCACTGATTTCATTTCATCTCAAGGGATGGTTCGAGAAGAGGTTCAGAGAATGGAGCTTTCATATGATCATCACTATCTAGAATTGGATGTTTGAGATGGTATGGTATTTTCCATTGGTACCAGGCATGTGCATCCTTGCACAAGATAGCTTTCCAAGCAGTGATGAAATGGTGGATGTTGGCCTTAATTTTTTTAATGCAAGGGAGGGACCTTTATTTGTAGCCTGAATTAGATTGTTTTTTCCCTTGAGGCTTTGGATTGTGGGATTTGGTTGTTTTTTTATTTCTTTTAAGTCTTGTTGGGTCCCCCCTCACCCCTTAAAATGGGGTCTATCTTAATAAAAAATTAATTTTCAGTCAAGTGGGTTAAGTCAACCCAAAACCTTCATAAGAAATCCTCATCAAAGGTAAGTGTCCCAATGAGGGTTGGTCAAACACTTAGTTCTAAGGATTTCATTCCTAATCAAGTAATGGAAGACCATGTCTTACTTAATGATTATTTGGGGTATTTTAATTTATTATGCACAAATTTTATCTTATTTTATCCTTTACATAACTTATTACTATTAAGTGTATTTTACTTAATTAATTAACTATATTGGATAAAAAAATTATGTATTATCCATTTATTTAAACTCTATATTTTTATATTAATTTATTTATTTATGTGATAGTGGTCTTGTATACATATAATACATAATTAATAAGATAGAAATAAATGAATAATAAATAGCTCAATCCTGAGCTTATCTAACAGTTGATTTTTAGAGAAGAAAAAAAATTAACCTATGACCTATGGGAAACAATCTTGTTGTCAATCTTAGCATGAGTTACAACATTCCATTTTCCTTCCTATGCATTAGATGGGTTGGAATCATTATGTTTCCATCTTGAACCACCTACACATGCCTTATTCTGGAGCCCATGATCACCTCTTGATGAAGGGGTGTTGTGATTCGAAATGACCAGATGACAAGGGTCTAGTGGGACCTTTTGATACCTAAGGGCTCACATACCTCTTCATAGGTGAATTCATAACTAGTGGACCTTATTATCCTATACACAGGCTTAGGTGGAAAGACCTTAGGAAGACTGAGATTATGTTAGTTGAGCGGACCAACCCAGAGTGACCTTGAGGATTGAGATGGGTCATGGGACATATCTTGACCATTACCCTTATGGTGAGACCCCACATAGCTATAGAGGTCATACTACCTAGTTTATGATGATATGGGATTGATGTCCTTAGAGTATTGGGAGTTTACTCGAGACATAGTTGAGACTGAGGACCCTTATGAGGGAGCCTCTATTGTACTGAGACTAAGGGGACCATCGAGGGTGTCTTGTTAATAGACCGAACCCGATTAGGTGTACATGATATGGTAGGAGGTGTCACCATGGAACCTGTATCAGACTAGTGAGCCTACTAGGCTATAGATGGTGGCATTGGGTGTGGGAATTCAGTTGGACCTTGTGTTTTATGTTATTTATGGTGGGTTATGGAATGTGTCATCTGGGAAAATGATACATGGTTAGGCTACCATAGATATAGATTCAGGATATGGGTGGGAGATTCCATAGACCTAGTGATTGGTGATTGTATCTTCCTTGTATTAGGAGCTTGGTATATGGTAATGGCTAGCACCGATTTGGATCTGAACACATTTGTCATCATGGGATGGATCCCCGAGGTCGTGAGACTATGGTTATTGGATTCCATGTATTTAGAGTCGAATGCACATGATGTCGTGGGACAAGTACCAGGAGCCATGGAGATTATGGTCATGAATTCAATGAGTTGGAGATGGATGCATGATTGATTTTCATGGGTTTTATCTTCCATGGATTTAGTTCTTGAATGTTTGGAATGTCCTGGGATAGGACCCCGAATTCAGAAGGATTGGTTGGGTATTCCCTGGATTTGGAGCTTCCATGTTACCTAGGACACATGTTCATCATGATGTTCTCAGAGACACCTTGACACTAGTTGAAGTAAGTATGGTCAATCCGGGTCACAAACCTAAGGATTGATGTTTATTTATTTATTTTTAGAAGTTTTTTACTTCAACTGAGCATGTCACATACACATAGAACTGCATATGTTAGTTGGTATGGGGACACGTTGGTGGTGCCCTACTAAGTAATGTACTTACACCCTAATCGAGTCTCCATTGCACTTGGGTACACAAGTAGACATTCACTTGGTTTCAGGAACAAGTTGGGATGAGGCTCGAGGTTGATTGAGTGAGATGGATTGGATGAGTAAATGGAGCTTGGGATGATTTTTGGCTTGGAGAATTCATGACACATGTGTCTTTATTTTCTTTATTTTAAAAATGTATACATGACCATCCTAGTGGGTGGTTAGCTATATGTATGGCATGATTGTTCGGTTAATTATTTCATTTCATGCTTTATTTTTGGATGCTTATTTATTCCTAAATTACCTGATATTTATTATTGGTGTATAGTGCTTGGTTATTTTATTCATTACTGTGCACTCTGATATAGAGGGTATAGTCTCACCACAATACTACCTTAGACCCCCACTACTAGTCAGTAGCCTTTAGTGCATGAGGAGGCATTCTTGAGGTATAATAGCAACCACTGGTCCGGGAACCAGTCAATGGTTTGAGGTAGCAATACATTATAGAGAATAATTAATTGTGCATAGGCCCTTATTATTATATTAATATTTTATGAACCCCATATGAGAATAATGATAATATTATATGCGCTAAACACATAAATAAATAAATATTATTTTCTTGAATAAATAAATTAATATTTATTCTAAAAATATTTAATATGTCATTTCTCATCATACTGTTAAAATTGGCCCACCAATCCTCCTTAATATTTATCAAACCTTGAATATTGACTATTTATTTAAATAAATAAATATCACTCCAATATTCACTAATAAATAAATAAATATTATATTCACTAAAATAGTGAATAAATAATTATTAAATATTCAACTCACACATATATTTTCTTGAATAACTGGTGGTTGAATATTTGGGATGAACCAAACATGAATAATTATTAAACCGCATATGAGAATAATATTTATTCAAAATGTTAAATTCATATTTAATTTCACTATATTTCTGGATACACTTAGTTTATGACCCTCTAGGCCATTTCTCAGTGGAATTAGAATAACTTCTTAAATTCTAGGGTTAGTGATAAAGGTCATTTGTTACTTCGTATTTGAATTATTTACATCACACCAAATTATCATTT
Organism: Viscum album; assembly: GCA_963277665.1. NCBI lineage: Eukaryota > Viridiplantae > Streptophyta > Magnoliopsida > Santalales > Viscaceae > Viscum > Viscum album. The sequence continues at coordinate 1,560,686,889 of OY728129.1, forward strand.
TGAGGGTATTTTTTGCATATTTATATTACAAGAGTATTTTTGATAGAATTGTGGAAATGGTATAAAAATGATTTTTTAAGTTTTTTATTCATATTTTATATTAAGAGATTAATTCACAGTAATATTAATTCATTTGAGAGTTTTTTATTTTCAGGAAAAAAAATTCAAAGTTTACTAAAAAATATGGCTCAACCCTCGACAAGCACCCTAGGGAACCAGGATGGACACCTAGTGGTAGTCGATGAATCATCACCATAGTGACTACTATAACCAAGAATGGAGGAGGCCAAGGTGGTTTAGCCTTGGTCTAAGTGTGCATGCAGCGTGAGTCAACACTTCATAAGGGGAACGATATCAAGAGGACCAAAGGAAAGACTAATGCGGGTCGATGTTGGGTAGGAGGACCTGTGTGGACCGTCATAAGAACTACTCATCCGGTTACCTGTTTCCATATTATGTATGATAAACAGACATCATTCCACTAAAAAATTTGATATGGGACTCTTGAGTAGCAGCACTATTCATATTTTAATGTGCGTGCTCAAAATTTTTGAAATGTCATTGTCCTAACATTGTACTCCCATGATCACTGACACACTGTAGTACATCATGGAAGGTGAGTGCATAGTTTGATCCTCCACTAGAAATCTGTGATCCACTAAGAAAGTCGATTGTGAAGCTCATGTTTACCACTAAGAAGGTGAACAAACACTGAATTGTTATGTATGTCAATAAAGGAGCTCTAAACCATCTCATAACATCTATATGGAAATTAAAATCCACCATGTGTAAACATAGAAGTTAAAAAATAGTAGGATGACCCTCTGTGAGGCCATAATGAGAATGGAAAATCCCTACATTAATAAGGATGACAACTATCAGCAATTTTTTAATTGGTGGATGGTGGCTGCCCCCTTCTTTTATCATGGGAGGCGGCCATGTGTGGTATGTGGTGGGTGGCCATCCCCACCAAACCCATCTAGTGGAGGGAGGAGGAAAAGGGGAGGCTCTCCTATAAAAGGTAGTGGATTCCTTGGGATTTGTTCATCAGCTTCAGCAACATCATCAGTCCCATTTGAGTGTTATCATTTGTGTGGTATTTTTTGTGATACATTTTCCCCACATATTCAAGAGAGATATTACAAGGGTCTTATCCTTGTAACAGTGAGGGAGTGTGTACCCACTTTTACCCATAGTGATCCTTACATTTTCCCATGGTTTTTACCCCTTTCATTTTGGAGTTTTTTCCATGTTACATTTGGTGTCCATTTATTTCTGTGTTTTTCACTTTATTTTATCTTGTGATTATCACTACATCAGTAGGTCGTTCATTTATGGTCCTAAAAAGTGGTACTAGAGGACAGGTTCTAGCCTAGTTCTTTTCATGTTTTTAGGTATTAATAATTATCATAAATTTGAGTATTCTATGTGTTTTTGAATCTGGTTGATCTTTCACATCAGAAAAACATTATTGAGATTATTAAATACACCGTTGTGAAAATAGAAGAGGTTATGTACTAATGTTGTGTCCATATAGTGGTGAAATTAGAGATCAAAAAAATCAATGGGAATAATTTTTGATTGTGGAAAATAAATATGAAGGCAGTGCTGTGAAAGGATAATTATCTACTAGAAATTGGATAAAAGCCAAAGGGTGTGAAGGAGGATAAATGGAATGACATGGAAAATAATTCAATTTCCAACATCTTTTTTTACTTTATAAGATGGGGTCCTATCAAGCATTGTAGAGAAAAAGGTGGGGATGAAATATGGGATACTCTGATGAAGCTATATGAGGCCAAGTCACTGCACAATAAATTTTTCCTAAAGAGAAAATTATACACTCTTTGAATGGAAGAGTCATCATCAGTGACCAACCACATCAAAAACCTCAATACCCTATTCTCTCAACTCATGGAGTTGGGCTATAAAATTGTGGGTACTGAACATACAATTATTCTACTCCAGAGTTTTCCTGATTCATATGACCAAATCATCATCAACCTCACCAATAATATCCTGAAGGATATGATACCCTTGAATGATATTTCATCCACAATTCTTAAAGAAGAAAGTGAGCACAAGAATAAGGAGGAAATATAGGCAACTTCGTACCAAGAAGAGTCCCTATCAATGGAGAGAGTAAGGATGATGAAGCGTTTTCCCAATGGGGTCCAAAATCATGGAAGATCCAAATCAAGGAGTAAGAAGAAGAATGTCACATGTTTCAATTGTGGAAAGAATGTGAACATTAAGAAGGATTGTTGGAATAAGAAGAGTAGTGAAAGGATCTATTAGGGGAATGTGGTGAGTACTTATGGAAATGGATACATTCTTGTCAGTGAAGCAGTGATGACTGTTGTAAGCAGGAAGCATCTCAATGATGCATGGATAATCAAATCAGGAGAAACATGGCACATGAAATCTGAATGGGAATGGTTTTAATAGTATGAAAACATCCCAAAAGGACTTGTTTACTTGGGTAATGATCACACCCTAAATATCGTTGGAGTCGGTACCATCAAATTGAATATTCATTAAAGTATTGTTTAAACCATCCAAGGAGTATTCCATGTGAAGGGCCTAAAGAAGAACTTATTATCTTTGAGAAAATTTGATGACATCAGATGCAACACTCACACTGAGAATGGAGTGGTGATAATTTTGAAGGGTGAACTTGTGGTGATGAAGGCATAGAAGATATTGAAGAACCTGTATGTACTTATGAGTGAAATGTACAAGGAGTTGGAGATATTTGTTGCTTCAAATACCAAAAAAAAGCTTTGACGGCATTATGGAATCCGAATCTTGGTCATATATCAAAATGAGTCATGAAGATTCTTTCATATCAAAAGTTACTGCCTGTGCTTACAAATTTATCCTTACCCTTTTGTGAGAAATGTGTTTTGAGAATGCGTCATAGGTTAAAGTTTGGGACATCAACAACAAGAAGCAGAGACATCTTATAGTTGATCTATTCCAACATTTGGAAAGCACTGGTTATATCCCTGGGAGAAACAAGGTACTTTGTATCCTTCATTGATTATTATTCTAGAAGATATTGGGTGTACCCAATCAAGAGAAAGGCAGATATTTTTGTAGTCTTCAAAAAATTCAAAGCATGGAAGGAATTTGAATCTGAAAAGAAGATCAAGTGTCTAAGGACTGAAAATGGTGCAGAATATACAAGCAAGGTGTTTGATACATTTTTTCAACATGAAGGAATCAAGGGACAGTTCATGGTATAGTACACTCCTTAATAGAATGGAGTAGTAGAGCGGATGAACAGAACCCTGTTGGATAGAATAAGGGTGATGTTGAAGACTACATGAATTGTAAAAACATTTTGGGAAGAAGTAGTGAATACTGCTTATTATGTGATCAACTGAACTCCTATAATGGAGATTGATTTTAATACATTTATATAGATGTGGAATAGTAATGTAAAACCCCAAGATTTCATAGTACGTTATTTCTTCAAAGTAATTCAATAACTTGCACTACACGCAACACTGAGTTCAAGCGCACCACGACTTACCAAACTAGCTGTTCAAAAATGGTTATGAATTGTATTAACTGAATTTTGAACTATATATAATCCTTATAATTTTAGAATCCATATTATGAGTTTTTTATACATAATATAATAACTAATTCATTTTTTTCAGATAAAAGAAGTATTTTTCAAAAAATGAAATTTTACCGCCTTTTAATGTAAAACCCTTTTTAAATCCAATATTTGAAACTTTTATATATTCAATTTGACAAAATAAACTTTATCTTTATAATTTAGACATAAGAATTTAGTTTTAATAAATTTTTGGTGTTTTTCTAAAAACTTTCATATTTGGGTGAATAGTGAAAAATACTATATTTTAACTGAAAACAACTTTTTTAATCAAAATAATTTATAGTGTTCAATTATAAATTTTAATGGTTTGTAAGTGTAAATAGATTATATTTTTAATATTTAATCCAATGATGGTCATTTTAAGTAATTTCACTTTTAAATTGGACATAAACAAGTGTCAATCTTTTGATAATTATTGTTTCTTAAAAATACGCCTTTTGGTTTTGACAACGAGAATTAATTTTAAATTAATAAATGAAACTTACATGTTTTTAATTTTGTAAAATATACTTAATTTTTTAATTCACAATATCAAAATTAGCTTATGGTGAATTTTTGGTATTTTTCTGAAAACTTTCAATTTTTGATGAATAGTGAAAAACACTGAGTTATTGTTTAAAACCGACTTTTTATATAAATAATTATTTATTTTATTTAAATTTATTTAAGGTAAAAATAGATACATAATACCTATATATGTTCAATGTAATTCATTGAAGTCTTCTTTTAATAATATTAGATATATAAAATTTTATTGAACATTTCGCCGTCTTTTATCCACCTCTTAGGAGAATTTGCAGATTCGCATAAAACTTAATTTTACCGCTTTTGTGAGTGGAATTTCAAAAATCCGAGAGACATGTTTGATATAAATAATAAAAATGTGGTTCAATAAGATAAAAATAATTTTTGGTGAACAATAACGTTTTACTTTTATTTACCACGGTTAAAAGTAAATAAGGTAATTAAGGGTAAAAATAATATTATTATTACCCTAACACATATAATAATTCTATTGGATAAATTTAATTCGAAAAAAACCAACCTGAGGAATAAAATATGATCCTTTAGGTCCACTTGGATTAGATTAGGACATTTATTATTATTTAATTCAAAGAAGAGTTAAAAGAGTTAAAATCAAAGTTTAATAACTAAAACATTTTTAATATAGGGTTATAAATAAGATAAATTAGACTATAAATAGTAATTATAAATCTAAAAATATTTCATACATAATGGTATTTTATTTATAATTTTATACATTAAATAATTAAATTTATTTTTGACACAATGATGATACAGTAATTACAGTATTAATGAAAGATTAAAATAATTGGCATTATAAATATCCAAATAAATGTAATTTGAGACATTTTATAAATTCCACTAATTTAATAGGTTAATATGAAATTTTAGGGTTTTTTAGATAATTTTTTTTTGAAGTAATCATGCTGTTATAATTTTAAGAAAAAAATTTCAAATAGTGTCAAAATTGACATAAAATAGTTTTTAAAACAATTATTATATTATTAATTGATATAATTGTCCTAAAAAATCTAAGGTTAAGCCAAAAGACTTATATAATAATATATATGACATAAATAAACCAATTTGGGTCTTAATGGCATTTTATAGTAAGTTTATTAACCATATAATATAAAAATACAAAGAGACGTGGTAAATGTCAGGCTATTTAACTAAGAGTTAAATCGAAACGTTAAGGTTAATATGGTGACCTAAACCTATATAAAACCTATTGGTTGAGTGTTTTTAGACCCATACCCACATTATCCTTTAAATAATTAATTTTGGATCCATTAGAAACCGAAAATGAATTTATTATAAAATAATATTTTAGGTTTTTTCTAAGGTGCCCCTCACCCCTCTTATAAAAGGGAACTTCCCCTTCTCTCAAATTTACACCTCCAAAGCCATTTGGCTCAGCCAAAACCTGAATAAATATCCTCCCAACTATCCTACCTTCTTCCTAGAGGCATTAATAAGTATCCCTTTTGATCAAATCAAAATGAAGAACCTGAAAAAGAGGTAATGATTTCACCACCCTCTTTCAAGTTCTCTTATTCTTCTACTTACTCTTTCTTTTTTGTTTCAATTCTAAAATAATAACTCCACTATATTCTATATACTATGATATTATTATAAATATGTCACAACAATATTCATTATTCTATCCATCTTATGAATAATAATGTAACCATGTGTGCGTACGTACGGCTTACCATCTCCACACTGTGGTGTAATTTGTTACTCCACACTATGTTATTTGGATGGATATAATGATGAGTAATATGTATATAAATAATGAAAATAACATGATAATGTCTCTGTAAAATTAATATACCATCCAATTCCACACCTTTAAGGAAATGATATTGTCGCCCGTGCATACGTACGGATTACCATCTCCACGATGCGATAAGATTCATTTCCACGTTCACCATTCATCGACGATTATAAAAATATATATTACTAATAATTATGTAATATATGACATAATAATTCTAATTCATATAAATATATATATATATATATGTATTTATGTACTTACATAAGTCTTATTCACTTACTTCCGTTCAATACGATATGAAAACAGAAACATCATTTATGCGTACGTACGACCTACCGTCTCCATAAATAGTGTTTTTTCCATTTCATATATCTATATTTTATAAATATTTATATTCTAAATATATATTATATATGAATCCAGGTTTATATTCTGGAAATATTTAAATTGTGATCTAAATGATACAGTCAAGAATAACAAGTTAAAATATGTACGATAAAGAAAGCGATTATTACCCAAAATGTTAATTTAACATAAAAATCATTATTAAATGGGTAGTATAAAGTCATAAAATGAATCATGTATGATATAATAAATATGAATATGGTCCTGGTATAATCTAATAACATAAAATTGTCATTATACAAAAGTTTAAACTTACCCTCGACAAAAGGAAAGTGCAAGGTAAGGGGTTTCTTATCTCACTATTAATTCTGTGAGATTTCCTTTGTTCACCACTTATTTATTGCATATGGTGTATTGTGTGATGCCATTTGATATATATTATCATGATTCTCTTTATATTCATGATATTTTGTGGTTTATTTGGTGGTTATTGACTGTTGTTCATATGACTTGATTGATTACAATGAGGTAAGGGTTAATTCCTCAATCTCATTATCATTCGAGATTGTTTTTGTGTAAGTATCTATTGGGACATATTTATTATCCATTTCCATGTTTCATAAAATAGTTTTCAAAGGGATTATTTTTAAGGGACTTTTTTACTAAAACATCATTTTAAATGTTTTAAATATTTATTCTTCTAAATCATTCTCATTAATGTCCATGTTTTCAAAATCATTTTAATGATTTATTTATATGGACAAGAATTTTTTTAAAATGTTAATTCCTTTAAAAAGTTCCAAAGTGTTATGGGACACTTTGATTATAAATGTATTTAAATGTATTCCTTTCTAAATTGTGTTACTTTTAAATGTTTTTATGAAAAAGGGATATTTCTCTCAAAGATACTTACAAATCATTTTCATCTATATCAACATACCTTGATGGATTTTAAACTTGTTTGAAATTGATTTATTATGATACAAATCTTCCATATTGTATTGAACGTTTTGTGATATGTTTGACTGTGTATGTGTTATTTTTATACCATTCATGGTTTGTGGATAATGTATTGACATTTCATATGCTAGTTTTAATACGAATGCTTATGTTATGTTTAAACCTTTTCATATGAGGAATGCATTGGACTTAGTAAGTGACGGGTGGAGACCGCTATAGCTCCTCGATGCATTGGTAGGTCTCATTAGATAAACTAGTGTCTTGGCACAAGTCCTTGACAAAAAAAAAATTGTAGCCTTGGCACAAGGCCTTGACTATGTGGTAATGATGTCCAGCGTTAGGCATTCCCTCATTATGAAATTAGTTATTACATGTGATTATTCAAATAGTATAATATCCATGTGCTTGTTTATATAGTGATGTTTGATTTATTTTTGCCATATTATGTTCAATATTATGTTTAAAAAGGCTGCTGTTTTTATTACACATCTTTCCTTAAAATTTTATAGCTTCCGCTAAATTATTTACCCTTACTGAGAATCTGAGCTCACCCCTTTCTTATGTTTTATTTTCTCAGGATCCCAATAAGTGTTTTATGTTTGAGATGTAGCGTTAAGCTAAGGGAGCAATGCCATTCTCAAAGGATAATTTTTGTGTGTGTGTTGTATTTTAAAAAGTGTAATGTAACTTCCATGCATGTAATATATTTTCCAAGACTGCTCAATTGATCGGTCTTTCGGGACTTGATTCCTTGTAAGCATGCCAATGTATTAAAATAATGAACTGGCTATGGGTAACTGGGGTTGGGGTGTTATAGTTGGTATCAAAGAAAGTTTAGCAATAACCTTGGAAACTAGATTTAGATAAACTCTGATTAACGCATATTACCCTAAGATATACTTTGAGGATTAGTATAGAAGAACTTCCTAGAATTTTGGTAATGTAGAGATTTTGTGAGTTTTCCAAGAAAATACATCCCTGCCTGGATATGAGCAGGTAGAGGAAGCTCTGGCATAGATGTACCTAGGGGTAAAACCCAAAAACACCACTTTGAGCTAGACTCGAATGAGAACTGGTTCACAACAATGGTCCTTGCTGCACTCTTGGTTATGACACTCTCGGGGGATATGCTTAGGATAATTCTCATTTTCTTTACAAATCATTATGAAAGATTTACGAGTATATACCTCTCAAAGAAAATATTTTTATAGATTATATCCATAAACTATTCAATTTACGTTAGGTATTTTATAAGTTTGGAATTATTCATTTCAATTCATAAATTGACCTAGTGTATTCCATTGTATAGAAATGGTGCCCAATAGAAGGAATACGAACTCCAGAAATACGTATGATCCAAAGAGTAAGAAGGATTATATCTTTCATGGTATTAAGCCAATATTTAGAAGGGAAATAGTCTCCCATGTATTCTCAACATATGAAGAAATAGTATCATGTGTTAATAAGATAAGTAAAGAATTCTCTGAGTCCTATGTCTTTGAAGGGAAGCAAGAGAAGAAAAGGATGGAAGAGTGAAAGATGGATAAAGGGAATAAGGGAAAGAAGGATTTTCCCATATGTGATAACTGTGGAAAGAATTACCTTGGTAAATTCTTGAAGGGAATGAGAGTTTGTTATAAGTGTGGAGAAAAAGGAAACCAAGTACGTGATGTCAAAGGTAAGAAAAAGGTTTTTAAATGCACAATGCTTCATCTACAAGGAGTTGGGACACTACGTGAATTAATGTCCAAATCATCAGAGTATACCCCAAATGCTGCTATTGGATAATAATCAAGTTATGATACTACTGAAGATAAAGAGGAATGATTAATAGTTATTAAGTTGTTATTAAAGTATTGTGTCATTTGAGTATTGTATTAATGATGTACATTTTATAATAATTATACAGTATATAAAGATTGTACTGCCGTACTATTTCATTAAGGACTTGAGATCGTGTGGAACCCAGAAAAGTTACCCAATAGCAGGTTAAATTTTTGGAAAATATATGATTGAGAGAAAGATAAACCATAATATGGTTTTGATACCGAGGTATTGATTTTGGAATAATACATGATTGATTTGGATAAATTATATTGGATATTCTTTATTACCTTGAAAATGATTAATGATTTGTATATTCCATCATTATTGGAGTTTACAATATTTTTTGATAGAAAGAGTATATCCAGTATTCTATAAGGAATAAGGGAGCATGAATTTAATCAATAGGGTTTTATGGTAATTCATAATGTCGCAGTGTTTTAAAAGAATACATGATGAAGGTTTTCACATGTTATTACGTGGAAAAAATGATCATCATTGTGTTTGCCTTCCTTATAAATTTTGGACTATGAGTTTGGATAGAATTATTTTGGATAATTCTAGTTTGAGATTATTTTTGGATTGCCATTAAAGGACAACCTGGAGGTCGGGCGGCAACCTGTCACGTCCGGCAAGGCTGTGAGACTTGAACCCGCAACTGAAGGGCGACAAGGGTTTATCACCTACCACTGTCCCACATAATGTCCTGGACTGAATAATGTATTTTTTTTAAGGTTTGGTATATGAATTATAAATTAATTTTTTTGGAACCCTATACAAATAGGATAAATAGAATATTTTTTAAGTTCTATTATCGTTTTGAGTGAAAGATGAGTTTGTGGTAGAAATTAGTTAAAGGATGTAACTCTACTTGTCATGTATATAAATATATTTTTTCTTCTCTTATTCTATGAAGAAATTAATTCTTAAACTATAGGTAAGGGATCTTAAAACTAAAAATGTGTTATCCTAATACCTTATGTTTTGTTGAATCGATGATATTTTAATCATCATAGATTGATGGATTTGAGGTCCTCAATTCTACAATTGTTTGTGACTGATGACCTAAATCACTCCCTATAAATATTTATGCTTTTTCTCCAATTATGTGTCTCCAATTTCCACCAATGTTCTCCTAATCGAGATCATAATTTGGTGGTGACCCTTTCACTTCCCTTTTCCTCTTATTAAGACTAAATTTTATTAACCCAATTTCTGATGTGGGTTTTCCCACAAAGGTATTTTCTATTTTCAACCTTTTTTTCGAAGAAAAATTTCAAATTGGGAGGACGCAATTTATTAAAGGAGGGAAGAATGAAAAACCCCTAGATTTCATGGTACGTTATTTTTTCAAAGTAATTCAATAACTTGCACTGCACACAACACTGAGTTCAAGCGCACCACGACTTACCAAACTAGCCGTTCAAAAGCAGTTATGAGTAGTATTAACTGAATTTTGAACTATATATAATCCTTATAATTTTAGAATCCATATTATTAGTTTCTTATACATAATGTAAGAACTAATTCATTTTTTAGATAAAAGAAGTATTTTTCAAAAAATACAATTTTACTGCCTTTTAATGGCGAACCCTTTTTAAATCCAATATTTGAAACTTTTATATATTCAATTTGAAAAAATAAACTTTATCTTTAGAATCGGGACATAATAATTTAGTTTCAATAAATTTTTGGTGTTTTTCTAAAAACATTTATATTTGGGTGAATAGTGAAAAATACTATACTTTAATTGAAAAAACTTTTTTAATCAAAATAATTTATCGTGTTCAATTATAAATTTTAATAGTTTGGAATTATAAATTGATTATATTTTTACCATTTAATCCAATTCTGTTCATTGTAAGTAATTTCACTTTGAAATTGGAAATAAACATGTGTCAATCTTTTGATAGTTGTTGTTTCTTAAAAATACGCCTTTTGGTTTTGACAATGAGAATTAATTTTAAATTAATAAATGAAACTTCTATGTTTTGAATTTGGTAAAATAGACTTTATTTTGAAATTTGAAATATCAAAATTAGCTTAAGGTGAATTTTTGTTATTTTTCTGAAAACTTTCAATTTTTGATGAATAGTGAAAAACACTGAGTTATTGTTTAAAATAGAATTTTTATTTAAATAATTATTTATTTTATTTAAATTTATTTTAAATAAAAATAGATAAATAATACCTATATATTTTCAATGTAATTAATTGGAGTCATTTTGTAATAATATTAGATATATAAAATTTTATTGAATTTTTTACCGTCTTTTACCCACCTCTTAGGAGAATTTGCAAATTCGCATAAAACTTAATTTTACTGCTTCTGTGAGTGGAATTTCAAAAATCCAAGAGATATGGTTGATATCAGTAATAAAAATGTGGTTCAATAAGATAAAAATATTTTATGGTGAATAGTAACTTTTTAGTTTTATTTACCACAGTTAAAAGTAAATAGGGTAGTTAAGGGTAAAAATGATATTATTCTTACCCTAAAACATGTCCTAATTCTATTGTATAAGTGTAATTAAACCAAAAACATCCTTAGTAATAAAATATAATCCTTTAGTTCCACTTGGATTAAATTAGGACATTTATTATTATTTAATTCAAAGAAGAGTTAAAAGAGTTAAAATCAAAGTTTAATAACTAAAAAAATTTTAGTATAGGGTTATGCATAAGATAAATTAGACTATAAATATTCATTATAAAGATAAAAATATTTCCTACATAATGTTATTTTATTTATAATTTTTAGACATTAAATAATTAAATTTATTTTTGACACAATGATGATGCAATAATTACCGTATTAATGAAAGATTAAAATAATTGACATTATAAATATCAACATAAATGTAATTTGAGACTTTTTATAAATTCCACTAATTTTATAGGTTAATATGAAATATTAGGGTTGGTTAGATAAATTTTTTTCGAAGTAATTATGCTGTTATTATTTTAACAAAAAACAAATATCAAATAGTGTCAAAATTGACATAAAATAGTTTATAAAACAAATATTATATTATTAATTGATATAATAGTCCTAAAAATATAAGGTTAATCCAAAAGACTTATATAATAATATATATTACATAAATGAACCAAATGGGGTTCTATTGTCATTTTATATTAAGTTTATTAACCATATAATTTAAAAATTCAAAGAGACATGGTAAATGTCAAACTATTTATCTAAGAGTTAAATATAAAAGTTAAGGTTAATATGGTGACATAAACATATCTAAACCCTATTTTTTGAGTGGTTTTAGACCCATCCCCACTTTATGCGTTAAATAAATCATTTTGGGGAAATTTGAAACCTAAAAAGAATTTATTATAAAATAATATTTTAAGTTTTTTCTAATGTGCCCCTCACCCCTCTTATAAAAGGTAACTTCATCTTCTCTCAAATTTACACCTCCAAAGCAATTTGGATCGGCCAAACCCTACCCAAATATCCTCCCAACTATCCTAACTTAATCTTATAGGAATTACTTTGGTCATAAATCCAACCTAAGGATCCCTTTTGATCAAATCAAAAGGAAGAACCTGAAGAAGAGGTAATGATTTCACCACCCTCTTTCAAGTTCTCTTATTCTTCCACTTACTCTTTCTTTGTTGTTTACATTATAAAATAATAACTCCATTATATTATATATAATGTGATGTTATTATAAATATGTCACAACTATATTCATTATTCTATCCATCTTATGAATAATAATTCCACCATGTGTGCGTACGTACGACTTACCGTCTCCACGCCGTGGTGTAATTTGTTATTAAACACTATGTTATTTGGATGGATATAATGATGAGTAATATGTATATAAATAATTAAAATAACATTATAATGTCTCTTTACAATTAATATACCATCTAATTCCACACCTTTAAATAAATTATATTGTCACTCATGCGTATGTATGGATTACCGTCTCTACGACGCAATGAGATTCATTTCCACGTTCACCATTCATCAACGATTATAAAAATATATATTACTAATAAGTATGTAATATATGACATAATAATTATACTAGATATATATATATATATATATATATATGTATGTATTTATGTACTTATATATATCTTATTCTCTTACTTCCGTTCAATACAATATGAAAACAGAAACAACGTTTATGCGTACGTACGACCTACCGTCTCCATAAACGGTGTTTTTTCCATTTCATATATCTATCTGTTATAAATATTTATATTCTAAAAATATATGATATATGAATCAAGGTTTATATTTTTGAAATATTTAAATAATGACCTAAATGATACGGTCAAGAATAACAAGTTAAAATACGTACGATAAAGAAAGCGATTATTACCCGAAATGTTAATTTAACATAAAAATCATTATTAAATGGGTAGTATAAATTCATAAATGAATAATGTATGATATAATAAATATGAATATGGTCCTGGTATAATCTAATAACATACAATGGTCATTATACAGGAGTTTAAACTTACCCTTGACCAAAGGAAAGTGCAAGGTAAGGGGTTTCTTATCTCACTATTAATTCTGTGAGATTTCCTTTGTTCACAACTTATTTATTGCATATGGTGTATTGTGTGATTCCATTTGATATATATTATCATGATTATCTTTATATTCATGATATTCTGTGGTTTATTTGGTGGTTATTGACTGTTGTTCATACGACTTGATTGATTACAACGAGGTAAGGGTTAATTCCTCAATCTCATTATTATTCGAGATTGTTTTTGTGTAAGTATATATTGGGACATATTTATTATCCATTTCCATGTTTCATAAAAGAGTTTTCAAAGGGATTATTTTTAAGGTACTTTTTTACTAAAACATGATTTTAAATGTTTTAAATATTTATTCTTCTAAATCATTCTCATTAATGTCCATGTTTTCAAAATCGTTTTAAGGATTTATTTATATGGACATGAATGTTTTTAAAATGTTAATTCCTTTCAAAAGTTCCAAAGTGGTATGGGAAACTTTGATTCAAAAATGTCGTTAAATTTCTTCCTTTCTAAATTGTGTGACTTTTAAATGTTTTTATAAAAAATGGATATTTCTCTCAAAGATCTTTACAAATAATTTTCACCTTTATCAACATCCCTTGACGGATTTTAAACTTGTTTGAAGTTGATTTATTATGATACAAATCTTCCATATTGTATTAAAGTTTTTGTGATATGTTTGACTGTGGATGTGTTATTTGTATACCATTCATGGTTTATGGATAAAGTGTTGACATTTCGTATGCTAGTTTTAATACGAATGTTTATGTTATGTTAAAACCTTTTCATATGAGGAATGCATTGGACTTAGTAACTGACGGGTGGAGCCCACTATAGCTCCTCGATGCATCGATAGGTCTCATGAGACAAACTAGTGTCTTGGCACAAGGCCTTGACAAAACTTTTATTTTTAGTCTTGGCACAAGGCCTTGACTATGTGGTAATGATGTTCGGTGTTAGGCATTCCCTCATTATGAAATTAGTTATTACATGTGATTATTCGACTAGTAGAATATCCATGTGCTTCTTTATATGGTGATGTTTGCTTTATTTTGTCCCTATTATGTTCAATATTATGTTTAAAAAGGCTGTTGTTTTTATTACACATCTTTCCTTAAAAGTTTATAGCTTCCGCTAAATTATTTACCCTTACTGAGCGTCTGAGCTCACCCCTTTCTTATGTTTTATTTTCCCAAGATCCCAAGACGTGTTTTATGTTTGAGATGCAGGGTTAAGCTAGGGGAGAAATGACATTCTCAAATGATTATTTTTTTGTGTGTTTTGTATTTTATAAATTGTAATGTAATGTCCATGTATGTAATATATTTTTCAAGACTGCTAAACTGATCGGTCTTTCGGGACTTGATTCCTTGTAATCATACCGATGTATTAAAATAATGCACCGGCTCTGGGTAACTGGGGTTGGGGCATTATAGGTAAACCCATTGACTATTCTCGGTTATATAATTTTGGAATTCTTGTATATGAAATTTTTAATGACTAGGAATTATCAAAGTTGGATTTGAGATCTAGGAAATTGATCTACTTGGGGTATGCTAACGGTGTTAAGGGGTATCTTTTATGAGACCCCACTTCCCACAAACTTATCATCGCCAGAGATGTCTTTTTTTCAGAATACAAGGTGAAAATGAAACCCAATTGAGACATGGAGAAGGAGAATATATAAACTACCACAGTTGAAATGGAGGAAAAATTCAAGGAAGAACCAGTTTCCTCTAAGGCATTACCAGAGCATGAGGATCAAGTACCGGTGGATTCTGGACCGCAACCGTCAATTTGGGATAAAAGAACACCAGTATGGTACTCAGACTATGACACTAAGAGCAATATTATTTACTTCTTATTGACAGAGGATAGAGAGCCATCTAATTTTGTGGAGGTGACCCAGAGTCCAGATGTATCCTCATGGATGGCGGGGATGCAGGAGGAACCTGAAGCCCTACATAGGAACAAGACTTGGGATTTTTTCCATTACCTCATAGAAGGAAGGATATAAGTAAAAAATGGGTATTTAAGATCAAGCGGGATGGAAAGGACCGGGTAAAAAGATATCATGCACAATTGGTGGTCAAAGGATATGCTCAAAAGGAAGATATTGATTTCAATGAAATATTTTCTCTTGCTATTATACTAATGACTGTTTGGATAGTTCTGGTGATGTGTTGTATATATAGCTTACATCTAGAGCAGTTGGATGTGAAAAATACTCTTCCCCATAGTGATATTGATGAATAGATATATATGCTCCAACTAGAAGGTTTTTTAGAAAAAAGAAAAGAGAATTTGGTTTGCAGGTTGAACAAATCTCTGTACGGTCTCAAACTGGTGATGAGGTGTTGGTATAAGATGTTTGATTACTATATCATGATAATTGGATACAAAATAATTCATTCAGATACTTGTGCATATTTTAGGGGTTTATATGTTAATTATTTCATCATTCTTCTATTGTATGTGGATGACATGTTGGTTACAGGCCCAAAAAATGATCAGATCAAGGAAACGAAGGCAAAATTGGATATGGAGTTTGATATGAAGGACTTGGGACTAGAAAATAATATTTTTGGGATACATATTTATCGAGACATAAATAATGGGAAGATTTGGATATTACAGAATAATTACTTATAAAGAGTCTTGAAATGCTTCAACATGCAAGATTGTAAGCCAATATCTACCCCTATTCCCTTTAATTTCATGTTATCATCAACGATGAGTCCTATAAGTGAAGAAAAGAGGATGGAAATGTATCTAATATCATATTCATCATTTGTGGTTTGTCTAATGTTATCTTTGGTTTTTACTAGACCAAACATTACACATGTATTGGGAGTAGTTAATCTGTACATGGTGAATCTAGGACAGGAGCATTGGATCACAATGAAGTGGATCCTGAGATGCATCAAGGAGACCTCAAATGCTTAATTATGTTATGGAGGATCAAATTTTACTATTATAGGCAATGTTGATTCAGATTTTGTAGGTGATTCTGACCATAGAAAATCCACTACAAGTTATGTGTTTACTCTTGTAGGAGTAGATGTGAGTTGGATTTCGAAGTTACAATCAATTGTGGCTTTATCCATGATAGAGACGGAGTATATGGAAGCTACACAGGCTTGCAAAGAGGAAATTTGGATGAGAAGGTTGTTGGAGGATCTCAAACACAAATAGAAGACGGTTCCATTATTTTGTGATAGTTAGAGTGTCTTGCACATTGCAAAGAACCCATATTTTCATTCCAGGATGAAGCACATTAGGGTACAATATCACTTTGTCCGAGATGTGGTGGAGAAAGTGTGGATATGCAGAAAATTATTACTAAAGAAAATCTGTCAGATTTCCTAATGAAGGTAGTTGACTCAGAAAAGTTCATATGGTGCAGATCCTTGAGCGGCCTCGCAGAGACTTGAGTTGCATGATTTGGAAAAAATAAAGGATGTGTGGAGATGTGATTGGTTCTCAATAAAATATCCAAGTGGGAGATGTGTTGGAAGTTTTTTAATTTGTGGATGGTGGTCGCCCTCCTCTTCTTTCAAGGGAGGAGGGCATGGCTAGTATGTGGTGGGTGGCCAACCCCACCAAACCCATCCAACAGAGGGAGAAGGCAAAGGGGAGGCTTGCCTATAAAAGGCAGTGGATTACCTAGGGTTTCTTCATCAACTTCATCAACATCATCCATCCCATTTTATTTTTATCACTTATGCGGTATTTTTTGTGAGATTTTTTCTCCATATATCGAAGAGATATATTATGAGGGTCTTCTCCTTGTAATAGTAAGGGAGTATGTACCCACTTTTACCCATAATTATCCTTCTATTTGCTCATGGTTTTTTACCCCTTTCATTTTGGAGGTTTTTCCATGTTATATATTGTGTCCATTTATTTCAATATTTTTCGCATTATTTTATCTCGTGATTAATATTTCATCGGTGGTCCAATCACTTACAACCCTTACAACAATAATGAAATACTACAAGCTGAGATAGAAGAATAAAAAATGATTGTTATAACATGATGGAGGTGAGCGTGTTGCGCAGAGGGTGACGTCATGGCTTTCCAATCCATGAATTACAGGGTTTTAAAAAACTCAAAATTCTTAAATATAATTTAGTGTGGATATGAACATGGTGTTGTATGATAATATAGAAAAGAGAAAAATATTCAGGAAGCTTTGAATGTTTCCACCCCATAGTGATCCTAGGAAAAGTTGTGATGATGAATGAGTGAAGGCTGCAGTGTAGAATAGAAAAGAGAAAAAAAAGGAGATAAAAACGAGAAATAGATAGATACCTCATTATAGAGGATTTCATGGGGATTTTTTGGATCACTTGTATGAAATGGGGAAGCCCATTCTAAGGCATTTTGAAGGATGAAAGTTGTTTTGAGGAGTACTTCACTGGTTTGATGGCGTCAATATGGAAATTGATGTGTCAATAGTTAAGATTCCATAGGAAAAAAGTAAATAATTTCTATGAAAATAAATCATGTGTCCATGAAAAAAATCTTTTAATCACTTGAAAAGCATGATGCGAAGGTTCAGTGAAAGTGAAAACTAGAAATAAAATCCTCTAGGAGAAGAATTGTGTGGGTTTTGTTGTCATTTTTTTATTATAGGGTGGTGCCCCCTCCCCTCATTTGTCAAAGGGGGGGTGGAGGTGGAGGATGAGGTGGGTGGCCAACCCCACAAAACCCATCCAGCGGAGGGAGGAAGAAAAGGGGAGGATTTCCTATAAAAGGTAGTGGATTCCCTGGAATTTTATAATCAGCTTCATCGGTTCCCATCTATCAGTAGATCCCATTTGTGTGTGGTATTTGTGATGCGCTTTTCTCTATTATTCAAGATAAATATTACGATATTATTCTCATTATAATATTGATGGATTATGTACCCACTTTTAACCATAGTGATCCTTCTCTTTGCCCATTGTTTTTTAGCCCTTTCATTTTGGGTGGGTTTTCTGCATTACATCTGGTGTCCATTTATTTCCACATTTTGCACTTTATTTTCATCTCATGATTATTTATACACCATGGGCCAATCATTTTTTGGTCTCAACAATTGGAATCATAGGGCAGGTGCTGGCCCAATTTTGTTCATGTTTTTTAGGTACTAATAATTCTCATAAATTTTAGTATGCGCAATGATTTCAAATATGGTTGATATTTCACATCAGAATAAATTTATTGAGATTATTAAATACATTTTTGTAAAATAGAAGAGGTTTTGGACTTACGATGTGTTTAGATAGTGGTGAAATTTGAGATCAAAAAATTCAACAAGAATAATTTTTTATTGTGGAAAATGAATATGTAGGTAGTACTACGGATGGATAATTTCCTATTAGAAATTAGAGAAATATCGACAGATGTGACGATTAAGAATAGTTCTAGTGGGAGCCAAAAATATATCATGGGCATAAATGTGGCGACTAATTCTAGAAAGGGAGATATTCTTGTTATTGAAGTAGCGACGACTGCCGGAAGTAGTCAATATCTCAACGATGCATGGATAGTTGACTCGAGGGAAACATAGTACATGAAATCTCAACGGGAATGGTTTGAAAAGTATGAAATTATCTCAGAAGGAATTTTGTACATGGGGAACGATCACATCTTGAAGGTACTAAGGAAGAAAATATTGTCTTTGGGACAATTTGATGACATTGTATGCAAGACTCACACTGAGAATGGAGTGATGAGAATTTTTAAGGGATCACTTGTGGTGATGAAGGAAGATAAGATCTCAAATAACTTGTATATTCTTATGGGTGAAACATATAAGGAGGTAGAGATAGTTGTCGCATCAACTACCTCAACAGAAGCATTGAAAACGTTATGGCATTATAATCTTGTCCATTTGTTAGAATGAGGCCTGATGATTCTTTCAGATCAGAAGTTATTGCTTGGTATTACAAAGGTATATTTACCATTTTGTGATCATTGTGTTTTGAGCATGCAACATAGGTTAAAGTTTAGGACATCAACAACAAGAAGCAAAGAGATCTTAGAGTTAATCCATTCCAATGTTTGGAAAGCACCGATTATATCCCTCGGAGGAGCAAGGTACTTTGTATCCTACATTGATGATTATTCTAAGAGATGTTGGGTGTACCCAATCAAGATGAAGGTGGATGTTTTGAAGTCTTAAAACATTCAAAGAATGGAAGGAACTTGAATATGGGAAGAAGATAAAGTGTCTGAGGATTGAAAATGGTTTAGAATATACAAGAGCGGAGTTTGATACTTTTTTTCAATGAAAAGGAATCAAGAAACAGTTTATGGTGGCATATAATTTTCAATGTAATGGAGTGGAAAATCGTATGAAAAAAACCATGTGGTATAGAATGATGGAAATGTTGAAGACTGTAAGAATTTCCAAAAAAATTGGGCAGAAGTGGTAAATATCATTTGTTATGTGATCAACAGATCTTCTTCAATGGAGATTAATCTGAAGACACTAATAGAGATGTGGACTGGTAAAATTGCTGAATATTCTCAGTTACATACATTTAGAAGTCATTTATATGCATTTTTTAATGACCAAGAAATATAGAAGTTGGATTTAAGATCTAGGAAATGTGTCTTCTTGGGGTATGCTGATGGTGTGAAGGTGTATCATTTGTGGGACCCCACTACCCGCAAACTTATCATCTTAAGAGAATCCATTTTTTCATAAGACACGGTGAAAATGACAACTGATCAAGACATGAAGAAAGAGAATACAAAAACTACAATAGTCAATGTAGAGGACAAATCCAAGGAAGAACTAGTTTCCTCAAAGGAATTACTAGAGCATGATGATCAAGTACCGGTTGAGTTTAGACCACAATAGTCAACTTGGGGGAAAATATCACCAGTATGGCACTCAGACTTTGTGACTGAGAGAAATATTGCACACTGCTTATTGAAGGAGGATAGAGAGACATATTATTTTGTGGAGGTGACCCAGAGTCCAGATGTATCCTCATGGATGGTGGTGATGTAGGAGAAACTTGAAGCCCTTCACAGGAAGAAAACTTGGGATCTTGTTCCATTACCTCATGGAATGAAGGCTATCAAAGAAAAATGGGTATTTAATATCAAGTGGGATTTAAAGGACAAGGTGGAAAGATATCATGCGTGACTGGTGGTCAAAGGACATGATTAGAAGGAAGGTATTTATTTGAATGAAATATTTTCTATTATTGTTAGATTGATGACTATTAAGATAGTTCTATAGATGTGTGCTATATACAGTTTACATCTAGAGTAGATGGATGTGAATACTACTTTTCTGCATGGCGATCTTGATAAAGAGATCTATATGCTCTAAGCAGAAGGTTTTACAGAAGAAGGAAAAGAGATCTTAGTTTGATGGTTGAAAGAAATCTCTATATAGTCCGAAATAGGTGCCAAGGTGTTGGTAGAAGGGATTTGATTCCTATATCATGATCCTTGGATACAACAGACTTTATTAAGATCCTTGTGCATATTTTAGGGGTTCGAATGGTAATGATTTCATCATTATTCTGTTTTATGTGGATGACATGTTGGTTGTTGGCCCCAACAATGATCTGATTTAGGAGACGAAGGAACATTTAGATATATAGTTTGATATGAAGGAATTGGGACTAGTAAACAAGATTCTTGGGATACAGATTTACTAAGATAGAAATAATATATATATTTGGATATCAGAGAAGAATTACTTATGAAAAGTCTTAAAATGCTTCAACATGAAAGACTGTAATCCAATCTCTTCCCCTCCCTATTAATTTCAATTTATCCTCTACGATGAGTCCTAGAAATAAAGAAAATAAGATGAAGATGTTTTAAGTATTGGAAAAAATAAACTTTTGTGGTGCCTCACTCGCTTAGTGTCTGCCTTCGGGCTCCCAACTTGTCCTCTCCCTCTCAGGGTTTCACTCTATTCCTGGAAGTGCCCAACCTTTCTCCTCCTACATCTCTTTGACATCACCTCTCTTTGGGTTCACTTCTCCCCTCTCCCTCTTAGTTTCTCGATCTCCGAGTCTTCTCTCCTGGTTTATTCTTTGGGGTTCTGTGATTGGCCACTTAGTGACCTCCTCACTTGATTTTGTTTATCTTTGGGTTCTTTTAGGTTTTCAATCCTGGTTTTCTTTTAGGGTTTCAATCCCTCTCATTATCTATTTCAGTGTTTTCTTCGTTCGTTATAGGGTTTCTCTTTGGGTCTCGAAGTTGTGTTCCGTTGAAGATTTTGGCCACCCATTTCTCTACTCTGGCACCAATTCTCCACCTCTCTCTCCGAGGTGTATTGAATGATGGTCTCCCCAGTGATTTGGGATGTGATTTTGAGTGGTTCGGTGTCTCGTGGTGACTTCAACTTTGTAGGCCATGGTTGGTTGATGGTGACGGCTTCGCAATTCAGCTTTGGGGAGGCCCCTTCACTTCTGAGTTTCTCTAGATTCCAAGTTCTTAGCACCCTCCCAGGTCGGTTGGCTGCATTTGATTCCAAGGAGACTTTGGGATGTGTTCATGCAAGTGGATGGGCGTCCATGGATCTACGCCTAGAGATTCCTTTTTTGGTTTATTTTGACACCGAGGAAGTTCCTTACTATGTGTTTTGGGTATTCTAGTGATGCGTCTGGTGATCTCTGTTCAAACGATGTCTGTGGAGTGGAAGTTGAAGGTGAAAGGTGATTTTGGTGGTAGACATAGGTGAAGTGGAGAATGGTGTTGAGCGATGAGGATGACGACGGTGGTTAAGGAAGCTCAAGTGATGACTACGATGATGATGAAGGTGGTGGTTCCGAGAAGCGATGATGAAATAGTTGTCTGGACAAATCAAGGAAAGTGACTGAATCAAGGTTATATAGATCAAGGGGGATCTTTGATCAATTCATAATAGATGGATGACCGACACGATGGTTGTGATCTCGAGGCAGGCATGTGAATGATGGAAGTTTTTTGAATTTTGAATGTTGTGTTTTTTTGAAAGGTGGAAATGGCGGTACGTATCAGTGATGGTTTTAGTGTTTGTTTGAAATTTGAATGTTGTATGCTGTAATTCTAATGATGGGTTGAATCTGGGGTTTTTTGTGAGGGTCTACACTTACCCTTTAAAAGTGTTATTAGAAAATAAAAATATATGGATTGTGGCGAGTACTGTATGCATCAGTAGTGGGAAGTATGATGTTCTCTATGGTTTTTACTAGACCATACATTTCAAATATAGTGGGAGAAGTTAGTCGATAAATGGAGAATCCAGGACGGGAGCATTGGAGCATAGTGAAGAGGATCTTGAGATACATAAAGGAGTCATCGAATGATGCATTATGTTAAGAAGGATCAGATTTCACTATCAGAGGATATGTTGATTCGGTAGGTGATTCTAATTAGATGAAATCCACTACTGGTTATATGTTTACTCTCAAAGGAGGATCTATGAGCTGGATTTCAAATTTACAGTCATTTTTGGATTTATCCAAGATGTAGGCGGAGTTCATGGAAGCTACATAGGCTTGAAAAGAGGTAATTTGAGTGAGAATATTGTTGGAGGATCTCAAGAACTTATAAGAGAAAATTACATTATTTTGTGAAAGTCAGAGCACCTTTCACATTATAAGGAATCCATATTTTTATTCCAGGATGAATCACATTGGGGTAAAATATCACTTTTTTTAAGATGTGGTGGAGGAAGGAAGTGTGGATATGCAAAAAAATCACACTAAATAAAATATGGTAGATTTCCTGATGAAGGAGATTAAATATGATAATTTTAGATGGTGTAGATCCTCGAGTGTCCTTACAGACTTAAGAAGCATGATTTTTTATATAGAAATATTATGTGGAGATGTTATTGGTTCTCAATCAAATCTCTAAGTGGGATATGTGTTGGTAGTTTTTTTTATTACACGACAGTGGCTGCCCCCCTCCTTTGTCAAAGGGGGGATGGCGGTGCAGGATGAGGTGGGTGGAAAACCCCTCTAAACCCATCCAGCAGAGGGAGGAAGCAAAGGGGAGGCTTTCCTATAAAAGGCAATAGATTCCCTGGGATTTTATCATCAGCTTCATCGGTTCCCATCTATCAGCAGATCCCATTTATGTGCATTATTTGTGTGGCTATTTTCCCCATTATTCAAGAGATATATTATGAGGGTATTCTCCTTGTAATAGTGAGGGAGTATTCACCCACTTTTACCCATATTGATCCTTCTATGTTTCCATGTTTTTTTACCCCTCATTGGGGGGGGGGGGGGTTCCACGTTACATCTGGTGTCCATTTCTTTATACATTTTGAACTTTATTTTTATTTCGTGATTATTATTGCACAGTGTGCCAATCATTTTTCAGTCTCAATAGGTTTGAACACTAAAATAATTTCACTAATAAATGGTATATTTATAAAGAAATTTAAAGTTATAAAAAGGGTGAGTTTCTTATAAATATGACGCTTTCTCAGCTAAACGGGAGAGAGAACACACAATATTTTAGATAAGAGAAGTTAGATTTTGTTGTGTACTTTATTTTATTTTTTCTTTGGTGTTTTACCTATTCTTCATTATAACTTACACTTTTCATGTTTTTTAATAAAACTTCTCTCTATTCCTCTCCCCCTATCTCCCCCCCCCCCTTCATCCCCTATCTCCCCCCCTCTCCATCATGAACTATTAAACTCATAATGGTGAGTGACTGACCTGAGGCTTAGCGTTGGGGGATGTTTTCTTGATGTTCTCGAATTATGAGATTACAATTATTCATGTTTATGTTTATTTATAGTGAGTAATAGATAAGTCTTATGGGTTTTTGTGGTGATTGTCCACCACTACTTGAAAAAACTATTGAACTCATTATATTCTCTACCAAACAACAATTCCCTCCCTTCTCTTAGCTTATACTCTTCATACGATGGAGTTAAGTGCTTTTGAGGGATGAAATGGAATATGATAGAGTCGAGTCTTGGAAGGAATCTCACTCTCAATTGATCTGTGTTCATCATTATTTATTATTGGATAAAGGGAGTTTTGGTGTGCCAGAGAGATCTCCTGGCCATGTGAAATTTCACACACAAAGTATTGAGTGGTAGTCCATGTATGATGGGATGGACTATGGAATAGAAGATTGAAAATAAATAAATAATAATGAAGGAACCTAAGTATCCAAACCTATGACCAATACCTTTCCTAATAACACTTTATTTTGTTTTCATACTTGAATATACATATGTTTCTTTTCTATTTTTCATCCCACATTCAAACTCCCATGTTTCATTATTTTCGTAAATAAAAAAATAAGAAAAGATAATAAGTGTTTAGGAATAATTAGTGATTGACTGTAAAATCACCTCAAGTGATACAACCTTGGTCACCCAATATGTTTCACTAGGAAAACATAAATAATAGATTTTATACTACCCCGTGATAGCTGTGTCAAAAACTTATAACTGGTTCCATAGATCCAAGTGGTATTTCATTCACTATTACTTTTTTATTTTTTAAATAATTTCTTTTTGTTTTAATAAATAAAAAAATATTAAAAAACATATGTTCATGATGTATAAAAAATTAAATTGTTTTTCATGGACTAACTACTCTCAATTTATATACCAAGAGGAAAAAAATCATGATTAAATAAAATCTTAGCTATAATAAATCAGAGGAGAATTTATGAGGTAAGAAATAAAATAGAATTGTTAACTAAATACATCCTTGCGTCTTGGGAGTAGTGGCTAGAAAAATAGGAACTGATATCAATGGATAAAGATATTTCTCTACTAATTTTTTCCATTGAAGAACTTGAGGAGTCATAGAAGGAATTTCTAGAAGATATTTTACCATAATTCACTCTTCTATGGCTAAAGAAGATTCAAGAAGAAGACATGCCTACCGATACACTTATGGGAGATCAATAATATTTGGATGAATTTTGGAATGAATTTTTAATTATTTACATGAAATATGATCATTCTAATACCAAAATATTTGGAATATATTTTTCTTTAAATTAACACGACATTTAATAGTTTTCTTTACACATAACAACAAAACAAGACGAACTGTGGAACACTATATAATAGTTAAAATCTAGTCATTGAATTGGAAAGTGTAATTAAAGGTAACCACATTATGAAATACCTGAAGGAATAAAATAAATATCATTTTAAATACTATTTCATTGATAAAATTCAATTAATGTAGCTAAATAACCAATAAGATCATTTTATGCTAAAATGCATTTTATCTAAAATTGGATATTTTTGAACATTATTTTAAGAAACTAAAATATGTTATATATAAAATATATTTTTTATATTAATAATTTATTAACACAAATGTAATTATTAATTTATAGTAAATTATAATAAGAACAGTTAAAATTTTAAAAATTTATTTTCCTATAAAAATAGTTTTGGATATATTTTTATGTTTTTATTTAAAAGTTAAATTCCTAAATTTTAGAATTTAAAATTTAAAAAATAACTTCAATTTTTTTTATAATTTCAGAAAAAATTAAGATGAATTTGTGATATTATTTTTGAAATAATTGATATTTTGGTGAATGGGGAAAAATACAGTTTTTACTAATACCATAGCGTTTTTGACTTTATCATGATCTAATCAAGGCTCAAAAATTTTATAAAAAAATTTCCATGACCAATAATAGATCTAAGGAATAAAATTATTAATTTAAAAACACTATTTTAAATTTAAAAAACTCATGCTTAATATTTTAAAACTTAAGCAATCTTTTATTCTAATAAAAAAAATATTTTTTATCTTTTTATTTAATTATGATAGCACAAGGTATAATTATATTTTGGATTTATTTATAATAAATATAGTTATTCTTTTTTTAATAATAAATTTTTTAATTTCATGTAAATAAACAACATTTATAATTTTATCCTAAACATTATATTTTGTCTTAAAATTACACTTTTTCTAAAAACAATTTTACGCATTATGTACTTTAATATTAAAATTAATTTTTATCACCCTTATAAATTTTATTTGAAAAGATAGATTTCATATTTTGAATACTTTGGTCAAAATTATGTAATAATTTCCATTTTATTTTTATTCATAAAAAATAATTACTTAGGTAAAAATTAGTTATTGTGGTAAAGGTAAATTAAGTTAAAAAGGGTTTAACTAGGGGTAAGAGACCTAAAAATGTTGAAATAAATTCTTAAAATGAGTGGATGAGAGGTATATAGACCTTAAAATTTCCCAACTCCATTATTTTACATTATTGGGTCCTTTTGATTCCAAAATAGTGACTTTACCTTTTATATTATTAATAAAATGTCTCTCCTATCACTTATAAATACCACCTGCCACCACCCCATTTCTCCACCCATTCTACAAAATTATCTTGATAAAAATTCTAACCAAGTCTCTTATAAACTCTCTCCACACATCCTAAAATCCTTGATATTTTCAAAATACAGAGCTAAATATCCTTAAAGTGGTACCCAAGGGAGAACATCCAAAGGGAGAGGTAATGTTCTCAACTGAACTCTCTTAATTCATTTATTCTTCTAACCAAAAAATATTTTCTATCCATAAAAGTATGATAACATAAGTATTATTAATATTATGAAATTTTATTATACTAATTAAATATCCACATTCTATCTTCCTCCATAACTATTTGAAAAATGAAGATGTTGTCATGCATATGTGCAGACTACCACCTCCATGAATGACATGTTTTATTTCTCATAACCTCCTTACATTAATGGTTAAAAAGATTTATTTAATTAATATATATAAATTTATAACATTTTTATGATTCTTAAATGATTTTTTTATTCTCTACCACCCTCCCATTCTATGAAAAATGATACCATTGTTCGTGTGTACATGCAGACTACCGCTTCCACAGAATGACGTATATCATTTTCCATTACTACCTAATATGGAAGAATTTAAAAATGTATTTGATGTATAAAAATTATATTTATGATACTATTAATATTATTTAAATATACAGTTGTACATTATATAACTTATATTAACAATAAACGGACATAGTAAACTCAACCACCTTAAATGTAATGCCCCGACCCTAGTTACCCATAGTCGGTGCATTATTACATAACATTGGAATGATCACAAGGGATCAAATCCTGAAAGACCGATCAGTTTAGTAGCCTTGGAAGCACTAGATACATTCATAAGTTTTACATTACATCATGAAATAAAAACATCAACAAAATGTTTTCCCCTTTTAAGCACACTTATATCCTTAGCCTATCCCTGCAGGTCAACCATAAAATACTTCTTCACATTCTCAGAAAAATAAAACATAGAGAGGGGTGAGCTCAGATGCTCAGTAAGGATAACAATATAGCGGAAACATTCATAAATAAGTATAAACATTTAAGGCAATGTATAAGAATAAAACAAAATCCATTTAAACTTAAACTTCAGCATAATATGGAAAAGATAAAATCAAATAATTCTATTTACTTATTCACGTGGTTATTCTACTAGTCGAATAATCACATGCAATATCAATAGCCACTTTTATAATGATGGAATTCATAATGTCAGACTTAATAACCACATAGTCAAGGCCTTGTGCCAAGACTACAAATAAGATTTTGTTAAGGCCTTGTGCCAAGACACTAGTCTGTCTCATGAGACCTACCGATGCATCGAGGAGCTATAGTAGGCTCCACTTGTCACTTACTAAGTCAAATTCATTCCTTGTATGAAAAGGTTTAAATATAACATAAACATTCATATTAAAACTAGCATACGAAATGTCAATACATTATCCATAAACCATGAATGGTATAAAAACAACACATCCATAGTCAAATATATCACAAAACCTTAAATACAATATGGAATATTTGTATCATAATAAATCAACTTCAAAAAGGTTTAAAATCCATCAAATAATGTTGAAATAGATGAAATCAGAGCTTTTTGAGAGAAATATATCTTTCTATTTTGAAATCATTTAGAAGTCATGTAATTATAAAAGAAAACATTTATTTTGAAAATATTCTTATAATCTTGTAAGGGAAGCTTCAATGATGTTATAACGGTGGAAAATAGCCACATCCACTATATAAGTTAAAAAAGACATTCTTACCTTAATTTTGATGAAAAGGTCATAAAGTACCTTGTTTGGAAAACGATGGAAATATTCCTTTCAAAACATATATGGGAAAAAAGGGTATAAATGAATTTAACCCATTGTCTAGTAAATAGTAAAAATGTTTTGAAATACATTTTTAAGAAAACACAGATGTGGATGATAAATAAGTCCCAGTAGATACTTACGTAAAAACAATCTTGGATAATAAAGAGATTGTAAATTTACCCCTTGCCTTGTACTTTTACTTGATCAAGGGTACATTAACCTCCTGGATAATAGGTAAATTATTGTTATTAAATTATATGATAACTATATACGTAAATATGATATCATATATGATCCTATAATATTGCTTTGTTAATAATAATTTAGCAGTATCAAAGTTTCGGGTATTAACTAATTCATTTTCCTTTATATGCTCGGTTACATAAGCCATGTTTGTTATGGATAAGATGAATTTTATTCATATACAAAATGATATTAAGTTCTTAAACATTATTTATAATCATAAAATAAAAATTATTCGTGAATGGTTACGATGGGAAATGAATCTTATCGCATTCGTGGAGACGGTAATCCATACATACACACGAGCGACAATATCATTATATTGATAGTGAAATCATATGTAATTGGATGGTATATCATATATACAGAATCATTAACATTTTATATTTATTATTTACATAAATTATACTCATTATTATACCGATCCAAATAATGAAGTGTTTGAATAACAAACTACACCACGACGTGGAGACGGTAAGTCGTACGTACGCACGTGTGGTGACTTTGTCATTCATATGATTGATAGAATAATGAATATGATTGTAAAATTTTTATAATAACATCACAATATATAGAATATACTGGAGTAATTATTTTATAATGGAAACAACAAAGAAAGAGTAAGTGGAAGAAGAAAAGAACTTGAAAGAGGGTGGGGAAATATTACCTCTTATTCGGGTTCTTCATTTTTATTTGATCAAAAGGGATCCTTAGGTTGGATTTTTGACCAAAGGAAGACCTCTAGGATGAAGGGGGTAATGTTGGGAGGATATTTGGATAGGGTTTTTTCGAGCCAAATGGCTTTGTAGGTGTGAAATTAAGATAAGGGGGACTACTCTTTTATAAGAGAGGTGAGGGTCACTTTAGGAAAATATTGAAATTTTATTTTATAATAAAATAATTTTCGGTTTCTAATGGCTAAAAAATGAATTATTTCAAGTATAAGGTGGGTATGGGTCTAAAAACTCTCAAACAATAGGTTTTAGAGAGGTTTGGGTCACCATATTAACCTTATCTTTTAGATTTAACTCTTAGTTAAATAGTTTAACTTTTACTGTGTCTCCTTGTATTCTTACACTATATGTTTAATAAACTTACTCTAAACTTCCAAGATAACCTCAAGTGGTTCATCAATGACATATATAATATTATTTAATCCATTTTTCACAACCTTATATTTTTAGGAATATTATATCAACCAATAATATAGTATTTGTTTTAAAAATTAATTTATGTCAATTTTGACACTATTTGGTATTTTGTTTTTGTGAAAGTCATAAAAACCATATCACTTGAAAAATAATTATCTAATCGACCCTAACATGTCATATTAACCAAGAAAATTATTTTAATTTATCACAAGTCTCAATTTACATTTATTCCGATATTTATAATATCAATTATTTTAATATTTCAATAATAAGGTAATTACTACATCATCATTGTGTCATAAATAAATTAAATTATTTAATGTCTAAAAATTATAAATAAAATACCATTATGTATGAAATATTTTTAGAATTATAATAAATATTTATAGTGGAATTTATATTGTTTGTGACCTTATATTAAAAATGTTTTAGTTATTAAAATTTGAATTTAACACTTTTAACTCTTCTTTAAATAAAATAATAATAAATGTTCTAATCTAATCCAAGTGGACCAAATAGGATCATATTTTATTCCTAAGGTTGTTTTTGGTCGAATTATACTTATCCAATAGAATTAGGACATGTGTTAGGGTAATTGTAATATCATTTTTACCCTTAATTACCCTATTTACTTTTAACCGTGGTAAATAAAAGTCAAAAGTTACTATTCACAAAAAAATTATTTTCAACTTATTGAACCACATTTTACTTACTGATATCAACTGCGTCTCTAGGAGTTTTGAAATTCAACTCAAAGAAGCGGTAAAATTAAGTTTTATGCAAATTTGCAAATGCTTCTAAAAGGTGGGTAAAAGATGGTAAAAAGTTCAATAAAAATTTATACATCTAATTTTATTATAAAATGACTCCAATAAATTAAATTAAAATTATATAGGTATTATATATATATTTTGACTTAAAATAAATTTAAATAAAATAAATATTTATTTAAATAAAATTCGGTTTTAAACAATAACGCTGTGTTTTTCACTATTCATCAAAAATTGAATGTTTAAAGAAAAATAACAAAAATTCACCCTAAGATAATATTGATATTCATAATTAAAAAATGAAATATATTTTAAAAAATTGAAAACATATAAGTTTCATTAATTAATTTAAAATTAATTCCCATTGTCAAAGCCAAAAATTGGGTTTTTAAAAAGTAAAAACTCTCAAAAGATTAACATGTGTTCTTGTCAAATTTAAATGTGAAATTAATTATAATTAACTACATTGTATTAAAGGATAAAAATATAATCTAATTGTACTTAAAAAAAATTCAAATGCATAATTCAACACTAAAAATTATTTCGATTAAAAAAAGTTGTTTTCAATTTAAACATAGTTTTTTTCATTATTCATCAAAATATTAAAGTTATCAAAAAAGTACCAAAAATTTATCCAAACTAAATTTTTATTTTCCACTTATAAAAAGATTTAATTTCATTAAATTGAATATATAAAAGTGTCAAATATTGGTTTTAAAAAGGGTTCTCCATTAAAAGGTGGTAAAATTACATTTTTTTGAAAAATACTTCTTTTATCTGAAAAAAATGAATTTGTTCTTATATTATGTTTAAGAAACACATAATATGGATGTTAAAATTATATTGAGTATATAAGATTCAAAATGAAATTAATACTATTCATAACCATTTTTTGAATTGGTAGTTTGGTAAGTTCGGGTGCGCTCAAACTTGGTGTCGCGTGTAGCACACGCTATTTAATTTCTTTAATGAGATAACGTACTATGAAATCTTGGGGTGCTACATTCTCACCTACTTCAATAAATTGCATCCTCACAATTTGAAATTATTCTTCGAAAATAAAAGGTTAAAAATAGAAAAATACCTTTGTGGAAAACCCACATTGGAAATTGGGATAATAAAATTTAGTCTTAATAAGAGGGAAAGCGAAATGAAAAAGTCACCACAAAATTATGATCTCTATTAGGAGAACATCAGTGGAAATTAGAGACACATAATTGTAGGAAAAACGTAGATATTTATAGGGTGTGATTGAGTTCACCAATCACAAATAAGTATAGAATTGAGGTCCTCAAATCCGTCAATCTATAATGATTTAAAATATCGTCGGTTCAACAAAACATAAGGTATTAGGATAACACATTTTTTATTTTAAGATCCCTTCCCTAAAGTTTAAAAATCAATTTATTCATCGAATAAGAGGGAAAAAATATACTTGACAAGTAAAATTTCATCCTTCAACTAATTCCTACCACAAACTCATCTTTCACTCCAAAAGATAATATAATTCAAAAATATTCTATTTATCCTAATCATATATGGTTCTAAAAATAATGAATTTATAATTCATTTTTCAGACTATTAAGAAAACTACATTATACAAACCAGTAAATCACATATGCTAGTGGTAGGTGATCCACCCTTGTCTCCCTTCTGTTGCGGGTTCATGTCTTGCGACCTTGCCAGACGCGACGGGTTGTCACCCAACCTCCAGGTTTCCCTTTTTATGACAATCAAAAAATAATCTCAAGAAATGATTTAACCTTAATAACAGTATCCAAAGTCAAAATTAATCGATTCCAACCTTTAAAATTATCCAAAATACTTCTGTCCAAACTCACAATCCAAAATTTATATGGAAGGTAAACACAATAAAGATACTTTTTTCCACATAATAACATGTGAATACCTTCATCATGTATTCTTTTAAAACACTATAACACCCTGAATTACCATAAAATCTTATTTATTACATTCATTCTCCCGTATTCCTTATAGAATACTGGATATACTCCTTCTATCTAAAAATTTTGTAAACTCCAACAATGGTGGAATATACAAATCATTAATCAATTTCAAGGTAGTCAATAATATCCAATATAATTTATCCAAATCAATCACATATTATTCCAAAATCACTACCTCAGTATTAAAACCATATTATTTTTTATCTTTCTCTCATCCATATATTTTCCAAAAATATTAACCTTCTATTGAGTCACTTTTCTTGGTTCCACACAATCTTAAGTCCTTAATGAAATAGTACTGCAGTACAATCCTTTTATACTCTATAATTCTTAAAACAAGTAAATAAATAATACAATACTCAAATGACACAATACTTTAATAACAACACAATAAATATAATCATTCCTCTTCATCTTTTATTGTATCATAACTTGATTATTATCCAATAGCATCATTTGGGGTATACTCTGATGATTTGGACATTGCTTCGCGTAGTGTCCCAACTCCTTGCAGATTAAGCATTGTATATTTGAAACCTTTTTCTTACCCTTGCAATCACGTAATTGGTGTCCTTTTTCTACACACTTATAACAAACTATCATTCCCTTCAAGAATTTACCAGGTTGATTCTTTCCATAGTTATCACATATGGGAAAATCCTTCTTTCCCCTCTTCCCTTTATCCATATTTCTCTCTTCCATTATTTTCTTCTCTTTCTTCCCTTCAAAGCCATAGAACTCATAGAATTCTTTACTTATCTTATTAACACATGATATTATTTCTTCATATGATGAGAATATGTGGGAGACTATTTCCCTTTTAAATGTTCTCTTAATATCATGAAAGATATGATCCTTCTTAATCTTTCGATCATGCGTATTGTTGGAATTCTCATTCCTTCTACTAGGCACCATTTCTAAACAATGGCATACACTAGGTTAGTTTATGAATCGCAATGCATAATTCCAAACTTGTAAAATACCTAACGTAAATTGAAAATATTATGAATATAATATATAATCCTAAAAAAATTTCATTGAGGAATTATTTACTCTAAAATCCTTCATAATGTCTTGTAATGAAAATGTGAATTTTCCTAAGCATATCCCATGGGAGTATCGTAACCAAGAGTGCAGCAAGGCCTGTTTTCGTGTACCAGGATACCCCAGGTCAAGCCTGAAACTCCTTGTCAGAGTTTTCACTCCTAGGTAAATCTATGACAGAGTCGCCTCTACCTGCTCATATCTAGATAGGGATGTTTTTCTTGGAAAATACACAAACTCTCTACATTACCAAAATTCTAGGAAGTTATTCTATACTAATCCTCAAAGTCTATCTTAGGGTAATGTGATCTAATCAGAGCTTATCAAAATCTAGTTTCCAAGGTTTGTACTAAACTTCCTCTGATAACAACTATAATGCCCTGAACCTAGTTACCTGGAGTTGGGTCATTATTACATAACATTTACATGATCACAAGGGATCAAATCCTGAAAGACCGATCAGTTTAGTAGCCTTGGAAGTACTAGATATATTCATAAGTTTTACATTACATCATGAAATAAAAACATCAATAACATTTTGTCCCCTTTAGAAAAAACTTATATTCTTAGACTATCCCAACAGGTCAACCATAAAATACTACTTCACATCCTGGAAAAAATAAAACATTGAAAGGGGTGAGATCAGATGCTCAGTAAGGATAACAATATAGTGGAAACTTTCATAAATAAGAATAAACATTTAATGAAATGTATAAGACTAAAAAAAAGCCTTTTAAACTTAAACTTAAGCATAATATGGAAAAGATAAAATCAAATAATTCCATTTACTTATTCACATGGATATTCTACTAGTCTAACAATTACATGCAATATCAATAGCCAATTTCATAATGATGGAATGCATAATGCCAGACTTCATAACCACATAGTCAAGGCCTTGTGCCAAGACTACAAATAAGATTTTGCCAATTCCTTATGCCAAGACACTAGTTTGTCTCATGAGACCTACTGATGCATCGAGGATCTATAGCAGGCTCCACCCATTACTTACTAAGTCCAATGCATTCCTTATATGAAAATATTTAAAAATAACATAAACATTCATATTAAAACTAGCATACGAAATTTAAATACTTTTTCCATAAACCATGAATTGTTTAAAAAAACACATCCACGGTCAAATATATCACAAAACCTTTAATAAAATATGGAATATTTTTATCATAATAAATCAACTTCAAACAGGTTTAAAATCCATCAAAGAATGTTAACATAGATGAAATCAAAACTTTTTGAGAGAAATATCTCTTTCTATTTTGAAATAATTTATAATTCATGTAACTATAAAAGAAAACATTTATTTTGAAAATATTCTTATAAGATTGTAAGGTAAGCTTCGACGATGTTATAATGGAGGAAAATAGCCACACCTGTCATATAATTTAAAAGAAGACATTCTTACCTTAATTTTGTTGAAAAGGTCATAAAGTACCTTGTTTGGAAAACAATGGAAATATTCTTTTCAAAACATATAAATTTAAATAAGGGTATAAATGAATTTAACCCATTTTCTAGTAAATAGTAAAAATGTTTTGAAATACATTTTTAAGAAAACACAGATGTGGATGATAAATAGGTCCCAGTAGATACTTACGTAAAAACAATCTCAGATAATAAAGAGATTGTGAAATTAACCATTAACTTGTACTTTTCCTTGGTAGAGGGTACGTTAAACTCTTGTATAATAGGTAAATAATTTTTATTAAATTATAAAAGAACTATATACATAAATATGATATCATATATGATCCTCTAATATTTCTTTGTTAGTAATATTTTAACAGTATCATTGTTTTAGGTATTAACTAATTTGTTTTCCTTTATATACTCAGTTATGTAAGCCATGTTTGTGTTATGGATAGGATAAATTTTATTCATATCCAGAATGATATTAAGTTCTTATACATTATTTTTAATCATAAAATGAAAATTATTCTTGAATGATTACGATGGGAAATGAATCTCATCGCGTTCGTGGAGACGGTAATCCATACGTACGCAGGAGCGATAATATCATTATATTGATGGTGAAATCGTATGTAATTGGATGGTATATCATATATAAATAATAATTGACATGTTATATTTATTATTTACATATTTTATACTCCATTATTATACCGATCCAAATAATGAAGTGTTTGAATAACAAACTACACCACGACTTGGAGACAGTAAGTCATACGTACGCAAGTATGGTGACTTTGTCATTCATGTGATGGATAGAATAATGAATATGGTTGTAAAATTTTTATAATAACACCACAGTATATAGAAGATACTTGATTTATTATTTTATAATGGAAACAACAAGGAAAGAGGAAGTGGAAGAAGAAAAGAACTTGAAAGAGGGTGGTGAAATATTTACATCTTCTTGGGGTTATTCTTTTTTATTTGATCAAAAGGGGTCCTTAGGTTGGATTTATGACAAAATTAATTCATCTAGGATTAAGGGAGGAAATTTGGGAGGATATTTGGAAATGGGTTGGCCGAGAAAAATGGCTTTGGAGGTGTGAAATTAAGAGAAGGGGAAGTACCCTTTTATAAGAGAGGTGAGGGTCACTTTAGGAAAATCTTGAAATATTATTTTATAATAAAATAATTTTGGGTTTATAATGGCTCCAAAATAAATTATTTCAAGGATAAGGTGGGGGTGGGTATAAAACCTCTCAAAAAATAGGTTTTAGATAGGTTTGGGTCACCATATTAGCCTTATCCTTTTAATTTAACTCTTAGATAATAGTTTAACTTTTACAATGTCTTCTTGTATTCTTACACTATATGGTTAATAAAATTACTCTAAACTTTCAAGAGAACATCAAGTGGTTCATTAATGACATATATAATAATATTTAAGCCCTTTTTATGAACATTATATTTTTAGGAATATTATATCAACCAATAATATAGTATTTGTTTTAAAAATTAATTTATGTCAATTTTGACACTACTTGGTATTTTGTTTTTTTGAAAGTCATAAAAACATTATCACTTCAAAAAAATATCTAATCATCCCTAAAATTTCATATTAACCTAAAAAATTAGTTGAATTCATCAAAAGTCTCAATTTACATTTATTTGGATATTTATAATATCAATTATTTTAATATTTTATTAATAAGGTAATTACTACATCATCATTGTGTCATAAATAAATTAAATTATTTAATGTTTAAAAATTATAAATAAAATACCATTTTGTAGGAAATATTTTTATATTTCTAATAAATATTTATAGTTGAATTTATATTTAGTGTGACCTTATATTAAAAATGGTTTAGTTATTAAACTTTGAATTTAACACTTTTAACTATTCTTTAAATAAAATAATAATAAATGTTCTAATCTAATCCAAGTGGACCAAAGAAGATCATATTTTATTCCTAAGGTTTTTTTTGGTATAATTATACTTATCAAATAAAATTAGGACATGTGTTAGGATAATTGTAATATCATTTTTACCCTTAATTACCCTATTTACTTTTAACCGTGGTAAATAAAAGTCAAAAGTTACTATTCACCAAAAATTATTTTCATCTTATTGAACCACATTTTACTTAATGATATCAACCGTGTCTCTCGAATTTTTGAAATTCAACTCACAGAAGTGGTAAAATTAAGTTTTATGCAAATTTACAAATGCTCCTAGAAGGTGGGTAAAAGACGGTAAAAAGTTAAATAAACATTTATACATCTAATTTTATTATAAAATGACTCAAATAAATTATATTGAACTTATATAGGTATTATATATCTATTTTGACTTAAATAAATTTAAATAAAATAAATAATTATTTAAATAAAAGTCTGTTTTAAACAATAATGATGTGTTTTCACTATTCATCAAAAATTGAATGTTTTCAAAAAAATACCAAAAATTCACCCTAAGATAATTTTGATTCTCCTAATTAAAAAATTTATTCTATTTTACCAAATTCAAAACATATAAGTTTCATTAATTAATTTAAAATTAATTCTCATTGTCAAAGCGAAAACGCGGGTTTTTAAAAAGTAAAAACTATCAAAAGATTGACATGTGTTTATGTCAAATTTAAATGTGAAATTACTCATAATGACCTAAAATGTATTAAATGATAAAACTATAATATAATTATACATAAAAACAATTAAAATACATAATTTAACACTATAAATTATTTCGATTAAGAAAAGTTGTTTTCAATTAAAATGTAGTTTTTTTCATTATTCATCAAAATATGAAAGTTATTAGAAAAGTACCCAAAATTAATCCAAACTAAAATTTATGTCCCACTTTTAAATAATAATTTAATTTCATTAAATTGAATATATAAAAGTGTTAAATATTGGTTTTAAAAAGGGTTCTCCATTAAAAGGCGATAAAATTTCATTTTTTTGAAAAATACTTCTTTTATCTGAAAAAAATGAATTTATTCTTATATTATGTCTAAGAAACACATAATGTGGATGTGAAAATTATATAGAGTATATAAGATTCAAAATTCAGTTAATACTATTCATAACCATTTTTTGAATGGCTAGTTTGGTAAGTTGGGGTGCGCTCAAACTTGGTGTCACGTGTAACGCAATCTATTGAATTTCTTTAATGAGATAACGTACTATGAAATCTTGTGGTGTTACATTAAATGAACATATCAGGGCACCATTATTAATTTGATTCAATTTTTGGAAAACCTATGGAAATTTATAAATTTTTTAATAATAGAATAATAAAATTCTCATATCTCTAAAATTATATAGATTATTAATATATTTTATAAAATATTTTAACACTATCAATATACCGAGAATGTTTCATAGAAAGTGATTGAACCACATCAAGTAACAAACATAAGAGAAAATTATTTAATAAATAAATATCATTTGAGGATAAATATAACTTATCAAATGAAATATAGATGAAAATTATTATTAATTAATATTTAAATAAACTTAATTTAGTTATTTGGGAATTTAGGCGCATGCACATAATGAATCAGGACCCGAGGTAAGGGTGTTTCATCTCAATTTCCTTTCTTTAAGACAACTTTTGTTTATGCACCTAATTTAGTTTAAATGGTGTGTATACTATCTAATGGATATATAATATCATGAATTATATTTTATTAATTTTATTTGAATTTTAATTTCAAGCACTCTCTTTCAAGGTGTTTTTATTAAAACGTTTCTTAAGTCGTAAAGGATATTGATAAGTCAAATCTTCTTTCTTTGAGTTAGGATATTTCTTATTGAACTTCCTTCTTCTATTATTAGGTTCTTAAACCATAAAATTTTATTAGATTATATATTCTCTTCCTCTCTAGGTAATTTTTTTTAATTAAAATCTCCTTCCATAATTAATTTCTTTCTCAAAAAAGTATAGCATTGTGAAGAGAAATTCTCATCCTTCCCAAGTAAGCTCTTTTTCTACTATATCTATGTTTTTTATTCTTGTAAATATTCTCATTTATATTTGGAAACCAAATTATGTGTTATATATTTTTATATTCATATTTCATTTTTTCCTCTTTTTAAAATAATGTTTTATTAACGTTTTAACAATGTGAATTTCAACAAAGGTATTTTAAAACATAAAAAGGGACATACCGAACTACCCTCATTACTTTTGGGATGTGTGATTTCTTCCTTATTATCCTTATTCCACAATATTATTCTCATGTAATTCATCCATATTTTTTATACATATTCCTTACATATATACCTAGTTTACTTTACCTTTATTTTTTGGGGATAATACATTTTTTAAGTTCCCTTATTTATTCTCTATTTTAAGTAAACCAAATTCAAGGGAACTTACAAATTTATTATTTCATGTCAATTATTACCTTTATAATATTTTTTTATCCATGAATATATTTCTAAAAACCATATTATTTTATGGAAATCCATCCTAATTAAATTACAGTCTAAAGTAAAATAATAATATCCTTCATTCTTTAAAACATACTTTACCCATTTAATAAAGCAACACCTAAGTGGATTGTTGTATTCTTACTTATCAATTCTTTATCATGAAATTTTTCTACATAAGAACACAATGTTAAAAAACTATGTTTCTTTTTTAAATATTAACATCCAAAATAATTTAATTCCTTCTTCTCTTTGGAATACTTATGATATAGCCTTTGGTTGATAAGATTATGGAACCCACTTCTTTCTCACGGGTTGTATCATGCTTAAGATTTATGTATGGTTTATTTTCCTCTTATGGATCACATATGAATGTATATATTATTAATATGAATGTTTCTCCCTGATATCACTCCAATGCATTGGGTAATGTTTTCATCTCATGAGATACCATGTATGGTGAACAGGTGGTTAGCCTAAGCACACAATGTTATCTTATATTGGAAGTGGGGCTTGAATTATTCTTATAATAATATGATTTATGATATTACCACATATTTATGATTCCATGAACTTATGATATCATTCCCATATTCCATGTTTCTATTCTTATCACACACTCTTATGCCAAGTTATATGTTTTTTCATTTTAGATTTCATGTTCTACTATCATGGGTTATGGACAACTATTATTGTTATATGTTCTTTTAAATAAGATATTTCTCCCTAGATCATGTTTTTAGCTATTATTATTATCCAAACCTTGATGAAATATTGATAATTTTTACCTTTTTAAGCATTTGAGCTCAACCTTTTCTTATGTTTCTATTCCTCGAGTTATGAATATGAGTTTAACTTGTGATAAGTATATAAGGGAGTCTAGTGTGACTCAATTATGGGGAAATGTTCACAAGTGCTATGAAATAAGTTTTTTATGTATCTAGTCCTCAAAGACACTAAACATTCCATTTTTTGGGATCGTGTGACTATTTGTGAGATGTAATGTTTAACTTATGGAAATTATGTAAAATAAAGTAATATTTATCTTAATTTATCTAACTTTGTATAAAATCTAGTGTTTAATGAATGTTTTTTTAACATTGGACCAAGGAGTCCAGGTCGGGGGTGTCTTAGTTCGCATCAGAGTAAGGTTTGGTTATTTTTTAGGATTGGTTAGTTCTTTGG
This sequence comes from Viscum album, assembly GCA_963277665.1. Lineage (NCBI taxonomy): Eukaryota > Viridiplantae > Streptophyta > Magnoliopsida > Santalales > Viscaceae > Viscum > Viscum album. Next base: position 1,560,727,853 of record OY728129.1, read on the forward strand.
GGATTGGGATTAGAGAACTTTAGTGAATATCCTAGAGATAAGTCTATTTGTTGGATAACATCCTAAACTTTTGTTAAAGTAGAGATTTTGTGGTTTCCTAGAAATTACATCCATTTCTGGATACTGGAAAGTAGATATAACTATGTCATAGATTCACATAGGGGTACTCACTTTGAAAAATATTAGTTTAATATAAACTTTATCTTTACTTGGTGCATGATGAGTGTTCCTAAGACTTCACACCAAGATAAAAACCTTTGGGGATATTCTTTGGTTAATCACATTTTATTTAAGATCTATTAAAAATGATTTATTATGTTAAGGTATTATGTTAAGGTTTATAAGAGAACACATCCTAAATAAATATAGTTTGAACCAAGAGTGATTTATGTTAAAATGAAAGCTAATGTGATGGTTTCAAAGAATAATGCATTACAAGGTTATTGTTTTTCATGATATCATTTATGATAATTATCTTATGATATAATTATTCATCACCCACATTAATCCATTTTGGTTTTATTAATTGATGAAACCTGAAGGAACCAAGTTAATAATGGATTTCGTAGAAAATTCATAGATTATTCCAATGAGCAGCCTAGTGGGATAAGAATTGGAGTGATAAATATTATGATTATATCAAACCAACTGTTAAGAATTATAGTAAACAACATGAACTTAGTTTAATTTCCAAACACATCGGAGAAGAGAAATATGGATTCTTGTGGAAGTTTAGGTGATGAATATAGTGAAGGAAAGAAGATTCAATTTCCTTTATTTCAAAAATGTGGGTAAAAGTTGTAACATACCAAAATTTTAATATATATGTATTTTAAATAAATTATATATATATAGTGAATTTAAAACAAGTAAAAATAAATTTTATTGAAATAATTCAACAACCTAGATTTAGGCATGAAAATACCTATTCATTATTTTATAAGTTTTCCATTACTAAGGAGATAGAAATTATAAACTTATAATGATAAGTAATAATAAAAGGGTATGATAGTAAATAAACATGATGAAAGAAAAATTGTAGATTGCTTAATTACTATTGGACATGAGGAGGAATTCACAAAATATGGTGAGAGTGAGAATATAGATCAGCAGGAATATAGGAACCATCTTTGTGAGTGAGGAGATAAAATAAGAAACATAGGTATTTAAAGGAGAGAGATATTTGATCGTTGCAGGTGGATCTATCGACATAGTCATTAGGAAGAGATATCATATAATATATTTTTGATAAAATATTGATATGTATAAAGTATTCATGTTATAAACCAAGAGATAAAATAAATAGATATTTATATTAGAAAACATTTTGCAATCGAAAGAATATTATTGAGTATTTTTTCTAGTAACCCAATGATACTCAATGATAAATCTTAATATAATATTTATAATGGTACACTAATTTAAAATTAATATATCTATAATTATTGGAATATTATATTAAAATTGGAAGAATATATTTAAAAATAGTTGTTCATAGAAATATGATATTATTCATGGTATAGAAAATGTAAAGATAATGATAGTTTCTAGAGAATTATATTAATTACACAAGTAAAATGAAAATTATTATGCTAATAGAGCAAGAAAATAAGATAACATGATAAAGATATGATTAGATATTTAATTTTTACTCAATATTTAAAAATATATATAATTTTTTTTTCTTTTTTATGATAATTTTGTATGATAATTTATAATTGTCACTACCAAAAAAACAGGTTTTTACAGCACCAACCTTTAACAATGTTAAAAAAAAAAGAACTGATAAAAGGGACCTTTATCAGTTCTTTTTTTAGAACTGATAAAAGAGATACCCTTTTAATAGAACCTTTATTATTAGTGATTTTTTAGTGCTGATAAGGACCTTTTTAGCACTAATAAAACCTTGTTTTGTGGTTCTGGGATTAAAATCTTCTCCAGTTCAGGATTTTTTTCTGGATTGTGCAGTCCACTGGTGCAAGCTAGGTTACAATTGAACTTGCACTGTTTCACTCTAACAGTTTTGGGTGTTTACCAAAAACTCTATCTTCTTAATTATAATACCAATCCACAACACATCATCAACCAATGAAATGCATGAGTACACAACCCGAGAAAATGAATTGAATTTATTGCAGGAGTTTTCATATCCATGCATATTAGATGAAGAATCAAGAATTTACCTTAACTGGAAGTCACCATATATAGAAATCCCTATTTTACAGTCTGAATAAAACAAACACTATTAAAAAATGGATTTTTATAGTGCCACCCTTTAAAAGCACTAAAAAAGTGCTAATAAAGGTGGTACCTTTATCAGTTCTAGAAAAAGTTCTAATAAAGGATACTTTATCAGTGCTAAAAAAAGCACTATTAAAAGTACCTCTTTATCAGTGTTTTTTAGCACTGATAAAGGTACCCCCTATATCAGTGCTTTCTTTTAGCATTGTTAAAGGCCCCCTCTTTATCAATGATTTTTTAGTAGCATTGATAAAAGGAGGTTTTTATCAGTGTTTTTTTACTAGTGCTGATAAAGGGTATATTTCAAAAAAATCATTAAAAATAATATATAAATATATTTATATTGATATAAATATAATATATATTTTTACAAAATGTTTTAGATAAGTATAAATAGACATTTACACTTAATATATAATAAATTTAGTGAAAATGGATTATAAAATATTTAAAAGATATTATTAATTATTATTTTCTAATTATCATCAAGTAATAATCATTTAATAACAATTTGAAGACACAAAAAATCAAAAATAATAATAATAAATCTAAAATAAGTTGAAAAGGTAACTAAAACTTTAAACAACCATAACTTTTGATCCGAGTATCTGTTTGAGCTCAACCACACATCAAACCGAATCCTACAATAATCTCTACCCGCTGGTGACACAAGGGAACCTTCTATCACATTTTTCAAGGCCAAAAGGCTCAAAAGTCCTCCAAAACTGAGTTTTTAGTTGGGATAACCAAATTTTTTAACAATTGATGGAATTTAAGCCTCGTTTCAGGGGATCTTTTTTCCCTTTTTAGTGGGTATTGAATTTATTCCCAGGGATTACATTCATATTGATATTATGGATTTGAAATTTTATCATTTTTCACAATGTGTTGTTATTTATAATCAAATATATAATAATATATACATATTTTTTATATATTCACACATAAAAAATTAATTTTATAATTAAACAATTAAACATATTTACATATAAATTATATTTCTCAATATATAAGCCTTATAATATCCATTTTAGTTGAAATATAAATATATGAATATTTATATACCTATATAATGTGTGTGTGTGTGTGTTACTGTGTGTCTGTATTAACAAAATGATATATATTATCTATATATTCTAACATATGAATATACATATGAATATATAAATATATATAAATATGTATAAATATGTATAAATATATATAATTATACTTAAAAATAAACATATATATAATATATATACATGTGTATGTATGTTGTATATATGTATGTATGTATTTATTTATTTATAAACACACACACAAATATATTTTATAAATGTATTTAAAGCTAATATTATAAATATATATTAATATACAAATAAATATACAGACAAAAAGTATAACTATATATATTAATATACAAATATATATATATATATATATATATTAATATAACTAAATATATATATAAATATATTAATATAAATCTATATTAATATACTAATACATGTAACTATATATATATATATAGATATATCATTAAATGGAGAACAAAACAAGATGGGTGAGTGGTAAAGGTGCAAGCACACAAGGGAGAGGTCTCAAGTTCGAATCTAGGTAGAGGCAGGGTGAATGGGTGGGTGCAAGGGGGATAGTATTGTTAAAGGGTGGGGGTGGGTGCCCCTAGCATTGTTGAAGGGGGTGGCAGGGGGGATTTTTAGTGCTGTTAAAAGGGTGGGTCTCCGATTTAAAGATTTTTTATTAGTATTTTTAACTTTTATAAGTGCTAAAAAAAGCATTGATAAAAGACCATTTTATCAGCACATTTTTTTAGCGCTGATAAAAGACCCATTTTATAGGGGATTTTTTAGCGCTGATAAAAGGGGCCTTTATCAACACTTTTTTGGTGCTGATAAAAGGAACCCTCTTTTAATATCACCTCAATTATCAGTGCTTTTTAGTGCTGATAAACCCTATTTTGTGGTTGTGTTGAAGCATATGATGAGCTCTACGCATTGGTGACACAATAGGACCTTCTTTCACATTTTTTGAGGCCAAAAAAGGCTCAGAAGGCCTCCAAAACTGAGTTTTTAGTCAGGATACCCAAAGTTTTTAACATTCGATGGAATTTCAGTCTCATTTCAGGGGGTCGTTATGTCCTTTTTAAGTAGGGACTGAATTTATTCTTAGGGATTACATTCATATTGATATTATAGCTTTGAAATTTTATAGTTTTTCATAATGTACTGTGATTTATAATCAAATATATAACAATATATACATATTTTTTTATATATTCACACATAAAAATTTAATTTTATAAATAAATAATTAAACATATTTACTTATAAAGTATATTTCTCAATATATAAGCCTTATAATATCCATTTTATTTAAAATACAAATATATGAATATTTATATACCTATATAATGTGTGTGTGTGTGTATTAGTGTTTGTCTATATTAACAAACTAATATATATATATATATATATATATATATATATTCTAACTTATGAATATACATATTAATATATAATATATGTAAATATATATAAATATGTAAAATTATACTTACAGATACAGATATATAATATATATATGTGGGGGGGGGGGGTTGTTGAATATATGTATGTATGTATTTATTTACTTATTTATAAACACACACAAAAAAAATATTTTACAATTGTATTTAAAACTGATCTCATAAATATATATTAATATACAAATAAATATACAGATGAAAAAATATAACTATATATATATATAAATACATAGTAATATAATATATATATATATATATATTAATATAACTATATATATATATATATTAATATAAATCAATATTAATATACGAATAAATATAAGTAAATTTATATATAAATAAATAGATATATCATTAAATGGAGAACAAAAAAAGATGGGTGAGTGGTAATGGTGCGGGAGTGCAAGGGAGAGGTCTCGAGTTCGAATCCAAGCAGAGGCAGGGGTGCACGGGTGGGTGCAGAGGGTAGCACTGTTAAAGGGTGGGTGGGTGTGACAAGTGTTGTAGAAGGGGGTGGAGAGGGCACAGAGGCACGAGCAGGGCTTCCTAGCACTATTAGGGGGGTCAAGTGCTGTTCAAAGGGGGTCTCCGATTTAAAGTTTTTCCAATTTTTTTAACTTTTATCAGTGCTAAAAAAAGCGTTGATAAAAGGGAACCCCTTTTAATAGCTTCTTGATTATTAGTACTTTTTTAGCATTGATAAATGATTTTTTTAGCGCTAATAAAACCATGTTTTGTGGTTGTGAGGAACTTATGAAAAAGTGTATTGTAACTCTGCTAATCTGGGCATAATAAGTAGTAGTATATCATATGTAATAGATTATATATGCATGAATATAAATTATACCTCTTTATGGAGAGGGAACATCTTAATGTTTGCTAGAGATAAATCCAACAGAATTTGTGCCTCGAATATGGCCGCCATTAGTTTATGTAATTCAGAATATCTATCTTCAGCCATGAATTTCACAACTTAGATCCTGTATATTTGAGTGAGTATTATAACTGCAATGGAGGCCACATAAATAATGTATCACGACATCCAAATCGGATACTATAAGTGTGTAGTGTTGTTTGTCGGAAATTTCTAGTAGGTCAACACCCATGAATATAGATACACGCCTTGGAAGGAGGAAGTAAAAAAGAACACAAAAGATGTTTTTGTGCACCCCCAAACTGGGATGCTTTTCCTGTGGGGTTTTCATTTCTTTATATACACAAAAAAGCTAGGCGTATTTGTAATGTAATTAAAAACCACACTGAGGACTTAATGAGGTCAAAAACTACTACAGAAATGAATTTTAAAAATCACAAAATAAAGCCTTTATCAGTGCTAAAAAACATTATTGTTCTAATCACTGTTAAAAGTGGACCACTTTTATCAATGCTAAAAGTAGCATAAGTTAAGGTTGACTTGCTGCAGTGTGTAATTAAAATTACATCACACTGTAGTAGGTCAAAAATTATTTTTTAAAAATTCACAATTTAGTTGAAATAAAAATTACATCACAAATACTAGAAAAAAACACTATATTATACACTTGTCAAACATTGTTTTGAACAATTATACTAGCAAGTACTATAAAAACATTCAAAAAACAATGGTTTAATTGTCTTTAGCACCTGACCCCCACTTAAAAAAAAGCCTAATCATAGTATCAATTGCTGAAAAAACCACCTCAACTCAAGAAAAAGAATCCACTTGTATAAGAAAACAATTATTATGTTAGTAAAACGATAAATAAATAAATTAAACATCTAATATGAAACAATACATTAATATAATTCCAATTAAAAATAAAAGTTGGAACTTTGAGTCATACCTATCACACTATGCGTAGGATTGATATGCAGTTGATTCCTACATGTCACAAAAGACTTAAGGATCATTTTACTAAAGTATCAAAATAATCCAAATATGTTTTCTCAGTTTTGATTATGCCACATGAATTTTTTATTAAAATGTCAATTTAAACTAAAAATATGCACTTTGGGTCATAATTGTCATATCATGTGTTGGTTTGATGTGAGACTAATTCCTACACATCATAAATGGCATATGAATCATTTTCCTAAAGTATCATGATAATAAATGCATGTTTTCTTAGTTTTTAGTGTGTGACACACATTTTAAACTAAATAGTCAATTTTAAATAGATAATAGACACTTTGAATAATACCGAGCATGTTGTTTATCAGATTGAGGTGTATATGATTCTTACTTGTCACAAATGACTTATGGATTATTGTCCTAAAGTATAAAAACAATCAGAATGTCTTTTCTTAGTTTTGAGTATGTGACATGTATTTTGAACGAAAATGTCAATTTTAAATAAAAGGACACACTTAGGGTCATACCGGTTACACTATGTGTTAAATTGATGTGAATTTGATTCCTACATGTCATAAATGACTTAAGTACTATTTTCAAAAAGTATCAACACAATATAAATGTGATTTCTTGGTTTTTAGTATGTCATGTGTCTTTTTTACTAAAATGTCAATTTAAACAAAAAATAGGAAATTTGAGTCATACCGGTCACATCATGAACTGATTTGATATCAGCCTTATTCCTACACATCATAAATTTATTATGAATCATTTTATTAAATCATCAAGACAATGTGAGTGTGTTTTCTCACTTTTGAGTGAGGAAAACATGTTTTAAACTAAATTCTCAATTTTAAATCGATAACAGACACTTGGAGTCATACCGAGCACACTGTGTATCAGATTGAGTTACGTCCAATTCCTACACCTCAAAAATAACTTTTATATCATGTTCCTAAAGTATCAAAACAATCTGAATGCATTTTCTCTATTTCGAGTATATAATGTGTGTTTTGAACTAAAATGTAAATTTTAAATAAAAGGAAACGCTTGGTGTCATACCAGTCACACCGTGTGTCATATTGACATATAGTTGATTCCTTCATATCAAAAATTAATTAAGGATCATTTTCATAAAGTATCAACATAATCTGAATGTGTTTTCTTAGTTTTGAGTAGGTCATGTGACTTTTTTACTAAAATTTTAATTTAAACTGAAAACACGCACTTTGAGTAATACCAGTCACATCATGTGTTAGTTTGATATGAGACTAATTCCTATACATCATAAATGAATTATGAATCATTGTACTAAATTATCAAGATAATATAAACATGTTTTCTTAGTTTTTAGTGAGTGACACATGTTTTAAATTAATTGTCAATTTTAAACTTATAATGGACACTTTGAGTCATACCGAGAACACCATGTATCAGATTGAGGTGTGGATGATTCCTACACATCAAAAATGACTTATGAATCATTTTACTAAAGTATAAAATCAATCAGAATGTTTTTTTTCTCAATTTTGAGTATGTGATGTGAGTTTTGAACTAAAAAGTCAATTTTAAATAAAAGGACACACTAGGAGTCATATTGGTCACATCGTGCATCAGATTGATGTTCGATTGATTCATACATGTCAAAAATGACTTAAGGATAATTTTGATAAAGTATAAATAGAATATGAATGTTTTTTATAAGTTTTGAGTATGTCACGTGTCTTTTTTACTAAAATGTCAATTTAAACTAAAAACACACACTTTGAGTCATACTGGTCACATCATATGTCAGTTTGATGTGAGACTGATTTTTACATGTCATAAATGACTTATGAATCATTTTAATAAAGTATAAAGACAATTTGAGCATGTTTTCTCAATTTTCAATGAGTGACACACATTTTAAACTAAATTGTCAATTTTAAACTGACAACATACACTTTGAGTCATATCGGGCACACCGTGTATCAAATTGAGGTGAGACTAATTCCTAAACATCAAAAATGACTTATGGATTGTTTTCCTAAAGTTTAAAAACAATCATAATGCATTTCTTGGTTTTCAGTATGTTACATGTGTTTTGAACTAAAATGTCAATTTTAAATGAAAGGACACACTTGGAGTCATACTGATCACACCGTGTGTGGAATTGATGTGAGGTTGATTCCTATATGTAAAAAATGAATTAAGGATATTTTTCCTAACTATCTAAGAAATCAAAATGTTTTTCCTAGTTTTGATTATGTCACGTGTCTTTTTTACTAACATGTTAATTTAAACTAAAAACACACACTTTGAGTCATACTAGTCACGTCATGTGCCAGTTTGATATCAGATTGATTCCTACATGTAATAAATGAATTATGAATCATTGTATTCAAGAATCAAGACAATATGAGTGTGTTTTCTCAGTTTTTAGTGAGTGATTCATGTTTTAAACTAAATTGTCAATTTTAAACTCATAATAGTCACTTTGAGTCATATCGGGCACACCATGTATTGGATTGAGGTGCAGCTTATTTATACACATCAAAAATGACTTATGTATCATGATCCTAAAGTATCAAAACAATATAAATGTTTTCTCTTAGTTTTGATTATATGAAATGTGTTTTGAACTAAAATGTCAATTTTAAATAAAAGGGCGCACTTGGTGTCATACCGGTCACACCATGTGTCGAATTGACATACAGTTGATTCTTATATATCAAAAATGACTTAAGGATATTTTTCCTAACGTATCAACATAATCTGATTGTTTTTCTTAGTTTTGAGTATGTCATGTGCCTTTTTTAATAAAATGTCAATTTAAACTAAAAAACACTCTTTGAGTCATATCGGTCACATCGTGTGTCAGTTTTATGTGAGACTGACTCCTATATGTCTTAAAAGACTTATAAATAATTTTAATAAATTATCAAGATAATATGATCATTTTTTATCTGTTTTCAGTGAGTGATGCATGTTTTAAACTAAATTATCAATTTTAAACAGACAACAAACACTTTGAGTCATATCGGGCACACCGTGTATTGGATTGAGGTACAGATGATTCATACATGTCACAAAGGACTTATGGATCATTTTACTAAAGTATAAAATCAATCAGAATGTGTTTTATTAGTTTTGAGTATGTGATGTGTGTTTTGAACTAAAATATCAATTTTATATAAAGGGACACACTTGGAGCCATATTGGTCTCATTGTGCCTCAGATTGATGTTTGGTTGATAATACATGTCAAAAATGACTTTAAGGATCATTTTCCCAAAGTATCAACACAATATGAATGTTTTTTCTATGTTTTGAGTATGTCACATGTCTTTTTTACTAAAATGTAAATTTAAACTGATAAAACATACTTTGAGTTATACTAGTGACATCATGTGTCAATTTGATGTGAAACTAATTTCTACACATTACAAATGACTTATGAATATTTTTACTAAATTATCAAGACAATATAGGAATGTTTTCTCAATTTTCAGTGGTTGACACACATTTTAAACTAAATTATCAATTTGAAACTGATAACAGACACTTTGATTCATACTGGGAACACTTTGTATCAAATTTAGGTGAGGTTGATTCCTACATATCACAAATAAATTATGTATTTTTATCCTAATTATTTAAAAAAATCATAATTTTTGTACTCATCTTTAAGTATGATATGTGTGTTTTGAACTAAAATGTCAACATAAATAAACAGACACACTTTGAGTCATACCAATCACACCATGCACCATATTGATGTGTGGTTGATTTCTATATGTCAAAAAATGAATTTAGGATAATTTTCATAAATTATAAACAAAATATGAATGTTCTTTCTTAGTTTTGAGTATGTCGCATTCCTTTTTTACAAAAATGTCAATTTAAACTAAAAATAATCACTTTAAGTCATATTGGTCACATCGTGTGTCAGTTTGACATGAGGCTACTTCTTGCACATCATAAATTACATATGAATCATTCTAATAATGTATCAAGACAATCTAAGAACATTTTCTTAGTTTTTAGCGAGTGACACATGTTTTAAACTAAATTTCCAAATTTAAACTCATAATTGTAACTTTGAGTCATACCAGGCACATTGTGTATCGAGTTAAGGTGCAACTGATTCCAATACATTAAAAATGAATTATGGATAATTTTCCTAAATTATCAAAACAATTAGAATGTGTTTTATTAGTTTCGAGTATGTGATGTGTGTTTTGAACTAAAATGTCAATTTTATATAAAAGAATTCAATTGGAGACATACCGGTCACACCATGCATCGTATTGGAATATGGTTTATTCCTACACATCAAAAATTAATTAAGGATTATTTTCATAATGTATAAACATAATCCTAATGTTTTTTCTGAATTTTTAGTATTCCATGTATCTTTTTTACTAAAATGTCAAATTAAAATGAAAACACACACTTTGAGTCATATAAATCATGTCGTGTATTGGTTTGATGTGATACTAATTCCTACATGTCAAAAATGACTTATGAATCATTTTACTAAAGTATCAAGACAATATGATCATGTTTTCTCAATTTTTAGTGAGTGAAATATGTTTTGAACAAAATTGTCAATTTTAAACTGATAACAGGCACTTTGAGTCATATCGGCCACACCGTGTATCAGATTGAGGTGTGTCTAATTACTACACATCACAAATGAATTATGGGTCATTTTCATAAAGTATAAAAATAATAAAAATGTGTTTGATTAGTATTGAGTATGTGTTGTGTGTTTAGAAAAAAAAATGTCAATTTTAAATAAAAGGACACACTTGGAGTCATATCGATCACACCATTCATTAGATTGGCATGCAGATGATTCCTATATGTCAAAAATGTCTTATGGATATTTTTTCTAAAGTATAAAGACAATATGAATGTTTTTTATAGTTTTTTATTACGTCGTGTTTCTTTTTTACTAAACTGTTAATTTAAACTAAAAACACGCACTTTGAGTCATACCGGTCACATCATGTGTCGGTTTGATGTGAGACTAATTCCTACATGTCAAATTTGACTTATGAATAATTTTATTAAAGTATAAAGACAATACAAGAATTTTTTCTTATTTTTCATTGAGTGGAACACATTTTTAACTAAATTGACAATTTTAAATTGACAACCGACACTTTGTGTTATATCGGCCACACCATGTATCAGATTTAGGTGAAGAGAATTCTTATATTTCACAAATGACTTATGGATAATTTTACAAAAGTATCAAAATAATATGAAATAATTTTATCAATTTTGAGTATGTGATGTGTGTTTTGAACTAAAATGTCAATTATAAACTGAAAACACCTACTTTGAGTCATACGAGACACACTATGTATCATATTGAGGTGTGGTTGATTCCTACATGTCAAAAATGAATTATGGATAATTTTACTAAAGTATGAGATAAAAAGTATAAGTAAAGTTACTAAAAATAGATAAAATGGTGAGAAAATTCACTAAATAAGTATTAGGAAGTCACCTCTTCATGATGTCTCTATACAATATAACCCCATGTATTCTGCCCATTCATTTATAAAAATTATATTTCATCTTGTGAATATGAGGACTATAAAATATCCTGGTATTAATGGAAAAATATAAATAAACAAATGATTAGTGAATATTTTAAATGAAATTTTAATTATCAAAGGATATACCACTCCGGGGATGCTAGTTTGTTGATATAAAATGATATATTTTATAAATTTGAAAACATAATAACCATAATCATTACCATTATTTTGTTTTGAGAACTAAAAAAACATTAAGAAAAATAAGTAATTTGTTTTTATATATTTTTTGATAGTGTAATGTTATTATATATACCCTAATACTTTTCCATTTTTAGTGGTCGATAGGCTTTTTGTGCTCATGGATTGTCCTTGTTCCGGGATTTTGATAATATTTAAACACCACCCTATCATAACATGATTCTAATTAAAAAATAATATAAAATGTATAACTTGAATTTTATTTATAAAATGTTGCATATATTGTATTAAAAATTGATAAACATCATCATGTTTGGTTGGATTGTTGGGTATCCATGCATTGAATCCATAAAATTAATCTCTGGAGTATCTAAATCGACCATAATGAGTAACCAATTATTCCTAAAAATAAAAATGAATAGGTAAATAAATGAATTAAAATATATTTTACATGGTTTAATTATATAGTTTTACCCCTGCCTCATGGGTATTTGGAAGATTTTGTAGTCTATAAGTTTTTTTCAAACATTATGGCCAATTTTTTCACCATTCCTTTATATTTATTTGGTTATAATAAGAATTCTTATTTAGAATTGATGTGAATACCAATGAGTCCAAATTTTAATTCATAGGGATTTCCCTTTAAATAGTATTAATATATACACCTGAAAAAATTATGAATAGTATTCAGTCATAATTAACATGGTAGATCATCTATTGGAAACAAATCATGAAAAAAAACCTCATGTATACATTTACAACTGATACTCCAAGTCATTCATGTATGAGTATTTAATTTACATTATCAAGACCAGTATAGTCTTTAATGTCCTCTCCGTACATCTATTCTTCAAAATCAATTATGATCGTATCACTACTTACTAACATTGTATCAGTGTGAACCTTTAATGTTAGTAAATGAGGAAGTTGAACGGGTAGGGTAAAGGTTCTTTGTGAAGATATTTTTGATTGGCCGGTTGATCCTTTAGATCATTTTGATTCAACCTTCCATTTCACCCCTTCCCTTTGTATTTATATAATAACATTCATTGGTTTAATCCTTTTTTTATTAATTGTTAAAGGTTTTTCATGAAAAATAAATTGGAAATAAATACCTCCTTATCGACATGTATTTTTACAAGATCTAATAGCAATGTTATGAAAGTTATAATTAGTTTCTTGATCATATGAATATCTACATTATCAAGTGGAATAGGTATATAAACACTAGGCTTGTGAGATATGTGAATCCCCACTCTCACATGACCTATTGGATTTTTGTTGTTGTGAAGAATATATCCTTGGATATTATACATGACACCTCTCACAACAAGGAGACGGATGGGTGTTGATAGATATAAATCACAATCATTTTCACCCTATAAAATATCAGTATAAGAAAGGTTTAAGTTTCTTCTTGATTCACCTTTCAAAAAAAACATGATAATATTCATTACCCCTTATAAGATAGATCTTTTAGAGGAATAACTTTCCTCAAAGCTGGTGGGGGTGGGGGGGGCTTTCTGTAGTGGTTGTTATTATGTTGTTTCTTCTCTTTGATTCCTTCCTATAACATTTTCTAAAAACTCTTAATACCAATTAATTGTTTCTTATAGATTATATAATCATGTTTAAAACTCTTCCATTTTCTTATCTTTATCCCCATGTTCATTTATTTTACCAAAATATGTTTAGGGTGACACCCCAAAACTTGTACCACTAACACGACCATACTGTTTTGTCTACTTCAAGACCACTGATAATAGTTGTTCATCGAGTACAATTGATGATGATTCTTATGCCTATTTCAGGTAAAAAAATATAGTAAAATAAGTTATCAATATTGTGTAATACTTATTTAAATTAATTTTTTATTATTTCATACTTACACATGCTTCCCATACTTTTTGTGTGTTTTCATCTATTAATATCCCTTCTTTATTTACACATGCCTCCTTTTATAGAACATGATGTAGGATGGAAGTGGATTTGAATTTCAATTCATAAATCTACATTTAAATAGAGGAACATGATTATTTTTTTGTTTCATGTCACATAAAATTATTTCGGTAGATTTAAAATAAATATCATTTTTTCAAGTGAATCATACCCCATCCTTACTTTACGGTAGGGGTAAGTAGGTTTTACTACTCATTACTTATTTTCAACACTCACTTTATGCTTTATAAATTAATAATTCTTAATCAAAGTGATTAGTACACATATTTTAAAGCAATGTATTACCGGTCAAAATGTACATGAAAAGATGTCTCCTCACAATGACCAATAAACACATCCCATTATTGTTGGTTTATCAGGTGTGCATACATATGTGGTAGGTGTATGTTCATTTTCATTTCAACATACTTGAGAGGATACTTTATAATAATTGTGTGAAATCCTCAATGAGACTTTCCAGTGAGTATTAATGAAAATTTCATTCGAGATTCATCTACTATAAATCCACTTTTCAAGAGATAATGAAGAGTAAGTCAATGTTTAATTATTTTTTCAGTAAAATAAAGAAATTATATCATAATGTTACCCTAATATATTCCCAAATTAGTTTCTTAATCATGGAAATAACATTGTTCCATAAATCTATATCAATTGGAACATGCATGATAGTGGTGAACCCAATGTTACTACTAAACATGGCCTTATTGGGGTTAACAGGCTATCTGCATGCATTCCATTCAACCTCGAATTTGATACCTTTGTTTCTCATATTAATAATTTTTTTATCCCCATCACTCTAAAACACTCATGTTTTCTCTAGGACCTAAGCTATTCACCATATACCATTTCCTTAGCTTAAACATCATAAATATGTTGTTCCTCTAGATTACTAGCATCGACATATGTATAAGTTTGTTATTCCTTTGTATTGGAAGTACCAACGTGTTGAGAAACCTATTGTTCCTTAGGATTGGTAGAATAAACATGTACAAAATTCATTATATATAGAAATGGTTGAACAATTTATATTTCATAATTTTATCTGTGAAAAGATAATAATATGAGGTAATTCAATGTATATTAAAATATATATATATATATAACCATATTATTGAACTTTATTTTTAAATAATATTGATTGGATTTAACCCCACTATTGAGTATCCAAATACCTTCACTGTGGTCTCCTATAACATAAAAGATTCCATCTACATTGGGACTGCTATGAAATAATTGTGACATCCCAATGAAAGGGTCATCCTCAGTTCAATTAACATCTAACCCCTTAGTGGTATGGACCAATGAAAAATCAATTAACCACTTTTGGTTTGAAAGATCTGAAATATAAAATACTTATACTGCCAATGATACCATTATAATGGTTCATATTTGTACCATTCCTTACTAAAATCCACTTTCATGAATCTCAATTCTTCTATTTTAGTAGCACTCCTATTATCAAGCCACTTGCTTTGAAAAATAAGCAATTGAAATGTTTTATAATCCAACTCCCATATTATTTTGATGATGCCAAAGTATGACATATTCATATAAATTGGATTTATGTCCTTAGAACCAGATACATACATCACTTCGGTCATAAGTGTAACTACACTATTTTTCATAGTATTTCATTCATCATGTTTATTTATATAGAACATATAACCCTTAGTTATATAACCATTATAAGATAATACATGCACACTTGGTCCTCTAACTATCCATTGAAGTCTTTATGAAATTGAATCCAATTTTTTAGTTTAATCCTTAAAAATATAGTCTCAAAATCATCCTATAAACTATTTATTATGTATATTTGATATCCATCTTTTAGCCCCTGATGGATTTAAATGCCTAAAAATTACTCTATGGGTTTCAACATATAGGGAAACCTCTAAAATGTTATAAAAAATTTAAAGGTGGGATTTATCCCAATATATAATAATTATTGTGACATAATCTATTCCAAAAATTCCTTTGTCTATAATTCACTCGGTGTGACAAGATTTTGGAAGACCAATGCTTTCCACATCGGGCAGGTAGTCGATACAGAATTCAACAACTCCATTAACAACATATTTCTCTTAAAAAAAACCTTATGGTCAAATTTTATTTTTGATATACCCTTTAAAAATATTCATATATTGTTTAATGAGGTACATATATCTATAATGTATAGGACCACATAGTCGAATATCTCTTACCAAGTGAACCATAAAGTGAATTATCGTATCAAAGAATGTCAGTGGGAAGAACTTCTACAATTCAAATTATATGACAACAATTTCCTTTTCTATAGTTAGAAATTTTCCATGGGTCTATAACTTTTCTATATATATATTTGAAAAAGAAAAAGATATTGGTTAATGTATAATGGACATTCTTGGGGAAAATGAAACATAAAGCTACATGCATTAGATCTTGCATCAAAACATGATAATCATGTGATTTCAAACATTTTAACTTTAAATTAGCCATTGACATGATATTATTGATATTTGATGAATACCCCTCTAGAACTATTACACCATTTAAGAAGTTTCAAAACTCATATCTCTCTTTCCAGGAAAGAGTATAAACAACTAGAAGAAGAAAATTCCATTTTTCACTCTTCACTGACGCCAACTCTTCTCATATTCCCATGTCAACCATGTCCAACATAGCCTTAATTCCATCATTTTTTTACTGGGTGATTTTACTACCATTCTAATGACACAATCACATACATTTTTCAATATTCATAACATTAAGAAAATTCTTAACATACAAACAATTCTAGTATAGTAATTCAAAAAAATGATCTCCTTTTCCAACTGGTATTTGTAAGGTTTTTCAAAAAAAATGTTTTCTAAAAGCAGCTACCATATCTTTCAATTTCTCAAAAAATTGATCACTTGTTAGTGGAGATGGTACAGTATGTTCTTTTGAACTCCCATCGAATGATGTCGTTCAAGATTAGTATTTATGTCATCGAGGTATAAATTTGTGATGTTTTAGAAACATAGTCTTCAATGAATGTTTTAACTTAATTGACTGTGTACCTTGTTTAGTTCCTTTAATGCTATATCCTGGAAAATTTCCATAAGAGGGATAGTCAATTATTTTACCATTAAACATGTCTATCAATGTGAAATCTTTATTTCTGTAAGAATCATACAATGTAACACTTAAATCCCGCAATAATTTCAAATATTGGATTAATAGATCCAAATAAACATCAATATCATTACCGAGTTATTTTGGTCCTGATATAGGCAAAGATATCATAATGTATTTTAATTTCATATATAACCACGGTGGAAATTTATAATTTACCAACAAAACTAGGTATATACTATGAGTGTTTCTTTGAAAACTAAAAGGATTAACTCCATATATAGATAGTGCAAGATGAAGGTTTCTCACCTCATTTCCAAATTCAAGATACTTGTGAGCAATTATCTTCCACTAAGGAGAGTCTACTAGGTGATGAAGTTTCCCATATTCATTTCTTGTATCTGCGTGTAGCATCAATTGTCTTGCAGTCTCCTCACTTCTATATAGGTTCCTAAACCTTGGAATAATTGGAAAGTACCATACAACTTTTGTAGGACCTGATTCATCTTTCTTGTATCGAGAAGCACCACACTTTGGGAATTTTTAAGTGAATTTTAGTCCTTTTGAAACAATATACATTCATTTGAACATACACGTATTATTTCAGACATCATACCCATTAAATATAGAATTAATTGAGCATCATATGTTTGGAAATAAAGATCATTTTCTTCAGGGAGCACATCATTCAAGAGAGCACGTAGTTCAGTAAAACTGGCATCACTCCATTTGTTTCCAACTTTTAAATTATATAGCTTCATAATAGCTGAAAATGTTGTATATTTAGTACAACCATCATACAATGAAATATTTTTACATCTATTTAGATTATCAAACATTTTTGGATAATCAAAAAGTTCATCTCAAATTTTCATTGTCATTTCCACAATATGATCTCAACAATTATTCACACCTGTAATCATATCCTCAATACGGTCTTTATCATTGTCCACACTTGTAATCAAATCAAATGTTCCATAAAATGCGGTTTTATCCCAGTCACTAGCTATATTCAATTTTTTCCCATGTTTAGCTCAACATTTATAACTTCGATCTATTCCATAACAGATCATGTGTTATTCTAACTCCTATGGACTAATTAGTCTTGAATAAAAACAGTGTAAACATGGAAAAAGGATTTCATAAGGGTTATATGCATGATCTTTTGCAAACTTGATGAACTCTTTCACCCCATCCTCATACTCTTCTTTCATATGATTAGAATAAATATATTTTTTGTTCATATCCATCCCATTTGATTTGGTAATATTAATATTTAACAAAATAAATAAAGCATAAAAACCATTTCATAGAAAAAGTTCATCTTATGATTAGAATATTAGTGTAAGGTAAGATTATTAATGGTTATTATTTTAAAGTCATAAATTGGTGTATTAATGGTTATGATTTTACTATTTTGGGTTATAATTACTCTTTTCTATATTATATGAACCTAATATATCGTATCTTTCACTAATTCGGGTCCCAAGAGAGACCACTACCCTATCAAAACCCAATATAGAGGGGATCAACATATGGTCTTTAATACAAATCTTGAAAACTAGCTATCTATATCAATGAATGATAAATATTTTTATACAAAAATTATAATATGTAAAATTTAAAATTTTATCTCTCAATGTTTGTCACAATATATTTTCCATATTTTTGTTTCCCGAAAAGAAAACAATATTGAAAGATGATACTATATTGGTAACTAAAAATAAAATACACTAGGTAATGACATGTTTTAAAAAGACATTTTGGTTTTAATCTATGAGAGTAGGAGGGATACTTGGAAGTAAATGGGAATAATTTTTTGATTTTAAACATTAGGAGTAGGAGGGATACTTGGAAATTGGATCTGATTACCATTTGTGCACCATAAAAACCCTGCTTGCTTATCATTTGAAATAACCACCTTACATGATAAGTGGGTAGGGTTTTTTCCATGCACAAATAGGATCTCTATGAAATAAAAGTGAGAAATAATGATGAATGAGTGGAAATTAACTTGAATGAGAAGGATAGGTTGAACTAACAATGGCTCAAGGAAAGAGAGATTGAGTGGAGAAACAATGAGGTATATCAAGGACAAATAATATCACTTACACACATGTTGTTTAAACCATTTAGGAAAATTACAAACAAAAAAAGATATTTGAGGGGGAGAAACAGATCAAATGTGATCACATAACTTGATTTTAATATATCATTATAATTTCAAGAAAACAAAATTAGATAAACTTTAAACTAAGAAAAATATATTAATAAAAATTTTAAAATTTTAAAAAAAAATTAAACAAAAGTGATTTCATATATTCATTAAAATCATTTACATAATCCATATATTTATTTATTTTAAAATATATAGTTTAAATTTATACATAATAATTAATAAAAATTATTTTTTAAAACTTTAAATTTCAAAAACTATCAAAATTATTTACATAAAAATTTTAAAATATTTACACACAAATTATTTACATACATATAATTAAAATTATTTATAAATTACACTGATGATCTCCAAATCAGATGTATCACCCCGTCAATCATTGAGATGATAATGGGAACCACTATGTGTGTTGTCGACATGCATGGACACCTAAAAAATATAAATGCAATCAGAATTTCCAAGAAAAAAATGTTTCTAATTCAATTCATTTACCCAAATGACTACTGATCATAATCATGTCATGAAACATAAACTAAAAAACAAACAGACACTGTGAAAATTATTATTTTTGTATCATTCATAATGGAAGTTGACTAAAACCACTCGTAAATGGTGGGCTGGTTTCAGTTCGAGCAGGAGAGTACAACACTGAGGATGGAAGTGTTTGGGGCTCACTGCACTGGTGGTAGAACAAGTGTTATGCTATCTTGTAAGGGAGGACCTTGACTGGGTTGATGGTGCAATGGGAGTAGTGCAGTGTCATGCAAAAAGAAGTGGATCTTCAGGCACTAACAAGATAAATCAATGATGGAAAGTTCAAGGATCGCGATTAAAGAGGATTAGAAAACAGATACCCTGGGTTTTGAGGGGATCAATTCATCCAAGAAGATGAAGGAAGAGTTGCGACAACAATTCGGTTCCATGAGAGCCTAAACGACACAAGAGACGTGAACTCTGTTAGGGTTCTATTTAAAAGATTGGGAAGACATTTATCAACGCTTGCAAAAAATTGTTTATAAAGAGTGGTTTCATCAGCATTAAAATGGTAAGTGCTGATAAAACAGATCTTTATCCTCGCTCTATCAGTGCTAATAAAGAATTATTTTTATCAGCGCTAATATAATAAATATATTTATTATTTAAATACATTTATTATAATTATTTAATTATTTAAATATATATATATATATTTAATTATATTTATAATTATAAATCAATATATTTAAAAATATTTCTATATAAGTATAAATATTTGTATATAATTATAAATAATTGTATATAATTATATATATTTATATAATTACATATATTTATATCATCACATATATTTATATTAATATATATATATATAATTCTAAATATAATAAATATATTTATTCTTTAAATATATTTATTATAATTTTATATTTATTTATATATTTATTTAATTATAAGTATAATAATAAATAAATATATTTATAAATATTTGTATATAATTATAAATATATTTATATGTAATTATATATAATTATATAATAATATATATTTATTAATATAAGAATATATATAATTATAAATATAATAAATATATTTATTATTTAAATATATTTGTTATAATTTTGTAATTATTTAAATAAATATATTTATTTATAATTATAATTATAAATACATATATTTAAAAAAATTTGTATATAATTATAAATATATTTATATATTTACATTTATATTTATTAATATATAAATATATATAATTATAAATATAATAAATATATTTATTATTTAAATATATTGAGTATAATTTTATAATTATTTAAATAAATAAATAAATATTTATAATTATAAATATAAATAAATATATTTAAAAAAATATATATATAATTATAAATATAATTATATAATTATATATATATATAATTTTTCTAGATGGGTTCGAGTCGAGAGCTTATCGTTCTAACCCACAATGGCGATTAGGGATTTGCTTCTAGGGATTCCTCAGTTTCCCCTCCTTTAGCTGAAGATTTTCGCCTGCATGAGAGATTTGATTATTATAAATATGTTACAGATGATAGGGGCGACAAGAATCTTGTTTGTAGTGGAATCTCTTCAAACGCTTCACGCCACGATAATAGATCTAACCATTCTTTCTCTTCCTTCAAGGATATTGTTGCTGGATGTCCCCATCGCAGAGGGAGCGTCTTTCATGTGAAAGTAAACCCATATGTGACCTTAGAGTGATTGGAGAAAGGTAAGCACTCCATCGTTGCTCAGCTTCTCTTACCAAGGGGTTCCAAACCATAGAAAATCGATGACCTGATTGCACGCCTCTTGGAAATTTGGGTTTTTTGAGTTAGCAAAGTGTCTTTGTAGGCTGTGAATTCTTTCACACTCTTTTCCCCTCTGAGGAGTTAAAGATGAAAGTGTGGGGATTTGTTTTAGTGTCTCTCAATTTGGGTATTCTATATATTTGAGAGTGGGATCATAATTTCAACCCATTTTAGGTATGTAATTCCTTTATTCAAACGTGGGTGCACAGTCTAAACTAGGTACTTTGGCACCCATGTTTTTTATATGAAATTTTAATTTCAATTGGAATTCCCATAAAAAATGGATAGGGAGATTGAATTGGATAGGTTCAGTCACTTTTCTATGTTTATGGTTGAAATAGATTTGAGCTCAACTCTTGTTGACAAAGTGATCCTCTCAATTGAAGATGATTAAATTGAACTGAATATCAAGTATGAAAAAATTCCTTGGTTTTGTTCGGATTGCAGAATCATTGGGCATGATAGGATTAATGGAAAGAGTTATGTGATTTTTTCCTTCTGCTCTACCAGATTCCATGATGAGATCTAGTTCTTTAAGAAGTTCAAAAGGCTGAAGCCCGTTGGTTTCAATTTTCAAGGTGATAAGTAGGGCAAGACCCAGAATAGGGAGGGGGGTTGTCCGAGGGTACCATGCATCTAATATTTCTCCTACTGGGGATGGACTCCCACAAAAAGATAAGGACTTTAATGACCTTTGGAAACCTATTAAATCCTATGTTGAGGCTATAGTGGCAGGGATGGAAAGTCTCATGGGTACTCACTCTTCTGTTTTCACCAACCAGAAGCCTGAAAAGGATAATAATTTGGATAACAAGACCAAGGAGGAATATACAAAATCTTCAGGTGTGGATGGTGAGAACCAACCCTCATGTAAAAATAAATTATGGGCATATTATGCAGACGAAGTGGATCATGAGCAACTACTGACGCCTACTGTTATTTATAATAGATATTTCCTATGAAAGAATGATGAGTTAGTGCCTAAAAATTCTGGTCTATCTAATGCTAAAAATTATTTTAAAGTTGATGTGTAAGAAGAAGTTGGTAATGAACTATAGAAGGAGGTATTATTACCCATGGCCAAAAGCAAAGGAAAAAATAATACATAGGAAGTTGTATCTTCAAAATTGATGAAGGCTGGTCCTAGTATGGTTTGTCGGCCGGTAATGAAAAGTGATCCAAATTGGATAAAAACTTATTTGAAAGGTACTAAAGGAAAAAAAATTACTATTTGATGAGGATGGTTTCTAGCTGGTCTCTCACAGGATGGCCAACTCACTTGGTTCTTCACCCAAGTCTGGACCACCAATGGTTCAGATCCATTCTCAGGTGGATGTTGTGCCCTTTGATGAGGGGATATAGGACTAGGGAATGGTATTTTTCTCCATTATTCCATTGAAGAAATAAGATCATGGGATGGTTACCTATTATCCTAAGGATGAGAATCTTCATATGGTAGCTGCTTATACTCGAAATACTCAGTCATGAATTTGGAGACCAAATTCATGACTCCAAATCTATTAATAAAGAAAACAAACATGAAAAGAGGAGGATTCTAAAGACAAAGGTGAGTCTCCCTTGATCCAAGTTCAATTGAAAGTAAGGGAACACTCACTTAGTCTGCTTGACATTTTAAATCAATCTAATATCAAGGAAGTTTTCCATGATGAATTGGAAATGTTCATGGATCTTTTCAAGTTTAAGGAAAATCCTCGGGTCATGACATTGAGCCACATGATGAGGAGGATGAATCATTGAGCATGGATGATCAATTTGACACTTGGTAGGCTCCTAACCAATGAAAAAGAGGTAGACACCTGAGAGGTTGAGGTGGCTTCCAAGAAAGGGGTGGCGGACTTAAAAGAAAGTGATTGTTAAATGATTTTTTATGGTGTTGTTTGTGCTATGTTTTAGTACTATAACCCCTCCCACTATGTGCTTGTGTACTTTCTTTTTAATAATAATTTTTCAGGACCATGGATTTAATCCATGGTTTACAACGTTCCTAATTATATATATATATATATATAATTATATATATATTATTATTATAATTATAAATAAATATTTTTATAAATATTTTTATATAATTATAAATATACTTATATAATTATAAATATATTTATATAATTATATATATATATGTATACAATTATATATGTATTTATTAATATATAAATATATATAATTATAAATATAATAAATATATTTATTATTTAAATATATTTATTATAATTTTATAATTTTTTAAATATGTATTTATTTATTTATAGTTTTATAAATACTTTATATATATATATATATATTTATAATTTTATAATTAACTATTTAAATTATAAAATTATTTAAAAAATCCATTTAAATATATTAATTATATAAATTTCAAACATATTTTAAATTTTAAAACTTAATATACAAAAACAAATGAATAGTATTTAAATTACAAACATATTGAAAATATTACATGGATAGTAATTAAATAATACAAAATTATTAAATATATTTTTAACATTATTAATGAATATATAATAATAAATTACTAAATAAAATTAAAAAATATTAAGAAGTGAATTCATAACTTTTCGGTGGATTACAGACACATTAAAAATGAAGAAAAATCAAAAAATAGATGATATTAATTATATAAATAACAAAATTATTATATATATTAGGTGTGTGGGGTACAAATACATTCAATCACACAAATACCACACACATAGGCCGAAAAGGTAGGTCACAACCCCCCAAGGGATAATCCCCCCATATGAACCTATTTATTTATATATTAAAGGCATGTAAAGCCTATTTTACAAGGTCCAAAGGCCCATTAGTTTTATGCCTACCTAACCCCTTCATTGTGGCCCTAATATATAAATCTCCTTTCACTACGTCCCTTCTGTCAAACAGGAAATCTTTCAATCACTAGCACACTGCTGTCAATCCTCCAAGGTCCGCCTAGACACAACAACCACCGGGCCAGTATCCATTGCCGTTGAGAACTGGCATCGCCTGGTTGCACCACCATAGGTTGTTGTACCCCTGGTATCATCGAAGCCAGTCCCTGACACAACCCCCTAAAATGGTGTTGCCTCCTGTGTTCATCCCCGCACTGATATTGTGCAGCCCATTAAGCTTCATGGCTTCATTGTCCCCATTGCCAGCCTGTTCTCTACCTGAAACCCACCACCACTATCGAGAAAGCCGCATCCATAGCCCCACTATCGAGTGGGTCCCCACTACTGGAAATCCACTAATCGGCCCACCTATCTTCGACCCCAAAATCAGGCGATCCGAGTTAAAACCCCTAAAAATGGAGAGATGTTAAAATAGAATAAATAATATTAAATCAATAAACAGACTTGTGCACATACATACATGTACACATGAAAGACATACATATGTAAACATACACATATACATACACACACATATACATACACACAAATACACTAATACACATACATACATATAATTATGCATGTACATATATTTTTAATTATTTAATATCAATATAAATATATATTTAAATAAATATATTCATTTATATATTATATAATTGTTTAAACAAAATATTAATATATTTTTTTTATTTTAATTATATACACATTTTGTAATTAATGTATATAAATAAACTATTAAACATTTTGAATAATATAAATTTGATAATTTTTTATATATAAAATTATGAAAATAATATTCAGTTTTTATTAAAAGTTATTTATATCATATTTATATATCATATTTACATATGTATGCTTATTTTAATATAAATATTATTTAGAAATATATAAATATTTATATATAAATTAAATTACTCACTAAGACCATTATCAGTGCTAGGAAAAAGCACGGACAAAGGGTGCCCTTTTATCAGTACTAATAAAAAGGTAACTTTATCAGCACTTTTTGTGAGTGTTGATAAAATTACCTCCTTTATCAGTTCTTTTTGTATAGCATTATTAAATCTCAGTGGTTAATAAAGTGTGATCTATGGTCATGAAACTATGTTAGGCTATAAAATGTAAAATTAAATGAGGTAGAAATTAGGGGTGATATTTGACTAATGGTGATTAATTTCACTATGTTTTACCTCCCCACATATTTTTTACCTCGTTTAATTTTTCATTTTATAGTCCAAAACGATTTTACCTCATTCAGGCCCCCGCATGGTTTTTAATTATATTGTAACTACATTTATCTTTTTATTTTGAATATAAAGTAATGAAAACCCCACCAGAAAATACTCCCAATTTGGTGGTGTAAAAAAGCATCTTATGTGTTCTTGTTTTTTCCTTCCTCCTTCCAAGGAGTTTTTCTGTATTCATGGGTGTTGACCATTTGTGAATTTCTAACATTTGGTATCATAGGAAGGTTTAATTGATCCATGATGTCAAACTCTGGTCCCTCATCACCCTTATTCTCTTAGACATCATCGATAACATCCCAGAATCCATGTACTTGGAGGATAACCTTCATCATTAAGGAACAATTATTGTAGTTTGTCTTCTTGAGGATTGGATTCATCGTCGATCCCCTAACCTCATTCACCACTTGATGTACCACCAGAGGGCCCCTTTCACCTTGAAACATGTCTCTAGGATGTGTTTATGATGTATAAGATCATCAGGGCGACGAGGGCTCAAAGTCCAGCATTATGGTTCAAGTCGACCTTGCTCTGATACCAAATGTTGGAAATTTATATCCAATAAACACCCACTAATATAGATTAACACCTTATAATGAGGAAGGAAAATGCAATAAAAACCCCACCAGAAAAGCATCCTAGTTTGGTGGTGCACAAAAACATCTTTTGTGTTCTTAATTTTTCTTTCCTCCTTCCAAGGCGTTCGTCTATATTCATGGGTGTTAACCAGCGAGGCATTTCCAATATTTAGTATCATAGGAAGTTTGACTTGATCCATGATGCCAGACTCTAATCCCTCACTGACCTGACAATCTTAGACACCATCGACACATCCCATATCCCTCATTGAAGGTGACAATGACCCTTTGATGGTACATCTAGTGGTGAAGGAGGTCAAGTTATCAATAAAATATCTAATCCTTATGAATAAAAACTACAGTGATTGGTCCTTGATGATGAAGGTTATGCTCCAAGCACACTGACTCTGGGACACCATCGACACCGGCGATGTTGAACTCTAGGACAATAAGATTGTGTTGGATGCCATCCTATTCATTGTCTCACCAGAGATGATCTCTATAATCACTATTAATGAAAGTGCCAAGGAAGTGTGAGACACTGTAAAGACCATGTGCATCATCATTGATCGAGTGTGCAAGGCCAATGTGCAAAAGCACTGTAAAAATTATAAAGGCATTACGTTCCACTATAGTGAATCAATGGATGACTGAGAAATTTGTCTCACAAGGTTGGTTAACTAATTCACTATATTCAATAATCCAGAGCCTCAATATAAGGTCATTGAGAAGTATTTGTGCATTTTCCCTTCCATGTTCTCCCGAATTTCTCTTTCAATTAAAACGCTACTCGAAATCTCAACACTCTCTCTAGAGGAGGTAACATGGAATCTAAAAGCAGTAGAGGACCATTTTAATCTAGTTCCCACCACCAATTCTCTAGAGAAGCCTCTCCTCACCGAGGAGTGGGTTTCATGGATGAAGGATCGACAGATGGGGGAGACATCCTTCAATGGCTCAAATTATGGAAACCATCACTGCTAACCACCATGAAAAAATATTGATGGTGGAAACATTAAAAATGGAAATTATTTCTTAGAATATGGCAGTTTTCATGATTCCTCAAGGGGAAAATTCTACAATTATAGAAAAATGGGCCATTGGGCCAAATATTTCTGCAAGAGATTGAAAAGGGTCAAGACCCTTTTAATCCAAGGTGATGATGATGAGCACGCACTCCTTATGGTAAGGGAATATACTATAGTGGTTGATTCCCCACTGACACAGTCCTCCACCCCTGATATTCTACCACCATAGTACAACCTTTTGTGGCTTGTTGAGGTGAAATTATTCACAAAACTAGATCAAGAGGAGGCATGAAATGATGACTTATGGTGCCTCGATACTAGTTCCCCAAACCATAGGATTGGGTCCTTTATTTTCTCCTCTGAGTTTTAATCTGGGATCTGCAGCATCATGAATTTTGGAAAAGTATCCATCATTAACATTAAGGGGTGAAGGAACATCATTTTCTCCTATAAAACCTATGATCACTACATGTTCAATAGGGTGTAATTTATCCTGAGTCGCACCACCAACATCATTATCATTAGAAAAACTAATGAGAATGGTTTACAAATACTGATCGATGATGGAATCTTAAAGATACTCAACCAGCATCAATGTCTTTTGGCCAAGGTAAAGAACTTCCTTGGATAGATGTACAAGCTCAGACTTGACATTTCACAATCATTATTATTGTCTTCAAGGGGCTAAAATAAGGAATGGTGGTGGCATGAATGGTATGACCACCTGAATATCTAGGATCTGCATAATCTCTCTCAATGCAATATGGTGTAAGGGATTCTATGAATTGATCAGTTGGATAAAGTATATGACCATTGACCAATTGGAAAGTAGTGGTTATTGTCTTTCCCTAAGAAAGAGAAGCATCATGTAGATCAAGTCCTCGACCTTATCCATGATGATTTTTACGGTCTGATCACATCGACAACGTTAAGTAGAAACTACTAATTTCTACTGTTTTTGGAGTACATGAGCTGCTACATGTGGATCAATATACTTGCAAGAAAGGACCAAGCTCTAGTGTAAATCAAATTCTTTCAGGCCAGTTAGAGGTGGAGATAGGGAACAAGCTGAAGGTACTCTGTACCGACTGTGGTGGCGAGCTCACTTCAGTGGAATTTAGTGAATACTATGTTGAGTGTGGCATACAATGGTACCTCATAGCTCATTATTCACCACAATAGAATGGGGTCATTGAATGAAACAACCAGATAGTGGTTTTCATGTCTTAAAGAATACTGAAGGCAAAGGGTCTCCCTAGTATGTTTTAGGGTACCATTATTTTTATCCTCAATCGGGCACCGATACAAAGCCTTGATGGGATGATATCGTATGATGCGTGGCATAGAAAATAAGTGGTGGTGCACTTTCTTCACACCTTTAGCTATATTATGCATGTCAAGATCATGAAGGATCACATGAGAAATCTGGATGACCGAAGTACATCAATGATATTTATTAGGTATGAGTTCATATCCAAGGCATAATTCATGTATGACCCTAACAAGAATCATGTTCATGTATCGTGTGATTTGATCTTCAATGAGGCAGCACAGTGGGATTGAAGTGCTGATGAAAAACAAGATGTGTTGATTAGTGATGATCCATTAACTATTGGTCACACTACGGTATATATACCGAGGACAAAAGAGACCAAAAACACTATTGGAGACCATATATCATCACCCACAAGCACTGGAATGTGCTCTATAGAAACTGCAACACCAAGCATGCTCGAGGTGATTTTTATGCCAGTAGATAGAGTAGAGTTCACCTCACTACCATCCTACATAGATTAATAACTCAATGATGATCACAATAATGCCCCACTTCTTTTTCACACCATTGACGATATTATCAGGCTAATAATGACACTTGGGTTTTCACTGTGTAAGTTTGATTCTAGTGAGATACACATCACTACGATAGATGAGCCAACCTCCTTTAGTGAAGCAGAACAACACCCATGTTGGTATAAGTCAAAGATTAAGGATAATCCAAATAAATAGTAATTTGGGGAAGTGAGGTAGAAGGATAAGAAGGTTTTGAGTTTGTGGTTCAACAAAAAAATCCTGCTTGTGTCCCTAGGTGTGGGTGGCAAAAGGCGTTCCTTCATAGGTCCAATAGTATGTCGACATCTTCCATGACCAAACCTAATGATGCCAAGACCACCACGACCACCTTTCTACTAGCAAAATTCATTATAGAGAAACCATGGAAAGTGACGAGAAGGTCTCAAGGGAGGAGCTGTTCGCATACACTCTCACAAAGTCACTTGGGTATGCCATGTTTCAGGAGTTGTGAGTGAAGATTGGAATCACTACTATCTATTGAACACGATAAAAATTAGGGATGATATTTTTAACTAATGGTGATTAATTTCACTGTGTCCCCCCCCATAATTTTTCCCTCATTTAATTTTTTATTTTACGGCCCCGTGATGCATGAAATATAGAAGCACCATTTATGATTTATAGATCGAAATATATATATCATGCACTCTGAGTTTTGTATTCATGGAGAGGGGGTATATCCCTACGTTGTAATCTAGAGATCAAGAAAATAGAAAATTGGGGCCTTGAGAGCAGTCGTAACCATGCATGTCAAGATTTTTGGACTGAAGTAAATATAATACAGGCCCTAGTGGGACTTCAGTAGTTTTAATTATAATAATATCAGTAGTATTTAATAAATTATATTCTATATAGAGGGAGATAGATATCTAAGAGATCAACATAGGTGTCCCATGACACCATAGTAACGTGTAGTGGATAAGGGATAGGATAATATAATAAGACCAGTTACACAACACCACATGTAATGGAAGAATTTCCAATATTTTAATGAAATATCTTATAAACAGAACATAAATGTCATAATTGTTGGTATTTTAGTGGGATTTACAAGATGTGGTTGGTAATATCATAGGATCTCAATTTAAGATTAGTGCACTATAAGATTGAAAAATAACTGAAAATACCCTAAATGTGTAAGTTTAACCTAATATTAAATCTAGATATTTTGTTAGGGTTGGATATAAAAAGGGAAACATCACCCCTTTACACTAGAGATCATCTATGACATTTTAGATTTATTTTTAGTGAAATTGTGAGTGTAAGAGACTATATTATAAGAAGGTAATCTATAGGAGAAGTCCTAGGGTTCTTCCAAATTTATCCTTAAGAAGAGATTCAATTCAGAAGAAAAATAAAGGTAACATGAAATTATTTTAAAATCATTATTTTTATATATATTTTAACAGTTTAAATTGATTTATACTTATTTTTAAAATGAATTCAAGAAGAAAAATTATATTTCTTGATATTCTTTTTCTAAAAAAAATTATTTTATATAAAAGAAACCTCTTTGTGGGTTAATTTTAAATGAACAGTTTTAAATTTATTTTGATAAAAATCAAGGTGGTTTATTTTTGAATGAATTGTTTTATGTTTTAAATTTATTTTCCCTAAAAATATTCTTTATGTTATTTTATCAAAGTTTTATGCAAATTCTATAATAATTTTTCTCTTATTTATAGATTTTAAATGATTTTGTTTATTGATTTTAAAAGAAATATTAAATGAGATTCTATAAACAAGTTAATCATTTACTATGGTAATTTCATTTCATGGATTAACTTTAAAATTCTTATGATTATGAATTATTTTATGAGTTTTTTTATGAAAAGCATGAGAAAATAAATTTTTTGATTTTAAAATATAGTACTTGGGAATTGACGATGAAAGTGGGAATGGGGAGTGAACCCAAACCCTTATGGGACTATGTCTATTATGTGATGGGTGAGTCTATTAAATCCCTCTAATTAATTAGGTAAAATGATGAAAATATTTTATATAAGTTACTCATAAGAGAATTTAAATGGTGAAAATTATTCCTATAAAGTGATGAAGTTAACTAATGTATGTTACTCCTAAGAGATATTAGAATTTTGTTGTTCTACGATGAAAGTTTGATGACCCAAGATACTATGAGGATTTTTTATGTTTTAAAATGAGTTTTATAGAAAATATTTTGATTTTATAAAAGAAATTTTTTTTAGAAAAAAGTTAATGTAAATCCTTATATGGGTAATGTTTTATTCTTCAAGGGGAAAAAATATAGGATTTTATGTTTTAATAAAGAAGTTTTTACTTAAATATCTCTATGACTTATAAAATAATGTATCAAAACTATTATTCTTATTTTATATTGGTTTATGACACTATTTTATGAACCCATTCATGGGTGAAAAGGTAATTTCATGTTTTGAAGAAATTATTAATGAAGGCTTAAAGTTTTAGTATTTAAAGTAAATAATTGTTTCAAATGATTTTCTTAGGTTCTTCAAAGGATATGCAGGACTCACTATTTTAAAAACCCCTATTGAGTAATTTTATGCTCACCCTAAATTTTAAAATGATTTTTATAGGGATAGAGATGAGTAATATCATTTATAATGATTGCAAGGACTATCTCTATATGGTGAAAGTGTAGAAATTTTAGAATTTTAGAAAATGTATTTGGAAAAAAAGAAATGTAGGTTTGAATATGTATTATTAGTCCTAATTATCTAAATCTCTATACTTAAAAGAATCTATTAAATGTAAGTGACTCAGTATTTAGTATTGACTATGCAACTATGGAAGTTTTTTTTAATGGGTTACTTCTTTTAGTATCAAGATATTTATGTAAAGATTCATGTTTTTTTAACAACCAATTCTAGAAGTGTGGGTATGAGGTGTTATAGTTTGGTATCAAAGAAAAGGTTTAGAAAATTTTGGAGATTAAGATGTTACTGGTTAAGGATGGTAGTTTTTGAGAATCTAGAGATAATATTTTAAGACATTGAGGATATTTTTAGGTTAAGGAAATATATTTTGATCATAGTTTTCCTAATTTTGGTAGAATTATATAAAATCTATAATATTCTATTATTTCAAATTTAGGAAGTAGTATAATGGCCTTTTTTGGAAAAACTTTTATATAGTAATTTTTTATAGTTTTTATCTATAAAGTTATCTTTATTAAACTTTAGGTATTTATTAAGAAAAATATTAATTAGTCTACACTTAAATTAAGAAGTTAAAATTTATCATTTTATATCTATTATGTGTTATTGTAAAATTGAGGACTAGTTTCAAGACTGAAGGAGGGAGATAAAAATGAATCTTTTGTCCCTTATGAATGGCTTTCTTTTAATCATTATTGAAAATTCATGCCCTTATAATTTTGAGACCTTTTCCAACATAAAACTCTCCTTCAAAAAATTATATTATATATCAAATACTTACTATAAACCTTGGTATTTCCATGGGACATGGATCATTTTAGATCAAATTTTAAATTCTCAACTCTCCCAGCTTTTGTGAAAAGTGAGGTATCATTAAGGGATTTTCAAAATTTTCACCTAGTCAAGATAT
The DNA here is from genome assembly GCA_963277665.1 of Viscum album. Taxonomy (NCBI): domain Eukaryota; kingdom Viridiplantae; phylum Streptophyta; class Magnoliopsida; order Santalales; family Viscaceae; genus Viscum; species Viscum album. Next base: position 1,560,760,888 of record OY728129.1, read on the forward strand.
TTTAAAGAATATTATGATTTTAGAATAGCTACAGAATAGGGGGATCCTCATGCAGTCTATATGTATTTATTTTTAACTTATTTTATTTTTGGATATAATATTAATATTTTGGAAGGACCGATACACAAAATTTTCAAAACTAACTTGATTAGACTATTATATAAAAATCAATCCCAATTGGATGTTTTGAAATTTTATGTTAAAAAAGAAAATTTTCAAAACCACATCTTTTATTTCATCGATACAACCCAAACCATATGAGATGTTTTTGGAAAAAGTAATTATAATACCTTGAATGTTATCTAAAACATTATTATAATTCATGGACTATTTATCTTCATGAAAAAACTCAAAAAATACAATTTTTGGATTCCCTAATGAAGGTATGACTTGATTTTATTTAGTAAAGTTATTATTACAGTTGTCTTGATGAAGTTTTATTTAAAATATATAAAATAAGAGATATAAGATATTGAGGTTTGGAATGAGAAAATTATAAATTCATGAGTTATGAGGTTGAGATAAAAATAATTATGAGGACACAATTCCTATGAGGAGGATAGAATGTAACATCCCGAAATTTTAATATATATTTATTTAAATGAATGATACAAATATACTGAATTTAAAATAAGAAAAAATGTATTTTAATAAAATAATTCAATGACTCGTATTTAGGCATAAAAATATCTCTTCATTATTTTGCAAGTATCCCATTAATAAGGATATGGAAATGATAAACTTAGAATGATAAGTAACAGTAAAATAGGAGAACATTGAATAACCATTACGATAGAAAAATCATATCTTTCTTTATTATAATCATCCATGAGGAGGATTCCATTGAAGACTATGAGAGTGAGAATACAGATTAGCCGGAATATAGGAACCATATTTTTGAGTGATGAGATAAAATAAGACGCGTATGTATTTAAAGGAGAGAGAGATTGACCATTTCATGTGGAGTTATCGATATAGTTTTTGGGAGGAGAGACCATATGGGATCTTTTGGATAATAAATATGATATAGATAAATTATTCATGTTATAAACCAAGAGATAAAATTAATAGATATTTTTGTTAGAAAATATTTTTTGTAACCGAAAGAATATTATTAATTATTTTTAATAGTATCCAGATGATACTTAGTGATGCAATATTTATTATGGTATAATAATTTGAAATGAATAAATTTATAATTATAGGATGGTTATATTAAAATTGAAAGAATATATTTAAAAGTAGTTTTTTGTAGAAATATGATATTATTAATGGTATGGAAAATGTTAACTTAATGATAGTTTCTAGAGAATTATATTAATTTTACTGGTAGTATAATAATTATTATGCTGATAAATTAAAAAATTAAGAGTACATGATAAATATGTAATTAAATATTTTATGTTTACTCAATATTTAAAAAACTATTTAAATATTTTTTGTTATTTATGGTAATTGTGTATGATAAATTATAATGATCTACTCCATGTTATTTTTTTATATAGGTTGATCTTAATAAAAGTTTAATTCTGGTGTAAGTGATTTTTAATCACTTAAAAGGACTTTTATTTTCATATATAGTTTTGATTTTATTAAAAATAAAAAACCATATGTTTTAATACTATCTTAATTATTTTTGAATATATTTTTATTTTCCAAGAAATAAAATGAACATGGAAGTTTATTAAAACATGAAGTCATATTTAATATTCTCACATTTCAAAATTTACAAGAAAACCTGTTTTTATTTGTGTGAATAATTAATAATATCTCGTAATATATTTAGACTAAATAACTTTAATAATAAGTTTTGGATATAGATAAATATTTAAATTACACAACTGAATACCTATTATACACATGATTTTATAATTATATCTACTTTTATACGTCTTTTCTTAAGTTAAGGATGAATTAAGGGATGAGTATTCATCTTAAATGGAATTTTTGCTTTGAATTGTGAGATTTCCAACCTTTTGCATTACATCATCCTTGTAATAGATAATATGTGATTTAAAATACAAAACCCTTTTATAAATGGAGTTTTTGTAAACAAAAAACTAATGGGGTGGGAAAAGAATAGTGCATATATTTTATATTCATTGGAGGTGGTATATCATGCGGGTAGATATAGTATGCAAGCATAGAGGAGGGTCATGCCTTGTTGAATGGTTGTGTATAGTACATGAAATACACAACGCTAATCATGATTTGTAGACATAATTTTGTGGCTCAGAATGATGCACACCATCTCAACTAGGAACTCTACATGTAATCATATCATCGAGTGTTTCGCTAGGTGTTTCCTACAAACTCCAACATCATACCTAGCCACGACATCGAAAAAAATTTCCATGTTGGTGTTTTTATTTTTTTAATTTGAGAAATGGGTGTATGAAGCACCAGATCAAATGGCACTTTTTAGATAAACCCAAAAGCGCCGTATCAAATGGAACTCTTATCTCCCTTCCCCATTTCCATGTCCCTATTTCCTATTATGTATATATATATATATATATATATATATATATATTTTAAATTTATATGTAAATATATTTTAATAATTATATAAGGATAAATATATTTATATTAAAATAATTATAAATATTTATTTATAGAGATAGATTTATAATTATATAAGTATAAATATAATTATAAATATAATTATTATTTATATATATTTATAATTATTTTTATAATTATGTATATATTTATAATTATATTTATTTAAAATTGTAAATGTATATTTATATAAAAAAATTTATGTTTATAAATATATATTTATAATTGTATTTATAAATATATATTTATTATTTATTATATGTCTAAAAATATTTTAAATTTATTTATAAATATATATTTATAGCTATATGAATATAGATTTACATATATAAATTTCTAATTATATAATTTTAAATATAATTATAAATAATTTCATATTTATAAAAATATATATCTATATATTTATATATATTTATAAATATATATATATATATATATATATTCAATTTAAAATTATTAGGTGTTTATTAGTCCAGGTGGGTTCGAGTAATATTTTTAAAATCTAAACCCTTTCAGAACCTAATTAGGGGATTTCCAAACCCAAAACATATTTAAAAATGTTTATTTATCAATGTATTTTAAACAAAAATTATAAATACATATTTACAATTCTTTAAATATATTTACAAATATATAAATAAATATATATTTTAATATATAAATATTAAATGTATTTTAAGTATATATATAAATATATTTTAATAATTATATAATTATAAATATATTTATATTTATATAGTTATAAATATTTATTTTTAAAGATAGGTTTATAATTATATAATTATAAATATATTTATAAATATAATTTTAAATATATTTATTATTTATGTATATATATATATAAACAAATTCATATTTAAAAATATATATTTATAATTATATATATATATAGAATTATATTTATATATAGAATTATATATATATATATATATATATATATATAATTATACCAAGACAACGCGAACCAAAGGTTTTGGCCTATGGTCCCAAAATTTATTGAAAATAAAATAACATAGTACAAGAGAAAATGGGATTTGAAGTCCAGTGACAGCCATTTCCAAAAAATGGTAAAGAATATAACTCATCTATGGGAATAACCACCACCTCTACTTCTTAGATGACAACCCTGCTTCTATGTTTTGGGTTGTCGCCATGTCTCACCATCCACTCAAGAATCAATATTGGGATCCTCAAGAGACTGTGAATCATGTTCGTGAGTCAGACCTGAGCCTTTCGATGATACCTTCTCATAATTGATCCTTATTATAGTCTTAATGGAATGACCATTACCAAATTCTTCAATAAATACCTCCTTTCTATTATATTTGTTTAATATCTCAAACAAACTAAATCTATTTTTACCAGATTCCAGTGGAGTTGAGGGTCGCTCCAAGGAAGCTTTCTCCTCTTCTTCATCTTTTGGTCTATAATTAGGTGAAATGCAAAGCGATATGGATTTCCTCTATGATACCATCTATAAGTCATTGTCATCAATGAGAACATTATTTCCCTTATTACCTTTCAATGGGTCAGAAGCCTTTGTCGGGTCCTTCTTTGAGGCACTTTCAGACATTTTTTAATTTTGAGTTCCACTTCGAGGATTTGAACGCATAGGGGCCTCAACATCCATTTTTTGATTTCCCTTACAGGATGTTGAATCTTTAAGTTGTTCTTGAAGTAGTTTTTGATCAACTATCTCTTGTGAAACTGCCTCATCAGATGGTTACTCTTCAACAACTAGCCCCTCTTCCACAACCTCAGCCCATGGATTGATATAATGTTACCCATAAAGGCCTACTAAAATCACACCAGTAGGGAAAACCCCACTACTACCCTCTAACATAGACCAAGCATCAAGAAATTATATCTGAGGAGGAGAAGTTACCACCTATGTGGACCTATGTCTAGTAATCATATTATCAAAATAAGTATTAATAGGCGTTTCCCCAGAAATTCCATCCAAACTAACCAATTACAGTCCCGATTTATGATTGGAATCAAAATCATGGTCCATCCTATCTTAGTTTACCTGCATGTGCACTCCACCATCCAGAGACTGAGCATGTACAATATTTCCAAAATTTCTATGATAATTATATTTCAAACCCTTATCATTTTTAAAACATACATTTTCATCATTACCTCGAGTAGAGAAAAAAAAAACACACTGAACAGATCACTTACAATTTGAAACTTCATGTCCTGTGACCTTACAGTACAAGAAAAATGACAAATTTTTTCATACTCTATACATAGATCAAACTCATCAGAATCAGTTGAAAACAGTACTCTATCAACTAATATAGAGAACATATCAATTTCATCTAAGAACAGAGCATAGTGGCCAAATCTGACTGTCTCGGCTTCCTTGTCCATTTTTATAGAAACCCCAATTGACAATGCTATGTCCTATAAAATTATTGGATTCCAAAATACCCAATTAATCCCATAAACCTTAACCCACAGTTGAATAGAGGAATTGCTTACCTCTGTAGGGTTGAAATTCTGATCCCATTCTCAGATATATAGAATACCTGGCTTGAGGGAAATCGATCCAAAGCCCCAATCCCACATCTTTAGGTCCTCTAAATGAAAGAGGATATGAAATAATCCCTACCCCAGCAATATGCATTTCCATCTTGTGAAACCCCAAATTCTTTAAAGACATGAAACCAGCTGCTCGATTACTTTATATATATATATATATATATGTTTAAATAAATGTAAATTTTTAGTTATTATTACTGATTTAAAAATATATTTAAATAAATATATTTATAAATAAATATTTCTAAATATGTTTTGGGTTTGAAAACCCCATAATTGGGTTTTGAAATGGTTTAATTTTTAAAAATATTACCTAAACCTGACCAAACTAATAAAAGCGTAATAATTTTAAATTTAATTTTATTATATATATATATATATATATATTTATAAAAATATATTTAAAAATATAAAATTATTTATAATTATATTTATAATTATATTTATAATTATATTTGGAGTAACATGGGGGAGGATGTGGATTTGAGGGTGCTCTGATAGAGAATACGACGATAAATAGGGTTTCTTCTTCCCCGTGTTGATTCTGCAATTTTTAGGGAAAATTCTTCTATCAGGAGGTCTTGATCAAGCAGTGATATGCTCCAAGGAACCCTAAATTGGGGTTTCTAGACTCAGATATGTTCTTTTTGGAGTCCTGAAAGAGTCTTCAGCAAAACTCCAAAAATCAGATGAATATGGGTCATGAGCCTTCTCATAGTTTAGGGATGCAGATTCTAGAAAAATAAAAAAGAAGGGTAATACAATGAATGTTTAAGAAAATGAATAATCCATCTCTAATCAACTTGAGATAGGTAATAACTCTATAGTTGGATATATCATTCTTCTACGAGGTTTGAAACTATAGAGTATTAATGATTTGGAAAAACATTCTACCTCCATTTGGGGTTTCAATTACCAGGTCTGTATATCGATGGGTTGGGGGGTATTTCACCTTCTTTTTACCTTTAAATATATGATGATGAATTCATTAGGATTTGGATCTATCCCACTCAGTCTAGGATTTTTGTATTTACAGCATCGGGAGTTCAATTTCAACCTGATTGAGAAAAATACAACTACCCAAGTATTGATCAGAATCTATTATCTTCACCATATTTTATGGAATCCTAAGATATTTTATGATATTTATCTCTTTATTGGAGTTCAAATTAAATTGTACAAGGAAACATATAAGGTATGGTTTGGTTATTATGCTTGTATACTGGTGGAAGTGGATATTAGCTCCACTCTTATTGATAGAGTCTTCCTCTCTACTACCAAAGAGGAGTTTGCATTGAAAATCATTTATGAAAAGCTTCTTGATTTATTTTCAGATTGTAAAGATATAGGGTATATGAGAATGAGCTGCAAAAGGAATCTCTCCCACTCTTTCAACACTTAGGCTAATCATAAAGAGAAGGACTGTAAGAAGAAAGGGAACCAGGTTAATCTAGGGGAAAACCTTAAGATTATATAATCCCCTATGGTTGGTGTTCACTGTGCTTGTAAACCTTCAAGAGAAAATCATGTCCCTAGACCTACTCCAAATGGATCTAAATCACTTGTTTTTCAGGTTTTCCCCCAGCCCAAAGAATCAATATATTAGGATGATATAGCTGAAGAAGAAAAGGATGTTGGGAAAATGATTTTCCATGAAAATTCCTTCATAAATTCCCTTTTTAAAGGTATTGAGGTGGAGACAGTGTATGTGTACACTATTTATGGCCAATATGATAGTGAGTATGTCGTGTAGGACACAGTTGATTCAGAACTATGGTAGGAGCATCTCTTAGCTACTTCCAAGGGTAAAGGTAAGACCAAAATGGTGGCTGATACTTCTAATAAATGTTGGAAATCAATGGGCCAACCTGGCATACATCATGATAAGGCTAGGCCCTCTCTTATAAGGGTCTCACCCATAATGCATTTTGTCAAGGAGAATCCAAAAACTGGCCAAACTAGTTTCAAGGATGATAGAAAAATTATTTTTGTTATTCTAGTAAGGTCTACGAAGTTTATGGAGGATTCTCCTTCTATCTTCAGGTCTGCAGATGATAAAGAGAGCACTTGAGTCATGCTTTCTAATAAGGTTCATGTCATCCCTAGAAATAGAGTTAAAAATGATCTAGAAGTTTTAGGTTCTGGGCGTAGCGGAAGCACATTGGTGGGTGTACCCAACTAGAATTTTTTTGTTAACAACTATCAATCTGAGATCCTTCACGATAATAAAATGTCAGATCTTCAGAATAGAATGAAGAAAAAAAGAAAAAGGGGAGTATTGGAACCATAGATAGGATCATCATATGTTGGTTATAATTAATTTAATTAAAATAAAATAATTTCCTTGATTGAATTCTATCTTTGTTGATGTTTCTGTTCACGATCTGATGTGATCCGTCGTTGCGTCATAGAAACCAAGTGTAGGCTTCCTCTGGCGATGATCCACATGTGTTCCACGTATCTATGGATTTCTCCAAAGGTATCTTTGGGTGATAGCATGGAAGAGCCTTTTCTTGTGATTTCTGCCTTCGATTGCCTTCAGAGCCGCTTCCAAAGTGCTCTCCTTGATCTGGTGGAAAAGGATCTCTCTTGTTACTTGAGAGTGTTCTTGCAAGAAGAAGAAGTTCTCTCTTGGATTGAGATCTTTTTTAAATCCATTGTGCACAAACACAAAAATGGCTAGGTCTCAAGAGAATAATATAATTGGGATTTTAATTACATAGAATAATAAAACAAATTAATTACCTGGAAGCATTTATTCATTTAATTTAATTCTTAGTAAAACCACATGTCTAATAATAACAGTTGACTATTATTATTACTTGACATGCGGCCAATGAATTACACATAACATTATTTAATTAAATAAATAATATTATTTCTCAAAAAATCCCCAGAAAATCTACATGGTGTGTATATATTAATATACACAGTGTGTAATTTTGTTTTTCCATTTTCTTTATTTCCTCCACCACATTTATTATACCTTGAATAATGACTATTTATTTTTCAAATAAATATAACTGCATTACTCACTAATAAATATATTATTTCACCCAAACTATATTCTATAGAATAACTAGTGTTGAAATAAATGAAATTAGACATCTTTGAATAATTATTAAACCACAATCAAGAATAATCTTTATTCAACTTGTTAAATGACCATTTAACTGAGATACTTGAACACACTTAGTGTGTGACCCTCTAGGCCTCTTTCTCAATGGCATTAGGTGGAGCTTGCCTAAAGACCAAGGTTAGCATCTAGAAACATGCCAAGGCATCCATAAAGAAATAAGTTAATACCGCAATGACGTGTCACTTCCTACGAACGCTTACCGTGTAATGTAATCCATCTGTCTTGATATCTCGAATCAAGTGGGTTTCATGCTATTGCCATCAACCCATGTGCTTGATTATTCTTTCTTTTCCTTCCCAGAATTGAACTTGCCCATTCCTCATCATGACCATGGATTTATTTAGGCCATATCAATTCCATCAAAGCACCTAAGATATCAACTCATGTTATGGAATATAAGGGACAAATCCTTTCTCGCATTATCTATTAATGCAGTATTACTCGTGACGCACCCAACATATCCTACCTCACTAAGAACAGTGTGTCGTCACAATTTTCATCAATACATCTAAGTGTGTGAGTTGTAATACCCATTAATAATAATCTTAAAGTTTAAGAACCAATACACACATATGTATATAGGAACATCCAATGACACTATAAAATGTGGATTTCCTACTGGCAGGTCTCATTTTCACAATATCATCCTGGATATTACCAAGGGTGAACACCATGAGAAGGTGCATCAAAGTTTTATGAGTCATCACCCTTAATGGAATGTATTATTTGTGTCTCTTAAATAATATCATCCAACCATAGAACATATATTCAAGAATAGTGTTATGGCACTTCCAGGTTCTTATCATAGTAGGGATCCATTGTGATCCTTTAGTGCAACAGCTATCCTTAGGAAATTATCACGTGAATTTTCACATAGAAGAATAATAAAGATATTATGAGGTATTTATTAATGAATAAAGTACAAAATATTTGGTTCTAGGCCACCAAATCCAACAGAAGTGGTTACTATACTATGGGATCGGTCTAATGTTGGTGATGAACCTATAAGGAATCCTTTAGTTGTTTCAGTGAAAGATCATAAGGATTGTGCACATATTGATATTGTTAGGAGTTATCTTTTCACAACAAGGCTTGCAACTAATGTTGGTGATGAACCTAAGATGAATTCTTTTGTCGTTTTAGAGAAGGATCGTGAAGATCCTACACTTTTAAAAGTTTCTAGGAGTTCTACTTGCACAGAATGGCCTTCACCTTCTGGTTCTAGATAAAGCAACTACTCTTCTCAAATAAGTGGAAAGTTTCTTTCTCATAATTATTTTGAAACTCTCGCTACCGAAAGCAATGAGGAGGAAAGAATAAAAAAAGTGATGGTGATTATAAAGTTGTTGATGATCTAAATGACTCTAATGCTCTACTTGTGGATGATGATGGTGGACCTTGGCTATGGGTCAAAACCTGGAGAAGGGGTCGATATCCTCACAGTCACGGAGGGAGAGCTCCTTATCATAATATGAGTACTCGTTCTCATATTGGTTAACTTTGTCTCCTTTTTCTTCTTCTTTATCTATTTGGATGAGGGCAGAATTGTTTGTCTGATCCCATCCCCCCTCGACTTTCTTTTTTCATTGAATAAAGGGGCTTCTGCCCAACCTATTTAAAAATATATATATATATATATATATAATTATAGTTATATATATATTTATAATTATATAATCATAAATATATATTTATAAATCTATATTTATATAGTTATAAATATATATTTATAAATAAATTTAAAATATTTTTAAATATATAATAAATTATAAATATATATTTATAAATATAATTATAAGTATAAATTTATTTATATAAATATATATTTAAAATTATAAATAAATATAACTATAAATATATACATAATTACAAATACATATATATAAATATAAATATATATTTATTAATATGAATTTATTTATATTAATATATATATAAATAATGAACATATTTATAATTATAATTATAAATATATTTATAATTATAATTATATAATTATAAATCTATCTATATAAATAAATATTTATAATTATATAAATATATTTATAATTATAATTTCATAATTATTAAAATATATTTATATGTAGATTTAAAATATATTTATAAATATATTTAATATTTACATATAAAAAATATTTATTTATTTATTTATATTTATAATTATATATATTATTTATTTATAATTGTTAATATATAATTACATACATATATATCTGAAAAATAGAAAATTAGGCTTCACGTGTAGTTGCAACAGTACATGTCACAATTTATGAATTGAAGTAAATATAATATTAAACCCAGGGGAATTTCGGCAACTACAATTATATAAATATCAATAGTATTTCATAGATTGTATTTTAAAGGGATATGGATCTTGGAGGGACCTGCATAGGGGTCCTATCACGTGAGGATGAGGTATAGGGGATAAGGGATAGGTTGATATAATAAGCTCAGTAAAACAATACCTCATGCAGTGGTGAAGTTGTCAATATTTTAATGAAGTATTCAATAAAAAAACATAAACATCAAAATTGGAAGGATTTCCAAGATGTGGTTAGGAATAGTAGAGGATATTGATTTAATAATAGTGTTCTATAAGAAAAAAACTAATCAAACCCTAAATGAATAAGTTAAGCCTAATATTAAAATCTTTATATTCTATTAGGGATGGCTATAAAAAGGGAAGCATCCCCCTTGTAACATCTTGTTACTGTTTCAGGTATTTCTAAACCTTATTGTGTTAAATTATTATTACATTAAATGGGAAAAAATTGTTTATCAGTGAAAAGTTTCATTTTTGTTAAGCACGTCGCTGAATGGTAAAACGCCCATTAAATACTACGAAATATTCAATTAGATATTTTCTAAGTTAAACACTGAGTAAGTATGAGATCTTGAGGCCCGCAAAGACTCGGCGAAGATGTAATAAAATTATTAAATAGAATATTTTTAAGAACACACTTTTTATTCAAAATATTTGAATAACTCCAAAATAGTGTGTCGTTTGAGAAATCGAAGACCACTATTATGTCTAAAATGTAGTATTTACCCTAGGAGGGGTATAAAATTCTAAGGCTCCAGAATTTCGGATGCCTCGCTTGTGAGTTAAAGTTATTAAATAATATTTAATATATTATTTATTAAAAATAATTAAATATCTCCCAAATGGTGCGACGTATGGAAAATCTGAGACCACTGATGGGTCCAGAATGAGGTTTTACCCTAAACGGGGTATAACACTTATAATCATCGATCGTTTGGACGTCTCGCTCACAAAAATAATCCTTTTATTTTATTTAATTATTTATTCTGATTTTTAATTAATAAATCATTAATATATCTCAAATGGTTTATCTTTTGAGAAATCTGAGACCACTGTTGTGTCCGGAATGGGGTTTTTACCCTAGCCAGGTTATAACATTCATTAACAATGGGAGTTTGGTCTATCAACCTGTTAAATTAAGTTATTTAATAATTTAATTATTAAATTAATTATAAAAAATTTATTATTCACCTTCTCTTACCCCATGCTGAAACTCCATTTCTAACGCCTTTGGTTTTCAAAACCATCAAATTTCACCCGTTTTTAACCATTTCAATCACCAACACTTTAATAGGATGAATTAAACCCCCCCCCCCCTTCATCAATATTCAGTTGAAATGGTGCATTAAATTAGTGTTTTAATAGTTAGGTGAATGAATCTTATGCGGATTGGGTTTTTATATACCCGAACCCTCCAATTTTGATTCTTGGTTGCTTTGGTCGAATCTGAGGACCCTGATTTCTTCAAGCAAGTGGTCGGTAAAGTTCTATTCCACTTCAATGGTCTTATCCACTAGCAGCGACCATCCTTCATGCACACCTCATGTGTGTGGTGCCCCTAGTTTTAGTGTCTTTACATTACATTATTTTATTTTCTTCTTTTTTTTAATCTCCCTTCTCTTTACAAAAAAATAGTTGAATAATAATATGATGAAAGTCAAGTTATCAATGAAAAATTATGTGAAATATCCAATGATTATAAAAAAAATTGGTTTCATGAAATTATTGAGAGATATGTGAATAATTATCTGATATAATTATCGAGGATAATTATAAATAATAATCTGATTATAATTAAATCGATAATTTATTTTGAGAATAAAATCTTGTTAAAAGAAAGGATAATCACAATGAATTATCAAGTAATGAATAATTAGGTAAAATTGTCAAACAATAACTAGGATGATTTAACAAATGATAATTTCATCAAATTATTGAATGGATAATTGTTTAAAATTGATAAACGATAATTATTTGGATTATCGAAAGATAATGAATTATCAATATATATGTATATATATATATATATCGATAAACAACATGGGATATTTTATTAAAACTATCTAATGTTATTTATTTTTATTTTCAAAAGAGATATATATCTATGTATATATATAAATATATACTTAGATATATATATTTGATAATTACTTTAGAAGTTTAGGATAATTTTATTAAATATAAAATTATCAACGTGTAATTTCATGAACTATTGAAGGATAATTTCAAACACATGTGTTGACATAAAGTGATAATCTAGATATTATCCATTAGAGATAAAATGTTATGGAATGTAATATTTTAAATAATAATTTGAAAATGATCCAAGAGAGAAAAAATATTATCGCATGTAATATTTTAATCGATAATTTGAAAATTATCCAAGAGAGATAAAATATTATCGCATGTAATATTTTAATTGATAATTTGAAAATTATCCAAGAGAGATAAAATATTATCACATGTAATATTTTAATCAATAATTTGAAAATTATCCAAGAGAGAAAAAATATCATCCCATGTAATATTTTAATCAATAATTTTAAAATTATCCAAGGGAGAGAAAATATTATCGCATGTAATATTTTAATCAATAATTTGAAGATTTTTTCAAGAGATAAAATGTATCATCGCATGTGATATTTTATTTCCTTTCAAAATAAAATAAATGGTATTGGTTATAGGAACCCTTGACGAACGTCAACCATTGGTGTGTCGATGCTTGTGATAATAAGGTCATGAGGAGGTGTATTGAACCACATAGGGTCGTTTATCTTCACCGCTAACATCAATAACCTTGAGGTAGTTGGTTCCATTCTGATTATCCAAATTTATTATCCTTGTATTGTTTGATTTATTTCAATTGTTGATTTAAATTCAATTGATCAAATATTCTTTCAATTAAATTGATAAAAACTTGATTCTGTTGAATCGAGATATTTGAAATGGTTTTGGCATGGAAATTTGGAAAACCCCCAATTCCATTGAATTGGGTGTGTTTGTGTAAATTAGATGATTTAAATTGTTTAATTTGAATTATGGATTTGAAAAAAATGATTTCAATTAAATTGTCGAATTTAATTGTGGAAATAAATTATGTAATGATGGAATTGGTTTTAAATGGATTTAAAACTAGTGAAAATGGCTTAAAATGATTTGATATAAACCCAATGGTTTTATCATGTGAAAAAGGCATGTTTTTATATAAAACCTGTTTTGGGTTTAAATGGAAAGAAATTGGAACTTTTGAAATGGAAGAATGTGATTGATCGTGTTTTTAAGTAGTCTTAAAATAGTTCACCTATCATATAAGAGTGCATGAAAGCCTTAGGTAGTTAGTGAGTTATTTGGATACACTCTATGCAATGACAACGTTCTAAAACATAATTGCAGTAGGTCACATCCCTAACGAGTTGGTGACGAGTCTCCTTTGGCCAGTTTCATAGGGACGTGTGTATACACATTTTTCTGAGTTCACATAGAGAGTGTGGAATTCTATATCTAGTTAATATTACCGTAACTTTTGGTAGATGACCATATTACTCGCTTGTTTATTTATATTTGATATATAAATGTATTCCAATGTTTGTTGGAACTGCTTTACATGCCTATTGAATTTATGTATACTATTTTATATAAATTTTTTACTTAATCCATTGTTTAGAAATATTCTATCTCTTGTAAAGTAAATCATGTTCTTTCAATGTATTTTCCATCATTTTGAAAATGTGTAGCATGTTTTTTTTAAAATGATTTTGAATTTCCAAACCTATTTATCTTTAAAAATTGAAACTATTAATTTGGATAATCTATTTTTGGAATCTATTATGGAATTATTGGTGGTATCCTACTGGGCTTAGTCTTACACCCTACTTTTTCCTTTGGGTGTTAGTATACTTTCTTCTTCTAGGTTAGAGAAAAGGGAATGGATATCTTGGAGGTGGATCCAGTTGTTGAGCTTTGGTCTTGGTGAGTTGTGTCCTTAGGGACTGTGGGGATGTTTTCCCATTTTAGTACTTTGGTTGTAGTGATTTGGGCAGGTTGATGCCTTGTTTGATTCTCGTACATTACTCCAAATGGAGTTTATTTTGTTTATGCATACTGTCTTGTTTCTTTTATTTCACATTGTTGGTGGAAAAATCATTCCCACTTGCATGTTGTGTGATGCCAGGTGCTAGTTGTCGACTCATGGGGATCGGGAACACCCTTCAGGCAATGTCAGGGTCGGCTCAGTTATCGAGTTACCAGGGTACCTGGGTTTGTTCTCGACACCCCTCTATGCTAAAGATAATATATGCTATGCTAGATTTATTTTTACTGAAAGAGTGAGTTTAGGAACCTATCTTCAAAGGAGGGAAGCTATAGGAGAAGTTCAAGGGTTCTTTCAAAGTGATCCTTAGGAGTAAATTCAATTTAGAAGCAGAACAAAGGTAATGGGAAATCATTTTAAAATCATTATTTTAATATTTTTATTTTTAAAGGTTTCAAGCACTGTATTTCTTTTTAAAACTACTTCTAGAATAAAAATTTTCTTTCTCAATTTTCTTTTTCTGAAAACCATATTTTATGTAAAAGAAACCACTTTGTGGGTTAATTTTAAATAAATTATTTGAAATATATTTTGATACAGATCATGGTGATTTATTTTTTAAACCATAAATTTATGTTTTAAATTATTTTCCCCTAAAAATATTATTTATTTTTTTATCACGGTATCATACAACTTCTACAGAAATTTTTCTCTTATGGAGTGATTTTAAATGATGTTGTTTATAGATATTAAAAGTCAGTTTAAATGAGTTTTTATAAACAAGTTAAGAATTTATTATGGTAAATTACTTTAAAAGATTAATTTTAAAATGATTATAATTGTGGATGATTTTATAAGTTTTATATGAAAAAAATAAGAAAATAAACATTTTGATTGTAAAAGATACTACATGGGCATTAATGGTGAAAGTGGGAATAGGGAGTGAACTCAAACCCTTATGGGACTATGTCCATTATATGATGGGTGGGTCTATTAAATCCCAGAAATGAATTTAGTAAAGTGATATAGTTAACTGATATATGTTACTACTAAGATAATATGGATAGAGTTAATTACTCATAAAAAGTGACAAAGTTAACTGTTGGACCCTCTATGCTATAGTTGTTTTCATAATCACAAATAATGTCTAACTACAGATTCTACTCTTTCATTCCATTTAATATCTCTATGCTATAGTTATTTACAAGTGTATTTTTACATGCATTTTTGGATGTCACTTAGTCGTGTAATGTTTTGTGTTAGACATAATCCTCGTAGGATTTTTAGATTTCATGTTCAACACACCGATGTTCAACACACTGATGTTCGACACACCGATGTTTGACACACTGAAGATGAAACACTAAAGATGACACACTGAAGATGACACACTGAAGATGACACACCGAATATGACACACCGAATATGACACACCGAAGATGACAGAACGATGCTAACAAACCGAATAAGACAGGCCAATTCAAATGACTCACTGATAGTCATAAATAACTTTTTCATTTTTATTAATTCAAATTTATTTCTAATGGTCATATTTATAAAATTAATGTTTCTGACATTAAATAATGTTGTCTATAGGACTATCCATAGAAATTACGAGTTACATGCACGTGCGGAGATCTTCATGCCTATTGGACCTTGAAGTATAAAATGATTACAAGCTCAACCTAAAAAAGAGAAGAGCTCCGAACCCACTAGAAAAAAAAGGCTGGCAGTGCGAATATGAAAGATATTGAAAATAGAATAACTCGAAGTTTAAATATACAAGAAGTATAATATTACAAGCTGCATGCTGCTGAAGCTCGCTGAACACCCTAACATCAAAGAGATGAACCTATACACACCTAGAAGCTAGATTACAAACACTATGATACTCTATTTTAGAGACAACTTCCAAAATAGGACTCGAATATCATTTTCTCTTCATCCAATGAGTCCAGATATTTACTGCACAACGCATAGAGATTTCTAAACTCTATCTTTAATTTTATAACTCTGTCGTGTTCTTGTGTTTACTTTTCGAGATGTGTGTGTGCATCTGTTTTTTTCACACACACTTCCTCCTGAGATTAACTGAAGGATACTAAAATATCCTCACACTCAATCCATTTCTACTCTTGTATCCCACGTAGAACTGTGGAAGAGATCATGTGTGATCTGTTTATTAGTTTTTTCCATGAATAACTATGGTAGAGGTCAAGTGTGACCTGGAAAGCCCTGTGTGCTGTTGTGAACCCCGATACAGGGTGTGGATCAAAAGTTTATTAATATAAATAGCTTGGTGGCAGGTGATCACCAAGTGAAGAGGACTAAGTCTTAGCTTGAGACTGAACCTCTTGTTTTAACCGTTGTGTTGTTTGTATTATATTTTTATCTATTATGTATTCCTCATATTAATATAAACCGAACTTTGATAGTTAGTTTATCAAGTGTTTATATCTATTTTGAATCAGTAGATTAGTTTCAAAATTTTGACTAATATTTATATTGGTAAAACTGAGAACTAATCAATCTTTTGAGAAACTAATTGAATTGTCTCGACTTTTATAAATTCACTACAAACTGAGTTTGATTTTATTTCAATAGGGGATGTTATTTTAAATAACAAATTTTTAAAAAAAAATTATAGACACTCAATTCACCCCCCCCCCCTCCCTCTTGATTGATCTACTCCGACCAAAATTTGGTATCAAAGGGATTAAAAGTTTTTATAAGTTTTCAAATCTAGTCAACTATGATTATAGTTGTTTTTCAAAGATCTCAAAATTTCTGTTATTTATAAATTTTTATCTCTTTGAAATTATTTTACAATCTGTATTATGGAAAATAGATTAGAAGGAGCTGCTACCAATAGAACACCTTTCTTTAATGGAACAAATTATGCTCAGTGGAAGCTCAAAATGAAAATACGTCTAGAAAGCATGGGATTTGAAATCTGGACTACTATTTAAAGTAAATATACAATTCCTGAAACTACTATAAACACTTGGGATGAATCTACCATGACCGCCTATAACAATAATTTTAAAGCAATGAATGCTCTATACAGTTCACTAGGAGATGAAGAGTTTAACTGTATCTCTACTTGTAAAACTATACATGAAATTTGGGACACTCTATATGTTTCTCGTGAAGGAACATATAATGTTAAAAAAATGCAATTAAATACTTATACTATTAAATATGAAAACTTCATAATGAATCCTGATGAGTCAATTTCTGATATGTATCTCTGGTTCAATGAAATTGTGAATACCATGATTTCTTTAGGAAGAGAAGTAACAACCAAAGAGCAGATCATGTGAATTCTACGATGCTTACCAGAAAGATGGCATGGGACGTCTGTATCAATCAGAGAATCATGAGATATTGATAAGATGCTAGTGAATGAATTGATTGGAAAATTAATGATGTATGAATAGTAATTAAAGGTAAATCAAGAAGAATATGAAGCAAAACGAAAGTCTGTATCCTTCAACACAACTGCTTTTAAAAGTAAAGACAAGGAGAAAGTTCAAGCTGCTATTGAAAGCTCAAGCAGTAATGAAGTAGCTTCATATAGTGATAAAGAAATGGACCAGTTGGCTAAAAGATTCAAGAAATTCTATAGGAAAAATAAGTTTTTCAGAAATCCCAATTACAAAGGAAAGTATGATAACAAGGGAAATTGGAAAAAGGATTGGAAGAAAAGTGAAAAATCAGAAGATATCATTTGCTATGAATGTAAAAGGAAAGGTCATGTTAAGGCTGACTGTACAAAGATTAAATACAAGAAAAAGTATGAAAATAAGGATAGAAGGTATAAGAAAGAAATGAAGTCCACCTAGAGTGCCTCCGAGGATATCTCAAGTGAATCTGACTCTTCTTAGAATGAGAAAGATAATACAGATAATATGTGTTTTATGACAAACACAACTAAGGTAACCTTAGACTCTCCTATACATAATTTTTATTATTATGAAATTGAGTCTGAGAATATGACAAATGAGGAATTATTTGAATATTTCATCATTTTAGAAGAAACATGTAATGAGTTAAAAGATAAGTATAAATCTTTCAAGAAACAACATGATCTTACTGTGACTGTTAACTCTGAACTTATAACTGAAAAAGATAAAAATGCTCAACTGCTCAAGGAGAACAATGAACTAAAAATGTCTAATGAGAAATTAAATAAAGACTTAGAAAAGTTTAATAATGGTAAAAATACTCTTAATAAAATGATTGGTAAATAAATAGCTCCTAATTATACTTTTGGGATAGGATATCAACTAGTGATTCATGCTCAAAT
Source organism: Viscum album (assembly GCA_963277665.1). Lineage (NCBI taxonomy): Eukaryota > Viridiplantae > Streptophyta > Magnoliopsida > Santalales > Viscaceae > Viscum > Viscum album. The sequence continues at coordinate 1,560,779,798 of OY728129.1, forward strand.
TTACCCAAGAGATGAAGGTAGAACGGTCTTTGTAGTTTAGCTTAGGTTATCGAATCCTCAGAGACCTAAGCAGTAACCTATATACATGTACATTCTATGGACTGTTTTTGGCTATAAAGTGGCCAACTTGGGTTTATATTATATGGGTTTAAGTGAATGCTAAGATACTTAAGTGAATTCAAATTAAAATAATGAGTTGATCCTAGGTTATCACTTGGGGTGGATTAGATGCATTCCTTTTCATCTATTTCAATTTCTTATATTTGAGATGAGTTCATTTAATAAGATCAAAAAACATCATCACTTACTAGTTTAATACCTATACCCTTTAATACTAATCACATATACACTTTAAGGATCAAAGTTTTGATCACTTTAAGGTAAAGGTTTGTATTATCACTTGAAGTGTGTGGCCTTAAATTCAACAACGATGAAGGAGTTTAAAGATCTTCAAACAAAATTATCAATTAAAAGAAGTGATTAGAAATTAATGGAGTGAGAAATAACATCCAATACATCCCATTTATACTCCCTTGGATCAACCCATAAGTGGGTTATCCCTCCATTGATTCTATGGTTTCAATGGAATCAGAAAGTAGACTCATGAGGGAGGAAAAGGAGAAGTAAAAAAAACAATGAAATAACGATCACTCCACCATTGTGTGATAATTTCACAAGGGTTGGTGTGAATAAATTCACACCTTGAACCAATGGTATCAAAGTGATATTTAGAACAATAGAATAAGATGAGAATAAGAACTTTTATTAAGAAACTAGGATGAATTAAAACAACTTACATGTGGAAGACAAATTTGAGACAACAAAATTGCAACATAACATTACAATGAAAGAAAGATAAAAAAGATTATAAACTCCTCCACCACCACTACCTTAAATAGGAATTTTTGAAGTCTTGGTTCAATCCTCCAATATTCCTAGTCTCCTCAATTAATTATGGTAGGCTATAGTTGGGAGGAAAATTGAGGGAGAGTTGATTTTCCACCCTTGACCTAAAGTTGCATCCAGCTTGCTTCCACCAAACCGAGGCGCATAGAATACCTTCTATATTTCCGAATTTTGGTGGGACATAGAATACAAAAATGAATATACGTATTTCCCCTAGATCTCTGTAAAATTTCATCCCAAATTAATATGTTTTTTTATAGATATGATTAAATTGGTGGGATGATTTTTTGGGCCTCATAATCTGGCCCAGAATTTTATCTCTATATTGGGATGCCTTAATAACCACCATGGATGCCGAATTATCACTGGATAATAAAGAATTATTTGTTCCTATATATTTATTATATCTTCCCAAGAAATTTGGGCTTCGTTGGGCTTGTATGTGGGTCCCCACATTCTCATCAGTGGGATGGTATCCAATCTGCCTTCTCCAGAATTGTTTGCATGAAATCCCATTTTGGTGGTCTTCCAATGTGGATCTTCCAACACTCCACAAGTATGAATTGTTCCCAATATAATTATAAACCTGAATATTAAATATGAAAATAAAATTAATATCATTGGATGCTTTAAATTATGTTAAAAAATGTACCACATAATAGTGCATTTTAAGAAGGAATTACAATCATAATGTGAAATGATATTCAAAGTGTAAAATGCACTAAAATGGTGTTTATTAATAATAAATCACATGAATATTATATATATTAACAATGAATATTAGCCTCATTTAGTGGCTAATCACACCCTCAAACTTGAGTTTTTCTAGTCCCGATCAAAATATATCTCAATAATATGAAATTTGGATTCCTTTTTTCAAAAACATTTTAATACGCAGTGATCACCAAAAACCCTTATACCAAATAATAATTAAACCCATCAAAATATTTTAATATATGATAGTTTCATAATAAAATCCCAATCCCAAGCCCATTCCTTTGTTCAAATTCATCGTCATATTTCATCCAATATCAATTAAGAGTGATGATGTGTTGTGCATCTCATTAGACATGGGGGTTCATATTTATTCAAGAGGGAAATGATATAAGTGCTAGGTGGAATAACATTTCAATATTAAGATGAGTATTAAATTTTTTTTAATTGTTTTTTTATTGTTTTTTTTTTGTTTTTTCAATTTTTCCATGGTAATTGAAATTGCACTCAAAAGAGTCAACCCCTGTAGCAAGACTTTGCCAATGACTCCCAGGCTCAAAGACCTTAGGGCACTAAGTGAAGCTCACATACTCGAGCATCATCTCAAGTTAACTCAGTCAAAAACAAATTCAAATTACCAAAAATAGAGATAAAATTACTAACTCTAGGCCAGACAACTATGGAGTCACGATCCCCAAGTTCTGAAAGCCATGCATTAGGTCATTTCATTACTCTACGCGCAAATTTGTTGTTTTTTTTTTGTTTTTTTAATACTCATATTAAAACTAAAATGATCACAAAACCTATGATATTTATTTGGGGGACACCATGAACTCAAACTAATACCCCACTATCCAAAGGACGTGCATTGTGATTCTTTTTTTATTTGGATGAAAATATAAACAATGAAATATCACATTAGACAGCCACGCTTTCCAAAATATATGATCATGAAATATTCATGGATTAAAATCAGAATCAGGGAATGCTAAATTATTTGATATTAAGTTTCAAAGTGTACAATGTCTATTATCATGTTCAAGATTAAATAAATTTTTCCTTCCATTAAGTCACACTTTTGTTTTCAAGGCATCAATTTTTTTGACCCAAAACCATTTTTTTATTTTATCTCCCCCCCAACTTAAAATAACACTTTCCCCAGTGTTTAAAGAAAATAAAATTTAGAATGGGGTAGAGGCATATAAGGGTATTTCAAAAAGGAAATTTAAAATAAGGATCATAGAATGAAGTCACCTGGTGGTTGAAGTTGAAATTCTTATTGCTCCCTTTTAATCCCTTGATCTCGATGTCACTCTGAGAATTCCCTAGTAGAAAAAAAATAAAAACAAAACAAAAAAACTATACATATATATATATATATATATATATTTATTTATTTATTTATATAATAAAGAAAGTAAAATATAAGTATATATATAAAAATTATATAATAAGGAAGCACAATAAGTCGTAGTTCAGTGGTAAGCGTGTGCCGCTGTCTCCCTTTGGTCCCGGGTTCGAGTCCCTACGACTTTGTCAGTTGTGACGGGGTTTTCCCCATGACCTACAATGTGTCATTTTTTTAATTATTAATATATTTTTATTTTTATTTTTTTGTATTTTTATTTTAACCTACAAACACATAAAAATAAAATGAACTAACGATACATTGTCTTCTTTTTAAATTTTTGGGTAAGGTATTACTTAAGGATCACACCACGTGACATGGATGAATATAGTGCTCCCCTTTCATACCCATCCATACTCATAATAGAAGAACATGTGAACAGTCTATTTTTTTATTATTTTTAAATATAAAAATGATTCATTAATCCTATTTAAAATATAAATTTGATTAAAAAAACAAAATGATTGGAAACTTGAAAACCATGGGTTTCCTCCCATGCAGTGCTTTGTTTAACATCGTTAGCCTGACATGGATCCAAAATCTATCAATTTTTTCCTGGTTCATAGGTTTCCTTAGTTAACACAACCTCTATTTCTTGTTTATTGGATGATTCAATGAATGGTTTTAACCTTTGACCATTGACCTTGAAAATGTAACCACTTGTGGGATCTTGAACATCTACTACCCCATGGGGGTACACATGATGCACTATGAAAGGACCTGACCATCTAGACCTTAACTTTCCCAGGTGTAAATAAAGTTTTGAACTATACAAGAGAATAAATTTTCCCGGTTCAAAATGTCTGAATTTGATATTCCTAGATTGGTATTCTTGAAATGTTGCTTTATTGATCCTTGAATTTTCATAAGCCTCCATCCTTAGTTCCTCAAGTTCATTGAGATCTAATTTCCTTTTTTTTCCAGCCAATGAGAGGTCATAATTTATTTCTTTAATTTCCCAAAAATCCTTATGCTCTATTTTAACAGGTAAATGGCATGCTTTTCCATAAACCAACCTATATGGTGACATTCCTAGGTTGGTTTTGTATATTTTACGATATTCCCAAAGAGAATCCAAGAGTTTCTCAGACCAATATTTCCTAGAAGAATTGACAGTTTTTTCAAGAATATTATTAATATCCATATTTTCTAACTCATCTTGACCATTGGTTTGAGTATGGTACGTAGTGGAAACTTTATGAGAAATCTCATACTTAGAAATGAGTGAATAGAATGGAAGGTTTCAAAAATGGGTTCCTCAATCACTGATTATAGACCTAGGAATTCCAAATCGAGAAAATATGTGGTCTTTCAGAAATAGGATAACAACATGATGGTCATTAGACTTGATGGGAATGTCTCTAACCCATTTTGAGACATAATCAACAACTAAGAGGATGTAGAGGTACCCCCTAGAGTTTGGGAAGGGACCCATGAAATTGATTCCCTAATAGTCAAAGATTTCAATCACTAAGATGGGAGTGAGTGTCATTTGATTCCTTTTTGTGATTGACCCTACTTGTTGACACTTAGAATATCTTTGACAAAATTTTTAGGAGTCCCTTGAGAGGGTGGTCCAAAAGAGACCACACTGAAGAAACTTAGTAGAAGTTTTCTTAGAGGAAAAGTGACCTCCACATGCCTCACTATGACAGAATTTAAGGATGAACTCTTGTTCAGATTCTAGGACACACCTCCTAATGACTTGGTCAGGGTAGAACTTATAGAGTTATGTATTATCAAACACATAGTGCCTAACATTATAAAAGAATTTCCTTCAAGCTTGAGTCTCTAAGAATTTTAAAATTTATCCTGTAACTAAGAAGTTAGCTATTTCAGCATACCAAGGGCAGTCACTCATAGAGTATAGGTGTTCATCAGAAAATGAATCAGACACAAAAAGGTGATTTTAGTTTTCTTTGAATTTCATACTATATAGGTGATCAGCTACAACATTTTCAACACCCTTTTTATCCTTGATTGTGAGGTCAAATTCTTGTAAGAGAAGGACCCACCTAATCAGTCTAGCCTTAGCATCTTGTTTTTGGAAAAGGTATTTTAGGGCTAAATGGTTAGTGAAGACAATGATGGGTGATCCTAAGAGATAGGACCTAGATTTATCTAAGGCAAAGACAATAGAAATAAGCTCTTTTTCAGTGGTGGTGTAGCTGATTTGGGCATCATTTAAGGATTTTCTTGCATAAGCAATGACATAAGGAGTTTTATCACAATGTTGTCTTAACACAACTCCTACAGAAAAGTCACTAACATCACACATAAGTTAAAAAGTAAGGTTCCAATTTGGAGATTTCATAATGGGAGGAGAGGTGAGAGAGTATTTGAGGGTTGATAATGAACCCTCACACCTTTCTGTCCAATCAAATGGAGCATCCTTTACTAGGAGAGCACAAAGGGAATGGGATATTGAACTAAATTAATTGATGAATCTTCTATAGAAACCATAATGTCCTAAGAAATACCTCAATTCCTTAACAATTCTGGTTGATGGAAGGTAACAAATGATATCAACCTTTTCTTTATAAACTTCAATCCCCCTACCTGAGATTATATGGCCTAGAACTAGTACCTCTTTAACCATGAAATGGAATTTTTCCTAGTTTAGGACCAGATTATTTTCTTCACATCTTGAAAAGACTCTCTTCACATTCCTTAGACATCCCTCAAATGTATCCCCAAAGACAGAGAAGTCATCCATGAATACCTCAAGAAAATCCCCTACCATGTCTGAGAATATTCCCATCATGCACCGCTGGAAGGTTCCAGGGGCATTGCATAACCTGAAGGGCATGTGTTTGAAAGAAAAGGTGTCAAATGGACATGTTAATGTAGTCTTACCTTGATCATGTAGGGACACCTAAATCCTATTATACCCCGATTACCCATCTAAGAAACAGTAGAAGGCATGACCTGCCACTCTCTCAAGGACTTGGTCAATGAATGGTAAGGAGAAATGGTCTTTCTTGGTAAATGAGTTTAGATTCCTATAGTCGATCTAGACTCTCTAGCCACTACTCACCTTAGATGGAAGAATCTCTCCATCCTTATTGGTTATCACTGTGATTCTTACCTTCTTGGGAACCACTTGGATTGGGCTGACACACTCACTCTAAGCTACGATATATATGATACCTGCTTTTAATAATTTTAGAAGTTATTTTCTCACTACTTCCATGATATTAGAGTTGAGTTGTCATTGAGGTTAATGACATAGCTTTTAATCAGATTCCAGAACAATCCTAGGAGTCCCAATAAGTGGTCTAATCCTAGGAATATCAAACAGGGTCCAACCAATGGCTTTCTTATGTTTCCAAAGGACATCTAGAAGCATCCTCTCATGATTGACTTCAAGAGAAGAATAAATTACAATAGGATGTGTTTGATTTTCCCCTAAGAAGGCATACTTGAGTGTAGCGGGAAGTTCCTTCAATTCAAGATCAGGTTGGTTTATAATTTCAGCAGAATATTGGGACATTGGATCAAGATAAATTTTGTTTCCTAGAGTTTTAGATAGGATTGATTCCCCACATGTAGAAGTTTTAGCTACAAGATTGGCTTGATCAGATTTAGGGAAGGAATATGGAGTGGTATCCATAAAAGTGGTTTCCTGAAAGGTTTCATTGATTGTTAGACTTAAGAATTTATCATAATAGTAATTTGAAAATGATTCAATCCAACGAGATAAAATTCCTTCATGTGAACAAAGGAAATCAATCTCATCCTAACTTAAACCTACATCAAATATTCCTTGATGTTCTATGGATTCATTATCAATGCTTCCTATCATGTTTAAAAGTGCACAAGTCCTTAAGGTACTTTGAGTAGGAATGTATGGTTTGGATTGCATCGAGAAGGGGAATGTTCAACTTGACTTGTGAGAAGATTTCCCTCAATGTTTCACTCAATTCAGGCTTGGTTTTCCCCCTCATGTGTTGAGGAAATGGTGTTGTTTGTGGGGTTGTTTGTTGAAGAGTTTTTTCTTTGATAGTGTTATCATGTTTTTCAGTTTGATTATTTGGTTCATTTGAATTTTCATCCAAATTTGAATCTTTTGATGGGTTTTGAATTAGTTTTTCAGCTTTCTCAATTGATTTCCCACTTCTTAAAATAGTCACAGCCTTTATTTGTTCATGATTTGTTTGAGTGCAACTTGACTCTCCCCTTAAATTTGAGGATGGTATCGCCTAAGTAGGCATGGGTGCCTTTTCAGTTCTGATGGTTTGAATTTATTGTTTAAGGGAAGAGACTTCTGAGTTCATCCTTTCCATTTATTGCACATTTGTTCTAGTAGGCTTTGTGGGACATTTTGGGTTGGTACTTGAGAAGATTGGTTTATCCCAGGGGGATATTTTAGAGGTGGGATGGTTTGTTGAAAATGGACCGAAGTATATTGGTATTGGTTGGGTTGGTTTTGGAATTGGTTATGGGTTTGGTAGTTCTAATGGGGGTAAGGATTTTGTCCCTGTGGTTGCCTAGGTTTCTGGTTATCTTTCCAGTGGAAGCCTAGGTGGTCATTATACCTTGGGTTGAAGGTGTTTTGGTATTGAGGTTTTTGAAAGTTCAAGGCATTTACTTCCGCTGGGGGTCCTCCTAAAAGAAAATCCTTGATGGATGGAATGGTTGGGCAGTTGTTTGTCTTATGGTCATGTTTGTCACAAATTGTGCAAACAGGGTCTACAGTTTGGATTTCATGGACTTTCCTAGGGTCTATCTCTTCAACCTTCCTAGAGAGTGCTGCAAGTTTAGCCCTAAGGCTTTACTATTCTCTAAGTATCTGAATTCCAGTAGATCTTTGTGGATTTCAGAATAAGTTAAAGTTTCCCATGTTTGGTTTTGTTCAGAAATACTTTCTAGATACTCGTAAGCATCATTTGGGGATTTGTTTTTAAAGGTTCCATTACACATCATGTCAATGAATTGTTTGTTCCCTGGACCCAACCCTTCATATAAAATTCTCACTTATTCGGGAATAGAAAAAACATGGTGTGGAATCATGTTTAGAGTGTCTTTGAACCTCTCTCATGTTTCATAGAATGACTCTCCCTCTTTTTCAAAAACATTTTGGATACTCTTTTTAAGTGAAATTATTTTGTGGTGGGGAAAGTATTTTTTGTAGAATTATATTTGTAGTTGGTACCAAGAGTTAATGGATGATGGTCTCAAATTTTTTATCCAATTTTTAGCACTATCCTTTAAATAAAAATTAAATAGCCCCAACTTAGCTGATTCTAGTTGATGTGGGGGACACATGGGTTTTACAATGTCATTGAACTCCTTAACGTGAAGGTAGGGAATCTCGGTCTCCATTCCATGGAATGTGGGAAGGTGGTATAAGACATGGGGTTTAAAGATGTAGTTGGAAATTCCTAGGGAATTGTGTCTAATTCATGAGGGAGCATTGGTCCAAACAGGTGTGAGGTAGTCATTCATGGTTTGATCAACTGCATTCCCCGAGTTTGGGGCTCCCTCATTTGGATTTCCATTTCAGTTTCCACCTGGGTTTATGAGTTGGTTTCTTTGAAGAAATTCCATTGAAATGGGATCAATTTTGGACTCTGGATCATAAATAGTATTAGGATATAATGTAAACAATCCCCAAGGTTCACTTGACTCTCCAAACCTAGGACTTTCCACCCTAACTAGACGGTTTGATTGATCGCAGGTATAAGAGGACATGCTCCAAAAGAAAAAAAAACTAGAAAGGGACAAGATAAGAGATCTTGGGTGAGAATAGAAAAAATGGGGGAGAATAGAATGGGTGTTGAGATAACTTACTTGGGTCCCTAAAAAAGCACCAACATTTTGATTCACGCTTAAATTTACCCAAGAGATAAAGGTAGAATGGTCCTTGTAGTTTAGCTTAGGTTGTCGAATCCTCAGAGACCTAAGATGTAACCTAAAGACACGTACATTATATGGAATGTTTTTGGCTATGAAGTGTCCAAATTGGGTTGATATTATATGGGTTTAATATAATTCTAAGATACTTAATTGAATTCAAATTAAAATAATGATTTGATCCTAGGTTATCACTTGGGGTGGATTAGATGCATTCCTTTTCATCTATTTCAATTTCTTATATGTGAGATGAGTTCATTTAAGAAGATCAAACAAAATCATAACTTATTGGTTTAATACCTACACCATTTAATACTAATCACCTATACACTTGAAGGATCAATTTTTTGATCACTTCAAGGTAAAGGTTCATATTATCACTTGAAGTGTGTGGCCTTAAATTCAACAAGGATGAAGGAGTTTAAAGAACTTCAAACAAAATTCTCAGTTAAAAAAAGTGATTAGAAATTAATGGAGTGAGAAATAACATCCAATCCTTCCCCTTTCTACTCCCTTGGATCAATCCATAAGTTGGTTATCCCTCCATTGATTCTATGGTTTCAATGGAAGCAGAAAGTAGACTCATGAGGGAGGAAAATGAGAAGTAAAAAAACAATGAAATAACGATCACTCCGCCATTGTGTGATAATTTCACAAGGGTTTGTGTGAATAAATTCACAACTTGAACCAATAGTATCAAATTGATATGTATAACAACAGAATAATAGTAGAAGAAGAACTTTTATTAAGAAACTAGGATGAATTAAAACAACTTACATGTGGAATACAAACTTGAGACAACCAAATCGCAGCATAACATTACAATGAAATAAAGATAAAAAATATGATAAACTCCTCCACCACCACTGCCTTAAATAGGAATTTTCAAATCCTTGGGTAGATCCTCAAATATTACAAGTCTCCTCAATTAATCGTGGTAGGCCATAGGTGGGTGGAAAGTTGAGAGAGGGTTGATTTTCCACCTTTGACCCGAAGTTGCATTCAGCTTGCTTCCACCGAACAGAGGCACCTGGAATACCTTCTAGATGGCCGAATTGGAGTGATACATACAAGAAAAAAATGAATCTCTAGATATTACATAGTTATCTGTAAAATTTCATCCCAAATTAATTGGGTTTTTCGATATATAATTAAATTTGTGGGATGCTTTTATGGGCCTCAGAATCTGGCCCATAATTTTATCTCTAAATTGGGACGCCATAATAACTACCATGTAAGCCGAATTATCACTGGATCATATATAATAATTTGTTCCTATATATGTATTCTAGAATACCACTAAATTTGGGCTTCATTGGGATTATATGTTGGGCCCCACATTCTCATTAGTGGGATGGTGTCCAATCTTCCTTCTCTAGAATTGTTTGCATGAAATCCCATTTTGGTGGTCTTCCAATTTGAATCTTCCAAAACTACACAAGTATGAATTATTCCCAATATAATTATAAACCTGAAAATTAAATATTAAAATAAAATCAAGATCATTGGGTACTTTAAATTATGTTAAAAAATGTACCACATAATAGTGTATTTTTAAGAAGGAATTACAATCATAATGTGAAATGATGTTCAAAGTGTAAAATGCACTAAAATGGTGTTCATGAATAATAAATCACATGAATATTATATATATTAACAATTAATATTAGCCTCATTTAGTTTCTAATCAACCTGGACAAAGTAATTTATCCAAATCATGTTTTATAACCAAATCTGAAAAATCTGCTTCCTTTTTCAAAAACCAGAATTTTACAGCAAGTTCCAATTCCACAAATTCTTTTACTGCATCTAATTCTTCAGGACCAAACAGAGTTTAATTTTAAAACACTCTATATTTTGAATATATTAAACCCATAAGATATTTGTGGGTACCTAAATCTTATATTACTAATGTATTAGGACCCAGATAAATATTGGTACTAAAGTCGTTTCTTGGTTAAACTGTTTTGTAGGTAAACTACCTAAAGAGATCCTCTAAAAAGTTGTGGTACTTTGATAGTGGGTGTTCAAGAAAAATGACAGGGGACTATTCAGGATTTAGAATTATTATCAAGATTTATGGAGTACATCTCGCATTTGGTGGCAATGGTAAAGGAAAAATCATCGGTCTAGGTCAGATTGGTAACCCTAACTCTATTTCAATTTCTAAAGTCCTGTATGTTGATAGATTAAATTATAACCTGCTCTGCATATCTCAATTTTGTGATGATGGATTTAATGTTAAATTTAAAAATGATTCATGTCATGTTTTTTATTCCAAGAATACTTTAGTATTTACTACTCTTAAAAATGATAATATATATGCTATAAATCTAGACACACTAGCTTTACAGAATGTATCTTGTCTAAATTCCTTTCACTAAGAGTCTTGGATTTGGCATAGAAGACTAGGAAATTGCAAAATACACTCTTATAAAGTTAACTAAAAAATTCTTAGTTAGATACTTGACAAAATTAGAGTTTCCAGACAATAAGGTCTATAATCCTTGTCAAAAAAAGCAACATAAAATCTCTTTCAAACCAAACAAAGAAGTAACTGCTTATCAACCTCTCAATTTGGTTCACATGGAATTTTTTAGACCATCTAGAGTTTCAAGTATCAATGGGAATCACTATGTTTATGTTCTTGTAGATGATTTCTCTATGTTCACCTGGACCTTTTTCCTAGCTCATAAAAGTGAATCTTGTTCACATTTTACCAAGTATGCTAGGTCTGTAGAAAATATCTATGGTTTTAAGATTAAATAATTAATAAGTGATCGTGGTCGTGAGTTTGAGAATCAAGATTTTGAAGCCTTTTGCTCACAAAATGGCTATAATCATAATTTCTCTGCTCCTAAGACACCTCAACAGAATGGTGTGGTAGAAAGAAGAAATAAAACTTTACCGAAAATTGCTCAGACTATGCTTAATGAATATGATCTACCCGTTTATTTTTGGGCTGAAGTTATCGGTGCAGCTTGTTACATAATAAATAGAGTCTTAATAAGACCCATCCTTAAGAAAACTCTTTATGAGTTATGTAATAATAGGAAACCCAAAGTAGGTTATTTTAAAGTGTTTGGATGTAAAGTTTATATTCTGAACACTAAATATAATTTAGAAAAATTTGCATCCAAAAGTGATGAAAGAATATTTCTTGGATATTCTACATCAAGAAAATCCTATAGAGTCTTTAATAAGAAAACAAAGTGTGTGGAGGAATCTGTACACATCAAGTTTGATGAAGCATATCCACATGAGCCCAAGACCTCATTATAAAATATTGAAGAGGATATGTCTAATCTGGACATTAATGATAAAACCTATGATCATCATATGAAGGAATCTGTGAAAACATACAGTTCTAGAAATTCTCCAGATCCTAATCATAGTGAACCAGATCAACCTGACCAACTTGAAATATCAATTCCTACCTTCTATAGACCAATCAGGACCCTTAAGAATCATCCCTTAGATGTTGTTTTTGGAGATTTAGATAGAGGAACACAAACAAGAGCTTTCTAGAGAAACCAAGTTGAACATCAAGCTTTATTGTCACAATTTGGACCTAAAAATATCAATGATGCAATCAATGATGAATTTTGGGCAATGTCCATACAAGAAGAACTTAATCGGTTTGAAAGAAATAAAGTTTGTAAACTTGTAAATAGACTGAAGGATACTTTGACCATAGGAACCAAATGGGTGTTTAGAAATAAAGTAGATGAAGCTGGAAATATAATTAGAAATAAAGCTAGACTAGTTCCACAAGGATATAATCAAGAAGAAGTAATTGATTATGAAGAGACCTTTGCACTAGTAACTAGACTTGAAGCAATTAGGATCTTACTTGCCTATGCAGCACACTTGGATTTTAAACTTTATCAAATGGATGTCAAAAGTACAATATTAAATTGTTATATAATTGAGGATGTTTTTGTTGAATAACCCCCAGGTTTTACAAATCCACTTTTTCCAAATCATGTGTTCAAATTATCAATAGATTTATATGGTTTGAAACAAGTTCCAAAATCTTGGTATGAAAGGTTGAGTAATTTTCTTATTTCTAAAGGCTTTACAAAAGGACTGGCAGATCCTACTTTATTTATAAAAAGAATTTCTAAAGAAGTTTTAATAGCCCAAATATATGTAGATGATATTATCTTTGGATCTTCTAAAAACTCTTTATCTAATGATTTTTCAAACATAATCCAAAGTGAGTTTGAAATGAGTTTAATGGGAGAACTTAAATATTTTCTTGGATTTCAAATATTTCAAAATAAAGAAGGTATTATTTTAATTAAAAGTAAGTACACTAAAGATATTTTGAAAAGATATGTCTTTGATAGCATTAAGAGTTCTACATGTAAGTTAGATCTTGATGTAAATGGAAAATCAGTTGATCAGACTGCTTACAGAGGAATGATTGGGAGTTTGCTGTACTTAATTGCTAGTAGGCCAGATATTATGTTCAGTGTGTGTATGTGTGTGACATTTCAAGAAAATCTAAAAGAGTCACATTTAAATGTTGTTAAAAGAATTTTCAAATACCTCAAGTATAAAAATTATTTAGAACTGTTCTATCCTAAAGGGAAACCTTTTAATTTAGTTAGCTATTCAGATGCTAATTTTGGTGGATTTAAGTAAGATAGAAAGAGTACCTATGGAACATGTCACTTTTTGGGAAAGTCACTAATATCATGGTTTAGTAAAAAAGAAAAATCCAGTTGCATTATCAACTATTAAAGCAGAATACATTACTGCTAGAAGTTGTTGTGCACAAATTTTGTACATGAAGCACACCTTATCAGACTATGGATTTCAGTTTAGACATATCCCCATAAATTGTGACAACAAAAATGCTATTAACATTTCTAAGAATCCAATTTGTCATTCTAGAACAAAGCATATTGACGTAAGACATCACTTTTTGAGAGATCATTATAAAAAGGTGATATAACTCTTGAGTTTATTAGTACTGAGCATCATCTTGCTGATATATTCACTAAACCCCTAAACTTTGAGAGAATGAACTACATCAGACATGAACAAGGAATGATAAATCTATAAGATCCTTGAAACTGATCTTGTTAAACCGATCCTTGAAACTGATCTTGTCAAACCGATCTCCTGAAACAGATCTCCTGAAACGGATCTCCTGAAACCAATCTCCTGAAACTGATCTCCTAAAACTGATCTCGTGAAACCGATCTCCTGAAACCGGTCTCCTAAAATTGATCTTATGAAATCGATCTTCTGAAACCAATCTCCTGAAACCGATCTCCTGAAACCAGTCTCTTGAAACCGGTCTCCTGAAACCAATCTTTTGAAACTGATCTCCTGAAGTCGATCTTCTAAAACCAATCTCCTGAAACTGATCTCCTGAAATCGATCTCCTGAAATTGATCTCTTGAAACCAATCTCTTGAAATCGATCTCCTAAAACCAATCTTTTGAAACCGATCTCCTAAAGACAATCTCTAGAAACCGATCTTTTGAAACCGATATCCTGAAACCAATCTCCGAAAACTGATCTCCTGAAACCGATCTCTTGAAACTGATCTCCTGAAACCGATCTTCTGAAACCGATATCCTGAAACTGATATCCTGAAACTGATCTCCTGAAACCGATATCCTGAAACCGATCTCCTAAAACTGATATCCTGAAACTGATCTCCTGAAACTGATATCCTAAAACCGATCTCTTGAAACTGATCTCCTGAAACCGATCTCCTGAAACCGATCTCCTGAAACTGATCTCCTAAAACTGATCTTCTAAAACCAATCTCCTAAAACCGATTCATTGACACCAAAT